>JAPFRF010000008.1:132718288-133328288 GCA_029282475.1 Phrynocephalus forsythii | reverse complement strand
GCGGGGACGATTAATGACCTGGAGACAGGGAT
The DNA here is from genome assembly GCA_029282475.1 of Phrynocephalus forsythii. Classification (NCBI taxonomy): domain Eukaryota; kingdom Metazoa; phylum Chordata; class Lepidosauria; order Squamata; family Agamidae; genus Phrynocephalus; species Phrynocephalus forsythii. Next base: position 133,328,256 of record JAPFRF010000008.1, on the reverse strand, counting down.
AAACAGTGAGGTGGCCAAGTTTGCCGATGACACAAAACTTTTCCGTGTGGTAAAAACCAGAGAAGATTGTGAAGAGCTCCAGAAGGATCTCTCCAAACTGGGGGAGTGGGCTGAGAAATGGCAAATGCGTTTTAATGTAACCAAATGTCAAGTAATGCATATTGGGGCAAAAAATCCAAACTTCATCTATCAACTCATGGGCTCTGAGTTATCCGTGACGGATCAGGAAAGAGATCTTGGTGTGTTGGTGGACAGCTCCATGAAGGTGTCTCCCCAATGTGTGGCAGCAGTGAAGAAGGCCAATTCCATGCTAGGGATTATCAAAAAGGGGATTGAAAATAAAACAGCCAACATTATAATGCCGTTATACAAAACAATAGTAAGGCCCCACCTGGAGTATTGTGTACAATTCTGGTCACCGCATCTCAAGAAAGACATAGTGGAACTGGAAAAGGTGCAGAAGAGAGCGACTAAAATGATTACTGGGCTGGGGCACCTCCCTTATGAAGAAAGGCTAAAACAATTGGGCCTCTTTAGTCTGGAAAAAGGCGCTTGAGGGGGATATGATTGAGACATACAAAATAATGCAGGGTATGAGTAAAGTGGATAGAGGGAAGCTCTTCTCCCTCTCTCAAAATACCAGAACTAGGGGACATACACTCAAATTGAGTGCTGGGAGAGTAAGAACTGACAAAAGAAAATATTTTTTCACCCAGCGCGTTGTAAGTCTATGGAACTCCCTGCCACAGGATGTGGTGATGGCATCTGGCCTGGATGCCTTCAAAAGGGGATTGGACAGATTCCTAGAGGAAAAGTCCATCATGGGTTACAAACCATGATGGAGATGTGTAATCTCTAGGCTTTAAACCAGGGTAGTTCAAGGGCCAGATGCAGGGGAGTGGTATCAGGAGACAGATATCTAGTCTCATGCGCTCCCAAACGCATCTGGTGGGGCCGCTGTGAGATACAGGAAGCTGGACTAGATGGGCCTTTGGCCTGATCCAGCATGGCTCTTCTTATGTTCTTATGTATGTTCTTATGATTGCGGGCGGTCGCGGCGGTGGGGGGGTCGCGGCAGCGGCGGCGGGGCGGGGCGATTGTGGGGGGATTGCGGTGGCGGGGGTCGCAGCGGCAGGGGCTGGGGCAGGGACGATGGCGGGGGTCGCGCGGCGGCGGCGGCGGGCGGCGTCGCTTGCGGGGGGTCGTGGCGGCGGCGGGGCAATTGTGGCGGGGGGTGTGGCGCGGCGGCGGCCCGGTGCCGATTCATCTACGGACCGGCACCGGTCCGCGGCCCGGGTGTTGGGGAACACTGATATAGGACATATACTTAAGGGCAGCCCAAACAACAAGTCAGACGAACCTCCCCAGCAGCCCCAATTAATTCCAGAAAGGCAGATGTCCCATGAAGTAAAAACTCTGAGGAAATTAACTCACTCCTTAGTACAAACACTTGCAAAATACAAAGAACACACAATAGACGTGAAGCATGGAGCCATTGATAACAGACGGAATATGATTCAATCTCAGATGGCTACAAATGTCTCGTCAGATGGCCTCAACGTAATGGAGGTAAAAGAAATGCAGAGTCTGGACTTGCTTCCTGCAACCATGGAGCAGGGATGCAATAAACTGATACCTAGTCAATGGGGAGCTGATTTGCTTGTACAACTTGATGTCGAGGGGGCTGAGTTAAAAATAGATTCTTTTAAAAAGCTTCACACATCTGAGAAAACTAGGATCCTGTCCTCATTAGATCGAGTGAGGATGGAACTGCTTTGCAACTTAAATGATATATCAGTCAAACCAGCGAATCCAGACGATGGAACAAGAGTCGCATCTCCTGGTCCCATCGAGTCTGGCTTCTTAGTGGACCCTTGTGCTCCCCTAGATGCACTTCATTCACTCCCTGGCATGCTACAATCAGTGACCCAAGCTTCCATCCACCAACCACCTATGACGGACAATGAAAAAACGGACAATCAATCCGTAACCTTGGCAAAAAGGGCCTTACCCCCCCGGACACTCTGGTCTCCCAAAAAACTAGCATGGGAAAGGACTGTAAAGTGGTTTCTTGACTGGAAGGGGCTACCAGCCCTTTAGATGTTCGTACGCCCCTAAAAGTATTATTGTGGAACATTGTGGGGTGGAAAGGGAAGTGCAATGATCCTATATGCCTTAAATATTTAAGGGAATTTGACATACTTCTTTTACAAGAAACCTGGTCCCAAGAAGAAATTACTCTTTCAGGCTACAGGGCTTATTGTCTCCCAGCATTCAAAACGAAAGCAAAAGGGAGGCCAACAGCTGGCCTAGCCACATTAATTAATAGAAATCTAGCTTCTGAATCCATCACTATGTCCAATGGAGATGGCTACATCTTAGCTTCCAAGCTTATGCTTCAGACTAAATCTTGGATCCTAATCAACGTTTACATCCCTCCAGGCATAAATGGCATTCAATGTAGAGAATCTTGGGCAGGCCTTACAAATTCCATCAAGTCCTTGGAAAGGAGGTTTCCATTAACCAAATATATAGTGGCAGGTGATTTCAATGCTAGGGTAGGGAGTGATGGGAGGATCTTTACAAAGGCTTCAGGTGTGGAGGAGGATGTCCCCATCCCTCCTTGGTGTACTTTAAGCAGACAATCCAAAGACTTACATCAAAATGCTGCAGGGATAGAACTTGCCAAATTTTGCATGCAATTTAATCTGTGTTGGTTAAATGGGCTGGAAGAATTTCCAGAATCTGGGGAATTCACCCATATAACAAAATATGGGTCAAGTGTCATAGATTATATTTTGATCCCAATAACAATGAAATCTCAGGTAAAAGAATTTACAGTGGGTGATGTTTTATCAAGCAACCATCTCCCTATAACTGCAAAAATTGATTTGGATATACCCAAGGGAAATATAAGGGCTAAGCAAAACCATGATTTAATAGCACCAGTGAAATTAGTGTGGAATAGCCTAACACATCAGAAATTTTTGGCTCTAGTGTCCAGCCATGTATGCCAGGTCCTAATGTCGCTAATTGCCACAGATGAGGATCTCAAAACTAGAATCCACTCATTTGAAAAGCTACTAGAATTTCTAAAAACTGAATTAAGACAAAAACCAACCTTGCACATGTATCCGTCTATCGCAAACGAGAAAGAGTGGTTTGACCAGGATTGTGTCAGGTTGAAAATCCATATCCGTGAACTTTACAGGGTTTATAGAGTCTCAGGTTCCCCTAGTACTCTGAACAATTATTTTCTTTTAAAAAAGGAACTGAGACACCTGATAAATGAAAAAAGACATTTGTTTGCACTTGCTCAATGGGACAGGCTATTGAAGGCTATAAATCACAATAATAACAAATCATTCTGGGACATCGTTGCAGGTACCTTCAAACATGAGTCTCACAATCCTGCAATAATTTCACCCCAAAAATGGGTAACCTATTTTTCTGACATTTTTTTTGATAAAGAAATATCACCCAGAGAAGCATTCGATTTGAATCTGACGGGATCACTGACATGGCCCCCTGTAATATCTGAGGAAGTCATGGAGCTCATCGGACACTTAAAACCTCATACGTCCGCAGGACCTGATGCCATTCCTCCAGATTTACTAATGCACGAACCTGCTTGGTGGGGGAAGCTGCTGGCCCCCTTATTTACAACCATAGACCAAATGGGAATTATCCCCAGGGAGTGGCTCCATGCAATTATAGTATCAATATATAAAAAAGGTGACCCGCATCAAACAAAAAACTTTAGACCAATTAGTTTACTTTCGGTAATTGGGAAACTGTATGCCAGACACTTGTTGAATAAACTCACTCAGTGGATAAACACAGAATCTATCCTCGGCATAGAGCAAACAGGCTTTAGAAAAGGGAGGGGCCCACTACATAACTCTTTAATCTTGGCCCATATGGTAAACTGCTCCATAAGGCAGACGAATTCTAAACTTTTCGTGGCTTTTCTTGACCTAAAAGGAGCCTTTGATTCAGTGGATAGGAACATCCTATGGTCTAAATTAATCAAAATGGGCATAGATAAAAGACTTTTGTCCCTCATTATATCCCTATGCTCTGCTACAACTGCACAAGTGAGATCTTCATGGGATGGGGAATTAACTTAAATATTTCCTACCAACAAAGGAGTGAAGCAGGGCTATATTCTTGCACCTACCCTTTTCAATCTTTTAATAAATGATTTAGCCTCTCACTTATTAGAGAAGGTCGATGGCCATCCTCCAAAACTAGGGCTGCATCCTATGCCCTTATTACTTTACGCGGATGATGCAGTACTGCTCTCTCAAACCCACATGGGTTTAAGACGGCTGCTTAACAGCTGTGTGCAGTACCTTGCCACAAACAATCTACAGCTTAACTACGACAAATCCAAGATTCTGGTCTTTTCCAGATCATGGAAGAAAATGCTGTGGAAAATAAATGGACACTACTTAGAACAAGTTAGACAATTCAAATACCTAGATGTCCTTTTTCATTTCAAACAGTCCTGGGTGCCTCAACGGAGAGCAGCGGTTAACTTAGCAAGAGTTACAGCACAGTCCACCTTACATTTCCATTACACCAAAGGTAACCAATATGTACCTGCAGCCCTACAGGCATGGAAAACAAAGATAATCCCACAGCTATTATACAGTATTCCAGTCTGGCATGCAGCTATAGACTCTTCAGTGGAACAAATTCAATCCCAGTTTTTTCAGAAAATCCTGGGACTCCCCAGATGTGTACCGTATGCTGCTTTATGCCTAGAGACTGGTTCTTCATTGTTGGAAACCACAGCATGGCTGCAAATAACCAAATTCTGGCTAAAAATCTACTGTAGTACAGATACCCATACTCTCTTATATTACCTTTTAAAAGATAGGGCTCCACCATTTGGATCACCAACTTGGATTAAGAAATTGCAGACATGGGGGTTACATGTTGAACAAATTGGTTCACTAGGTGAGAAGCAAGCTTTCGTGGTCATAAAAAGACGGGTGCTAGACATAGAACAACAGACGCTGCGGAGCTTAGCCCACAGGGTATGTTCACCACTACACTGGCATATTACGCTTACACCTAGCCAGCAGGCCCCATATCTAGCACTGCTTAAATCTCCACGGAACCGTAGAGACTTTACTTTAGCCAGATGCAATGTCATGCCATCTGCCGTTTTGTACGGTAGGTTTCAAGGTTTACCTATGGACAAGAGATGCTGTCCGTGTGGCCTGGGCAGTGTGGAAACTCTTGCCCACATGTTTTTTTTTTACCGCCCCTTACATAATGAGCCATGTGAGAAATTTTTGAAACAAGTCCTAAGGAATCTAAAAGAGGGGTCTGACCATGATAAAATTCAATATCTGCTGGAGTCAAAATCTGATTCTATAACTGAAAAAGTAGCTATGTTTTTATCGGTGATAGTCACAGCACGTGCTTAGGATACTCATGAGTATTCATTTTAAAGAAGGCATTATTATTTTATCTTTGTATCAAACTCATGTTTCAGTCCTTGTTGTAGCCCTGAATATTCTAAAAATGAATGTAACCTTTGACTTTAGAAGGGATATTCACTATGCCATGCTACATATCTGTTTTGTTGTATGCCAATAAAGGTTGCTGAAGCTGAAAAATATTATAGATTCAGATTCTCTCCCCCCCCACACACACTTATAAAGGAATTGCAGTGAAAATGCTATGAAGCCCCAGTGAGTTTACAGTAATTAGAAAATTCAGAGGAACACTGCAGAATGAGTAGCTTGCCAGAAATACATTACTAATACAAGCAAGCTTAACTCCATTGGTTTTAATGACTCTGAGTCTCTTTCTTGTACCAACGCATATGGCTCTGGTGCCTCAACCTTTAAATTGTACACGTTAACATTTAATGTCTCTATGTTATCATTTAGTTCTGATTAAGAAGCGGAGTTTATAATGCTTCTCTGGTGTGGCACTGTAAACAGCAATTTTGTGGATGGTGGTCACATCTAAGTTCAATTTTGTAACCCTTTAGTCTACTTTTTAATTTTTAAGATGCATTACAGCAATGGAATTATTACAAGCTGGGTCCTCGGACCTCCAGAGAAAATAATATTTGTGACAATTCATGGAGCAGCAGATATTTGGTTTCATCTCCAAATTATATCCCTCTTATTCCTCTTCTATAATGATTTTTACAGCTACCATTTCATTTATCTTTTGCCCTTGTACTTCATAAGGTACAAAAGAAATATATGCACATACAAACATTTTCTTGGTCTAATTTAACAGCGATCCAAAGAGTTGCAAAGAGTTAACTTGCTGGCTGATATCCTGTTGCTCAGTCGCACTAGGGTAGGCCTTCTGTATCAGTGGAGTGAGTTAGCACCTTTATAAGCTCCATTGGGTCAAATGGGCCCATCTCAAGTTGCAACTTAGACGGTTACTTCACGTCCTTCCTCGAGCCGAGGTGAACTTGCCTCCGTGTTGAACTTGGTTTTAGTCACGTGACCTAATGCCGGTTCTGCCCCTGTTTCTCTGTACTCATGGGCATACTGATTGAAACCGGCAGTAGTTTAACTGCACGTCCTTGATCCTTACCTGGCGGTAAGGAACAAACACAAACCAGGGCGAACTGTTCGAGGAAGAATCTTGGTCGATAAGCGGGGGAAATGGATTCATAAGAAGGAGTTATAATTCCTGTTGTTCAATACATTGAAATACCGATATTCCTCCCCCCCTTCTCAACCCCCAAAAAAGTAATCACACTAAGTATTTTCTCAATGTGGGTTAAGAGGAACTGCACGTCCCCTGGGGGGCGGATGGAGAAGCGGATTGAAAAGATTCCCGAGCTCCAAGATGGAAATCTCTCACCCTGCTTGGAGCGCGGTTCAGGGGGTGTGGTCGGGGTGAACTCGGATTGACCCCACAAGGACGTGAGGTTCTGTTCCTTTGAACCGGTCTCCAGTGGGGCCGCGAACTGCAGTGAGAGGGACGTGAAGTATCAGCCTTACTGGTTGCATACACTAATGGCTTTGGAACTCCCACTGAAGGCCTGGACCGCTCCATCTCTTCTGTCTTTCCGTAAGCAGGCAAGGACCTTCCTCTTCAGGCAAGCTTTCCCTGAATGAGGGAATTCTTACTATTCAACTGTAGATTGTCCCTCTTTCTTGCAAGCCACCTCGGGTCCTTTTCTAAGGAGAAAGGGGGGTAAAAATATTCAAAATAAAATAAAATAAAATAAATCTACAGAAGAACTGATTCCGGATGGGCAGATTGATCTAAGAACTGGAACAAGACATGACCCAGACCAGTTTGTAGTTCAATTCAGTTTTGTATACATCACCCCTTTTGCCCAAATGAAGAGCCTCCCCCCTCGTTGCTTCATTTTGTTTCAGCTATGAATGGGGCGTGGGGAGTGTGGGCCAGCAAGCAAAAGCAATGCAGGGCCCCATAGAGGTGGGTGGCGACGCCGACCACACCGGGCTAGAAGGGGGGTTGGGCATGCTATATGTTGGGTTTCACCCCACCGCCCGCTAAACCTGCCACTCGACTCTACCAGGGGAGAGGCACAACTGCCCCCCCCAATCCTCTCTATGTCCCCTGATGGAGTCCTGGCTCTCAAACCCCCTTTCGCCCCCTAGTGCATCGCAGGATGCCACTGCACCCCGCTGCCAATGCCCAACATTACCACTCCTGTCTGTGACAAAATGAGCTGGCCTGCTGGCTTCCATGCTGCAGCGATGCCTGCCCAAAAAGCCTCAATTAAGCAAACTAGTGCTGCTCGTGATAGAGCAAACCAGCCCCACGGAGCCTCCCTCCTCCTCCTCCTCCATTTGTATGTATGCTACTGTGACTAGCCCTCACCTAGGCCTGCTACTCTTAAAATATCCTGCCCTTTGTCTTCAGATATAAACACGTGTTTAAGAGCTTTTATAATGAAAAATATGAAAAGGTCTATATCACAGCATATCAATTGGTAAAATCAACAGAATTCAACATAAATACATATTAAGTTACAGCCCATGGCTAAAATACAACCTTTCTCTCCCAAATACAAATTAACTTCTCCTCTCTCTCCTTCTCTTCATCTTGGCTCCACCTACAGCAGGTTCTCCTGGACTGGTTCACCTTTTGCATTCTCGCAACCAATCATCTTATTTCTCCTTTTGCTAGGCAAAATTGACAAATACACACTTAATCTAGTTAAAGAAAATCTCAAGATTTAGGAAAGGGTTAATGGTATGTTGCAGAGACTCATTAAGAAGAGGAGGAATGTCAGGGTTAGAAAGACTTGATCATCTATTCTCTTTTACTGGAGAGATCTGTCAGAGCTTGACAGAAAAATGTGGAATTGTCTTGTTGCATTTTGGGAGAATGACTCGGGAGAAGGACAGGTGACACTCTGCACATACCTATGGTTAAAAATGCTGTGTCAGGATTCTAACATCTACTGAGATATAAGCAGGCAGGTAATATGCTTCAGTGTATGGTTTTTTGGGGAGAAGAAGCAGCCTTCTGTCAGAATCCTGAACTACTGGACTGGACTGGACTGTGACCACAAGATTTTGACTGCTGATGCATGTAAATACAGTTTGGTGAAGGGAAAATCATGTGCACTGATACTGGGTTTCGAGGTTCCATCAATCCTCAAGCCAGCACCTTTCAACAGCTCTGCACACTATGACAAGATCACAGTGAAGCCTTTCATGCTCTAAACTGCTTTTCTGTGCTATTAAATGCAGTGAACCTCATGCTAAATTTATTTGATATATATGGAAAACACATTAATTTGATATTAAATATGCTAAAAGCAGAGACAGGACTTCATATAGAAGTTCTCCAAAAGGAGGAAGATGAGTTCTCAGCTAGTTATGTTCACATAAAATAAAATAAGTAAGTTAGCAATTCTATTGCTTCAAATCAGATTCCCCATCCCTATTGATAAAAATGGGTGGTTCTTAGAAAACTGCCACGCAAGGAATTAGTTCATTCAGTTTATTAGACAGATATAGGAACACAGAGTTATAGGTAATATATAGCAAGAATATAGCAAGCAGGTACCACACACAAAGCAAGTATCAAACGCAACAAAGATGTTAGTGGGAGTTCCATCGCAGCATAAGTTGGCCCATAGTACAGACCGAAACCCTACTCGTCTGGGGCTCCCCCAAAGTGGTCTCTTACACTTTTTATACCTTTTTCGTAGCCGCAACTTACGCATGTTATACGTAATGCTTCCTTAGATCACACCCGGTTAGCTATCATGATTCTTAGAATGACCTGACCTTATTTCCCAGTTCAAAGCTGGTTTCCCATTACTGGCTAACAGCCATATGTTGCTCTCAGCAAAATGATACCTCGGCACTAGATAGTATCAACATGGGCTATTGTGACCTTAGTCTTGTCTTTTTACCTCCTGGCTTGGCTCCATTTTAGCTAACCACAAAATATTTGCTGATCTTCATAGACTGGCACCCACGGGCTTTATCTTTTCTGTGTTTATGCCAATCCTTAGTTGTGTCAATGAGGCCTTCAGAGAAATGTATCTGGCACCCACAGTCGGGTTTAACACTTAAATATTGGAATCCCTGGATGTGTGTTGAAAGACTGTGCAGATCAACTAGCTGGAGTCTTTACCAAGATCTTTAATCAGTCTCTGGCTCAATCTAGGGTTCCATCTTGTTTGAAGTCCTCCACCATAGTTCCTGTACCTAAAAAATCTCATATCTCCAGTCTTAATGATTATCGACCAGTTGCACTTACTCCAGTGGTGATGAAATGTTTTGAAAAAGCTGGTCCGGAATTACATCACATCACTTCTCCCCCAGAGTTTTGATCCCCACCAGTTTGCATATCGAGCAAATAAATCTGCAGAGGATGCTTTAGCTACAGTCCTTCATGCTGCATTGTCACATCTGGAACAGCAGGGAAACTATGTGTGACAAAACCCTGGAAACAGGAGTAATGAATATACAAATCATCAGCCAATCCCAGTAGGAGGGTGGGGAATGGTATGATATAAAAAGGGTCGAGCTTAGTCAGTCGGGGCAGTTCAGTGAGTTGAGTTCAGTTGAGAGCTAAGAGTGCTGGGAGAGAGCACTGTTCTCTGAGAGTTCTGTCAGGCAGTGAGGGCTATACTGTTTACTAGTTATTGAAGACAGGGAGGCTTGTAGAGCTGATTAAATCTATTATATGTTAAAGGCAACGCATACCACCCTCAGATATTGTTATATTTATTATCTTCTCAATAAACTTTGTTATTATTTTTATATTATTCATCTGAGTCTGTCCCAATTCATGAGGCGACGAGCTTAAAAAGTGGCAGCATTATTAAGTGAATAAAAGGTGGCAGCAGTACCATTTCCATCACAGAATTCAGTGTGTAAAAGGGAGGTGTCGTCACAATTTAGTGGCACAGCAGTGGGATGTCGAAATAAACCCGGTTGTGCCTCTGAAATCCCAGTCTGTGAAAGGGGTGACGTCACAATTTGGTGGGCAGCGGTTGGATTTCGAATATATCCAGTTTGCCTGAGGGAAAAAGTAACCAGCTCAAAATATTTAGCCTGTACCCTGTGAAGAGATTGAAACTGGAAGTTTAAAAAGAAGCCTTTAGTAAAAGTTAGCCCTCAAGTGTTGTAGGTAGTCTGTGGAAGTTCCTCTGAAAAGGGGTTAGGACTGAGAATTAGGTGAAGCTAATTTCAGTTTCTTGGGAAGCCCTGTGTGTGAGAGAGGAATTCAGACTTAAAACCCTGTAGTGCTATCTGGTTTCTTTGGTGGGCCTGTTAGAGCCTGGAGGCCAGGATTCCAAAAGGAAAAGGAGTCTGGCTTGACAAATTATAGGACACCTGGAAGAGAAAAATCTGTAAGGATAGACTGAAATCTACAGTGGTTTGTTTGGGGAAACTGCCTGAGAGTCACGGAACTCTGTGCTGTCCAGCAGCCTGAAAATTAAAAAGGTGCTGAGACAAATTTCCTTTGAGGGTGAAAGACCCAAAGCGTTTGCCCTGGAATTTAGGGTGGCTTTGGTAAAGGTCTGGAAATATCACCCTGGGTATTAACAGAAAGAAATCTCCAAAGTAAAAGGTCTGAGAGTTTGTAGGGGCAGAAAATTTACCTCACAAACTGAAGAGATCTGAGGAGATTTAAAACTGGCAGAAGCTCTGTGAGAGTGGGAGTTGGCTAATTAGAATTCCTTTTGGAGGGAAAGTGAAATTGTAAGGGCCAGGGAAAAGTTATATGTTAAAAGCCGAAGAACTATATTTAAATCTGTGTATTTTAAACACTGAGAGATTTAAGAAAGAAAGAGTTTGAAGTCTGGGCACTGTGCCAATCTTGCCCTTGGCAACAGTAGCCAGAAACTGCCAGAGAGCTGAGGTAATTTTTTTACAGTTACCATTGAAATAGCTGTGACCCACTTAACCTTCCTTTTCTTAATAAAGAAATATACACCACATATAACAAATAAATAAATAAAAAGGTTTTGATTTCAAGTCAGTTCCAAAAGTGAATACTAAGAATAGGAAAAGAGTTAGTGTTTACTAGAATTGGCATTTCAGCAGAACAACTGAGGAAAAGATTTAGGTCAGTCACTAAAGTGCCAGAGAGATACAAAGAAAACCTTTTTTAAAATGGCCCATACTGAGGTGTCTGAACTTAAGCCGCTGTTGGGGATGCCTTTGCGGCCAGGGGAGTTTTGATATTTGATTAATTACTGGTGGTTCAAGCAGTGGAAGAAATATGTGGGCTTTGACAGCTGGGACCGGTATAATTTGGGAGAGCCCAACCTCTTCCCAGGGCCAATTAACAACTCGGGACTTTTTGCAGATTCAGAAACTCAGATATTGAAAGAGTACCTTATTGATAAAGTGGATTATGTTTTAGTTCCCACTGAAGCCTGGAATAAATTAGTAAATTGGTATGGGTGTGTAGAGGGGCAGAAGCCAATTGTGAGAAAAGCTGTAGAATATGGTCTATTTGTGAAATATTGTAAAGTCGAAGTATATCCTTTGGAACTGAAGCTCTGCCAAAACAGTGATCCTAATAATCTTGTAAGCTGTTATTTCAGCAAAGCGGATACCATTGATACTATTGGAAAAGAGATGCGGAAGCTGTTTAATATTCCTGATGGGAAGGAAATTAGGCTGTGGCTCAGATATATGAGTAATACCAGTATTTATGAGCAGTTAAGCAAACTTGACAGCACTATACAAGATGCAGGGCTCTACCAGAGACAGGTGGTGGTAATAGAGGTAAAGAATGAAGATGATACTTGGCCCAGACAGTCTCCTGTGACAAAATTGGGCAGTGCAATCAACAGAAGTCTAGCTACCTCCTCAAAATTGACAGCAAACCCTTGCTCCACAACAGTTGTCTCTTCAGACATTACAAATAGTGACTGCAATAACTCATATGGTTTGAACTCCAGTCATAGAATAGGAGTTTCAGATCAAATCCCAAGAGCAGGTTTAATTGGAATAGATGTCTTAGAGCATGTGCAGAGTGCTTTTGGAGTAACACGAGCTCAGATACACCAAGCTGAACAAAATGATGAAAACAACACAGTTACAAAGCAAATGTCCATAAGAGAATTTGAGAGGGAAACTCAGAAGTCTGAAGTGGTAGAAGAAGCTAATTTAGCTGACAGTCTAAAGGGGCCAGCAGTAGACTTTAGCCTAGAACAAAGGCAAGACGACAGTATGAAGGGATGTTTTGACTGAATGGAAACGAATACACACCCTTTAAGTCCTGAACACTCTGAAAATTTCATACTAGAGGAGAAAATGATACAAGCTGGTGAAGAACTTCGTGTACCAGCAGAGAACTCCAGACTGGAAAAATATTTTAAATTAAAAGAAGGAGAAGAAAAAGTAGCACAGCTTGGAAAAGAACAAAATGAAGCAACAGCAGAAGACCTGAAAGAAGCTAAAATTCTGCAGGCATCAGTTACTGGTGAACTCCAAAATGAAATTTCACCTTTGAAAGCACTTTTAGAGATGAAGGAAAAGGGACTGGAGGAAAGGAGGAATGAATCTGATACATTTGTTTTCAAACTCCAGAAGAAATCAGCAGAACTAGAAGTAATTACTGCAGTGGAAAACATTAAAGAAAAGGAAATACGTAATTTGGAAATGCAATTGTCTGGTGCATCAGAAAGTACAGAATATTGCTTATAGCAACTTACATCAATGGAAGCAGAGCTTGAAAAAGAAATATTAAATAATGAGCAACTTTGTCTGGATGGGAACAAAGTGTCACTGGGCATGGAACAAATGATATAAGAATGGAATAAGATCGCTGATGAATTTAGAAAGCTGCAGGAAGCTGAAAAGCAAAGAGAAAACTGTGTAAAGCAGAAACCCTACTTGGAAGTGAAGGATGCTAATGACAGACCTGATTTGGTGGTTGCAAAAGACACCTGGGAAAAACAACTACAGCCTGTGAACATCGTGCTTCAGCGGATCCGAGAGGACGAGAGGACGAAAAGAGCATCCAGGTGGCGACTAGGACATCCAGAAGTCAACTACCTGAGACACGACGTGGGATGAGGCGTGACCGACCCCCTGCAGAGGAAGATCGACCCAATGGACCCGTGGCCAAGACAGACCAACAAAGAGAAGGTGAAATCTTTTTTGGGACTTGCAGGACATCATAGGAGGTTTAGTCCACATTTGAGCACCATTGCAACACCACTGACTGAACTGACAAAAAAGAAGCACTCATATGTCATGCAGTGGTCACTTGAATATCAAGCTGCATTTGAGGGGACTCTAATGAACTGTACCAGGAGTGGTGTCAAAGAGTTGAATCCCACATTCCAAGAACTCAAGGAAAAATGGCATCCATTTACTGTGAACTGGACTTTGGATTTATGTGCCAGAGGAAGTGATCACCCGTGGCGTAGCATCGTCCAGCCGTTGCAGCAAGAGGCGGAAGACATTGATTACATGGACCATGGTTAAATAATAATAATGTAATATTGTTATTTTATTGCTGATGTAAGAGAAAGTTGTTTAAAAAGTATGAAAATATAATGTCATAAAATGTGAAAACCATAACTTAATGTAAGTTAACTGTAAATGAAAAATGCAAGGTAATGTATAATCAGAGCTTAATATAAGTAAAACTGGTTATGTGATATTTAGAATATAAGTTAAGGATAAAAATTGTATGTGTATTGATAAGTAAAATAGCTTAAAATGTATACCAAATATATGTATTTAGGCATCTTAACATAGATTGATTCTAGGATGATTGATAAGGTAGTTACAGGTATTTGAATTTGTTTAACCAATGTAACAAGAGTATAGTCTATTCAAAATGTAATGTTATAGAAAGAATTATTGTAGTTCATGATATTATATAGTAATAAGGTTGAACATGTTATAAAACAATTTATAGATATGCAGAATTAAAGCTGATAAACAGAAGGATGTATGAATTAGTTAAATAGGCTCCAGAAGAGAATTTTAAGTGAGCAAACCGAGGTAAGTTTACTCCCTTAAAATTTCTTTATAAGGGGGGAGGTATTGTGACAAAACCCTGGAAACAGGAGTAATGAATATACAAATCATCAGCCAATCCCAGCAGGAGGGCGGGGAATGGTATGATATAAAAAGGGTGGAGCCTAGGCAGTTGGGGCAGTTCAGTTGAGTTAAGTTCAGTTGAGAGTGAGTGCTGGGAGAGAGCACTGCTCTGTGAGAGTTCTGTCAGGCAGTGAGGGCTATACTGTTTACTAGTTATTGAAGACAGGGAGGCTTGTAGAGCTGATTAAATCTATTATATGTTAAAGGCAATGCATACCATCCTCAGATATTGTTATATTTATTATTTTCACAATAAACTTTGTCATTAATTTTATATTATTCATCTGAGTCTGTCCCAATTCATGAGGCGACGAGTTTAAAAGGTGGTAGCATTATTAAGTGAATAAAAGGTGGCAACAGTACCATTTCCATCACAGAATTCAGTGTGTAAAAGGGAGGTGTCGTCACAATTTAGTGGCACAGCAGTGGGATGTCGAAATAAACCCAGTTGTGCCTCTGAAAACCCAATCTGTGAAGGGGGTGACGTCACACTATGCAAGACTGCTTTTCGTGGACTTTAGCTCAGCATTTAATACCATCCTCCCTCACAGACTAGTGGTTAAATTAGGGGATTTGGGATTTCCACATTCTATATGTATGTGAATAAATAGTTTTGTGTCCGGACGTAGTCAGAGGGTTAGAGTAGGTCAATGTACATCTACGGATCTGAGTCTTAGTACTGGCTCTCCACAGGGCTATGTGCTGAGTCCACTGCTCTTTTCTCTTTATACTTATGATTGTATTCCCACCTATCATAACAACATTATAGTTAAGTTTGCAGATGACACCACGGTAGTGGGGCTTATCTCAGCAGGAGATGAGTCTACTTATAGGGATGAGGTGGAGCGGTTGATTGAGTGGTGCAGAGAGAATAAATTGCTTCTGAATACATTAAAAACTAAGGAGCTCATAATAGATTACAGGAAGAAGAAAACAGATCTTCAACAACTATTCATCAGTGGGGACTGTGTAGAAAGGGTGACTGACTTCCGTTTGTTGAGAGTCAATATTGAGGAGAATTTAACCTGGAGTGTAAACACCTCTGAGCTGCTGAAAAAGGCCCAACAGAGACTGTACTTTCTGAGAGTGCTCAGAAAGAATAACATCACTCAGAGACTATTGGTGTCTTTTTATCATTGTGTAGTAGAAAGTGTACTGACGTACTGCATATGTGTGTGGTATGCCAGTTGCACGGTGGCTCAGAGAAAATCGCTCCAGAGAGTTATCAATATGGCACAGAAGATCATCGGATGCCCACTCCTCACATTGGAAGAGTTACACAGCTCCCACTGTCTTAAGAAAGCTCAGAATATTGTAGGAGATATTTCTCATCCTGGACACTCTCTGTTTGTACCATTACCATCAGGCAGAAGGTATAGATCTATTAGAACAAGGACAGAAAGATTCAGAAATAGTTTTTACCCAATAGCAGTAACCATGCTAAATTCTGTTAAAAATTAACTTGACGGGTAATATTAGTGTTGAATGTGTTACACATATATTTTATGGGGGATTGTGTATGGCTGTTGTTTTTTTAAATTGTAGTTTTTATGGATTGGGTATGAATGTTGCCAGGTGAAAGAGTGTAGGGCTGTGTGTGTATGTTTGGTTTTTATGTCAGTTTTAAATGAGTGTAAGTGATGTTCAGCATGTGAATGTTGGAGTATGTGTATAGGTGGTTTGTTCTTAAATTGTAGATTTTACGTCTCAGATTTTTATGCTGGGTTGTGTGAATGACTGACTGGATGGCACTTTTAATCTCGTTGTATTTATACAATGACAATAAATTGCATTCCAATTCCATAATAATTTTTGGCTTTTCTAATGTTTATAAATCCTTATCACTATTCTGCACCTGAAAATCAAGGTTGTGGCTTTCATGGAGAAGTGATGGGTTTGCACGTCTCTTTAAGTCAGTTACTTCACATCCGTTTTGTCTCTGCTAGTGTTGCTCTTAGGAGTGGTACCAAAAATGTTACTTCATCTCTGTCGTGCAACTACTGAAACTTGTCTCAACCATGCCCCCAGAATGGGTGCTAAGCACGACAATACTGCTGGGGTAGAGGTTTCCCTTGTCACTCTTTATTCCCACTTTCTGTTCCGAGATAAGACACCGTGTAGTTACGACTGTCACACAACAAACATTTGTTTCTCTCAGAATACTGTGTCTGTTTTTTTTTTAAGCTAAATATTGAAAAAGAATTTTAACCCCCCCCCCAAAAAAGGAAAAAGGAAGCTAGACAAATTCAGTGTTTGTCACACTACAAGACCGTGAGGTAACCCTTGTCATGAGACAAGCTATCACAACCATGGGAACACTGAAACAAGGACAAAACCATGTGATTGCGACTAACTGTGTCACGGTACAAAACTAGTCACAGAACAAAGAACGTCATGAAGTAACCGCCCAACTGTGTTCCTGATAACTATGCATATCAAGAAATGGACTGAGCTTCTTCTATTCATCCATATTCTCTAAATAAGCAGTGTCAGGAATACAAAGGAGGAAGCAAAATAACATCAACATCCCTTGCTCTTTCTTTTTAAGAGTAGTACTATCTAGATGAGGAAAGGAAGGAAGGAAATGGACGAAAGGATGGGCTGAAGAGACGGAAAAATGGAAGAACAGTAGCCTGGCATCCACTCTCACCAAGTGCCTTTTGACACTTGGCAGTTATTAATGAGATATCAATAACTATCTTTATAGTCTTTGCATCCGCTACTGTAAGTAACTAGGAACTGATCAAACCTGGCAATGTACAGAATACCTCGGTAGCAGCCATCCACCCATAACAATAATCATGCAAATAGTAAAATGAGGACATGCATTCCGCTATGATGGGCCCCCACCATGTACAAGACCGTTGTGCTGTAGTCCATTGATGGAAAGTGTGTGATCATGGCCCTCTTTCCTGCAGTGCTGTTCAAAGAGAAGCTGGTAATGGTAGTTCCTTACTGTACTCTTGCATGGTTGGGCTGCATTCGGCTTGGCAGATCTCCAGCTGTGCAGTCATGAATGATTTTTTTTTTCACCATTTAGAGATGGCTATTCCAGAAACTGAAAAGCTGGATCCCATGAAAAAGGAGTAAAGAACAGGTGTAAGTGTCAGCTTTAAAAAGCCCTGTTTTATTTGAAAAATGTACTGACATTGTAGACTTTCATAACTAGTTTCAGAGTTTGTTATGAAGACTAAATGGAAGTTTACTGCCATTGCAATATGTGTCCTAATGAACGAATTATCGTCACTATTCTCTCTCTCTCTCTCTCTCTCTCTCTCTCTCTCTCTCTCTCTCTCTCTCTCTCTCTCTGTGTGTGTGTGTGTGTGTGTGTGTGTGTGTGTGTGTGTGTGTGTGTGTGTGTGTGTGTGTGTGTGTGTGTGCAAGAAATATTTTTGTTCTTTGCAGAGTGCTCAATGTCATCTTCCCTTTTGTCAAAAGTAAATTAAACAACTCAAAGGAGCTTTGTGCCAATGTGTTTTCTTCTTTATTCTGTCCCAGAAGTCTGGGGATTTAGATTGTGTCCTTTCTTTGCAACACCAAGTATAAGAGCTACAACAACATCATAAGAAGAAGAGCTGTGCACAAGCAGAAGTGTGGTGGTGGTGGTGTGCAAATAGACTGTGGCAAAGGGCCCAGGAGGAGAATGGCACATGCGAGCATGAGGCACTTATACCATGTGTCTGAGGCATCACTGAATTCATTTCAATTCCTTGACATTTATCAAAGGGGAGTGATTTGATAAACCCCCCTCCAGCTTGACAATCGTAGTAAGCCAGAAAGGGATGCAGAAAATATCGTTTTCTTCCCCAAAGCCTCTTGAAGCCATCATGCTTTAACCAAAGGAGGACCACCACAGTTGTTCAGTCACATTACCAAGGCTTTTGAAGAGCAGGTGGAAGTAAGTAAGTTGTCTCACAGGTGGTCAGGAATAGGTAGTCTCACAGCAGCTCACACTGAGGGACAAAGATAGAGTAAGCAGTTTTCTAAGCCTAAATCTTAAAGCCTGCCCCCCCAAGGGTGTAGTCTTCTCTTCTTTTGTGAAACCTGAATGTACTGCTAGAAGACTGTATCCTCCTTCTGAGTCCACCCATCAATGTTTGTTGCAGTTAATGTCAAGCTGTGGCATCTGTAGCCTTCTTTTAGAACCCTTCCCCTTCTGTATGGTGATTTTTGCATTCTAACATAGTTAAAATGAATTATGTAAGAGTTGGAGTTTCTTATTCTGGATTGAGAATAGCAACTGTATGGAATGAGAACGAAAAGATTCTTTCTCTGTCACACTGAAATTTTTACCAGCAGGAAGATATCTTTCTTTGGAATGAGAAGATGCTGGGTGGAGATAAAACTGCTTTTGGATGGCATGGTGAAGCAGTTGGAACTAAGTGGTAAATGGAAGAGTTCAATGTTGCCTTCCAACATAGCATTCCTTTGCCTCACATGAAATCCTCTGAACACTGCTTCGCAAGGAAAAAATATATATGTAAGATTAATTGTTTTGCTCAGTATTCTAGCAGGCTCAAGGTTCACTCAGCCTTCCATCCTTCCGAGGTCGGTAAAATGAGTACCCAGCTTGCTGGGGGGGGGGGCAATGTGTAGCCTGCACACTGTAATTAAAATTGTAAACTGCCCAGAGACTACTTAAAGTGGTATGGGGCGGTATATAAGCAGAACACTTTGCTTTGCTTTGCTTTGCTTTGCTATGTAGATCCCTCACCAGAGGGATCAACTCATAGGAGAATTCCCCTAGCAATACAATAAGGCTAGTTGGCTTCTTAAGGCAATATATGATGATAACAGTGATCATGTTTATGAGGTCCAGGTACTACATCCACCCCATCTCCTTTTGGGCATGAAAGAAAGAGGCACAGTAGACATGGAGAAAGTAGGTTACCAGCAACCATGATTATTGCACTGCACACCCATCTTGGCCTATTAATGCATAAGTCTTTGCTTTCTAAGTCCTGGCTTTTAACCAATATGAGATAGCCTGACCTCTGCACTTCAGCCAGATAGCTTTACATTTTAATATATATTCTTATGAGAACCTACAAGTAGCAAAGTGAATATGTTTACTCAGTGCTAAATAAGTGGGGACAAGCAGCTGCCCCCTCACCAATCACTGCTGTGAATTACCATACAATATATCAACCTTCATTGAGATTAAATGCAGCAAATAATTACCATAATAATTACAATAATTGTTATAGAAATGGGAAAAACCTTGTAGAATAGATTGGGGTAACGTGCATTACTTTTGAAACAAAGGACTGACTCATTACAAGAAGACATATTTTCTCTCCGAAACTAATTAACTTGTCAGTCAAATTTACTTGAACAATGTTTAAAAATGCCTGTAGAATTCTGGAAAAAAACATTAAGAAATACTGAGGGAGAAAACTCCATTTTTCATTCTCTATCTCCCCACTTCTTACTTTGCTATATATAAATAGTGACAAGGAAATTAACATATGTCACATCACACATTCTGTTATAGTTCAGTGAAAAGGGAAAGAAGAAACACGGAGCGGTGGCAATTCCTTACTTCATGTAACATTTCATTCTTTAGTTACAACAACCTTCTTCTCAAATGAATTATCTCCAAATGAGATGGACAATATTCCCAATCAGTGACAGCCATCATAGAGAAGGTTTAGGGATGATAGGAGTTCTAATTCAACATACAGTATCTTGAAAGATTCTGGTTGGGTAGAGTCTGGTGTAGATATTAGGAATACAAGCTCTGGACTTGTATAGCTAGTGTATATATTAAGTTCTTTCTTTCTTTCTTTCTTTCTTTCTTTCTTTCTTTCTTTCTTTCTTTCTTTCTTTCTTTCTTTCTTTCTCTCTTTCTTTCTTTCTTTCTTTCTTTCTTTTCTTTCTTTCTTTCTTTCTTTCTTTCTTTTCTTTTCTTTTCTTTTCTTTTCTTTTCTTTTCTTTTCTTTTCTTTCTTTTTTTGAAATATAGAATCATAGAGTTGGAAAAGACATCAAGGGCCATCCAGTCCAACCCTTTGCAATGCAGCAAGCCCCATTAAAGTACTCCTGACTAGACATGGGCACGGAGCGGCGAAATTTTCATTTCCATTACCATTTTTTTTTGGTTCCGTACGTAACGGAAACGGTAATTGTAATTAAGCCGTTACCACTTGAACTGGAACCAAGAAAAGAAAAATTAGGTCGGGTTTTTCATTTCCGTTTGTGGCATCGCGGCGATCGCGCGATGCCAAGCAAACTCACAAAAAGTATTTAAAAGTAAAAAAAAAACTGACTCCCTCCCGGCCGAAAAAGCAGGCGAAAATATGCCTGCCTACGGCTTTGCCAATTGCCACCTACCAGAGGGGTGGTTTCTGGGGGGGGGGTCCATGGCCTCCTCCCCTCCTCTCCTGTCCTGGGCTGCTGCACCAGGCTGGGGGGGCATCATCCACGTTGCCATGCCATGCAGTGGGGGGGATCCAAATTTTATTTATTTATTTGTTTATTTATTGGATTTATACCCCGCTTATCTTCTTCCCAAACTCTAAGCGGCTTACAAAGGCTAAAATAGCCACACAAAGTTACAAAGAATACACAAAATACCAACAACCCAATAATAAAATCAAAACAGATCAAATCAAATGGCACCTCTAAAACTATCAGTTAAAAATATGCAGCATAATGCATGGTGATGGCGGATTGAATTAAGAAAAAAAAGGTTAAGAATGGCGACCACAATTTTTCTTTGTAAATCATGGTCAAAAAACACAACAAATGACCACAGAAACATGTGAAATTTATTTATATTTAATGCCTGATTTTAAATAGTAGCAGCAGTGGGTTTTTTATAGCAATAAAACGTCGCATTGATTATATTTTATTTTATTTTATTTTATTTTTTTTTAGACCTGCCCATGTGGGCTGGGCATGGGATGGGACCATGCAATTTTTTTGAACCTTTCCACCAATGGCATGGCCAGGTTTTGACATACTTCTGGATGTGCCAGAGGGCATAAAAAGCTGAGGCACCTTCCAGAAGTTGCAGTCGGCTCTTGGATGTGGTTGAGGGAGGACTGTGCTGTGGAGATTATTCGAGGAGGGAGGCCTGGAGGCTTTAGGCTTTAGGCAGGCAGGGAGGGAATTGATTTTTTATTAGAAAAATTTCTTTGATTCCCTGCAGCTTTGGCGAAGGGAAGCAGTTAGGGTTTTCTATTTTTCCTCTTCTCTGGCTGTTTGTGGGGAGAGGAGGATATTTCTTGGATAAAGGGGGAGGGTCGACTGGGAGTGGGAGGTGTGGATTTATTTTAAAATATATATACTACCATACCATTTATTTTCTATTTTCCCAACTTCAATTTGCTTGCACACACACATTTGGGGTGCAAGGCAAGAACAGAAGTTGAACCTCTATCCTCCTAAGTGGAGAATATTTCACAATATTATTTAGTTTACTAATTACTTACTTAATTGTTTGTTTTTAAACTTGTTGAGCTGTGTGTGTGCCCTTGAACACACAGACACATTCCATTTAAGTGGGACAGAAGAATTCAGAGAATTATTTTCAGTTTCCCTGACTACAACTACTAAACTATATTGTTTTCTTATTTACACCCAAATATCTCTTTTGGGAGGCCATTGCTTGATATCAGCCTTCCAATATTATATTATGGATTCATTACTCCGTTGTTTGTTTGTTGCTTACATACATACACCTGTTGTGCTGGGTGTGCAATTGTACACACAGGCAGGCACATTGCACTTCAGTGCATCAAGTTGAATTCAGAAAATTATTTTCAGTTTATTCCCTGAGTGACTACAACTAAACTATATTCATTGTTTTTGTTTACACCCAAATATGTCTTTTGGGAGGCCGCTGCTTGATCAGCCTTACAATATTATACTATTGCTTCATTACTCCAGTGTTTGTTTGTTGCTTACATACATACACCTGTTGTGCTGGGTGTGCACTTGAACACACAGGTAGGCACATTGCACTTCAGTGCTTCCAGTTGAATTCAGAAAATTATTTTCAGTTTATTCCCTGAGTGACTACAACTAAACTATATGTTATTCATTTTTTTTGTATACACCCAAATATCTCTTTTGGGAGGCCGCTGCTTCTGCTGATATCAGCCTTAAAATATTATATTGATTCAGTACTCCAGTCAGTGTTTGTTTGTTTGTTGTTTACATACATACACTTGTTGTGCTGGGTGTGCACCTGAACACACAGGCAGGCACATTCCATTTCAGTGCATCAAGTTGAATTCAGAAACTAGAAACTTATACCAAGGGCCAGCAGGGCAACATTGAATGCTTGTACAAAAGAACACAGTGTGAGAGTAAGCTTGTGGGTCAAAAGGATAAGTTTATTAGAATAGTTTGTTACTTATACTTAACACAACTATAAAAAGAAAACATATTTCTAATATTTTTGAGAAATAAAAAAATGAGGAGGGGTGGCAGAGCCAGAAGGAAGGGCAGGAGTACCCCCACTAAAATAAATAGGGGCACATTTATGAAGGAAGGCACAGGAAGTAGTAGTGCAGATAGTGATATTGCTGGCACTCCGTCTCCAAGCAGCAGCTGCACAACCAGCACCACCGGACCATCTTCTGTCAGTGAGGGAAGCATGGATCACTGCATGTGAGCCCCAATGACCAGGCTTTGACATGGACACACACCCCGTTTATCAGGAGGAAGACGAGGACTTGGAATCAGAAACGGGCTCTTTGCATCTACATATCCCGGATTCAGAGAACCTGTTGGCAGGAATAGACGAAAGCCAGGCTTCAGGCACTGATGGAAGGAGCAGCCCTCTTTCCACCAAGAGTACCACCAGTGACAGCAGCAGTCAATTGTCCCAGCAGGGTACAAGCCACACCACCACTAGCACAGCAGCGGCAGGCAGTAACAGAGGGGGCAGTACTTTCCATAAGCCTTGTGGCTCTCTCTGGGAGCATTTTGATAACAGCCCGGAAGACTCGAAGCTTGCGATATGCAAGAAATGTGGAGTGGTCGTGTGCAGGGGGAATGACCCCAAACACCTCTCCTCAAGTGCCTTGTGTAGCCACCTCATGCGAAGGCACCCTGGGACTCTGCCTCGGACAGTGTCAGGCCCTGGTTACTCAGGGAAGAAGAGAGGGGAAGCAGGCATGGGAAAGGACTCCAGAGACAGCTCCGCTGAGAGTGGGAAGAGGCAGGCCACTCTGCAGGAAGTGGTGCCACTGTGTGGGAGTTTTGTCAGCCAATGAAATAGGGCCAAGGCACAGGAGACCACCACTCGCGTGGTTGGTGAAATGGTGGCCATGAACAGGTTGCCCCTCTCCTTTGTGGAGTCATCAGGCTTCAGGCACCTGATGAAGCACGTGGCTCCATGGTACGAGCCTCCATCCCATTGTATCTTCAGCAGGCCAGTGATTCCCTCCCTTTTTGAGTCCGTCAGGGACATGGTCCGGGCCCTGCTGCAGGCGGCCAGAGGAAGGAAGATCCACTTCACTTCTGACCTCTGGACCGGTGGGCACCACGGATACCTCTCTCTGACAGCTCATTGGTGGCAACCCAAGGAGGTCCTTGAACCCAGGGCATCCCAAGAACAGCTGCAGGGGGAGCCACAAGGGAGCACTCCAAGAGGGTACAGGGTGGTGCTTCTCCAGGCACAAAGCATGGAGGACAGTGCCAAAGGCATCCACATTGCTGAGGTCCTCAAGACGGCACTGCGAGAGTGGGCACCCGAGGGGGAGGATTCATGGTTAATGACGCAGGCTGTAACATGATCAACACGGTTGATAGGGTAGGGCTACACGGCATCATGTGCGCAGCACACAAACTGTACCTAGTGGTGGGTGATGCCATTGGGCTGGGAGCACCAAAGGACTCCTGGGATGAGGGGACCCTGGAGACCAAGGCCTTGCTGGACAAGTGCAGGAAAATAGTTGGGCACTTCTCACGCAGCGTCAAGGCATCCAGGATGATGCGTGAGAGGCAGGCAGAGACGGGCCGACCAGAGTGTCCTCGCAAGTGTCCTCTTCCTCCTCTACTGCAGGAGCGTACACCCAGAGACCAGGTTCCGCACCAGCAGCCAACTACCTGGCCTCTGCCCTAGCCATGGCAGTCTCCTCCTCAGTGGATGCAAGGGAGGAAGAAGAACCAGACCCCACTCTGACCATGGTGAGGGACTACATGGCCGAGTTCCTCCAACCCCTCACCTTGGACCCACTCCACTACTGGGCCAGATAGGCAGACATCTGGCCCGATCTTTCGACTCTGGTGTTGGACCTCTTGTCCATCCCACCCACCAGTGTCCAGAGTGATTGTGTCTTCTCCCACATGGGAGATCTCCTGAGGCCGCGCCGCTCTCGTCTTGACCCAGAGACCGTGGAAAGGTTGACTTTCATCCGCTTCAACCTTTCCACGTTGGGATTACCCCAACATTCCAAGACCTAGGCCCATAGTCGTTCTTCCACCAGTTCCTTCCAAACAGGCCTCTCTTGCTCTAACATGCACTACCAGAGCAACACTTATGCCTGCCTGCCTGCAATTATGCCTGCCTCCCAGCTTGGCTTCCTCCCTGCAAGCCCAACTTCCTGCCAGCCTGCCTGCCTTCCTGCTTGCCTACCAGCCTACCTGCCTGCCTGGCCCTGTGCCTACCTGCCTGCCTGCCTGCCTGCCTGCCTGCATTCCCACTCACTTGGAAGGGTTCGATTACTGCCCAATTTTTATAGGCCTTGCCTGGCTCCGAACCAGGGAGGACCACTCAATGTGTCATTGGAAGGGAATCATACTCTATCTGTAGGCCCAATTTTTCTAGCCCGTGCCTGCCTCCAAACCAGGGAGGACTACTCAATGTTTATAATTTTGAACCGCACAAGACTGTTGGGGTTGCAGCTGTGCAACTTCCCCTAACCTCCTAACCCTAACCCAATCTAAACAATGCCTGTATGCCTCCCATCCTAACATTGCACCAGTGCAACGCAGTTATGCCTGGCTGTCTGCTCTGTGTCTATATGACTGCCTGCCCTGCCTGTATGCTTCGCCCGCCTGCCTTCCACCTTTTTCTGCCTGAATGCCTGTAATTCCGCAGCATGTATGGATGTAATATAAGGGCTACATAATTAGCCCAGTTTTTATAGGGCTTCCCTGGTCTTTGTAGCAGCCCAGGAGTATTTTTTTCTAGGGTCAGTGTTGGCCCAATATTTCCCCGTTGGCCATGGCTGGTCTGAGTATAGTACACCCCAATACCTGCCTTCCTCGATGCGTTCCTCCCTTCCCTGGGGTTTTGGAGCCACTCTGCTTACCAAGTGGTCAGGATGCACTTTACAACTCTCAAGATATGTAAAAGTTGATAAAATATATGTTATGTATATTTAACAGATAGTGGAAAGAGAATTGTAAAATGGAGGCAGTTAGATTCTGCAGACTCATATGTTAATTCACAAGTGTAAGAAATAAGTAATCACAGGCATGTTATATGATGAAGCACAGGTGAAAGAATTTATAGCATCATGATTGTATCAGATTGCATCAGATTGTAATTAGTGATGACTCACATCTGATGGGTACTGAACTGTATAAAAAGCACTAGCTTTCCATTTGTTAGGTGGGTCTGTTATGGTGAGAACAGAACCCCACACTCTGTTTGTCTGTTGTAAATATTGCTTGGTTGTTATGCTGTATATATATTTTTGATGTATATATGAATATATGAGTTTTTACTCTACCCATTGTCATTGTCTCTTCATAACCTAACTCTGCAATACTTTATATCAATACTGACATTTTATCTGCACGCTACTGCTGCACTGCTCTGTGTCAACCACAAGTAAATATTATATTTGTTGCTTAATTGCTGATAACAACAACCTACTTCAAAGACTGATTAGCAGGGGCCTAGCTCTCCTTACAGTCTTAAAGAAATAGCCCTGTTCTCCTGCATCCACTCTGTCTCCTGGGTTGACGAAACTCGGTCTCCTGGGGTGGAGAAACTCTGCCTCCAAAGGCAGAAACGATCCTCCCTTCTGGCACTTTGGCTTTGTGCCTTCCCTAGCCTGGGTGGGTACCCTGCAAGCCTGCCTTCCTACCTTTAAGCCAGACTGCCTGCTTCCCTGCCTGCCTGGCTGCCTGCCTGCTCCTCTGCCTACCTGCCTGCCTGTCAGGCTCCCAGGACTCCCAGCTTGGAGGAGGCCTTCCAGGTGCTTCTCCTTCACCCTATCAGCAGTTCAGTGCTTCAAGTTCAGCCTCCAAGCTGACATGCGCCCTGTTGGCCACTCTCCTCGACTTCCCCAGGCAGCAACCCTGGCTGCCCCCACCTCTAGGTGGAACATCATTTGAGGAGACCAACTTTAACAGGCACAGTCATCATCAACTATTTTTTTTAGATTTGGGGTACTCTGTCCTCCAACATGGGGGGGTTCACTCCCACCAGTTACAGTCCAGGTTGGGAAATCCCTTTGCAGAAGGAGGGGAGATTCCTTCCAACTAGCATTCCGGCTTCCAAAGGCGGAAGAAACAATCCCTCCCTAACATTTGCACTCTGGCTTCCTGGATTTCCTGGGTGGGCTGTGTCTCCACTGGGCAGGCAAAACTCTGGCTTTGTGGCCTCCCAAACTCTGGCCTTGTGGCATCCAAAACTCTGGCTTCGTGGCTTTCCTGAGTGGGCTGTGTCTCCACTGGGTAGGCAAAACTATGTCCTTGTGGCCTCCCAAACTCTGGCCTTGTGGCCTCCCAAACTCTGGCCTTGTGGCCTCCCAAAGTCTGGCTTCGTGGCCTCCCAAACTCTGGCTTCATGGCCTCCCAAACTCTGGCTTCGTGGCTTTCCTGGGTGGGCTGTGTCTCCACTGGGCAGGCAAAACTCTGGCCTTGTGGCCTCCCAAACTCTGGCCTTGTGGCCTCCCAAATTCTGGCTTCGTGGCCTCCCAAACTCTGGCTTCGTGGCCTCCCAAACTCTGGCTTCGTGGCTTTCCTGGGTGGGCTGTGTCTCCACTGGGCAGGCAAAACTATGTCCTTGTGGCCTCCAAAATTCTGGCTTTGTGGCCTCCAAAACTCTGGCTTTGTGCCCTCCAAAACTCTGGCTTTGTGGCTTTCCTGGGTGGACTGCCATGAATCGGGCTTAGCTGCCTGCACCCCAACCGTTCAAGGCAGTATGTCCATCCCCGCCACCACCCGTCCTTCAAGCTGTCTGAATGGCTGCCTTTGCCAATCAGTTCTTGAAAACCCAGTGGTCCCTTTTTAGCTGGCAGTCCCGTGGGGGGGGGGTCCTTTTCTTCCAAGCTGGCCCTTCTTGCAATTAGGGCCCAAATGAAAAAATTACAGGGTTAGGGATAGGGTTAGGGTTAGGGTTAGGCCACTGCCGGCAACACGACAGGGAAGCCGGACGGGGTGGAGGGCAGCGGAGTGTCGCTGCCCTGGAGATGGGCCTTGAGATACGCAATCTGGTTGTGGTCAAGGAGAGAGAAGGTCTACTCTAGTGGCTTCTTTGCCGCATGCGTGGACTCTGTGTCTCCACTGGGTTGGTGGAAGTGGTCTCCTTCCTGGAACCTTCTATTTCTCTTTCTAGTCCCCTATTTCTATTTATCTTTCTATTTGTATATCTATTCCCATATCTATTTCTATTTCAACACATACCCTATCCTCTAGTACCCTATCTATCCTATAGTACCCTATTATCCTCCATCTTTCAATTTCTCTTTCTCATCCCTGGAACCTTCGCTGAGAGATAAAAGTACCAGGCTGGAAACAATACTTCCCCGTTGTTCCCCGCCGTTCTGGCTTCTTTGCTGCATGCGTGGACTCGTGTATCCACACACTGGGTTACTTGAACTGGTCTCCTCCCTGAAAGCTTCGCTGACAGATAAAATTACAAGGCTGAAAGAATCCCTCCTGGTTCTTCCCTGCCATTCTGGCTTCGTGGATTTGCCGCGTGCATGCGTGGACTCTGTCTCCAATGGGTTGGTGGAACTGGTCTCCTCCCTGAAAGGTTTGTTGAGAGAGAAAAGTTCCAGGCCAGAAACAATCCTTCCCAGTTGTACACCACCGTTCTGGCTTCTTTGTTGCGTGCATGGACTCTGTCTCCACTGGGTTGGTGGAAGTGGTCTCCTTCCTGGAACCTTCTATTTCTCTTTCTAGTCCCCTATTTCTATTTCTATTTCTATTTGTATATCTATTCTCATTTCTATTTCTATTTCAACAAATACCCTATCCTCTAGTACCCTATCTATCCTATAGTATCCTAGTATCCTCCAACTTTCTATTTCTCTTTCTCCTCCCTGGAACCTTCACTGACAGATAAAATTACAAGGCTGAAAGAATCCCTCCCCATTGTTCCCCACCGTTCTGGCTTCATGGCTTCTCTGCCGCGTGCATGCGTGGACTCTGTGTCTCCACTGGGTTGGTGGAAGTGGTCTCCTGGGTAGTGAAAACTGGCCTACAAAGTAGGGGCTGAAGGAATCACTCCCCGTTGTTCCCCACCATTCTGGCTTCATGGCTTCTCTGCCGCGTGCATGCGTGGACTCTGTGTCTCCACTGGGTTGGTGGAAGTGGTCTCCTGGGTAGTGAAAACTGGCCTCCAAAGTAGGGGCTGAAGGAATCCCTCCCCGTTGTTCCCTGCCGTTCTGGCTTTGTGGCTTTTCCACGTGCATGCGTGGACTCTGTCTCCACTGGGTTGGTGGAACTGGTCTCCTGGGTAGTGAAAACTGGCCTCCAAAGTAGGGGCTGAAGGAATCCCTCCCCATTGTTCCCCGCCGTTCTGGCTTCGTAGCTTTTCCGCATGCATGCGTGGACTCTGTGTCTCCACTGGGTTGGTGGAAGTGGTCTCCTGGGTAGTGAAAACTGGCCTCGAAAGTAGGGGCTGAAATAATCCCTCCCCGTTGTTCCCCACTGTTCTGGCTTCGTGGCTTCTTTGCCGTGAGCGTGCGTGCGTCGAGTCTGTGTCTCCACTGGGTTGGTGGAAGTGGTCTCCTGGGTAGTGAAAACTGGCCTCCAAAGTAGGGGCTGAAAGAATCCCTCCCTGTTGTTCCCCGCCGTTCTGGCTTTGTGGCTTTGCTGTAAGCAGACAAGAGCAGCAGAAGGTGGGCCCATATGTCCTCCGGGTCATGCTGAGCGGGAGGGAAGCCTCCGCCCACGGCTGCCTGAGACAACACCGAGACCACCTTCATGAGCGAACCGGGCTCCTCGGGACACTCCAACTGGCAATGATTCCCCAAGAGATTCAGGGGAACTCATCCAGATGAGTGTGTGTGTGGGAAGCATCTGAATCTCTGACTGCTAGTTGACCAGGGTGGCATTTGCTTGGCTTTACAAGGAGTGTCATGGGGAGGGGACATTGAGAGGAGTAGAGTAGACCCTCATCCAGATTTGGGGGAGGAACAGAATACTGTGCCTCCTGCTCCCTCTGAGAGGTGGAGGGGAAATGGGATGGATTAAAGGCTTCAATTCAAATAATAAAAAAAAAGGATAACAGGCAGCCGGACCAAGTAGGGTGGCCGGTTCAGTCAGCGTTGACCAAGAGAGAAAAAAGAATATTGCATTCTGCCCACTTTGTTTGCTTTATTGCATAGGATGCAGTCTTATGCTATGATATATTTATTAAATATCTTATTCATCACCCAGTTTAAAGTGTCTTCCGCCTGCTCTGGGTCATTGCGGGACGCCCCCATGCTCTGGGAAGTCAAATCGCGCTAAATCGCGGGAGAAACGACAAACGACGAATGAAATGTCGAAATGACAAATTTTCAAAAAAAATCGCGACAAACGGAAACGGAACGAAACGGACCCGTTCCGACAAACGAAAAATCGAAACGTCATTTTTTTCTGGTCATGCCCATCTCTACTCCTGACAGATGGCCATCCAGCCTCTACTAAAAAACCTCCAAAGAAGGAGAGTCCACCACCCTCCGTGGCAGCATATTCCACTGCCGAACAGCTCCAACCATCAGGAAGTTCTTGCTAATGTTCAAATGGAACTTCTTTTCTTGTAGTTTGAAACCTTTCCTCTTTGTCCTAGTCTCTGGAGCCATGCAGAACAAACCTGTCCCCTATTCAATATGGCATCCTTTCAAATATTTAAACATGGCTGTCATATCCCCTCTCAACCTTCTTATTGTAAGGCTAAATATTCACAGCACCCTAAGCCACTCCTTGTAAGACATTTTTTCCAGACCTTCAACCATCCTGGTCACCCTCCTCTGGACCCTTCAAGGTTGTCAACATCCTTTTTTAAAAAAAAATTATCCTATCCTATAGGGCAGTGCTCCCCAACCTTTTTGTCCCCGCGGACCGGGAAATTTTTTAAAAATTTTCTGTGGCCTGGGGGTGGGGGTGGGGAGGGGGGGAGAATGCGAAAGGGGGGTCCGGCGGGGAGGCAAAAGGGGGGGTGAAAGCAAATGATGGGAGGGAAGGAGGAGGGGGAGGCACGAGACCGGCGGCGGCACTCACCGGCTTGGGGCGTCGGGGGTGCCACTCCCCCCCACACCCGGGCGGGGTGGGGGGAACCCGGGGCTCCTGGGCAGGCGGGCCCCCGCCTCCTCCTCCGGCGCCGGGAGTCGCGCGTGGGTCTCGCTGCTGGCGCCCCGCTTGCTCCTGCTGCCGCCGCCGCCGCCATGGGCCTCCTCCTCCGCCGGGAAAGCGGCGGGGCGCCAGCAGCGAGACCCGCACGCGGCACCCGCCCGGCCGCACCGGGAAGCGCCCTCGCGGCACCAACGAGCCGCCGCCGCCTCCTCCTGCTCCTGTTCCTCCTCCTCCTCCTCCTCCTCCCGCCACCGCCGCCGGAGGAGCAGCAGCAGCCCCCCCCGCAATCGCCCTCCCGCCGCCGCCGCCACCGCTGCTGTCGCCCCGTCCCCGCCGCCGCCACCACCCCTCTGCAATTGCCCTCGCTGCTGCTCCTTCGGCGGCGGCAGGAGGAGGAGGAGGAGGAGGAGGAGGAACCGGAGCAGGAGCAGGAGGAGGCGGCGGCGGCTCGTCGTTGCCGCGAGGGCGCTTCCCAGCGCGGCCGGGCGGGTGCCGCCGTGGGTCTCTCTGCTGGCGCCCGCTTGCTCCTTCTGCTGCTGCCGCCGCCGTGGGCCTCCTCCTCCGCCGGGGAAAGCGAGCGGGGCGCCAGCAGCGCTTTTCCCGGCGGAGGAGGAGGCCCACGGCAGCGGCGGCAGCAGGAGCAGGAGCAAGCGCGGCGCCAGCAGAGAGACCCACGCGCGGCACCCGCCCGGCCGCGCCGGGAAGCGCCCTCGCGGCAACGACGAGCCGCCGCCTCCTGCTCCTGCTCCGGTTCCTCCTCCTCCTCCTCCTCCCGCCGCCGCCACCGAAGGAGCAGCAGCAGCAGCAGCGAGGACAATTGTGGAGGGGTGGCAGCGGCGGCGGCGGCGGGATGGGGGCGATTGCAGCGGCGGCGACGGGGGGGGATTGCGGGGGGTGGCTGCTGCTGCA
This sequence comes from Phrynocephalus forsythii, assembly GCA_029282475.1. Taxonomy (NCBI): domain Eukaryota; kingdom Metazoa; phylum Chordata; class Lepidosauria; order Squamata; family Agamidae; genus Phrynocephalus; species Phrynocephalus forsythii. The sequence continues at coordinate 133,296,308 of JAPFRF010000008.1, read as the reverse complement.
ATCGCCCCCGTCCCGCCGCCGCCGCCGCCACCCCTCCGCAATTGCCCTCGCTGCTGCTGCTGCTGCTCCTTCGGCGGCGGCGGCGGGAGGAGGAGGAGGAGGAGGACGCGCTGCCGCTGCTGTGGCTGCTGCTGCTGCTGGTGGTGGTGGAGGGCGAGGAGGAGGAGGGCAGAGGAGGGAGGCGGCAGCTCCTCCTGCGCTCCTCCAGCCTTCCTCCAGCCTTCCTCCTCCTCCGGCCGCCCGCGGGAGAGAAGAGGAGGAGGAGGAGGGCGGCGGAGGAAAAGGGGAGGAGCCTCCCCGGCCTCCCCAGGCGGCCCGGTGCCGACCGGTCCACGGACCGGCACCGGTCCGCGGACCGGGGGTTGGGGACCACCGCTATAGGGAATTAGACACCCTTCCCAATTTGGTATCATTTGCAAATTTTATCAGTGTATTTTCTATTCCTTTATCCAAGTCATTAATAAAGATGTTAAATAGCACTGGACCCAGAACAGAACCCTGGGGCATCCCTCCAGTCACCTCTCTCAGTGCTGAGGAGAAGCCATTTGAGATCACCCTTTGGTACGATCACGCAACCAATTACAAATCCATCTAACAGTAGCACTATCTATCCCACTTTCTACTAACTTCTTTGCAAGTATACCATGGGGAAGCTTATTGAAGGCCTTACTGAAATCAAGATAAGCAACCTCCGCAGCATTTCCCTCATTCATCAGGCCTGTAACTCTATCAAAAGGAAGATATCAAATTAGTCTGGCATGACTTGTTTTTAAGAAACCGGTGTTTACTTCTCATAATGACAGCATTGCTTGTTAAATAATTACAGACTGCTTAATAATCTGCTCTAGAATATTTCCAGGTATAGATGTCAAGCTGACTGGGCAGTAATTATTTGGGTCCTCTTTTCCCCATTTTTGTGGACAGCATTTGCCATGCTCCAATCTATGGGGACTTCACCAGTTCTCAAAGATTATTGCCAGTGGTTCTGAAATTACTTCTGCCAGTTCTTTTAATATTTTTCAGTGTAATTCATCTGGCTAAGGAGACTTAAATTTATTTAGTGTTTCCAGGTCTTCCTGTACTACCTCCCTTCTTATTGTTAGGGATGGGCACGACCAGAAAAAAATGACGTGTCGAGTTTTCGATTGTCAGGACGGGTCCGTTTCGGCTCATTTCCGTTTGTCGCGATAATTTTCAAAAATTTGTCGTTTCCGTTTGTCGTTTGTGTTGGGGTTAGGGTTAGGGTTGGGGTAAGTGGGCTCTGGGAGGCACCTCTCTGGATGCCTCTGATGTCTGACCCACTAAGAAGGGAAGGGAAGGGAAGCGTAACGTGAAGCCGCTGCGTACCATACATTATATTAGGGGGGGTAAGTGGCAGAGACACCTCTCTCTCTGGGTGCCTCTGACTCACTAAGAAGAGGAGCGTACTAGCTTACTGACGTACAGGTTAGGGAATGGGATGGGGGTAGGGGATAGTGGGCTGTGGGAGGCACCTCTCTGGGTGTCTGTAACCCACTAAGAAGGAAAGTGTACTTGCGTACAGATCTGGGTTAGGGTTGGGGTTAGGGTAAGGGCTAGGCTTAGGGTTATGGTTAAGGTTAGGGTGGGTTAGTGGGCTGCACCTCTGGGTGCCTCTGACCCACTAAGAAGGACAGTGTACTGGCGTATGGGTTAGGGTTAGGGTTCAGGTTCGGGTTAGTGGGATTTTTATGCCCTCTGGCACATCCAGAGGTCTCAGTCAAAACCTGGCCATACGATTGGTGGAATGGGTCCAAAAATTTGCATGGTCCCATCCCATGGCCAGCCCATCATTGCGCAGGTATAAAAAAATAAAAATAAAAATAAAATAAAATAAAATCAATGGAGACTTTTTATTGCAGGAAAAACCCACTGCTGCTACTATAAAAAATCAGGCATTTAAAATACCTAATTTTCAAATGTTTCTGTGGTGCTTTGGTGGGTTTTTGGACCACGATTGAAAAATAAATATTGTGGTTGCCATTTTGGATCCCACCACCACCACATGGCAAATGGAGAGGACGAGGATGCCCCCCCAGCCTGGTACCAGCAGCCCAGGAGAGGAGAGGGGGGGAGGCCGGGGACCCCCCCCCCAGAAACCACCCCTCTCTGGTAGGTGCCCTCACTGAGGCAGGCATATTTTTGCCTGCTTTTTTGGCCGGGAATCGGAGTATTTTTAATTTTTAAAACTTTTTTCTGTGCTGCTTGGCATCGCGCGATCGCCACGATGCCATGAACGACAACGAAAAATTAGACCCAATTTTTCTTTTTCGGTTCGGGTTCGAGCTGGAGCGGAGTAATTGTCATTACCGTTCCTCGTTACCTAACAGAAATGACGAACGGAAACGGAAACGAGGATTTTGCTGAGTCGTGCCCATGTCTAGTGGTGATTATGCCAGTTATTGATCTCCTAAATGTCATATCCTTAACACCACGGCTCAGATCATGCAAACCAGTAGAACCTCATATTAAGTCGTTCTCTCTTCCTACTTCCCTACACCCACCCACCCATATTTTCTTGTAAGTTCTGTTCAGGTCTTGCAAATGTGTTATAGTTCACATTGTAGCGCCAAAGCAACTGGCTTGTTTGAAATGAGAGCTACCGATAAGATAGCATAGCAAAGAAATGTGCCAGTTTTTGCAAGAAACTATATTATGATGATGATATTTATTATGATACTTGTACACCGCCCGTCTTCCCAAAGGAACTCTGAGCGGTTCACAACACACTAAAAGATAACAATTGAATGCTACATAAACAATAATACGATTAAACTACCAAGGTAGAAAATTACAAATAAGCGGATGGCGCGCAAGAAAGAGAAAAAAACAACGTGATTAAGAGTCACCAAATGCCTCCCGGAACAGCAAGGTCTTTAATGCTTTCCTGAAAGCTGGCAGGGACTGTGCCAGCCTTCAGGAGTTCGAGTTCGAGTTGGAGCGGAGTAATTCTCATTACCGTTACCCGTTACGTAATGATAACGAGAACCGAAAACGGAAACAAGATTTTCGCCGCTCTGTGCCCATGTCTACTTATTGTATGTTGCAATTTCCACCCTACCTCTTTTGTCTCCCCCAGTATCAAAAAATTGGTCAAAGACAAGATTTATTTATGTTCCAAATGGAAGGAATTGGCTGCGATTTCATTATCGTCATTCTCCCTTTATTATCCTTTGTATAAAACATCTTTTGGGCTGGAAAGCTATTTCCACAATTTTACCTCAGCTCCCTTGAGGACATCTTTCACAGTCCTGCGCTTTCAGACCATGCCTTCTGCTTCTTTAGAGGGGAGACATGATAATATCCCTGTTTCGGATAGATTTTGCCCTTGTGGCTCAGGTGAAGTCGATGACGTGTCCCATTACTTGCTCAGGTGCCCCCTTCACAACCAACCCAGAGGCAAATTCCTTGGTGGGATTATTAGTTCACTGGTCAATAGGTCCCCTGGAGCCCAACTTAGTATGCTACTTGTCGGTACAGACAGTTTTGTTACACAGCAAGTTGCAAAGTTTGCGCTGGCAGCTATGAAAATTCGGGTCAACCTCTAACATCGGGAGGACTATATTGCTCTGCAAATGTCATGCATTTTTTTTTTAAAGTTTTAATTATATTTGTAGCGGATGTAACTTTATAAGTTTTTTTTAATCAAGATTGCGATGACCAATAGTTTTTAGCAATAAACTATTACCATACCATACTGTACCACCATACCATCTACTCTTCATCCCAACTGAATTATTTTTAGATAATAGTGAGGCAAAGAAAGTGTTGAGTAGTTCTGTCTTTTCCCTGTCTCCTGCTAGTACTTGGATATCTTTGCCACACAGAGGCCCTATCATTTCCTTATTTTCCTTTTCCTGTGGATGTAACTAAAAAACAATCAAAACCCTTTTTACTATCTTTATCTATTTGGCAAATCTAAGTCCATTCTGTGCTTTAGCTTTATTTTTTTATTTTTTATTTTTACCACCCCCTGTTTTTCTATATTCCTTTTGGTGCATTCCCCATTTTTTCCATTTTCTGTCATTTAAAAAAATATATATATTACTTAGCTGAGTTGAAAGTTCTTTAGTCAAGCATTGTGGTTTCCTTGGACATCCCCCATTTCTTCCTCTCTTCCTTTCTTCCCGAGAGAAGACCCCAAGTAGCTCAAAACAATTACAACCATACAATATTAACATTTAAAAATGCTGTGTAAAAGGTTTTGCCACAGCATCTATACTTCAAAACGACCCGGAAATATTCCCTGGAAGATAGATATGGATATAATCCTATACAGATAACATGTTCAGTCACATTTGAGCTAAAATGTATTTGTTTGAGGATCACAACTTTCAAGGAATTATGAGGTAGAATCCAGGAGCTATGACTAAATTATTAAGGTTCTTTGAGGGAAAATGTCTTGAATATTTTATTCTGCTACCACATTTTATCAAAAGTAGAAGTTCAAGGTGAATTTCATGTCCATGCTTCTGATGAATGAATTTAGAAAAATAAATATTCAAAAGACACAATATTTTACTGGGAGAGTTTTATGAATGTCTAACCACAATTCACACATTCTCTTTCTCCTTGATTTTCACCAAAAGAAGGAAAAGTAAGGGACCCGACTCACTGGTTTTGGAGATTGTTGCCGGCACTGCCTGCCAAGAAAACAGGGGATAATGGTGCCCCTCCCATGTGGAGGGAAGCCAGATGCGGTGCAAGGCCAGGGCAGGGGCTCGACCAATGGGGGGGGGTCAAGCACAGAAACAACACTCAGGATGGGCCTCCCCCTTGGCAAGTGTGACACACTCACAAGGGACTGCCCCAAAAGGTTTGAAAGGGGGAACGAAGAAACACCTCCCCCTTTTCAGCAGAAGATGGAGCATCCCCGGCCCACCCACCCCCTTTTTCTTTCATATAGTAGATGGTTACTGTGTAGTCTGTAGTTCTGTATAATCATGTGCATGCATGTCATAACTTTGAAGGGAGGGACAGTTTTAGAGGCATTGAGATGGACCCAGGCTGTTAAAGTAGCAAGTGAGAACCTGCAGGTATGAAAGAATACCTGACCAGGAAAGTCAGATGGATGGGGCCATGGCTTAATCACAGGTCAGGACCCCCCCCCCAACAATGATTTATGGTCCAGCCACTGATGGGGTTGACGCCCCTCAGGATCACACGATTTGGATTTGGACATTGCTGCAGTTTCCCATTTCTCTCTTCTTCCTTCTTTGCCTGGTCAAGTAAATATCACGGGAAGAGATGTCATCTATAAAAAGTGTCTTTCTCTGTATCATCAGGTTCCTGCATAGGGGCATATACTACTAGAGCACAGTTTGGTAAAGTGTAAGTGTGTGTTAGATGCAACTCTCCAAGGGCATTTTTGCTGACCCCCAAGCCCCCACAGCACCCTGTAGCAAGAAACAAACAAGCAAACAAAAAGCCACAGGACCATGAGCTCACAGTTACAAAGAAAAGACAGAACTACACTGTGATTGGCTGTCAGTTGGAAGAAGCAAGAACCAATAAAATGTCCATCAGCTAGTGAATATATAGTGGATAACAGGTAACTTAAAGCCACTGTGAGAATGACAGAATGGCAAAAGAATGTGTTAGATAGATGGGAAAGACTAGGAAAGAGTTACTGATTGATTGTGGGTTTTAGAAAAGATAAATTCTGACATTAAGAGAAGCCTGAAAGTTATACTTTGTATGAATTGTGTAACCTGAAACTTTATGAACATCTGATTTGACTTATGAAGCTTATGTATTGACTATGACTGAAGCTTATGTGAAACCACATGCTTGATGAATTGTTATGAAATTGTTGTGATTTATTAATAATTATGCTCACCAGATATGGTGGGTACCGGGGAAATAAAATACTCAGGTCAGACCAAAAGCAGAAGTGCTGCCTTGCAGAGGGAGGATGAAACCTCAAAGCTAAGAGAGACAACCCTAAAGAAAATAGCCCTGGCCCTCCAGGGTGGGAGTAGAGTGATATGAGAAAGCTGGCTCTTCATTTATGATGACTATGTGGGAAACTCAAAAGGGACCCCAGTGCCTGATGCAAGCCAGTATTTTCAGCACAAAATCTACCACCAGGATAGGAACATGGAATGTGCAGACATTGTATCAATGTGGGGAGTTGGCAGAACTCCTGCTGGGATTTGGCAACTATCAATTTGATATTCTTGGCATTAGTGAAATGCACTGAAATGGATGGAATAGAGTGACTAGCAAAGGTAAAACAATAATATATTATGGAGATAAACAGCATAACACGTATGAAGTTGTTCTGATACTAAGTAAAGGTGCGGCATAGGCACTGCTTGGATGGAAACTAGTGAATAAACATATCATCACAGCACAATTCCAGTCTAGACATGTGAAGGTTACCATATTTTAGGTATATGTCCCCTATGCAGGAATCTGTTGATACAGAGAAAGACTCTTTTAATGAAGTTTTGCAAAACACCATAGATGGCATCTCTTCCCATGATACTAACATGACCAGGTGAAGAAGGAAGAAGAGAAATGGGAAACTGCAGTAATAGAACAAACGTTAAACTGATGTGTCAAGCAAAGTTGTCAACCTGATAAGAAGGTATGGCTAGAAGACAAAAGAACTGAAGCTCAGGAGGCAGCAAATAGAAATGACAGCAAGGCTCTCTATAGCACTGCTCAAGCACTGACAGGAGCATGTAGAAATAGTAATGTTCCCGTCAAGAATAAGAGCAGAAAGATCCTGCTCAGCCAAGAAGAACAAGATTCACATTGGGTTGAGCATTTCCAAGAAACATTAAAACAACCTGCCCCAGTTGCAACATATGATTTTGATACAATCACTCCCAATGATACGTTGGTTATTAACATGGAGACGATTACGGCTGATGAAACATGCAGGACATTACAAGCTTTGAAAAACAACAAAGGCCTGGATCTGGTTGAAATTGCACCAGAAATGTTGAAACGAGGAAGACAAGCAGCAGTAAAGATGCTAACTAAGATGTTCAATGGATATTGGCAAAACAAATGTGTTCCTACTGAGTGAAAAAAAAGGTGTGATAGTTAAACTACCAAAAAAAGTGATCTACTGATTGTAACAATTAGTGGGGCATCACACTGCTCTCACTGCCAGGCAAGATCTTCTGTATCATCCTCCATTGTGTACGAGAAGCAGTAGACAAACCAATGAGAGAAGAACAAGCCATCTTTTGCAAAGGATGATCTTGCACTGAGCAGAGAGATATTCACACTCCGAAACCTTGTAGAACAATGTATTGAGTTCCAAAAGTCACTGCTTATCAACTCATTCTGCCATTGGACAGAAACTCATTGAGGGGGTAAATGAGGTCACCTATCTTGGTAGTTTCATATCCAGTGCTGGAGACACAGAAAAATATGTTAGATGCAGGACTGGCAAAGCATCTGGTATGTTCCAACAATTGTGCTAAATTTGGTCTTCACCATTGATCTCTGTTGAACTAAATATTCAACCATACAGCAGCATTGTTATTCCAACTGTGATATATGCTAGTAAAACAAGGAAAATGACAAAAAGAATAACCCAGAAGCTGAACATATTCCATCAGAGATGTTTGAGGAGGACACTGGGCATCTCCTATAGGGATTATATTACAAAAGATATGTTGCAGCAGAGTAGCATCCAAAAATTGGATGAAGTAGTGACCAAACACCGGATGTGCCTTGCTGGGCACATTCTTCAATTCCCTGTACACTGGATCCCCAAGACTACAATGCTCTGCAACCTCCTAAATGAAAAAGAAAACAAGGAAGACCATAGAAATTCTGGCGAGCAACTTTCTGTGAAGATCTAAGTGCAGTGAACATTGCATGGGAAAATGCAGAAATGGAAGCTGCAGACTGGACCCACTGGAATGGTACCTCCAGGACTGGCAAAGTCCATCATGGAAGATCTTCCCCTCTACTCAAAGAGGCTTGTAATGGCAGTGCCCTAAACAATCTTAAGTCTATATAAGGGACTGCCCCAACCAACACTGCACTGCAGCAGGGCGTGGTTTATTTTTCATTACTGCTGCATGGCTGCTGAGCTCCCTCAGAGTGGGCTGCGCATTGGTGTGGCTCTGATGGTTTGTGGGGAGGAAGGGCTAGGTGAGGCTAAGTCTGGTTGGGCATGGGGGTGGTTGTTTGTTTAGGGCTAGAGAAGAGGGGTTGGAACATTTCGGGTGAGGGTGGTTGCTGAGCCTCCCATGAGGCCGGAGGACAGGGGGTGGGTAGGAGTGTGTCAGGAGCATTTGGAGTGGGTTGAGCAGAGGTGATTTCAGTGGGGCTGAGGGTTTGGGTAAGCTGGCCTGGAGCTCCCTTGGAGGGCTTGATGGGGCTTTCTTGGATTTTCCCCCTGCCGTGCCCCCCACACCACTGTTTTCAAGCCTGCTGAGTAGAACGGTTGGGCTGTGGGCTTCCCCCCGGAGGTGGTTTTTTTAAAATAATAATAATAAAATAAAATAAATACATACATCATAATACTAAATTAACTGGTCTTTTTGAGGGCCAGGCATCCTGATGCCCACAGATGTACTTTGGTGGCTGCTGGCAACGTTGAGTGAGGTGAGGCTATTTTAACTTATAATACATCTCAGACGGGGTCTTATCTCTGGGTTACTGGGTGTGAGTCAGTGCCAGTTCCTTAAGCCTTGCCCCTTGTCATGTACTCAACACATAGTCTACTAGTAGAGTTGGCCACACAAACTGTGCCAGAACCAGCTGGGCTGTCATCAGTGGAGACTCAGATGGATGAGGGGCAGTTGGAGAAGTGAGGAGGGCAGGCAGAGGCCTGGGCACTACTGCAAACAAGTGATGTATGCAGATTAACCCGTTGCGGGCAGATCTTTACCATTGCTACCTGCTACCATAGAGAAAATCCTGAGGGCAACTATATTGATCTCTTTGAGCTGTTGAATAGGGAGGTAGGAGAACAGAAATATGATACTCTCAAAGAAAAGGATTAAAAGAAAGAAGCCTGGTCACTGTTAGGGGAATTCGGTTCCTGAAATTTTTATTTATGCTGACATCATTGTTCCTGCTCACCCCAAGCGGGCTTTTGCATTGATTCAGTATATGGATCTTATTTACAGGGCCCATGCTGATTTCCCTGGCACAGTGTGGTTGATGTATGATGAGGGCTTTAGGATGACAGCTACTCTCCATCCCAAACTTTCATAGGACAGGGCCCATGATGCCCTGTGGTTGCATGTTATGACCCCATTCTGGCCACTGTTCGGAGAGTGTTTTCACTGTGGCCACCTCATCCAGTGTGCTGGTCAGTTTTATCCCTCCTGCCAAGGGTCGGGCCAGGTGGTTCAACCCCACCTGGTCTGCTGGGATTTTAATAACCAAGGCAATTGCTCCAGGAGACAGTGCAAATTTAAGCACCAATGTTCCACCTGTAGTGGCCAGCATGCAGCAGTTAATTGTACAAGAGTTTGTGGGGGTAACAGCAGAGGCAGGGACAATGGGGCCAACAGAAAGCCACCAGGATCCACAGCTCTTCCGAAGGGAGCCATCCCAGTTTAGCTAGATGTGTTGGAAAGGTGGCTGCCCAATTGCCCAGACCAGGAGGGCAGCTGGGCTGTTGTGGTTTGAAGGCTTTGCTTTTGGTTTCAGGATCCCTGCCGTTAGTCTACATTTTCTTGGATTTCCAAGAAATCTAAGTAGTTTAAGGAAGATACAGATCTCAAAATGAGTTGATTGGGCAAAAGTAAGCCTAAGGAGTATAGTAAATAATTTTTGCTGGCAGTGGATTTTTACTTGGTGGCTAGCTGGAGACAGGAGTGATCACACAATGCCTTTTTCCTAGTTGGTAAATCTGAAAGCAGCAGTTCCCCATATATCAAGGTGAAGGGACTTTAACCAACAAAACTTTCAATTATGAAAAATAAGAGAGAAAAAAAAGAAATGGATGTCAACACATCTGGCTTTGATTTTTTTAAAAGTACTTTTTGTACATTTCTAGTACTATGGTATGTTTTGATGTCTTCCAGTGCTTTATTTTAATGCTCTATTTATTTTTAATCTTTCAAAAAGCTTGCAAGTTACCTTAAGCACTATGGTAAGTGAAGGTATACATATAGTTAATAATGTCTGAGATAATGTTATTGAAGTAGCTTGTTTCTGGTCAAAATAGTCTAATCATTTTAATATTCTAATTTGTTTGGATTTAATTTATACATTCATAGTTGTATTTTTATATATGTTCATCATTTTAATTGTGCACTGCTATGATATGAATGAAGGAGGAGGAGGAGGAGGAGGAGGAGGAGGAGAAGGTGGTGATGGTAATCATGATCACAATCATGACAACGACGGTGACGACGACGACGACGACGACGACAACAACAACAACAACAACAACAACAACAACAACAACAACAACAACAACAACAACAACAACAGTGATACCCTGCCACAGTGTGAGAGGCCAGAATTAGTATCTAAATCCCACTGAAGTTGCCACACCTCACACTAGATTATAGGATACAAGCTTTTATCTACTCTCCTTTTCAAGACTGATTTGATGGTAGAAAGAAAGCCTGTGTCCCTTTCTTTTTCAGAAATCATACTGGAGGTTGGGCAGAAACTGAGCCTCATCAACACTCTAAAGTACAATTCAGGCTGATATCAGCTGAACAAAACAAAACACTAGAAGGTTTATACGACATTAAAATAGCTCAGTGACTTAGGCATCATCATAGGTTGGGAATTATAGTGTTTTGCAGCTCTGCAGTTCTTAGTTTTATTTATTTATTTAGTTAGTTAGATATTTTTTAAAAAAATCAGGCAACAGATTATTGCCTTCTCTCAGAAAATTCAGCTCCAGAAAGTTAACACCTCTGTCAATCTACCTTTTGATCAGGGATCCCATTCTGCGATATGAAGGAAGACCAGGGGAATGACTATAGATGATTTGGGGGAAATGGACAGTCATGTCATAGCCTCTCTTGTTCCCTTTGCCTTCCAACTGATCATCTACAAGGTTATGTACCTTATTTGCAGAGTAACTAGAAATACAGTATAAGGTTTTGATAGTATTAGAGAGTAAGGGTGCAAGGGTACTAGTGGGTTAGGGCATAGTCATACCCTAATTCTGGTGGTAGTTACCATAGGAAAAGCATGGGAACAGTGTGAAGTCACACATGAAGGGAGAACTACTTCCAGAAACTAGTGGAGAAGGCCAACAACAGGTCACACGTAGACCTGTGGAGCTGACCCCTAGGAAGCAGAATAACTTTCCACAAGGAGTTTGGAATCTGGAGGAGGTAATCAGGAGAAGCAGAACATGATTGCAATCCCTTTTCAGCCCCAGATGAAAATAAAATGAAGCACCGGTACGTCTATTGTTTTGCTTGATCCAAGGGCAAGGAGGAGCTAAAGCTGGCCTTGCTCAAATGCATTCCATGCATGCACTGATTCTTATATTAGACTGCAGCTCTCTACACACATGAACAAGTTCTTATACAAGTACAATGGATCTGCTAAACCCATACCTCCAAAACGTTACTAATTGATCCCACAGTGCTACCTATGAGGGGGTATAAAAGCACTTTTCACCTACTGAATTGAGGTTTATCTCAGTCATCAGTCATGTGATATACACAGTGGGATGTGCACAACAGCAACCGTAAAAGTGTTGTATAAAGAAATACACACAGTAACATGGCCTCTGTTGTAAGCAGCTTCAGTTCTAATAAATATGCAGCATCCTGCCCACCTGCTTGTATTCTGTAACATGTATGGTGTTATATAATGCATGCAGTACAATGAATAAGACAGATACAGATGTATAGAAATTCTGCTTTGGGGGATTATAGGTAACAAATCTGAATGATTAACATGCTGTCCATCTGCTGCTGCTTATTTTCAGTGGCAGCATAACAAGCCACAGCATTATGAAGGATGCACGTTGGCATAGTAAGACTCATTCATTTGCGGGAGGTGGCCATAGATTTGGGGCATGCTGTATGCTGCTGCAGTGTTTATCCAATTTAAGCTTATTTTCGATGAGGTCATTTCAATCTGTTGGAATAGCTCCTAATGCTCATAGGAAGACAGACTCAACAAGAGAAAGAAAGAAGATTAAGCCGAAAAAAGAAGAAAGGGATTAAATAAAGAGGATGTTCGCTGAGAGAAAGAGGCTTTTGGAGCCTGGGGAAACGAGAGGCTCGGTTTACAATGCAGTGCAGTCAAAGTTGCACAGAGCTCCACCATGTACAAACATTGGCAGGGTAGAATGCCCAGGCCAGTGGCCCTCCCTTCCGATTCTAACTAGTAGGATTTATGGTTCACTTCTGCATATTCAAAGGATATGAAGCTTGAATTGAGGAAGCATCCCAAAACATCTTTTCCTTTAAATAGGCAGCACCTGCATCAAATGAAAATGATCTGTTTGGATTGCTTGATTTCCTGACATTAGAGAGGCAATTGACAGCACCCACATGGCCATTAAATACATCTGATGAGCATATGTGCAGGAATTTACAAGATGGTCCATTCAGGGCAGGGAGAGGAGATAAAATATGATTCATTCCTTGAAAAGTAAATTGCCTATGATAGAATCAAGGAAATGTTCTTTCTGAAATCAGCATCATGGATGGACAAGATAATTAAGACTGTTGTTTTAATGGTTTTGGCTTTTAGCATGTTTAGCATAAGATCATTCTGAGAAAATTACCTCCATGACATATGTAGATTATATTTTATTTTTAAACTGAATGTCAAAAATTGCATCCCTCCTTTTCTTTTCTTCCGCAGCACTCAGTGGCTGTGCCACAGCATGTTAAATCATCATTGCCAGCTTTGTACATCCCAAGAACTAAACAAAATGTACATAATTTAAATAAATGTAAAGGCTTTGCACAAAGTATGGGTGTCCTTCCAACAATTTGCATTAAAATATTGTTCACTAAAGAAAATATTTAATTATTCACTGCCCAAGAAAATGTTGTTAAAAGATTATATCTCATTGTAGTTAGCTGCTACTCCAATAGGATACACAAAGCCTTATTCTTTTTTTTTCCAAAAAGCTGCCCTCCCCCCCATATTTGTCCCTTATTAGGTCATATAAGCTGAGACAACTGCTAAATAAATGCAGTTTGAATGTGTTGCAGATGAAAGAGATTCAGGGGTGTTATATAGACCAACAAAGTACAGGCAGAAGCAGTAAAATGGAGGACACAGTATGTTTTCTAATAGAATGTCGTCTGTGTGCAGATCTGAGGATCAGTACCTTAAACCCTTAGAAACTGGGCTCAATAAAATTTATATTCACTACTAGAGATGGGCACGACCAGGAAAAATTACGTTTCGAGTTGTCGTGTGTCGGCGCCGGCCCGTTTCGGCTAGTTTCCGTTTTTCGCGAAATTTTCCAAAAATTTGTTGTTTCGTTTGTTGGTTTTTCGTCTGTCGTTGGTACTGGTTTTGGGGGGGCTCCTGGAGGCACCTCTCTGGGGTAAGTGCCTCCTCTGGCCCGCCATGAAGGGAAAGCGAGCTCCTGGAGGCACCTCTCTGGGGTGGGTGCCTCCTCTGGCCCGCTACAAAATAGCATGCATAGCCAATTGGATATGCATACCATTAAGTTGCAGTTGCTGTAGCAGGCAGAGGCACCTCTCTTTCGGGTGCCTCTGTGACTCACTGCCTGCGGTGCACTTGGGCTGGGGAATGAAGTGAGAGAGGACCCCTACGGGCGCCCTGTGACTCACTAAGAAGGGAAGTATACTTCCTGTAGTGCAATGTGAGTACACATCTGGCTTACTGGTTAGGGGTTAGCGCAAGGGCTAGGCTTAGGGTTACGGGTAAGGTTAGGGTGAGTTACTGGGGTGCACTTCTGGGTGCCTCTCTGACCCACTAAGAAGGACAGTGTACTGGCGTATGGGTTAGGGTTAGGGTTTGGGTTCGGGTTCAGGCTAGGGTTAGTGGGCTTTTTATGCCCGACTGGCACATCCCAGAAGTCTCGGTCAAAACCTGGCCAAGTGGCCATGCAATTAGTGGAATGGCTCTAAAAATTTGCATGGTCCACTCCCATGGCCAGCCCATCATTGCGCAGGTGTAAAAAATAAAAATAAAAATAAAATAAAATAAAATCAATGGAGACGTTTTGTTGCAAGAAACAAAACGTCTGCTGCTACTGAAAAAATTCAGGCAGTTTTAAAATAGCTATTTTCGCATGTTTCTGTGGTGCTTTGGTGTGTTTTTGGACCACGCGATTTCAAAATAAATACTGCGGTCGCCCCATTTGGATCCCCCGCCCGCACCGCATGGCATGGCGAGTTGGCGAGACTACGAGGATGCGCGCAGCCCAGGAGAGGAGGGGGAGGCCGGGGACCCCCCCCCAGAAACCACAGTTCTGGTAGGTGCCCTCACTGAGGCAGGCATATTTTCGCCTGCTTTTTTGGCCGGGAATCGGGTTTTTTTTTTTTAAATCTTTTTTTCTGTGCTGCGCCGCTTGGGGTGAGTTGGCGTGGCGAGTCGCGACTCGCTGAGGATGCGCACTTTGCGCAGCCCAGGAGAGGAGGGGGAGGCCGGGGAACCCCCCCCAGAAACCACCCCTCTTATAGGTGCCCTCACTGAGACAGGCATATTTTTGCCTGCTTTTTTGGCTGGGAATCGGGTTTTTTTTTAATTTTTAAAACTTTTTTTCTGTGCCACACCGCTTGGCGAGTTGGCGTGGTGACTCGATGAGGATGCGCACTTTGCGCAGCCCAGGAGAGGGGGGGAGGCCGGGGACCCCCCCAGAAACCACCCCTCTGGTAGGTGCCCTCACTGAGGCAGGCATATTTTCGCCTGCTTTTTTGGCCGGGAATCAGGGTTTTTTATTTATTTTTAAACTTTTTTCCTGTGCCGCTTGGCATTGCGCGATCGCTGCGATGCCAGGAACGACCACGACAAATCAGACCCAATTTTTCTTTAGTCGGTTCGAGTTCTGGTGGAGTAATTGTCGCTACCGTTTCCGTTACGTAACGGGAACGAGAAATGGAAACGGAAACGAGAATTTCGCCAAGTCATGCCCATGTCTAGTACTTGCTGTAGTGCAATGCGAGTACACATCTGGCTTACTGGTTAGGGGTTAGCGCAAGGGCTAGGCTTAGGGTTACGGGTAAGGTTAGGGTGAGTTACTGGGGTGCACTTCTGGGTGCCTCTCTGACCCACTAAGAAGGACAGTGTACTGGCGTATGGGTTCGGGTTCGGGTTCGGGTTCGGGTTCGGGCTAGGGTTAGTGGGCTTTTTATGCCCGACTGGCACATCCCAGAAGTCTCGGTCAAAACCTGGCCAAGTGGCCATGCAATTGGTGGAATGGCTCCAAACATTTGCATGGTCGACTCCCATGGCCAGCCCATTATTGCGCAGGTGTAAAAAATAAAAATAAAAATAAAATAAAATAAAATCAATGGAGACGTTTTGTTGCAAGAAAAACCCACTGCTGCTACTGAAAAAATTCAGGCAGTTTTAAAATAGCTATTTTTGTATGTTTCTGTGGTGCTTTGGTGTGTTTTTGGACCACGCGATTTCAAAATAAATACTGCAGTCGCCCCATTTGGATCCCGCACCGCACCGCATGGCATGGCGAGTTGGTGAGACGACGAGGATGCGCGCAGCCCAGGAGAGGAAAGGGGGGGAGGCCGGGGACCCCCTCCCCAGAAACCACGCCTCTGTAGGTGCCCCCACTGAGGGAGGCATATTTTTGCCTGCTTTTTTGGCCGGGAATCAGTTTTTTTTATTTTTAAATCTTTTTTCCTGCGATGCCAGGAACGACCACGACAAAACAGACCCAATTTTTCTTTAGTCGGTTCGAGTTTGAGTTCTGGCGGAGTAATTGTCGTTACCGTTTCTGTTGAAGAGTGATGGATCCAGGTTGAAGCCTTGTAGTACCCCACTTGTTACCTCCTAACAGTGTGAGAACAAACCATTGATAAGCACTCTCTGGATATGGTTCTGTAACTAATTGCGTACCCACCTCATGGTTGTTCAATCCAGCTAGCTTACTAATCATAATGTGCATATGCTGTTTAGAAGCTTTCTATCAACCATTGGATTTAATGCCAGTTGGAGCTCTATTGACCTTTCAACCATAACAAAGCATGTGGCAACTCAAAACACTGGCAACTAGCCAGTTTGAAACAGTTTGGCAGCTGGAGAGGAAATTGCCTCAAAGATACATTTAGATTTGCTTTTCCTTTGAGAAGATACGTGCATGATCTTGAATGAAAAGCAAAGATAAACATTTCAAATAAATATAGTACCCACAACTTTTTTTAAGAAAACCCTTTAAAGAAAAGTAACGCAAAAAGGTTGCTGTGCTACATTATAAATATTGGCTAAGCACTGTAAAACCACGGTTATACTGACCCTGTGAATTTTGTTCTAAGAGACCACCAGGGCTATGTATTTTTGATCTATTTCCAGAAAGAAGTGCCAGCAGATTGCAGCATGTTCCTTCTCCTAATAAATTATCAACACACCATAAGGCGATAAAAGCCAAAATCTCTAACCTAATTTCCATTTTTTAAAAGACCTTTTTGTAGGTCATCCAAAAAACCTGATGAGATCCAAAGTGGCAGCTCCTGCTTATCAGTCTCCTGTCAGAGAGAGAAGGAAAAGGAGAAAGAACAAAAACACACCTGTGGGGCCTTACTTCTCAGTCAGTGCTAGAGAGAGGCATTTGGTAGTGAATGTTGGGATAGCTGAGGCCTCACTTGGCATGAGGTTCTGCTCACTGCCTGCTCAGCGGCAAGAAGAAAAGATTGGGATGCTACCAATGAGACCCCCAGTGTTCACAAGAGTCCCCTCTACCTGTTGCTGCATGGTAGGGGTACAAAAATGCCACCTTGAGAGATCAAAAACTAGAAGTAGAATAATGCAAGTAATGCTGCATATTAAGTCCAAGCAGTAGTACATAACTGTCCATCTAAAAGTCACATAACAGTCGTCCGACTGAAAGCTTGCCTGAAGTGGAAGATCTTTGTCTACTTGCAGAAGGACAGCAAAGGCCCTTTGTACACGACCCCTAAACTCTGCAGCAAATGGCTGCCAGCTCCGGAGCTTACAATTGTTTCCCCACCAGCTCCGGGGTGTGCAGGAAATTAAGTGTGACCACGCCCACCTAAGCGCGTCCCAGTGCACTTTTCTTGTACCTGCTCTAGAAGGGTGAAAATCCCCAGGTCTGGATTTAATCTGGTGAGTGCGGGGCTCTCCTTGCTTTTTTTTTTTTTTTTGCCTCCCGCTCCTTTAAGAGAAGGGGCGGGAGGCAAAGAAGAAGAAGAAGAAGAAGAAGAAGAAGAAGAGAAGGAATCAGGACGACGGGGCTCCAGGCGGCTTCGGAGGTGAGCCTGCATTTTCCCCTCTCTTTCTTCCTCCCTCCCCTCACGCAGACAGGAGCAAGGAAGTGCGGAGGGGTGGGGATGCAGGAAGAGCAACGAACCCCCAAGATCCCTGGTCCGAATTTAAGTGGCCAGTGGATCTTAGGGGTTGTGTGAAAAGGCAAGTCAGGTCTCCTGGGTGAAGGGATTTCCAAAGTCTGGGAGCAACAACAGAGAAGGCATTCTCCTGTGTTCTCAACAGACACACCTGTGAAAGTGGAAGGATGGGGAGAAAGGTCTCTCTTGAAGACCTTAGCATATGTGCTTGCTCATACAAGAAGATAAGATCTTTGAGATAATTTGGACCCAGCCATTTAGGGCTTTGTAGGTTAAAACCAGCACTTTGAATTGTGCCCAGAAACTGATAGATAGCCAGGGGACCTGCTATAACAAGGGTGTTATGTGATCCCTGTAACTAGCCCCAGTCAGCAATCTAGCTGCAGCAGTTTGGATCTGCTGATGTTTCCTGAGGGTTTCCATTGGCAGCACCACCGTAATCCAGCCAGGAAGTGACTAGTACATGTGTCAAAGTGGACAGAGCAGATCTCTCAAGAAACAGGTGCAGTTGGTGCACTAGCTTTAATTGTGCAAATGCACCTCTAGCCTTGTTAAGACTGGACCATCTAGGCTCAACGGTAGAGTCTAGGAGCACCCTTAAACTGCACAACTCTTCTTTCAATGGGAGGGTAATCCCATGCAGTGCAGGCTGCATTCCTATTCCTTGATTTCCCTTTCAATTTTCCAGAACCACCTCTGTTTTGTCTGGATTAAGTTTCAATTTATTCACCCTCATCCTGTCCAAACACTGATCTAAAGCCCAAGCAGCTTCCTTGGATCCAGGTGGCAAGAAGAGACAGAGGTGGGTGCCATCTGCATACTGGTGACACTGAAGTCCAAAATTCTGGTTCCACGTAGAGGTTGGATAACATAGAAAACAAAACAGAACTCTGAGGCACTGCACCGGTCAATGGCTTGGTGCTGAACATGAATTCCCCAAGCATCACTACCAATATTGCTGCAAAATATTGTGCCCATGCCGCCACCAGGAAAAAGGATGCTACGCTTTACATACCAAAGCAGCATGAATGCTGACACCACCAATGGCAGCAGTCATCTTCTGGGGGGTACTCTTTTCAGGAGGCACAGTAGTGAATTGAACACCCAGCCTCTGGATTCACAACCAGGTACCTAATCACTGTGATATCCTGCCCGGTGCTTTTAAAATTAATGCTTGAACAATAGTTTATGAAAGTAATTGTAAAAGGATTTCCCAGCTATATAGGATACAGGAATTATTATTATTATTATTATTATTATTATTATTATTATTATTATTATTATTATTATTATTATTATTATTATTATTATCATCATCATCATCATCATCATCATCATCATCATCTTCTTCTTCTTCTTCTTCTTCTTCTTCTTCTTCTTCTTCTTCTTCTTCTTCTTCTTCTTCTTCTTGTGAACACAGCTGCCGGGTGTTAACCTTGAGTTGTCCTTCTCCAATGATCAAGCTCTTTCCAAGATCCTAGGATGACTGGAGATATCTTCAGAGAATATATGCTGTTCCTAATAATCTTGCCATTTGTAGTTGACTGATGTTGAGATTGTCAATGCCAAGAGTTTACAGATGTTGACCCAGGTCTTTCAGGATTGCAACCAAAGTGCCTATTATTATTGGCGTTGTTCTTGCTTTCTTATTCCATAGCTTTTCAATTTCTATTTCTAAGTCCCAATATTTGGTTGTCTTTTCTAGCTCTTTATCACTGACTCTTGCGTCTCCTGGTATTGCCACATCAACAATTTGAACTTTGTTTTCTTGTCTGGAGCATTTTGGGCAACTACTACTACTACCCTGGCCATTTGGCTACTCTGGGTGGCTTGCACTCTCTATGAGTTGTGAGTGTTGTGTCATTACAGCCGTGGCCGACTCTTCGTGACTCCATGTCCATGGAGTTGTCTTGGCAGGAATACTGGAGGGGCTTGCCAGTTCCTACTCCAGGCGCCCAGACCACCTGGTATTCCCTGGCGGTCTCCTATCCAAGTACTAAATAGGGCCGACCCTGCTTAGCTTCCAAAATCAGGTGAAATCGGATGTGCTTAGGACATCTAGGCAGCTTGCACTTTCTATAGCTAAAATATTTTGCTTTCCAAGACTTTAATGGGCCAGATGTTTTATGATACAGGCTTTATATATTTTTAGATAGCCACTGGTCTGTTTTTTGGTTTGTTTTATACCCAAACAAACCAATTCATAGTTTGTTCATGACTAAGTTGTAAATTCATGGTTCTTTGGATTCCACAAACCACGAACCATTATAAACACCATTTTGATGGCTCATGCCAATTTCTAGTCAGCAGCTTCAAGAAAGAAAAGCAAAACACCAATGAAGTGAGGAGAGAAGTAGATAGTACAACTTGTCATCGTACTCTTCTTCCCTCCAAATGATTTTGATATTTGCATTATGTTCATTTAATTTTTTCTCCTTTCTAATACATTGTGATTTGATCCAAAGAATTTTCCTTTAACCTCCAAACTGAAGCAAAATAAGTAATGGTGGTTGTGATTGTTTTGTAATAACCTTGGAGGCATATGATCTCTCTCATTTTGAACTTTAGTGTAATTGCTAGTAGAACAAAATAGAAGGTGTAATCCCAGATTCAATGGTAAATTCAAAATTAACTTTGAAAAGTTACATTTTTGGACTATAAATATAAACCCCCTTCAACCCGGAACCCTGTCAGATATATGAGGATGTGTAAGTTCATGGCTTTGCCTATTTTTCTGAAATAGCTATGTGGATGAAAATTACTTTCTTTATAAAACCAGCGCCAACGTTATGGTCTACAGTCTTGCTGACATTTTGTAATTTGGTATCCAGCTTTACTGTGTTCAGGACGTATTAATACTGTATGATTTCTAGCTCAGCGACTGTACAAGAAATTGTTACACATCAAACAGTCAGCAGCCATGTAACAGTAACAGACTCATTTACAAGCAATGTCAACAACCAGTTCCTCCTAACACTCACACAAATGCATTTTTAAAAGCCTTGGTGTTAGAAATGCAATGAAGGAGTTTGGTGCTTCCCAAAATTAAAACCCCTTTTAAACCTACAGCAGCAATACCTCTCAAGACCAATGCCCTATAAGATGAAAAACTAGCAAGATGGGGGAAAAAATCCAGGAATAGGGTTGCTTTGCATAATAAAAATTTCCGATGGCATGCATCACAAGACGAAAATCCATTCCACATTTTGACACAAGTGTGCCCAGGATGCATTACACCCCCATAGTTTGTGGAGAGCCTGGGAGGAGATTTTTTTTTCATCAGGTTTTGGAGCCATTCTGGACATAATTTTTTTTGCAGCAACGTTTGGACTTTTAGAACTTGGAAAGGTAAGGAGCTGAGCTTTCCTTGCTTTCTTTTGTGTTTTTGCATTGGTTGCAATTGCACTTTTGGGGCTTCTTGTTTGGTGTTTTATTTTTTTGCTTTTGCATTGGTTTCTGTTGCACTTTTGGTGGGAAACTGCAAATTAAAGATAGTTTGCAGGTCCCCCTTTGTCTTGGTGCTTGTTTTTGCACTGGAGGGGGGAGGGGTGTTCTGGCTCTGCATACCTTTAAAGTGAACTTTATAAAGAGGTCTGAACAAAAAAATGTTTTGGGGTTGGTGTTTTTTTGCCTTTTTCGGACCTCAGGAATGAATCAATTGGTTTCCCATTCATTCCTATGGGAAACCATGCTTCACAAGACAAAATTTTCATAAAAGGAAGTGACCCTCAGGATGAATTAATTTTGTCTTGCAAGGTATTCCTGCATATATTTCAAACCAACAATTCTGTTTATAAATGAATGGAAATATGCACAAAATGCAGAAACTAAGCTCATGAAATGATAAAGCTCACTTTTCACTATATTTCAAACAAGTATTATAAGTACATTTTCCTCTTAGAGTTGATGGCTTATAGCTGTGCCAGCTGCTCATTCCAATAATAGATGTATACACTTAGGTTTGGGGAAAACAGGCCACATCTTTATTGATCACAGCAGCAGTTCTCCTAGACAAGAATTGGGTTTGATCCATCACATCCAGAGACACAAGTGACACTTAGTGTTCAAACCATCTCCCCATGATACTGGTGGTGTGGTCACTCTAGACACCACATGGACATATGCCACTTCATGGGTCCTTTGCTATCCAGGGGCAGGGGGCAAATGCTCCCCCAAAACTGGGGACAAGCTAAGGCCCCCTCCCCTGACATCCAACAAGGGTTTCTCCCCTGCTAGTCCATGCAGGTCCCCACCTGCTGCTTGAGAACCATTGGATCCATCCCAACACCTTAAAAAAAAAAACCACCACTGAGCTGAGTCCCCTCAGCTCCCACCAAATCACTGCCTCTGCTACCAATTCCTGATCACCTCTTTAACACCCACTAGTCATAGGCTAGCTTCTGAAAAATGAACCGTATCTGTGTTGTATAGGTCCTGTCTCTTGTGTGTGATGGTCGGGTGTCTGACCCAGCTGCCACCCCCAGCCAGAGACCAAGTGACCCACTACTTTGTCCACTTTCTGGCATTCAATGGTAAGCCGCCTTGAATTGTGGGCATCTCACTAGGTACATCTCTCCAACAAATCACACCAGACAATATGAATAGAAAGATAATAGTCATGTATGAGTAGCAAGAGTGCCTTCATGGACAGCAAGAGATTGAGGCTTTTCTGGGTGGTGAGGTTATTCTCCCCAGTCTAGAAGAGGAGCAGGCTAGACACCTCCTCTGCTGTAAACCAGTGCCAGAGAGTTGGCGTGAATGCATCCCAACACATGTCCCAGCCAAGTGCTCTCATGGAGACCCCAAATGCTGTTTCCAGTGGAAGGCACCAACATACTTCCCAGCCCAGTAGATGATGCTATATCCAAACATCCACACATGTTTCTTTTTGCCTGTAGACAGAGCTGAAGAAAAAACTGAGTTAATCAGATGTTCCTGGCATGCATATATAGTGGTACTTCTTAAAATGAATTTAATTAGTTCTCCAGGTCAATTTGTTTTAAGAAAGTTTTGTCTTACAAAACACAGTTTCCCATAGGAATGCATTGAAAATTTCCCTGGGTACATGCAGAACAGTTTTTTGTCTTGCCAACCATCCCATAGGGATTTTTTTGTCATGTGAAGCATGCCTATTCATGGAAAATATTTTCTTCCTACAAGTTTTTTGTCTTATGAGGCATTTGTCTATAGAGGTACCACTGTATATGATTTACAGTATGTACCCTTGACTGTAATTTCTCCATGTTTTTAATTTGCTCTGGATTGAAACCCATGGCTGCCACTTCCATTGCTGCTCCTATTCTAAACAAATCAATTATGAAATCCCATGGGGGAAACCCTGCCTTTTAAAACACAAAACACATAGCTCCCACAAATTGGTAGAGAGTGAGGGCCTCCCGTCCTCATGTACTGTATGAGAACCTTTAAATTGGCCTGGTTTCTGAGGCAAGTACCAGTTATTCTGGCTGGCTGTGTGTGTTTCAGCAAACCAGTGACCTCCCACTATCGTGTAAGACTGAGTGGGTCCAAATGTACAAATGAATACTCTTATTGAGCATTTCAGGTTGGCACCATCCAGGACTTCAGGAGCTATTTTGATGTCATGGGAGTGTGTCATTGTGTTGTCATAGATGGAATCTTATGATGTCATAGATTCAGAGCAGACAAGCTTTTGGGACCCGAAACTGCTTTAGAAGTAATTAGATGCAAGCAAACCCTGGAAAATACTGTAGGATTGCAACCTGTGACATAAATAGAAATCCAAATTATATGGCAACCTCATGCCAGACCGGGGGTCCTTTTTGATGTCCACTACTGCATCAGTTGTTTCCATTCTCACTAGAGGCAATGCTCCATGAAGCCCTTCATGTACTACACATGACACATGTGAACTTTTTCCAGGTCTTACTTTACTTTTAAACTTTCAGGAGGACTCATTTGCAGCCCAAGTGGAGGTTCCCTCCCTGTATTACTGCTGCTAGAATGTACAAAACAAGAAGATTCAAAACTTTCTGAACCAGAGAACCTTGGCACCAGCTGGGAATGGATAGAGATGTATGCCCAAACTTTATAATAAAAATGAGTTTCCCCTTCACCAGAGCTTTTTATTTGAAGATATCTATTCATGCCCTGAGATCTAGGCAAACATACTAATCCTTTGAGACACCAGTTCATGCCCTGAGATCTGGCAACCCTCTCTGGAGGACCTATCTTACACTCCAGTTACTTTGGCAAAATCTTTGAATTCAAAAAATTACATGAATTGAATTCAGCAAGGTTAGAGAAGATGCCAGAAGAAACTGAAATGTTTCTAGGAAGTACATACACAGCAGTACTAGAGTGTCATCAATTTGTGGGTTTAGCTTTTTGAAACAGAATGGTTGTGTGAGCATACTTCACCCTAAAAGAATAATGTCAGGACTTTTTTCTAAGGGTTAGGGTTAGGGTTAGGGTTAGGGTTAGAAGTCCTTTAATACAGAAATCCACTTGGTGATAGAAGTCCTAGTTCTGGCTAACTAAAATTGGAGATGTCAGGAACCATGGCTGCCCTTTTCATCTCTAAAGAGTATAGACAAGGATGTAGGGAGATGAGACCAGTGCAAATAATAAGGATATAGCTTCAGCAACTCTAAGGATAGCAGTATAAGGTTGACAGAAGGTCAGCACAGCATAGAAAGGAGGGGGCAGTCTAGGAAACCTGAGGAGGCATCTGTCTACTCTTCCTCATGGAAGGCCATGCATCTTATCGAGTGTAACCTGAGCTGTACCCAGTCACTTCCAACAATGTTTATCCTGGAAAGAGATGGAGTGCAGAAATCAAGTAAAGGGCTGGACACCTCGTTTTGGCACACTGTTTTGTGGTTTTGAAAGTTTTTGAACCATTTTGAAATGAAAAAAAATGGCAGATTCTGTTGTCTGAACCAAAACACAATGATGTTTTTGGTTTGGGAGTAACCGAGCCAGGGAGCTCTCACCAGATCTTGGTTCAGTAGCAAGATCCGCCGGCTGTTTCCTTGCTTGGTTCTTGCTGGCCACCACTTCCCAGCAGTTTTGATAACTCGAGCTCTCAAAAAAACCCAAGCTGGGAGGTGGGCAGCTAGGGAGAACTGAGAAGCCAGGTAGCAATAGAATTGCTGCCTGGCTGCTCCTTTCACCCCGCCACCCTCTCTTCCCTGGGGTGCCCCAGTGCCCACAACACTCCCTCTCCAAAACACACACACACCGGGAGAAGAGGGTGGAAGGGCTATAGGCTTTTGATTCCCCTGCCAACCCAGTGCTCTCACTGTTGCAGCAGGGGATTCAATAACCTCCAGCCCACCACCCTCAAGAGAGATCAAAAAGGGGGTGGTGGCCTGGAGCATTTTTAGAATGTTCCCGCTGGCTGTTGGGGCAAGGTTTTTTTTTTTTTAAGGCTCTAGTTGATGGACTAGAGCCTTTTTAAAATGCCCTGCCACCTGTGCCCTCACCACAGCCAGAGTGCTGGTAGTGTGACATTTTTAAAAGGCTCGTCGGTTGATTACAGCCTTTTAAAATTTTCCTGTCACCAGCACTCTGGCTGCCGTGAGAGCGCTGGTGGCAGGACATTTAAAAAAGGCTCCAGTGTGGTGGGTGGACTGGATTTTATTTTTTAAAAAATCATTATTTACAAAACAAAACAGAATGAAAAATGAAACAAAATGAAACATTTCATGTCCATTCCTAGCTGTAACTCAAGGTGGGTCTTCTGCTTTGCATGCCAAATGCCTCACTTTCGATTCCAGCTGTTTTAAGACAGAGCTGAGATAGTAGGTGCCTGCCTAAAATTGCTGCTGCCAATTGGTTTAGGCCATTGATGGTGAATTTATGGCACGGGTGCCAAAGGTGGCACTCAGAGCCCTTTCTGCAGGCACCCAACATCGGCTCTTCATAGCCACCTGTATTCAGGTTCAATTACTGTATTGGCACTTTGCAAAAAAATTGGTGGGTTTTGAATTGCAGTTTGGGCACTCGGTCTCTAAAAGGTTCGCCATCACTGGTTTAGGCAATAGAGAGTGAAATGACCCAAAGGCCTAGTTAAGGCATTTTCTTAGGCTCATGAGGGACTTTGCCCTGTCAGTACTTGAAATAATTCCTTCCCTCTCAGTCTAGCTGATATAGAAAAATAAGAGTCTTTTCAAGCCTGCAGGTATCAGACAGTGAAGGAGTTAATGGTTAACAAAAGCAACTTAACTGTTCCTCTGGCTACTGTTTGTGGAAGCCTAAGGGAACTTTTCATCCTATCCTATGCCAAGTTCCTTACATAGGAAATATGACCCACCCCACTTAGTCATGGGGTGATGGTTGGGATTAAAATTCTACTGTATCAAAAGTACATGTCAGCTCAAAGGGCAAAACTAGTGGTGACTATTTGGGTTAGTTCCAATTACTGTACTTATCAGCCATGACCAATTCAGGTATCTGCTTTGTAAGTGTGTTTACTCAGAGCTGACCTGGAAAGCAGCATCAGCCAGAAGCAGTAAATAGAAATAACAGAATGTCCCAAGGAGTATCACTAGAATAATTGTGCACAGTGTCTGGTTGGCATTTAGTTCAGCCATACTCAAACATTTAAGGTTCATTTTAGGATTAAAAAAACACCTCCTCTGTCTCTCCTGATAAACATACAGAACTACAAGGACCTCCTTCTGTCTCTTTCATGGATCTAAAATCCATGAATTTAACTTTGGATTATACATAATGGAAGATGGCCTGAGAGTCAGCTGCAATTATGAGCCTTGTTGTTGTTGCTGTTGATGTTGGAAAACAGCAATAGTTTTCAACAGACTTGGATGAATTTCTCAAGTATATTCCCTTGCAAAACATCTGTTTCCACAGTTAATCAAAGATGTCTGGTTATTAGTAGGCAAACATATAGCTACTGGCAATCAAGCAGTTTATGGAAATCACATCAGTTAAACATTTATGGAATATTATTTGCATTATTTTGAGGACTACTAGGAGAATATTTTCAAAGATTTTATTTCCTTGCAAAAGTCAGGCCAAAAGGTTATATCTCACATCTACAGGCATTGCAACAGAACCCTGGATGAAAGGGTGAAGGTAGGCAGTAGAGAACTAGTTCTGTTCCTAATGGTTATTGCGACTTCTGTGGGGAAACAGGTTTAAATAAATTTGGATGAGTAGAAGTTAGGATCTGGTCTGGATCCCAACCTTAGATCACAAAGGGCACTGTAGATGCACTTACATTGATAACTCTTTCTTCCTTTGCATTTACCTGTATCAGTAGAGCTGTCACTATTAAGGAAGAAATAGTCTTACTATGATATAGGATAAAACCAGCTGCTTAAGAGGTGGGCACAAAACAGAAAACCCATGGTTCGGGTTCATCTGTTTTGGGCCCACCCTTGGTTGATTTTGGTTCAGATTCACATGCATTTTTTAAAAAAAATTCGTACAAACCCAAACTGAGCTGAACTGGTTCTGGTCCGACATACCGGGCAGCAGCAGGCGGGGCGATCCTAGCCCAGGCGGCAGTGGCTTTTTGAGCCACTGGCTTGGGGCCAGCACCTCATGTTTTTGTTTTTTCCCTTCAAGCATTGACCACGCGGCCCCTGGGGACGGGTCGGTGCTGGTTCTATTTTTTTCCCTTCATTTTAGAGCACCGAACCGGCCACCCCTGTGCAGCCAATGGGACCGGTGTGGTGCTCATTTTATTTTTTTAATTTTTTTTTGGTTTTACAGCACCGACCACATGATTCCTGGGGCTGGGTCAGTGCTCCTTTTTATTATTTTATTTTATTTTATTTTATTTTATTTTATTTTATTTTATTGTTTGTTTGTTTGTTTTAAAAGTCACCAGCAGGGGCTTTTTGAGGCACTGGCACCAAGCCAGTACCTCTCAGCTGAGCCTCTCAGCTGAGAGGTGCTGGCTTGGAGCCAGCACCTCTTTTTCCCCCTTCAAGCACCGACCACACGGCCCCAGGGGCTGGGTCAACGCTGGTTCTATTTTTTAATTTTTTTCTTCATTGTAGAGCGTCTACCCGGCCACAGGGTTTTTATTTTTTTTAACTGTCTTTTTATTTATTTATTTTTGTTTGTTTTAAAAGTCCCCAGCAGGGGCTTTTTGAGTTGCTGCCCCAAGCTACTGCCTCTCAGCTGAGAGGCGCTGGCTTGGGGCCAGCAGCTCTACAGGCCGACCTCCCCCTGCCAGGACCAGGAGGACTGAGGCTAGGACAAGGTAGGAGGGGGTAACAAAAATGAAGAGAACAAAATGGAAATTTCTGTTTCATTTCATTTTGTTTGTTTTTTTGATGGGTTGGTTCGTTATTTGTTTTGTTAGCTAACAAAACGAATAACAAATAACAAAACTAATATAAAGTTTGTTTCATGCCCATCTCTACAGCTGATTCATCATGACAGAACTTGGCCTCAACCAAAAGTGACTCCCTGAGGATAAAAACACAAAGAACTTCTATTTAAACACATCATAACTCAAACTGATGGTATTTCCCTAGCTGATAACATTTTGCTCACTATGTTAGAATGATATTTACCCTCTTGATTTAAAAAGGAGTGCTATTTTTCAATAGCACAAAAAGACTCAGGAATTTCAGCCAAAAAAAAGGAAGGAAAAAATTCAAGGAAAGAAGGGACACAATTCTTGTCACTTAAAACACTTCTAGACAAAGCAGAAAAGCACCTGGAGGAAGGCAAAGGTACAAGAGGAAGACCGACAGCTGAAGAGAGAGACAAAGCAAAATGAAATAGAAGAACAAGGACACCCAGAGGCACAATCTGATGCAAACTTTCTCCAGCATCATTGCAGACTGAAATATCGAGGCTGACTTCTCTTGACTTCTCTGTTTGTTTCACTTGAAGCAAATATCCCCACCATTTGTGTCTTCTTCTGTTTTATTATCCTGATCTGCTTAACTTTACAAGCTAGATATATGCATGGTTGCTGATGAGAGAGGTGAAGTTGGATAGTGACTCCATAATGGAAGACCACCTGTGACCAAGAGGAACACAATGTGAACTAATGGAAATTTAGGCAGTGGATTCTCATATAGTCTCCTGGTACCAAAGACCACTATGAGGGAGAGATATGTGATTTGGATCTCTGAACCTACTCCTTACATGAATGGCCACTATTAAATATGAAAAGTACTCATGTACACATGTCATTAGGTTCCATATAAGTCCTTTATAGATATAGCACTCATGGCTTCAATGAAAGGATAAAGAGAAATTAGAGTAGATATGTATCCCCAAACTCTTTGTGTTCTGCTGGACAGGTGAAGAAGAACCCTGTCCCATGTGATCACAGCTGAAAATGCACAGAAGCCTCCAAAAAGTCAGAATTCTGCTCACACTGAGTTCCCTGTTCTGGGACAAACTTCTCTGTGTGCACTGCCTCATGTGTGTGCAAAGACCTTTGTCACACATTCACCCAGACAGATGTACTGTATAATGATACTTCCCAGGTATCCTCCCTGAAAAGCCAGACACTTAATATTTTTGATTACCTGGAATCTGCCTCCACCTTTTGTTTTAGGTTTTACTTCCCAGCAACTATTAATTATACCCTAAGGTTGAAGTCAAGACTGGTCCATGTTCAATAGCCCAAAGACCATACATAGACCTTAGAGAGCTATACCCACCCAGACTGTTAACATTTACTCACAAAGTCCTCCACTTCTGGCTTTCTGATAAGGAAATGCAAGACACTTGTGCTCATGCATTATTTCATTCTATTTATTTTTATTCCCCTCCCAGGGAAAGGGAAAGAGAAGAGAAGAGAAGAGGAGGGAGGGAGGCAGGGAAGATTTCAGAGTACTAAATTTTGGGAAAACCTACGGTATCTAGTTGTGCAGCAGACATTTTGAAACAGATGCTGAATGACTGTCTCTCTGGGATGCTCATCCCGTGGATTTCTTATATTGGGAAAAGGTTGAATTAGATGACTTAAGGTCTCTTCCAGCTCCACCATTCTATGGATTTAGGATGCTTGTGGAACAGGCATATAGTCTAATTATGGTGTTAAGAATCCCATATTTGAATACCACCTCCAAGGTATTCCCTGCAAACAGCCAGTCTGCTATCTGTTGTTTTGGTTTCCTGTGCACCTGTATAAAGGTTATAGTTATAGCCACTTTTCTCAACTCATATGGACTGTTTGAATACGACTCAATTGTGATATCTCACTCTACTATCCTGACATTCTGCTATTTTGCAATCTCATTTTCCCATATATATATATATATATATATATATATATATATATATATATATATATATATATATATATATATATATATATATATATATATATATATATATATATATATATATATATATATATATATATATATATATATATATATATATATATGCATGTTAGGTGGATTCGGTTTCTTCCCGTGTAGAAATCTGGTTGTTCTAGACGTTTGACGAGGTCTCACTGTCATCTTCAGGCTGGTGTTCTGGCTTCTTTCTTCTTGAAGCAAAGTGTGGTCTCAGTTGAAGTCCTTCTATAAATACTGCTGGGGGTGTGTGGTTTGCTTGCTCTGTTGCTGATTGTAGGTTCCTTTGTTCCTTTGTTCTTTTGTGATCTGCTGTGTGGCTGAGGCGATCGTTAAGGGATTAACTGCTGATGGCTGTTTAGACGGCTGTTTACATGCTGGTGGGTTAGATGGCTGGTAGGTTCTGGCAGTATCCTGGGCTTTGGTGGAGTGGTCTCCTGTGTCTTGTGAATTCATTTTGGTCTGGCTACGTGTCTGTGGTCTCCCAATGTTTTTTGGGGTGTGTGAGTGTGCTCCATGTGGTGACTGGAGTGGGGTGCCGCAGTAGATGGTGCAGTCGTGGTTTTGTTATTGGATGGTGGTTTCGTTTCATCTGTGGGAAGGGTCTGGGTTTGTGTTTGGTGTGGATGGAAGGTGGTGGCATCTTGTGTCCTTTGGATCTTTGTGACAGAGGCTCGTCTGTTGACCAGGGAGTTTCCAGATGTCAGGCAAGCGGGAGGTGTCATCACGTTTATTCATGTTGTTTGGGTGTTTCTCTATTTCAATGGCTTCCATGATTAGACTGTTGAAGTGTTCAGTTTTGGAGATGAGTTTGGTTCTTTCAAAGTCAATTTCATGACCTGTTGTTTTTATGTGCTGGAAGAGAGAGGAAGATTTTAGCTTATTCTCCTGTTTGTTTGTCCGATGTATGTGGCTGGACAGACTTTGCATGGTATTTATAGACTCCTTATAGCTCAATCTTGTCTTTGGGGTTTCTTAAGATGCAAAAGGCTGTCTTGATATTGTGTTTGTGGAGAATTTTGCTGATTTTGTCTGTGGTGCCTTTGATGTAAGGGAGGAGGGCGGTGCCGTTGTTCTCTTCTGTTTCTTGGTTCTTGGGGGGTGTTTCCTTTTGGATTAATTTGGTGATGGTGTTTTTTTGGAATCCGTTCGCAATTAAAACATTCGAGAGAGTGTGTAATTCAGTTTTTAGGTGGTCTTTGTCAGCGAGGCGTTTGGTTCTGGAGATGAGGGTTTTTGCTACGGAGTTGATCTGTGCAGGGTGGTGGTGTGATTGTGCATTTAAGTAGCGGTTTGTATGTGTTTTTTTCTGGTAGATGGTATGTCTGGTAGATGGTATGTCTGGTAGATGGTATGTCTGGTAGATGGTATGGTATGTCAAACCAACAGAGACCTACTCACTCTCCACCTCAAACTCAGCAACAAAATCCACCCAACACTCTGGAACAAATCCAAGCAACTGGCCGCCTGGAGAGCTGAAACAGAGACCTCCCACAAGACAGACACACACACCAACAAACTCCACAAACTGGAAAAACGCCAGAAGCCCAACCCCCCCACACAACAGCCCATGAAACAAACAGTTCACAACATATCAGACAGGACACTCACCATCGCAGAGACCAAAGTCCTTTCCAAAGGATTCAATTCGCCCCCAGACACATCCCCACCGAAAACATCATATGCGGAGTGGAAGCCAGCCTAACCAAAATCAACCCAGATGAAGCCAACAAAATCAGACTCGAAGTCACCAATGTCCTCTGCTCCAGCAAACCACCCAGAAGCAATTTACACAAAGAAGAACAAAAAGCCCTCTCCAACCTGAGGAAAGACAACAACATAATCATTCTCCCAGTAGACAAAGGCAATGCCACAGTGGTGATGAACACATCCGACTACCAAGCCAAATTATCCAACCTACTACAAGACCCTGCTTACATACCTTTGAACACAGACCCCACCACCTACCTGGAAAAAAACCACCAAAGCCAAAATAAAAGCCTCTCCCTTAAGTGAAGAAATCAAGCCAAGCATCATCCCCAGAGAGAAATCATCCTCAAGCTCTACGGCCTCCCAAGATTCACAAAGAAGGAACACCTCTCAGACCCATAGTCAGCTCCATAGGCTCAAGCCAAATTTCTTGCCAAACAACTCCAGCCCTATGCAGAATCCATCACATGATTCCACTTCATAGAAATTATAAAGAAACAAGACCTACAA
This sequence comes from Phrynocephalus forsythii, assembly GCA_029282475.1. Lineage (NCBI taxonomy): Eukaryota > Metazoa > Chordata > Lepidosauria > Squamata > Agamidae > Phrynocephalus > Phrynocephalus forsythii. The sequence continues at coordinate 133,264,354 of JAPFRF010000008.1, read as the reverse complement.
CCCAATGAACTCGTGAGCTTCGATGTTGTTTCGCTCTTCACACAAGTGCCCATTCAAGAAGCCTTGACAGCTATCCACAACAAATACAACCCCCAAACACATCCTAGATCTGACCAACCACTGCCTAACCAACACATACTTCATCCACAATGGACAAAGATACAAACAGATAGAAGGAGCACCCATGGGATCACCCCTCTCACCGGTCATCGCAAACCTATATATGGAACACTTTGAAACCAACGCGTTACAGAAGTCCGAACATAAACCCAAACTCTGGCTCAGATATGTTGACGACACCTTTGTTATCTGGCCACACGGGAAAGATAAACTGAACAACTTCCTCACACATCTCAACAGCCTACACCCCAAAATACAATTCACTATGGAAATAGAAGCCAACAACCAACTTCCCTTCCTGGACGTCCTAATCTACAAAAACCCATCCTTAGGACATACCATCTACCAGAAAAAACACATACAAACCTTTCTTAAATGCACAATCACACCACCATCAGATCAACTCCGTAGCAAAAACCCTCATCTCCAGAACCAAACTTGACAAAGACCACCTAAAAACTGAATTACACACTCTCTCATGCGAACGGATTCCAAAAAAACACCATCACCAAATTAATCCAAAAGGAAACACCCCCAAGAACCAAGAAACAGAAGAGAACAACGGCACCGCCCTCCTCCCTTACATCAAAGGCACCACAGACAAAATCAGCAAAATTCTCCACAAACACAATATCAAGACAGCCTTTTGCACCACAAAAAATAGCCAACATCTTAAGAAACCCCAAAGACAAGATTGAGCTAGAAAACCAGTCTACGAAATGATGCAAAGTCTGTCCAGCCACATACATCGGACAAACAAACAGGAGAATTCAAAAAAGAAGAAAAATCTTCCTCTCTCTTCCAGCACATAAAAACAACAGGTCATGAAATTGACTTTGAAAGAACCAAACTCATCTCCAAAACTGAACACTTCAACAGAATAATCATGGAAGCCAAGAGAAACACCCAAACAACATGAATAAACGTGATGACACCTCCGCTTGCCTGACAAAGAAACTAGCCCTGGTCAACAGACGAGCCTCTGTCACAAAGACTGACACCAGGTCCAAAAGGACACAAGATGCCACCACCTTCCATCCACACCAAACACAAACCCAGACCCTTCCCACAGATGAAACGAAACCACCATCCAATAACAAAACCACGACTGCACCATCTACTGCGGCACCCCACTCCAGTCACCACATGGAGACACTCACACACCCCAAAAAAACATTGGGAGACCACAGACACGTAGCCAGACCAAAATGAATTCACAAGACACAGGACCCCACTCCACCAAAGCCCATACCAGCCATCTAACCCACCAGCATAAACAGCCTCTAAACAGCCATCAGCAGTTAATCCCTTAACGATCGCCTCAGCCACACAGCAGATCACAAAAGAACAAAGGAACAAAGGAACCTACAATCAGCAACAGAGCAAGCAAACCACACACCCCCAGCAGTATTTATAGAAGGACTTCAACTGAGACCACACTTTGCTTCAAGAAGAAAGAAGCCAGAACACCAGCCTGAAGATGAGTGAGACCTCGTCGAAACGTCGCCAGAACAACCAGATCCACCTAACCATCATGGTTTGTAACCTGTGATGGACTTTTCTTTTTCTTCTTGAAGCAGGAGATCTTTGCTTCAAGAAGAAAGAAGCCAGAACAAGCCTGAAGATGACGAGTTTGAAACGGCCAAAACAACCAGATTTCTACACGGGAAGAAACCCGAATCCACCCTAACATGCATATATATATATATATATATATATATAATAGATTCTGTCATCTGGGGTGGGGGTGTTGCTGTGCTCAAACCAGAATACAAATATCAACTGTTAATTACAAGTGGAAAGGACTACAGAGCACTGATTCTGCATTGAGGCTGAATTCATGTAACTTCCAAAGTACATCCAAAGATTACCTCCAGAAATGCGATTGTCTTGTCCTCACATATGAGGATGGGGAATCACAACACTCTTCTCCTCCTCTTCTGCTGCTCTCAGTTAAAGTCCAACATTTACAAACATGATTGTTTTACAAAATTTGTGCAAAACTGAGAAAATTGTTCCTTAGAGTCAAAGGAACTGAGCAGTTTCAAGCCATGAATGCAGTATTTGCATCTTTCTTATAGTCATCATCAAGTTCTTCTGCACTTGTTCTGTGCTCTCTCTCATGCTTTGTTTCATTTTGCTTCATAAGGAGGGAAGGATGGTAGTGCTACACAGGACATACACAAATGACAGACACTTTTTAAAAATCTCCTCATCTTGAACATAAGAACATAAGAACATAAGAAGAGCCCTGCTGGATCAGGCCAAAGGCCCATCTAGTCCAGTTTCCTGTATCTCACAGTGGCCCCACCAGATGCGTTTGGGAGCACACGAGACTAGATATCTGTCTCCTGATACCACTCCCCTGCATCTGGCCCTTGAACTACCCTGGTTTTAAGCCTAGAGATTACACATCTCCATCATGGTTTGTAACCTGTGATGGACTTTTCCTCCAGGAATCTGTCCAATCCCCTTTTGAAGGCATCCAGGCCAGATGCCATCACCACATCCTGTGGCAGGGAGTTCCATAGACTTACTACGCGCTGGGTGAAAAAATATTTTCTTTTGTCAGTTCTTACTCTCCCAGCACTCAATTTGAGAGTATGTCCCCTAGTTCTGGTATTTTGAGAGAGGGAGAAGAGCTTCCCTCTATCCACTTTACTCATACCCTGCATTATTTTGTACGTCTCAATCATATCCCCCCTCAGGCGCCTTTTTTCCAGACTAAAGAGCCCCAAATGTTTTAGCCTTTCCTCATAAGGGAGGTGCCCAGCCCAGTAATCATTTTAGTCGCTCTCTTCTGCACCTTTTCCAGTTCCACTATGTCTTTCTTGAGATGCGGTGACCAGAATTGTACACAATACTCCAGGTGCGGCCTTACTATTGTTTTGTATAATGGCATTATAATGTTGGCTGTTTTATTTTCAATCCCCTTTTTGATAATCCCTAGCATGGAATTGGCCTTCTTCACCGCTGCCACACACTGGGGAGACACCTTCATGGAGCTGTCCACAACACACCAAGATCTCTTTCCTGATCTGTCACGGATAACTCAGAGCCCATGAGTTAATAGATAAAGTTTTGATTTTTCGCCCCAATATGCATTGCTTTACATTTGGCTACATTAAAACAGATTTGCCATTTCGTAGCCCATTCCCCCAGTTTGGAGAGATCCTTCTGGAGCTCTTCACAATCTTCTCTGGTTTTTACCCCACAGAAAAGTTTTGTGTCATCTTCAAACTTGGCCACCTCACTGCTTATCCCTGTCTCCAGGTCATTTATGAACAGATTGAAAAAAGCACCGGTCCCAGGACAGAGCCCTGGGGCACACCGCTTTTCACCTCTCTCCATTGTGAAAATTTCCCATTGACACCTACTCTTTGTTTCCTGGATCTCAACCAGTTCTCAATCCATAAGAGGACCTGCCCTCTTATCCCCTGACTGTGCAATTTTCTCAGCAGCCTCTGGTGAGGGACTGTGTCAAAGGCCTTTTGAAAATCCAGATAGACTATATCCACCGGTTCACCCAAATCTACATGCCTGTTGACCTTTTTCAAAAAATTCTACAAGATTTGTCAGACAAGACTTACCCTTGCAGAAGCCATGCTGATTTTCTCTCAGCAAAGTTTGTTCTTCTATGTGTTTTAAGATTTTCTCTTGGATGAGGCTTTCCACCATCTTCCCTGGGACAGATGTAAGGCTAACTGGCCTGTAGTTTCCCGGGTCCCCCTCCTTCCTTTTTTAAAAATTGGTGTGACATCTGCTATCCTCCAGTCCCCCGGCACTGTGGCCGTTTTAAGAGACAATTTGCATATTATCGTTAAGAGATCTGCAATTTCATTTCTCAGTTCCCTAATAACCCTTGGGTAGATGCCATCTGGGCCCGGGGACTTGTTAATCTTCAATTTATCAATTAGTCCTAAAACATCTTCTCTTTTAACCTGTATTTGATTTAATTCTTTAGTCAAGAGGGGCCGTTCAGGCAGCGGAATCTGCTCAAGGTCTTCTGTTGTGAAGACAGATGCAAAGAACTCATTTAATTTCTCTGCAATTTCCAAGTCCTCCTTAATCTCCCCTTTTCCTCCCTCACCATCCAGAGGGCCAACTGGTTCTCTGGCAGGTTTTCTACTTCTAACATATTTAAAGAAGCTTTTATTATTACCCTTTATATTGTTAGCCATGCGTTCCTCAAAATCTTTCTTTGCCTCTCTTATCATCTTCTTACATTTCTTTTGCCAGAGTTTGTGTTCCTTTTTATTTTCCTCATTTGGGGAGGATTTCCATTTACAGAAAGACCTCTCCTTGCGCTTTAGAGCCTCTCTAACTCCACTCGTTAACCATGCTGGTGCCCTCTTGGACTTAAATGAGCTCTTCTTTCTTTGTGGTATGCACTTGTGCTGGGCCTCTGTTACCGTTGTTTTAAACAGGTTCCATGCACTCTGAAGAGACTGGATTCTTCCAACCTTCCCCTTCAATTTCTTTCTATCTAGTTTCCTCATCTGAGGGAAGTTTCAAGGAGGTTTTTGTCTGATTTGCTTGACACTCTTCCTCCAACATGCATGGCAAAGGAGATTGCAGCATGGTCACTGTTCCCCAGAGGCTCAGTGACATTCACATCCCTGACCAGGTCCTGAGTATCACACAGAATTAGATCCAGAGTTGCCTGTTCTCGCGTGGGCTCCATGACAAGTTGCTCTAAGGCACAGTCATTCAGCAAGTCGAGAAACCCGGTTTCTCTTTCTTGCCCGGAGCTCGCATTGGCCCAGTCAATGTGGGGATAATTGAAGTCCCCCACGATTACTATCCTGTGCTTCTGAGACACCTCCATGATTTGTCTCCTCATTTCAAGTTCCCCCTCAAGTTTTTGATCTGGTGGGCGATAGCATACCCCAACTATCACATCACTCCTTGGACCTGGTAGTTTAACCCACAGTGAATCTATGGTGGAGTCAGACCCTCTGTCAATCTCCATTCTGCTGGATTTTACCCCTTCTTTAACGTAGATGGCCACTCCCCCTCCAACCCGCCCCTCTCTATCCCTTCTATAGAGTTTATAGCCGGGGATTGCTGTATCACACTGGTTCTCTACATTCCACCAGGTTTCTGTTATGGCTGTTATATCAATGTTATCCCTAGCTGCCAAATGTTCGAGTTCTCCCATTTTTGGTTGGAGGCTTCGAGCATTGGCGTAGAAGCACCTGTACAGTGGGTTCTGCAACAACAGCTGCTGCTTTGTTCTTTTCCCCCCACAGGTATTATTTTCAGTAGATGAACTATCACATTCCATTATTCTCCCAGTACTAATACCTGCTATGTCATCTCTATGTGATTCTCTACCCTTTCCAACCTCATTCCCTGTGGATGAGGTGTTCCGAACCAGATGCCACACAGCTCCTGTCGGCTTTCCCCCAGTTATCAGTTTAAAAGCTGCTCTGCAGCCTTTTTGAGGTTGAGTGCCAGCAATCTGGTCCCATCATGATTCAAGTGCAGCCCATCCCTCCTGAACAGGTTTGGCTTGTCCCAAAATATTCTCCAGTTCCTGACAAATCTAAAGCCCTCCTCTCGACACCATAGCCTCATCCACACATTGAGGCTTCTGAGCTCTGCCTGCCTGGCGGGTCCTGCACGAGGAACAGGTAGCACTTCTGAAAATGCTACCTTGGAAATCCGGGACTTCAATCTTCTTCCTCACAACCTGAACTTGGCTTCCAAGACTGACCGCTTGGCCTTCCCGACATCATTGGTACCAACATGTACCATGACCACTGGCTCCTTCCCGGTTCTCTCTAACTAGCTATCTAGATTTCTCGTGATGTCTGCAACCTTTGCACCTGGCAGGCAAGTGACCATACGGTTATCATGCTCATCACAAATCCATCCCTCCGTATTTCTAATTATAGAATCCCCTAGCAGAAGGAGCTTCTTTCCTGCAGCCTGTTCTTCTACATGTACCTGATCCTGTATCTCATCAATTGTGGTGAGGGAGAGATCCTCAGGTGGAACCAGTTGTTCCTCTGTGTGTGCCTCATGAGGTGTGCTGAGGGAAAGAGCCTCAAATTGATTGTGCAATATGAGACTCTCTGAGTGATACCTTGGCCTTCTACTCCTTTGAGTCACATTCCTCCACACATCTACCTACTGGGTTGGGGAAGTGATTACATCCTCAAAAGTGTGCCCTGTCTCTTCTTGGACCTGGATAGTCTGTTCTGCTCTGTCCCAAGAACCGCTCAAGCTCCTTAATATGTTGCTGGTTCGATATGTGGGCCTCTAGCTCCTGGACCTTCTCTTCTAATAGTGCAACCAGCTTGCACTTGCAGCAAGTGTAGTTCTCGGTGCGATTTGTCAAGATGACAAACATGGCACAAGTATTACAGGTAACTACAGCTGCTCCCTCAGACTCCATTTTAATGAGTGCAGTATTCTGGGCCTTGAATATTTTTAGTGTTACTAGCTACTACTCTAGAAATAATAATCTAGTACCAATGTTCCTCTTTTTAAGTGAAAAATAAATTCAGCCCTAGCTGAACTGTTCAAACCCAGAAACTTACCAGTGCTGTCTTCTTTCTCTCTCAGCAGTAGCTCTGCTTGGATTCACACCCAGGCTCAAATGCTGAGGCTCAAATGCTCCTTCAGGGGGAAAACACTTAGTGTAACTCCACCCCCAAGCTCAGTGGAAGGCTTAGTCTGGCACCAGCCCTGCTTCCTAGCAACTTCCTTTGTTTAGCTGATTAATGGCTCTTTGTATTTAAATGAGCAGTTAAGGTTAGCAGAGGCAGAGGTAAAACAGAGGTCAAACAGCCCTAGCTGAACTGTTCAAACCCAGACACTTACCAGTGCTGTCTTCTTTTTCTCTCTCTCAGCAGTAGCTCTGCTTGGATTCACACCCAGGCTCAAATGCTGAGGCTCAAATGCTTCTTCAGGGGGAAAACACTTAGTGTAACTCCACCCCCAAGCTCAGTGGAAGGCTTAGTCTGGCACCAGCCCTGCTTTCTAGCAACTTCCTTTGTTTAGCTGATTAATGGCTCTTTGTATTTAAATGAGCAGTTAAGGTTAGCAGAGGCAGAGGTAAAACAGAGGTCAAACAGCCGTAGCTGAACTGTTCAAACCCAGACACTTACCAGTGCTGTCTTCTTTTTCTCTCTCTCAGCAGTAGCTCTGCTTGGATTCACACCCAGGCTCAAATGCTGAGGCTCAAATGCTTCTTCAGGGGGAAAACACTTAGTGTAACTCCACCCCCAAGCTCAGTGGAAGGCTTAGTCTGGCACCAGCCCTGCTTTCTAGCAACTTCCTTTGTTTAGCTGATTAATGGCTCTTTGTATTTAAATGAGCAGTTAAGGTTAGCAGAGGCAGAGGTAAAACAGAGGTCAAACAGCCCTAGCTGAACTGTTCAAACCCAGACACTTACCAGTGCTGTCTTCTTTTTCTCTCTCTCAGCAGTAGCTCTGCTTGGATTCACACCCAGGTTTTGGTTAGAGGAAAGAAACACCAGGGGATTTTCAGAATTCTCACTGAGATATCTTGTTGAATCGAGCCTATACTGACAACTTCATGGAATCCTGATAAGACTGTGAGGACATTCACACTTCTTGAATTGATATGGATATCGGACCACAGTTAAGCAAGTTTTTGAATACTCTAAGATTTCCTTGGAGTTGTGTTGATGGCTTTAGAAGGCTCACAAATAACTGAACCTTGATTCACTCTGGAACTGCTCCTGTCTAATGTCTTAAGAATTTTCTCTTTGGTACAATAGTTCACAGGTCCTTTGAGTACAGCATAAAACATGCTACGTTCTGCATAAATTCATCAAAAAATAAGGCAATAACAGATAACACCTGCTGAAAAGCTGAAAAAGTATTAAATTACTGAATAATGCATGCCATGTCATTATCATTTTTACACTCTTAGTAATAACTTCACAGAAAAGCAGAGGAGTCATTGTAAAAGATCCTCAAATTGGGATTCAAGGTGTAGACATGTGTGTTTAAGAAAGAAAAAAAATGGAAAGCTGAGAAAGATTACATAATGCAGTAGCAAGCATAATAACCAGTGAAAACAGTAAAATGTCAAATGAAATGAAAATTGCAGCAGAGGTTAAGATAAATAATAAGCCATATTTCCAAGTACACACCCACCCCATGAGGGGTCATTGAAGGAGACAGTGGGGTTTCAAAGAGACAGCCAGGGTAATTTAGTACCCGGAGAGGCAGACATGGCTAAAATGCAATCAAATGGATTCTTTTCCTATGTGCTCACACAGAGAACTGGGGGACAGATGTCAGCAACAGACATAAATTTCCCAAGAGAGCTAACAAATATATCCAAGAAAAATAGATTCATGCCATAACAGGTGATCAAAAAAAATTAGAATATCTGAAGACGAGCACAACTTCTGTGGTTAGGGAGCACAGGGAGATGTGTATTTCCCTCAGGAATTCAACAATAAAAAGTTTCAAATGGAAAGGAACAAAATCCAGGGGGGGATTTTAAACCTTTTGAGAATGGAGAGGGTATCAAATTGAGCAGTAATCCCCTGGCATTCTAGTGGGCTGACAAAGATGGGAAATGTAATGACAAGGCCAAACTTTCAGCAATGGTTTCATGGCAATCAGATGTCACAAAAAAGGTTTGAGATTCAGAAGTGTGTGTGTGTGTGTGTGTGTGTGTGTGTGTGTGTGTGTGTGTGTGTGTGTGTGTGTGTGTGTGTGTGTGTGTGTGTGTGTGTGTGTGTTTGTACCCCACAACCTCCCACAACCTCCCCTCAAAAAAAAAAAACTAAAACTAAAACTAAATCTGTGGGCTTGTTACTTTTGAGGCAAATGTTTTCACATTGGAACGGCACATTGGATTTGTGCAGTTCAACAATAGTATGGGTTTGTTCCTTCAGTTCTAGATGTATGTGACAACCAGAGGTAGGCAGACCTCCTTCGGTCTAATTACATAGTCATTTCCACAAGGTGATTGGGAAGGATGATAATAGAGAATTTGTTGGAGGTGTTTAGCACTATACTCCAGTGAGTGCCTTCCAATACAGTCTGTTGTGACATCATGGGTATTACATTACATCTGCTTCATGATTGGTGGCACATCAACATTTCTATTATAACACTTTTAATGATGCACTCAAATGCAATGATGTGGAAGGAGGACATAATAGTCACCACCATAATGACTCAGTAAATAACTATCTGCTATGCAATGTTTCTCCATCTCTGACATATGTCCTGTTCTATAAAAGGAGTAACTAAGACTGTAGTAACACACAAGAATCACCACTCTAATTTCTCACACTTTCAGCTTCTGGCATGGTCATGTGTACATGAGAAAATACAGCCCACTATATTCTCACCATGCCTTGTCATGTGACATTCTCCTTACAGTTTCTACACACACACACGCACGCACGCACGCACACACACACACACACACACACACACACACACACACACACACACACACACACACACACACACACACACACACACACACACACACACACACACACCACTGAACTTAGGAGCTGGCACTTTCTTCTCTTATCTGTTGTTGTCAATCTGGAGGATGGCTGCATTGGCTAGGATGAGCACATTTACTCCTAAAAATCAGACTCTATATGGCCAGAGATGTAAACAAAGCATCATCGTCACTCTGCTCTGAACAGATTTTTTTGAAACACAAGAAAACTGAGAAAAGCAAACACCAGAGTGGGTGAGAGGGAGGCCCTAGCAGGATGCATAGAAATATTTCAGTACCACAGTTCACACAGGATTGCACACCAAAACTAATGTGTGATGAGTCATGGAACAAAAAAGAAAGTAGTTGTCTCTCCACAGGCAGGATTTGACGCAAATATAGCCAAGATGGGGAGCAAGAAATCTGGTATGGAGAGTGTGTCGTTGGTACAAAAATATTTTTTTAAAAAAAAAAAAAAAGAAAAGCAATGTGAGATATGAGATGGGCGATGTTATGTTTTTCTCCTTCAAAGCACGACTCAGTGAAAATGAGTGAAAAGAAACACCATATCCTGGCCCAGATGCTGGTAATAGGCACCCCACCAGATTCAAGCATGGATTGCAAACATCTTTCAGCTCATGAGAGACCTCATTTAAGAGTTTCACTGTTTTCCAGAATGGAGGCTAGGAAAGCAAATTCCTCACATTTGAAGTAAGCCACGGCCAATATTTTTTCACTGGCCAACAGTGTGGAACTAGGCCCCCCAAATTTCTCACACATATGCTTCTACATTGCCTGCTCCACAAACAAGTCAGGAATGACCTGATTTTGCCCATTGCTGAATAAGTTCCAAGGCCACTCTTCCAAATGGCTAGTACAATACTGCCTAATTGGGCCAGAACTCATACACCATAGCACAGGTAGCAAAGTTCTTTCTAGCTGCCTTGTGCCTGAGGATGGAGGCTGTGCTGACTGCCCACTTTTTCCCTATAGTCTCTCATTGTTTCTTTACTGTATATTGTTATGTATGGGTCATACGACTGCAATAACATTTCTGAAAATATGGCGGTCTGGGAATAAGCCTTACAGAGGAATGCTATAAAAGCTATGGCCATCTGGGTACAGTTGCAATCCACACAACTGAGTTGCAGGAGACAAGTGAGCCAATGGCAACCACAGTTGCAACCCATTTAATGACACATTCTGATCCAATTAGTCCATTGGAAGAGGATCAAGTCAATTCATACTTCAATTATACATGAATTCACAAAGAAAAAAAAATCTTCAATCATCCATTAGTATATATTACTACTGAATATTTACTACAACACTAAGAGAAAAAAATGACATGTGATATACACTGTATGCTAACTGCTTCATTCTTTTGAAAGACTATGTCTCAGTGTAATTGTGACTAATTCCAAACAATTAGACCTGGACCTATTGGACAGTGGTTTACCATCTTCTATCATATTTCACAGTATCTTTCCAACATTTACCAGGCTTCCTCAGGAAATGTACATAGACTGTCACATATGGTACTGAACATCTCAGAGGTATGGGACTATACACAACATAATCCTCCAAATGACTACTGTAATATTGTCTACATAGGGCTACCCATGTAGGTGATACAGAAACTAGGGCAGGTCCAGAACACAGTGGCCAGATTACTGAGTGGACTAAACCGATTCCAGCATGTTTCTCTCATAGTGGCCACCTTACACTGGCCATGCCATGGTGAAACTAACACATATGGCCCTAATGGTTTGTGACCTCTTAACCTGGCAGAACACATTCTTCCACTGAGTTCTGTCTGTCCTACTTGTTCGTCTCAGAAAGGGGCTGGTGATGACACCAGTCCCTAGAGAGGACTGGAAGGAGAAGAGGCTATGCTTGTGGAATCAACTTCCCTCTGATATCTTATTTGTTTAATGTTACTCTCCCTCTTTTAAAATTTGAATCATATTGTTTCATTCATCTGTTCTTTATGTATAATTTGATGTAGTTTATTGTATTGTCTTTTGGTTTGTTATAAACTACCCTTAGCTGCAGAAAAAGAAAGAAAGTGAAATAATGATATAACTATTCAATCTGTTTCTTAACAAATACATTGGACCATGACTCTTCACAACAGAATCATAGTGCTAAGGAGGTTATGAGGTCATGATTCATCTTATACACCAGGCCTGCACAAAGTGTCAACCAGGGGGACAGGTAGCTCGCAAACGGTTGAAAAGTAGCCTGCTCGCTGGCCAAAGTGAGGTCCCCCGCTCCCCCCTGCTGCCCAGATCAATGCCCACACTGAAGAAGCCACTTGCCAGGTGAGGAAGCGGCCAGGAGGGCTGTGGTGAAGTTCTGCACTCCCATTCCCTGGCCAGCTGCTGAGCACCCCAGTGGTGCACCAGGTGAGGAAGCAGGGTGAAATCCCCCATTCCCCCCTCCCTGGCCAGCTGATGAGCACCCTGGTGGCGTGCCAGGTGAAGAAGCGGCCAGGAGGGCTGTGGCACAGTATCCGCTCCCCTCTCTGACCAGATGATCAATGTCCCAGTGGCATGCCAGGTGAAGAAGCAGCTGGGAGGGCCACAGCACAGTTCCCCGTTCCCCCTCCCCAGCTAGATGATCGGGGCGCTGGCTGTGCCCCTGAAGAAGCTGCCGGGAGGGCTGCAGTATAGTTCCCTGCTGCCCCACAGCGAGATGATTGGGGTACCAGCTGTGCCCCTGAAAATTCTGCCTGGAGGGCTGCAGTGGGGTCTCCTGCTCCCCCTCCCTGCTGGCCAGATGATCAGGTCGCTGCCTGTGCCCCAGAAGAAGCTGCCGGGAGTGCTGTGGAGTGGTTCCCGCCCCCCCACTGGCCAGATGAGTAAGCCCCAGGCACTTTGGGCCAGAAAAAGTAAACCTTGGACTCTTCAAAGTTGAACAGCCCAGTTATACACTAATGACAAAAAAATAGATTTAGTACACAATTTGAGTTTTGTATACAACCCAGAGATACAATCTGATCTTTATCCTACAGCATAGTTCTTGACCATAAGGATCAGGTGGGAATAGTTCCATATATGGTATGCCAGTCATTCTCTTTTTCGTCCTATTTTATAAACTTTCCTTCCTTTTATAGATCTGAACTACATGTTATTACTGTGTTGTTGCTATCATTTCAGCATGTGGTTTAATGAAACTGAAGATGGAAAGTAAGATTTTGGGTAATTTACTGAGTTTCACTTTCATAGTGTTGTACAATAGAAACAGACACATGCTTACCAGGACTTCTAATGAGATATTTATAAAGATCAAGCTTTTAAAAACCCATCAGCTTATTTATAAGCTTTTTGAAATGTTACTTCCAGTTAACTGACATTACATTACAGTCTCTGAGGCATCACAATAAAAGGTATTCCAGTCAGATCAGGAAAATGACAAGAATAAATCTATAGTGATGAGGCTCCTTCAGATTAGCCTTTGTTGTGCTGTTTGGTGCATTGTGGGGACAGAGGGGTTCACCCTTTTTTTCCAGGGACCAGACAATGAGCCCTAGTTTCCCCCCCCCCCAATGACTGCTTGATTTGCCCCCCATGAGGTACTCCAACCCACACCTTTTGAGCCCCCTAAGACATATCTAATTTTTTAAAAAAACAAAATGCTGGTTGGTATGCTGTCCTTTAAGTCATTCCCTGTGTGTTTGTGATTGCTAGGAACAAACTAAAAACGAGCCTTGCCCTGATACTTCTCAATTAACTTTTGCCACCAACTGGTTCTCCATGGCCATAGAAGTGAGCGAGACACACTTCTGAAGAAGCACGAATTGGATCGAGGTGCATCCTGGTACTTTATGCAGCCCATCTCATTTTCAGTTCCAAAAGAAATGCACTCTCTGTTTCCAAAACACAATATGGAGTTTTCTCCCCATCAACTCTGCGCTTCCTCAGATCGAAGAGAAGTTCCCCTGCATCTGTTAGAGGGAATTCCTTTGCTCTGGAGAGCATGATCCTGGTGGACTTGTTTACTGGAAACCAGCTCTAGGGAACTATATTGTGAAGGAAAATCTCAAGACACTGCCCATGCTCATTAGACAATTGTTTAACAATGGAGCTGTGGAAGAGCCAGATCCACAGCATGTTTACCCTGAATTCAAGTCCCACACAAGTTAAGTCCCCTTCCTCTACTGGCCAAGGATCTTCACCTAAAACTTTCAAGATAGAATAAGAAGTAAGCCAGGCACGAGCCATTTTTGACAAATGCCAAACAAGCCTGGGAGGCTTGAAGTCATGTTTCTAAATGTGGATTGTGGGTTCTAGGGAAGGTTGGTGACTTGGTGCATTGTACCCATCCAAACATCAGTTAGACACATCATGTGAATGTGGGATTCTTTGTAAAAGACAATAATGTTGGGGAATTATGAAGGCAGCAGTAACCAAGGAAGACTCCTAAAGAAAGCCATAAGCTTGAGTTTGCAGGAGCTAATTCTGGAGATTGCTGATTCATGGGGTCACCATAAGTTGGAGGGTGAGTTAATGCCACATAGTGACAACAAAGTCATAAGTGACTGATTTATTAGACTCAGAAGCTGTTGTTTGTGGGCTATTTCCAAAATATGTGGAATGCAGTTTCCTGTGTTGTTTTGTGGCTTCATGCATCAGCCCCTTCTAGTGTGATGAGAGGGGTCAATGCTCTAATGTTGTCCTACTTGGGGGTTGCTGTTCCAGGCTTTCTTGCACAATGTTGGTTTCTTACCTGGAATGTATACTAGAATGTGGATGATTCTATATTATTAAACCACACCCTCTCATAGTCTGTTTGGGTTTTCCTACTTGGAAGTTGTTCCCAGGAGTCTTTTTGGCTGGTTGCATCAGAATACATGAGATGTATGGGTTTGATGAATTTTGTTGGGCTGTCCTATTCAGAAGTCACCATTTGGAGTAGGTTTTTTTTTCCAAAGTTGATTTTTCTTCCCAGAATAGATACCAGAATGTTGTTTTTGCAGATGACTTGCTACATTCATCTCATCTAACCCCACATATGTTGTGAATTTGGTTGGGTTATTCAACTCAGAGTTTGCTTTTCTGGGCCACTGTGTTCTGTTCCAGTGGTTTCTGGGGCAAGGGAGGACTCATAAAAGAAACATTGGATTTTAAGACTAAAATATTGTTTGGATGCACATTACATTGTTTGTGGCATCGGGTGAGTATCCCAGGTTGACCAGTGAATTAAATATCTGGCTGTAGAGTAGATTGGGGGTGGGGTGGAATATCACACATACTTTAAATTTTCTATCCATGAATTCTATAGCCCCATTTTAGTTGTGTTGTGACTAGCGATAGCCATGAAGCTGAAAACTATGTTTTGCTTCATTTTGTTTTGTTTGTTTAGTAGTTTTGTTTTGTTTCATTTCCAACAATTTTTTAAAGTAGGTTCATTACAAAATGAAACAAAATGCTCTGCTCCTCTGGGTCCTAAAGGACCAAAATAGAAGGGAGGCTTCCTCAACCTCTTCCCTGTAAGCACCCCAAATTTGGAAAGGACTGGTGGTCATGGGGCTGAGTTATTAAGCTCTAACAGGGTGCCCGTAGGAAAAAAAATTCAAATTGTAATGAGAACTTTGAAATCCAAGCCACAGGAGAGCGAATTAGTGCCACCGTGGCTTGGCTTCCAATTCCAATTACAAAGATTTTTTTTCATAGGAGCATCCCATTTGGAGCTTAATAACTCAGCCCCCTGACCCCCAAACCTTTCCAAATCTCAGGGGTTTACAGGGAAGAGTCCAAACTTGCTCCCCAGTGATTCTGGTGCTGAAACATGCCTGTGGTACCTATTTTGGAGTACATAATATGTACCCAAAATTGGTGTCACAACAGCCATGTATTGGCACCAAAATCACTTGAGAGCAAGTTTGGACTATTCCCTGTAAACCCCTGAGATTTGGAAAGGTTTGGGGGTCAGGGGGCTGAGTTATTAAGCTCCAAATGGGATGCTCCTAGAAAAAAAATCATTTCCAATTTAGCGAGAAGCCACTAATCGCTCACCTGTGTTTGTGGGGGGAGGGACTATTATCGGCTTCATGCTCAATTAGAAATGATTTTTTCCTAGGGGCACCTCCTTTGGAGCTTCATAACTCAACCCCTTGAACCCCAACCCTCTCCAAATTGTGGGGGCTTCCCTAGAATTGCTTGAGGAAGCTAACCCTGCCATTTCTGTGCCAAAACATGGTTGTGATCCATATTTTTGAAAACATTATGTCTCTCTAGGATTGAATTTGGAGGCAGTTTTTATGATGTCTCTTTTATTTCCTGGTGGGGAACCTTCAGAAAATGATGCTAGGAGACTCCTGTTTGATGCCCTGGCCATTGGCCTGTGGCATCCCTGAGGGTTCATGCTTTTAACATCTACAAGCACCACTGGGAGGGGTTGCCCAGAGTTTTGAGGTTTGGGGTCACCAGTATGCCACTGAATTGGCAGCTACATGTGCCTCTGTGTTATTTCCCTGCAGGGTGCAGGCAGAGCATCATGTGATGCATATAAGCAAATTGCCCAGATACAGAAATCTAGCACGTTCAAAAAGGCACATTCTAGCTAAGTCTTTTCCTTGAACTGCTATTTTTGTATGCAGGGACTTTTATTTTAATATGGATTTCCCACCCACCCACCCCCACCCCCATCATATGAATTCACACCTACAGTCTGAAGTGCCATTGTCCAAGCTCATGCTTTTCACCTCTGTGAGAACTTGGCCTCAGAAAAATTGTTTGAGAGCACCATATGACGAGTTGCTCCCTTCTTTTTTTTCTTCCAATCTGACACCAGCTTTGGGAGACGATGCAGCATCTGCATTTCTCCAAGGAACAACTCTGACAGAGTGTGTCACAAGAGGTGAGACAACTACAGGTTGCGTATGAATTTTTTATGTCTAAACACACCAGAGTGTACAGATGTGATATCTCCTGATGTGCCCCTTTGCTTAAATTAAGTAAACAAACTAAAGAAAGAGACTCAGAGAACAGAAAGTCTCATCTTTTGATGTGCCCTGGGTTTCCTCATACATTCTAGGCTTTAAAAACTCTCTCCTTTTTCTATTTTTTAAATCTTGCTCTCAAAACAAATGTTCAGGCAGACTAGTGGCACGCCAGAGTACCTACCATTCCTTCATACTGTCTGATTTTCAAAAAGGACCAAGGTCTCTCTCTCTCTCTCTCTCTCTCTCTCTCTCTCTCTCTCTCTCTCTCTCTCTGTGTGTGTGTGTGTGTGTGTGTGTGTGTGTGTAAAATAGTGAGAGAAAGAGGTAGAAAATAATAGGGAAGAATACCTGATAGCCCTGTGGAATTTGCTATGAAACTGCAGAGATTCAGCAGCAAGTTGTTCAGTCATTCAGTTATGTCCGACTCTTCGTGACCCCATGGACCAGAGCTCGCCAGATCTTCCTATCCTCCACTGCCTCCCGGAGTTTTGTCAAATTCATTTTGGTTGCATTGATGACACCGTCCAACCATCTCATTCTCTGCCGTCCTCTTTTCCTTTTGCCTTCGATTTTCCCCAGCATCAGGGACTTTTCCAAGGAGTCCTCTCTTCCCATGAGGTGGCCAAAGTACTGGAGCCTCAGCTTCAAAATCTGTCCTTCCAGTGAACATTCGGGGTTGATTTCTTTCAGAATGGATAGGTTTGATCTCCTTGCAGTCCAGGGGACTCTCAAGACTCTCCTCCAGCACCACAGCTCAAAAGCATCAATTCTGCGGCGATCAGCCTTCTTTATAGTCCAGCTCTCACTTCCATACATCACTACTGGAAAAACCATAGCTTTAACCATCCTGACCTTAGTTGGCAAAGTGATGTCTCTGCTCTTTAGGATGCTTTCTAGGTTTGCCATTGCTTTCCTCCCAAGAAGCAGGCGTCTTTTTATTTCGTTGCTGCAGTCGCCATCTGCAGTGATCAAGGAGCCCAAGAAAATAAGCTTTGTCATTGCCTCCATTTCTTCCCCTTCTATTTGCCAGGAGGTGATGGGACCAGTGGCCATGATCTTAGTTTTTTTGATGTTGAGCTTCAGCCCTTTTTTTTCACTCTCCTCTTTCACCTTCATTAAGAGGTTCTTTAATTCCTCCTCACTCTCTGCTATTAGAGTAGTATCATCTGCGTATCTGAGGTTGTTGATATTTCTTCCGGCAATCTTAATTCCAGCTTGTGATTCATCCAGACCTGCCTTTCTCATGATGTACTCTGCATATAAGTTAAATAGGCAAGGTGACAGTATACAGCCTTGTCGTACTCCTCTCCCAATTCTAAACCAGTCAGTTGTTCCATATCCAGTTCTGACGGTTGCTGCTTGTCCCACATATAGATTTCTTAGGAGACAGATAAGGTGGTCAGGCACTCCCATTCCTTTAAGGACTTGCCATAGTTTGTTGTGGTCTACACAGTCAAAGACTTTGGCAAAGTCAATGAAGCAGAAGTAGAGGTTTTTCTGGAACTCTCTGGCTTTCTCCATAATCCAGCGCATGTTGGCGATTTGATCTCTAGTTCCTCTGCCCCTTCGAAATCCAGCTTGTACTTCTGGAAGTTCTCTTTCCACATACTGCTGAAGCCTGCCTTGTAGAATTTTGAACATAACCTTGCTAGTGTATGAAATGAGTGCAATTGTGCGATAGTTGGAGCATTTTTTGGCGTTTCCTTTCTTTGGGATTGGGATGTAGACCGATCTTTTCCAGTCCTCTGGCCACTGCTGGGTTTTCCAAATTTGCTGGCATATCGCATGCAGCACCTTTACAGCATCCTCTTTTAAGATTTTAAAGAGTTCAATTGGAATGCCGTCACCCTGGCCTTGTTGTTTGCAATGCTTTCTAAGGCCCACTTGATTTCACTTTCCAGGATGTCTGGCTCCGGGTCAGCAACAACGTTATCTTGGTTATCAGGGACATACAGATCTTTCTGATATAATTCTTCTGTATATTCTTGCCATCTCTTCTTGATCTCTTCTGCTTCAGTTAGGTCCCTACCATTTTTTACCTTTATCCAACTTTGCACGAATTGCCCCTTTAATATCTCCAATTTTCTTGAACAGATCTCTGGTTTTTCCTTTTCTGTTGTTTTCCTCTATTTCTTTGCACTGTTCATTCAAGAAGGCCGCCCTGTCTCTCCTTGCTATTCTTTGGAAGTCTGCATTCAATTTTCTGTATCTTTCCCTTTCTCCCTTGCATTTTGCGTCCCTTCTCTCCTCCGCTATTTGTAGGGCCTCGTTGGACAACCACTTTGCTTTCTTGCATTTTCTTTTCTTTGGAATAGTTTTCATTGCAGCCTCCTGTACAATGTTACAAACCTCCATCCATAGTTCTTCAGGTGTTCTGTCCACCAAATCTAGTTTCTTGAATCTATTCTTCACTTCCACTGTGTATTCATATGGGATTTGACTTAGGTTATACCTGACTGGCCCAGTGATCTTCCCTACTTTCTTCAGTTTAAGTTTGAATTTTGAAATAAGAAGCTGATGATCTGAGCCACAGTCAGCACCAGGTCTTGTTTTGGCTGCAGAGAACATAGTCAATCTGATTCCGGTATTGTCCATCTGGTGATGTCCATGTGTAGAGACGCCTCTTCTGTTGTTGGAAAAGATTGTTTGCAATGACCAGCTTCTTCTCTTGACAAAACTCAATTAGCCTTTGCCCTGCTTCATTTGGAACCCCAAGGCCAAACTTGCCAGTTATTCCTTTTATCACTTGACTCTCTACTTTAGCATTCCAATCCCCTATGATGAGAAGAACATCTTTCTTTGGTGTTAATTCTAGAAGTTCTTGTAAGTCTTCATAAAATTGGTCAATCTCAGACTCTTCAGCACCGGTAGTTGGTGCATAAACTTGGATTACTGTGATGTTGAAAGGACTGCCTTGGAATCATAGCGAAATCATTCTATCATTTTTCAGGTTGTATCCCAGCACTGCTTTTCTCACTCTATTGTTGACTATGAGGGCTACTCCATTTCTTCTATGGGATTCTTGCCCACAGTAGTAGATGTGATAGTCATCTGAACTGAATTCACCTATTCCTGTCCATTTAAGTTCACTGATGCCCAGGATGTCAATGTTTATTCTTTCCATCTCACATTTGACCACATCCAGCTTACCCTGGTTCATAGATCTCACATTCCAGGTTCCTATGCAGTATATTTCTTTGCAACATTGGACTTTCCTTTCTCTTCCAGCCACGTCTGCAGCTGAGCGTCCTTTCGGCTTTGGCCCAGCCACTTCATTAGCTCTGGAGCTACTTGTCCTCCGCTCTTCCTCAGTAGCATGTTGAACACCTTCCGACCTGAGGGGCTCATCTTCCAGCATCATATCTTTTAGCCTTTTGTTTCTGTCCATGGGATGTTCTTGGCTGGGATACTGTGGTGGCTTGCCAGTTCCTACCCCAGGAAGTCTTATTACAGGCCTCATTGTCACCAGTGTAATTAGCCTTACAATGATGAAAGCACAGTTCAGCCTGTTCTTTTTTGTAGCCTCACTGATCAAATGTGCCCCATTTATAAGATATTCCAGACTGAGGCAGTACAGCAGCAAAGGTGCAAGCAATTCCCCACCATGAGGGTATTAAATAAATAAAAAACTTCCTAAAGAATATCTTCTCACTGTCTTGAGAGCTCCATTTCCTAAAGAATCAATAGGAAAGTGTTGCATGGAAGCCATTGGTTATAAGGTATTTTGGTGGATGAACATTTGATGGGTGAGATTTCTGGGAGTAAGAATTAATGAAATGGGAGGTTGGGGTTTGGTCTCCACACTGTATATTCAGCAGCAGTTAACTGCTACTCTTTGTTAAGTAAAAATAATTACCTGACAAAGTGTGTCAAATGACTCAAAATGCCTGTCACCATTTTGTGAGACCTAGCTGACTTGTCCATGAAAGCTCACATTAAAATCAAGCCATTAGTTTTTAAGCTTCCACAATATTTTTGCTTTCTTTAATTGCTATTTTTTCATTTATTTATTTTTTTGGAGTGGTAGGCTAGCACAGACTTACATAGCTACTACATCTAAATTTTATACTGTGTCACTCTGCTGCCCCACGTCAGTGAGAACTGCAGAAACCAGATACACACACTAAATAAAACATGTTTCTCTCCCATTAAAAAAGGGCAGCACGTGAGTTGTCCATTAATGGAAAGGAAGATGAGATCATGTATGATTCTGCACTTGCACCAGTACTGATTTGCTGTACTGTATGTGAATTCAGTATCTTATGTGAATTAAAAATGTGTGTTTGCCTTCAAGTATCTGGCTTTCTTTTTCCAGAAAAGAAACAAACTGCATTTTCCTCACTGAACTTCTGTGCTGTATTCTCCTAGGTTTCCCTTCATCTCCCACACACATACTCTTCTGTTTTACTCTGTATACTGTAGCAGCTCCTGCTATAATAATTATGCTTTAGGGATGTGAACTTGTTACATTCTGAGAAATTCATTATTTCCCCCACAGTTTATTAATATCTAGTTACACAAACAATACTAAATAATGCAGACACCACAACATTCTAAAATATTTTATTTAAAGGATACTTGAACAATTCCCAGTGTATAATAGTAGGTAGTAGGGAAAAAATAAATAATAATTTTTGAAGGGATGATCAATATTAGGCACAATTCTCATCTTGTTCTATATGAGCTGAATAACTGAAAGGGTAATTGTTTATTTGTTTAAACGATTACCCCGGTCTGTTGCAAAGACTCAGACTCCATTACATCATCTTAAGTTCTGAATGAAAAAGAACATATGTACCATTGTAGTTCTGCTCCACAAATACCCCCTACCAGTAAATAGATGAGGAACACAGAATAAGCCCCCCTCCCCAAAAAGAAAGAAAGGACTGTGAACCCATTTGGGCATAGACAGTAGGCGACTGACTGATCCTTCCACTCTGGAAGCACCACTAGATTGCTTCTGACTTGAAAGAAGTAGTAGTGGTAAGCAAATAATTCAAGGATGCTCCATATCTCATTCTCACATCAGAGATAAGAAAATTTGGTGGCTTGAAGCAATTTCTTGACAGGCTTCATTGGCAGATCCAGAAGCACTATCTCATCACAAATGAGAACATCTGCAAGAATGTTCAGTTCTGTTTGATTTTGGCCCATTACATTATTATTGATTAATGGATTGGCAATTTATCTATTAATGACCTCTAAATGTCCTATCATTATGGAAGAACTTCATGTTAGATTTTCCTATTCTCCCTACTGTCTTCAAATTGTTCTAGCATTCCCATCTTTCATAGTGAGTGTTGCCTTCTCTAACAGGTCCAAATTACAATAGCTTCACTTTGGCCATTATACCTATATCTTCTATTGAGATTTCAGGCTTAATTACTGTTTTAGACATGTGCAGCAATAGATATTGTATGGCATTTAGCATTACACAAGCCAGATTTAAAATATATAATTATTAATCTGGACCCTGGATCAGCACTGCATTTGCCATAGATGTAGCAGAAAATCTGCTCTTGCTCTGTGCCAAATTTGGGGATGTTTGGGCAAAGCATTTCTGAGTTATGATTTTTTTAAAAAAAATAACACAGAACCAAGTGACTTGCAACTACAGCCAATGTAGATCAAATACACTGATAAGACCAAATTTGCATGGCTAGGAAGAAAATGTTCCTTGCCTCCCACTTTTTGTTATTTTGTGGCTTTCAACCATTAATGGTGATGGTGGGGGAGTGAAACAGAAAACCCATGGTTCGGGTTCATCTGTTTCGGGCCCATACTTGGTTCGGCTCGGTTCAAGTTCATACGATTTTTTAAAAAATTGTACAAACCTGAACCAAGCCGAACCAGTTTGGGTCCGACTTACTGGGTGGCAGTGATGGGGGCAGGGGTGGGGGTGGGACAATCCTGGCCCTGGTGGCAAGGGCTTTTTGAGGTGCTGGCTTGGGGCCAGCACCTCTCCCCCCCCCTTCAAGCACTGATTGTGCGGCCTCTGGGGCCGGGTTGGCACTGGTTCTTTTATTTTTTTTTCTTCATTTTAGAGCAGCGACCTGGCCATCCCTGGGGCCAGGTTGGTGCTCCTTTTTAAAAATTTGATTTAATTTAATTTTTTTGTTTGTTTGTTTGTCTTAAAAGTCCCCAGCAGGGGCTTTTTGAGGCACTGGCCCCAAGCCAGTGCCTCATTTTCTTCTTCTTCAAGTGCCAACTGCATAGCCCCAGGCACCGTGTCAGCACTGGTTCTTTCTTTCTTTCTTTCTTTCTTTCTTTCTTTCTTTCTTTCTTTCTTTCTTTCTTTCTTTCTTTCTTTCTTTCTTTAGGGTTTTAAAAGTCCCCAGCGCCTCTACAGGCCTACCTTCCCCGCCAGGACCAGGAGGACTGCAGCAAGGACAAGGTGGGGGGGGTACGAAAAGCAAAGCAAACGAAATGGAAATTTCCTTTTCTTTTCGCTTTGTTTTTCTTTGATGGGTTGGTTTGTTACTCGTTTTGCTAGCTAATGAAATGAATAATAAATAATGAAATGAATTAAAAGTTCATTTTGTGCCCATCTCTAATTAATGGTTCTATTTCATTGTTTCAAAGTAGCTTTTTAAAGCAACATCCTCAGTGAGTTTATCAGCATTCTCTTATAAATTGTCAATGTTCTATACAGATTGAACTTTTAACCCTGCCACTCTGAATGACATTCAATGACTAAAAAAGAACACATCAATTTTTTCCTGGTGAAACATTTTAGACACCTTCCTGTGAAAATATTTAAAAAGCTATTTTAAAATAAAGAATGATATTTAACAGCTCACTCTTTTAAGCTATGAAATTACTGAATGGGGGGAGGGGTTTGCTTTGTAGTTGGGGATGATCTCAAAGCATGTTTTACCGAGTTTACTTGTGAATAAGAAATAGTTGTTGGAGTGAAGTTTAGGGAGAGAGATGGAAGGTAAAGCCCCACTTGCCCCTGCTTTTCTCACCCTATATGAGTAAAGGAGTTCAAAATATGTAGAGTCATAGAATAATGAATTTGTTGGGAAAGGTTGTACCATAGACTTATTGCTGAAATCACTTTGGCTGCAGCCAGTCAAGCTGCTGCAAATTCCCTTAAGACTGGCATTGCTTAGCTCTTCTTTTATCAGTTTGGCCACAAGAAAATTATGAATGACAGAATGGAACGGCTTAATCTTAAAAAGGATATGGAGTTGGGTGTCATCAGCACACTCTTGGTACCAGACCACAGAATTCTGGACAGCCTCTTTCAGATTTTTTCTTGTATAGCTGAAGTAGTATGGGGAATCGTGGAACCCTGAGACACTCCACAGGCTGATGGTTAAAATGTTGAACAGGAGCCCCCCAGCACCACTGCCACTCACAAAGTGACACCACGCAAGGAAAAATCTCAGATGCAGACTCCTTTTCTCATCAGTTCACCACTTCTCATCAAATGCAAAGCAATGGTCAAAGCTGTTTCTCAACAAGTGTGAATGGTAGTGAGCAGAAGAGGGTATCCTGTAGATCATCTTGACTGCTGCCATTGGTATTTTCAACATTCAGGCTGCCCTTTGCTATGTAAAGCTTGGAATCCTTTTTTCCTGCTGGCAGCAGGGGCACAATATTGTGCCGACTTTTTGAATTCTACGTACAAAACCACCGTATCCCATATTCATAAACCGGAGGCTTTTTGAAGAATTGCAATTAGAGATGGGCACAACTCAAAAAAATGGTGTTTCGTTTGTCGTTTGGTCGTTTAGGGGTCCGTTTCAGTTCGTTTTTGTTTTCGTGATGTTTTTTGCAAAAAAAAATCATTTTCGTTTCATTAGGTAACAAAACGAAAAAATGAAAACGAAAATGAAAAATTGCTGTTTCGTTAGCATTCTTTTTAGTTCAATGCATCTGCTGCAACAAAAACGAAAAACACGGCAAATTTGGTCATTTTGTTTTCATTTTGTTTTTAAAAATTGTTTTGTTTTCGTTGTGTGACGAAATGAAAAAATGAAAACAAAAACAAAAAATCGCTCATTTCATGCCCATCTCTAATTGCAATGATGTCAAGGTGACCTGTCAGTACTTGTTTTGTTTCTCTCGCCCCCCTCCCTTTCCCCCCAATATGGGGTCAACACTTGCCTGCCTCCAGTTTCCATGGATCTCACTTGTTCTTCAGAAATTGTCAAAGATTATAAATAGAGTCTCTGAGAGTACATCTTGGTGTTCCTTTAGTACTCCTGGATGCAATCAATCTGGCATAGACAACTTTAATATATTTAAAGAAGGTAGGTGTTCTCATATAACCTCTTCACCTGCCCTGGAGTAGTAGACCCTTTTACTGCTTGTACTAGATGAGCACTGTTTTCATTTTCATAGAAGACAAGGTAAGTGCTCGGTAGTTATGCTTTATTTTTATTACCTATTAGCATTTCTCCTACTGCTTCCTTATTCTCATTCTTGCTTCAAGCACAGTTGGGAAATCCTTTTACATTATTTTTAACTATTACAAGTCAAAATTCATTCTGAGCACTAAACCTCCCAAAACCTATTCTATAGAAATACTATTTGTTACCAAGTGATATTATTTTCCTCTCCCATTGTCCTGACTGCCATTAAGGTCTCTCTCTCCCCCCCCCTCTCTCTCTCTCTCTCACACACACACACACACACACAGAGAGAGAGAGAGAGAGATAGAGAGAGAGAGAGAGAGCAACCAGTCCAACCTATCTTGAAACACATTGCCATCTTGGATTAAACTTCACCTCTACTTTCATAAACTGATGTCCCAATCACTTACGAAAGACAGTCCATGGCTGCCCGAACAAACAAACAATCACAAAAGATGAGTTCCCCACCCACCCCCAGGCTACTCCATAACCCCCACACCATTCCCGCCCACCCCTGTCTCTACCTTCTCCTGCTTATGGTGAGCTCCGCCTTCCACAGCAGGCTCCAGGCCCCATCCTACTCAGTCACTGTTGCCGCTGCAGGTCATGGTGGGCGCTGGGCTGCAGCCCAGTCAAAATTCTGCCACAGCAAGCTGCAGTGGGTTCTGCACCACACCCTGCCCTGACTCTGCCACTGCAGGCATAGCAACAGAGACTGTGGTAGGTGCAGTAACGGAGGCTGCCATAGGCATACTTATACAGCTTCCATCACTTGCAGTAGACCATATGGGCTATTGCAGCCTCGGTCATCACACTGTGCCTGCTACCACCTCTGTCACAGCATGGTGACTGACACAGCCTACTGCATCCTCTGTTGCTGTAATTACTCTAATTCTTAAAGCACTACACGAGCAAGAATGTGCAGATGAAAGTCAGTGGGGCTGCTTTTGGTTTCTGGAAAAGGATGGGAAAATATCATTCTAAGAACAGTAAAAAGAGGTTTGGAGCCATGCAGCCATTAAAACAAACAAAATTAAAACTAGACTATGGGCGATACCTTCGTAGGCTGCTAGTAGAAAAATAAAATGTTGCTGAGCTTTCGAGAGCAAGCCCACTTTTTCAAAGCAGGTATAAAAGTCCAAACATGGCAAGCGATGTAATTTGATCATCTGGGCGAAAAAGTACTTTCTCTTATTTGTTTGAGATCTAGCACCTCAAAGTTTTATGGAGTGCCCCCTAGTTCTAGTGTTGTGTGATAGGGAAAACAGCTTTTCCTCTTCTACTTTGTCCACACCATGTATAATTTTATAAACTTCAATCAGGTCATCTCTTTGACAATTTGACGATTATGGCAAAAGAAGCATATTTGCATTTTGTGCAACTCCTTGTGAAAAGAAACACACATCACAGATGTCCACATCTGTGAGTTTTATGTTGTATTTCCAAGAAATGAAGAACACACACAGCTTTGGGTAAATGAATGGGTAAAATGTATATGATTAACCAATATGTGCAAATATATTCTAGACAGTCATTGAAGGCATAAATTATAAAAAATGTGTAAATAAATGATGTGTAAATATTAAGAAGAATGTGTACAAAATTCAGTACAGAAAGGGGAAAAACTAATCTTAATGACCAAATAGAAAACAGTGGTAGGAGGAAAATGCAGGTGGGATTTAGAGAAACATTATGAAACAGATTTTCATGTCCCTTAATGTGAAATGTTATTTCCCTTGCCATGTTGCAGCTATTGTAACAACCCATCATTATGCTTCTGCATGATGGAGTCACAGCCAAGTTTTTTTCCCCAGAGTCTTTTACCAATCTACCTGGCAAATGTCCAAAAGAAGATATTGTCAACTGAATGTGAGTTCCTCTGGGAGCAAAGAAGGACAGCTACCAATTAACTCTGGTGCTTGCTTTTACTAACAACACATATTTTCCTACTTAAGACACTTCAGCAACATCCCAAGACTCTGTAGCAATTTTGGTTGTAAACTTCAACAAAGCTATCCTTTCATCTGCAATCCTGAAGTCGCCAGTGCTCTTACAGAATAATTCCAAGTTACCCAACTTACCAAAAAACTGCTTTGTTTCCCCCTCCTCCTCCTCCTCCTCCTTGACCCAAGTTAAAGAAAAACAGAACCTATTCTGCCAGCTAACTATAACCAGGGACTCTAAAGCCTATATACTTCAGCTTCTACCAAATGTTATCCAAAACCTGCCATATTATATCAAGTTACTGTACATCCCTAAATTGTCAGGTTCTTCTCTGTCCCAAACCTACCAGATTTTGCACAGACTTTCTATGGAACCACCAATTACTGTTGAAAGAAGAAGCAGAAAATCCTGCAGGATCCATTTGTGCACTATGGCCGCTCCGCCCCGCAGCGTGCGGGGGCGGGGCATCTTTGCCAGCCGGCGGAAGCAGTCGCCGGTTGGCTGCGCCATCTGCGCAGGATACGCTGGGGGAGCACACCTATTTAAGGTCAGACGAGCTCCCCACAACCTTCCTGCACAGACTGGCCTTTCTCCTTACCTGTAAGGGCGAGAGGCTTCCAAGTCAGCAGAAGGAGCAGCAGCCGCTTCGGTCTCCGCTGACAGCCTGCAGAGATCGGAGCGATAGCCAGGAGCAGCCGCTTCGCCGGCGCTGCAGGGATCTGCAGCGCGTTATCTCCGCTCCCACCCGTCAGCTGGCTGGGAGATCGGAGATAAGGACAGCAAGTATCTTGTGGGGGGGGGAGGAGACCGGGAGGGGGGTGGCGGAGCCAGGCTCCCATGAGCCTGCCTGGCAGGGGGCTAGGAAAGGAAAAGGGGACCCCTGGGGGTGCGGGGCGGCCGCGAACCAGATAAGCGGGAACAACCGCACAGCCGAGCAGCCAGCTGGCCGCAGCAGCGGACATAGAGGGAGCACCGGGAGACCCGGGAAGGGGATGGAGCCGGTGCGCCTAGCAGGGCAGCGGGGTGCGGGGAGCCAACGCGACTCCACCCCTACCCTCCCTTGGGTACGACCCTCTCTGGGGCAGTCAGATCCAGCGGCCCTTAGCACGAACCCAGGCCCTGCGGGCCAGGCAGGGCGGCCATTTTAGTCACCACCTGAGCCTCACCCAAGGTGGCCTGATTATCCTCATCCATCCTCCCTGGGGTCTTACCGGGGGTTTCCTGGGGTGTGTGTGATTGAGGGGGAGTGTAGCAGAATAAGGAGGGGGTTATTACACTGCCATTTCATTTAGTATATCTTCTACAGCAGTTGATAAGCCGCGTGTGGGTGGCCATTTTGGCTAGAGGGCGGCCATTTTACCTGACGTCTACACTTCCATCCTTGGCCTATTCAGTTATCCATACCCATCCTACTCACGGGGCCCTCACCTGGGATACTCCTTACGGTATAAGGCACTAAACCGTTCAACCTTTCAGCGTGCCCCAGTATTGGAGCACGACGCACCTCGCCGGTTGCACCATGCCACCCAAACCAGGTACCAGCAAGGGCAAGGGCAAGGCCCATCCATGCCGGCGACAGGCAGCACACCCAGCCCCAGAAATCTCATCCTCATCTGATGATGAGTGGCAGCCATTTGCGGCCGCCTGGAGGAAATTGTCTCATCTGGAAAAGGATCGTGCCAAACAAAAGGGCATGGAGGCCTCCTATGGGGGACAGCCTGCCAGGGACACCAAGGCGTATCACAGAGCAGGCCTTAAAGTACTCGGTGATCTAATGATGTCTCGTATTTCTGTCTTGGAAACCGTGATGGCGGGATCTTCTGGTCAGTCTTCAACAGGCCCGCAACCAGCACCCCCGGACGCGCATGCGACTGAGGCCGGACGAGCTCCACCAGCGGCTACTTCCGGGGGAACTGCCCCACCGACCGCCACTCACGCCATTGCGGACCGGCCGCAGGACCAGGCCATGGACCTGTCAACAACCGTAACCCCTCAGGAACCGCAACCACGGGCGCCCATCTGCAACCCACCCCCGGGTGAGTTTAACATGTCTATGCACACACCAAGGCGGGTACTCTGGCCCTGGCCTGCCTCCAACACAGTAGTTAGTGAACGGGTTGAAGCTGACCCCCCTGTATACGGGTCCTCTCTCCTACCCCCACGGCCCACAGGCGCTCTGGGCCCAGTATTGGCGGAGACTGCCGCACAGACGGACCCCAGTACAAGCCCGACCATGGTCCAGGGAGGAGCGGGCGATAAAGCCCCAGCCCCCACAGGGCAGGCTGACACCAAGTCGATAGAGGAATCTGAGGTGGTAGACAGCAGTCCTTTAGACCTGCCAGAGGGGGATGAGTCCTTGCCATTGGGAGACCACCTTTCTGACGCTATGATCGAAAAGATTGTGTCGGGAAGGTACGTCGATATCTTTGAGCTACTCAATAGGGAAATTGACATCAAAGACCTGGAAAAGCTGGCTGACAAGGAGAAAGAGAAAATTAGGAAGAGGAAGCTGGAAAAAACGGGGAATAACTGGCTGACGGCCTTTGTCATGTATGCCGGCATCTATGCCCAGGCCCACCCCCAAAAGAGCACCGTGTTGTGGCATTATTTGGACAATATTATCAGGGCCCGTTCTGACTTCCCAGCCTCTGCCTGGCTGGCGTATGACGAAGCTTTTCGTCATCGGATAGCCAAGGACCCCACCCTCCGCTGGGACAGGCCTCACAGTTACTTATGGCTGAGGGTGATGAGTGCCCCACATCAGGCCCTGAATGAGATATTCGAGAGCGGCCACGCAATATCACGCCCTGGCCAGACTGATAATCCCCGCGCAAACGCAGGCCAGCCAGTTCAACCCCGGCTGGTCTGCTTCAAATATAACAGTAAAAGATCTTGCGGGCGCCGCCAGTGCAAATTTAGGCACCTATGCTCCACTTGTGGAGCCAATCACCCAGCCTCTACTTGCCCTAGGGGCAAACCGGGAAACAGCAGAGGCAGGGACACCGGGGGCAAGTGTACCCAACCGGGCTCACCCCCTCCTCCAAAAGGGACCTAGTCCCATACGGGTGCCGGTCCTGAGGGCGTGGCTGCGTAGCTACCCCTCACGGGACGAAGCCGCCTACATCTTAAACGGTTTCGAGTACGAATTCTGTATACCGGCTACTGGGGAACGACGGCCCTTTCTGGCCCACAACTTAAAATCGGTAATAGGGAAGGAGGCGATAGTGTGGGAGAAGGTAGCATCCGAATTGGCAGCGGGCAGGATCCTGAGACCATTCGATCACCCACCGACTCCCCACTCACAGGTATCCCCCTTGGGCATGGTACCCAAAAAAGCACCTGGCGAATATTGCCTTATCCACCATTTGTCATACCCGGCGGGGGAGTCGGTAAATGATATGATACCACAGGAATTATGTAGTGTCCGTTATACCTCCTTTGATGTAGCCATCAGAATGGTACGGGGATGCGGTGTGGGGGCCGAGATTGGTAAGTGCGATATTAAATCGGCATTCCGGCTCCTTCCAGTCCACCCGGATGATTGTGAGCTATTAGGATTTGCATTTGAGGGACGTTATTACTTGGACAGGGCCATGCCCTTCGGCTGCTCTATCTCCTGTTCTGCCTTCGAACAGTTCAGTTCTTCGGTAGAATGGGCAGTTCACCAGCGAACGGGTAGTTCCCACGTTATCCATTACCTGGATGACTACCTGTTCGCTGGCCCAGCGGGCACCCAACAATATGCATCTCTCATGGTGACTTTCAGAACCATGGCAGCTGAACTGGGCCTTCCCTTAGCCGAGGATAAGACAGAGGGCCCCACCACTGCCCTGACATTCTTGGGCATCGAGCTGGACACCGTGGCCCAAACTTGTAGACTCCCGAGGGAGAAGCTGGATGACCTCCATGCCCGCTTGTTGGTGCTCTTGGCGCGGAGGAAGGCCACCCTCAGGGAACTCCAACAGATTATCGGACACTTAAATTTCGCCTGCAGGGTGGTGGCCCCCAGTCGGGCTTTTGAACGCAGACTCTGCGATGCCATTGCAGGGCTACGTAGTCCTCATCACCAGCGCCGTATCTCTGCGGATATGAAGGACGACCTCAAAATTTGGCTTCAATTCCTATCCGATTTTAATGGCATTTGCTTTTGGCAATCGGAAATGATAGCCGCCTCAGACCTGCAGGTCCAGACCGATGCGTCTGGGGCCCTGGGCTTTGGACTCTATTTTCAGGGCCATTGGTGTGCCGGAACGTGGCCCCCGGAGTGGCACGGCAGTGGTGTCACACGGGACTTGACATTTTTAGAATTGTTCCCTATAGTTGGGGCTGTATTTCTTTGGGCCGAACATCTTGCTAATTCAGTGGTGCCATTCTATTGTGACAACCAAGTGGTGGTGCATATACTGAATAAATTGACCTCTAAATCAAAGTGGGTAATGGGTCTGGTCCGTGCTCTTACCCTCCAATGCCTCCAGTTTAAGATATTATTCCGCGCCCACCATGTGCCGGGGGTCAGGAATGAGCTTGCTGATGCACTGTCCCGCCAACAGATGGAGCGGTTCAGATTGTTAGCACCTCAGGCACTTTTGGACCCAGACATTCTCCCGACCGAGGTATGGAGGCTTGGAGGGTAGAGGCAAATCGGGCCATGGGGCTGGCCTTGGCACCTAGTACCCGCCGAGCATATTCGATGGCCTGTGCAGAGTATGCGCTCTTTTGCGCCGATGAAGGATTCCCCTGACTGTGGCCGGCTTCGGCGGACCAGATAGTCCAATTCACAGTCCATTTACACTTTAAAGGCCTAGCTCCCCGAACCATACAGGGTAAGCTGTCTGCCCTGTATTACTACGCCAGGGCACAGGGATTCCACCTCCCGGACTGCCAGTTTAGAATAGGCAAGATGACAGAAGGTTGGGCTAGGGAGCGGGGCAGGCCTCAGGATGACTGAACCCCTATCTCCCCAGGGATGCTGTGTAAATTGGCCACAGTTTGGCCTCAGGTGTGTGCAGACCCATTTGAAGTGGGTTTATTTCAGGCTGCCACGTTGGTAGCATTCTTTGGGGCCTTCTGAGTCAGCGAACTGGTAGCCCATTCCCAAAATGATGCATCAAAACCCGCTCTGCAGTGGACGGACATGGCGCTTTGCGAGGACCATGTCGTCTTTCACATCCGCAAATCCAAGACGGATCAAAAAGGCAGGGGTGCGGAGATATGCCTAGGTAGGTGTTCACTGCCCCAAATCTGCCCGATACTAGCATTACAACAGTACACCCGACAGATTGGCTCGGGTCGGGGGTACCTATTCCAGCATCAAACCGGATCACCATTGACCCGGTATCAATTTTGGCATGTATCATCTAGGGCACTCCAGGTCGCTGGTATCTCGGGTTGGCGTTTTGGCACTCACTCCTTCAGGATTGGTGCCACGTCCACGGCTGCCACCATCAGGGTCGATCCAGCTGAGATCCAGCGGATCGGCTGATGGCGATCGAGGCAATTCAAGGCCTATGTGCGCCCCTTAATGGACCGGTGAAACCGGGCCAGTCTTCCTTGTTTTTTCATTGCAGGTCTCGCTCCAGGGGGATGGACGTGAGTCATCATTTATGGCCACAGTTTCGTGTTTTGGGCCACCAAGTTTGCAGTGCGGTCAGGACGTGGCCGCGATCTCGGCCTGGGACAGTGGGCCGAAATAGCATGGAGGGGAAGATGGGGGATGCTGTGGAAGGCATTTTTACCAACTGCCCTCAATGATCCCCCTGACCCTCACCCTGGCCATTGTCATAGTACACCTTGGTGGAATCGACTTGACCCGTATGTCGGGCAAGTCCCTTATCCTCCTGGTCATCAATGACCTGAGGACATTCAAGCAGCATCGTCCAGCCACGACCATCTTGTGGTCTGCCATGATCCCGAGGTTGGTGTGGGGTCCCCTCCATCACCCCCAAAAGATGCACAAGGCCCGGAAGGGAGTTAATCGAGAGGTGGCCCGTGTAATCCAGGCGGAGCTTGGCTCTGTCATTTGGCACCCTGAGATCACTGCCCGGACGCCTGACTTGTTTCGGCCTGACGGGGTCCATTTGTATGACAAGGGCCTGGATCTGTTCGTTTCAGATTTATATGAGGGCCTGCGGGCCACATTGTTCGGCCGTTTGGGGTAAAGAGGCGTCAGGGCGCCTCTTTGGTGGCGGGTAGTGCAAAACTAAACATTGATTACCTAGGTCCTGACCTGAATTGACATCTGCAGTCTGCTTGGCGCCCTTAAACAAGGAGCTAGGGCCAGCATTAGACTGGCATAAAGGAAATCTTAAACCCAGCCACATTTAAAGGGTTGCCAAGGCTTGATTTACGTTGGATGATGCCAACACAGTTAGGCATCAGCCCTGCGGCAGTAAAACAGGCCGCAAGAAATTTACCTGTACAAAGGGACCAAAATAAATTAATAACCACCATAAATTTGCGCTACGCTCCAGGCCCTCATAGAAGTTACGTTACAGTTTAATACTGTTAATAAATTGTGGCCCTTGTTAACCCAAAGCAAATGTGTGTCGACTGTTTATTTCCATCTGGTCTGGCAAAGGACACTCTGAACAGCCCTAGTGCTGGGCAGGGTGACTTTATCCCCCGCCTGGCTAGCGACATATTTGTGCAGACTAGGGGCTGCCCAGCAGGGGCCAGAATTTTCTTAAGGACTCACCACTTGACAAGAGGCCTCTTTTGTGTTCTAGTCATCTTCCCTCCCTCCCCCGCAATTGAGAGAATGACAGTTGCTGGTCACGTAAAGGCTGGATGGGAATGTTTGGCTGCTACTCAAATTGGACTGGAGTGGCAGTGTTTTCGCCCATCCCATTCTCTTTAAGATTAAGGGGAGGTTTATAAACAGTCACAATTGGCAGGTAGTGCAAGCAGAAAATTTAAGTCAGGTGAAATTTATTGAATAATATTCCTTAGTGAGACAGTAGCCCTCAATATGAGTTAGGTAATGAATTAGGAACTTAGGAACATTAGGTGTTAAGTATAAATAGGTTAAAAGATTAGGAATGAGGGCTGCCCAGACCGCAGGTTTTGGGGGGGGGGCGCTGAGCAGGTGGGCAGTACCCTTCTAATAATATTAGGAATTATTAACTGATCCACTTGCACTACAGTCAGCCCCCCTTGTTTAAGGGATGTTTAACAGTTGAATTGAGTGAATTTCATATCAATAAACTGTGCCCCAATTTTAATTCCACAAACATGTCTTACCTTTTTATTTACATGCTGGGAGGGCAAAGTTTTACCTCTCATTCCCCCTTTCCTCAGGGTCAAATAGATGTAGAAATTAATGGGCAAATGGAAGAAGGAATATGGGCCAATACAATGAAATGTTCTCATCCAAGCACTCTATTGTGTAACCATTAAGGTCACTCTAGAACAGTGGTGGTGAACCTTTGGCACTCCAGATGTTATGGACCGCAACTCCCATAGTCCCTTGTCATTGGTGTAGCATTCACCCTTTTACTGTGTATGTTAATGTACAGGAGGGGGAATAAAGGGTTAATACCTATGCCCAAATATGGAATGGGGAGGCAGAGCCTTAGTGCTTAAATAGCCCCACCTGAGGGAGAAAGATTCAGATAGGGAAAAGTCAGGGAAGAGATAGGCTAGAGATAGGCAAGCTTTGTTAAGGCTCTGAAGAAGAGACAGGGCAGTTAGGGAACTGTCAAGTTTGAGCGAGGGAATTATATCAGTATTTGATTGAACTGCTTTGTGTAACTTTCAACTATATACAAGTGAACCTGAATTCAACAGTTATCTGTATTCAATAAACATTCGTTTTATTTTTACCACGTTACATCTTGACTGGACTCAGTGATTGAACTGGGATACCCTGAATGGTGGCAGCAATACCCGAGACTAAAGTGGTGCAGGTCAATGGTCCGTGAGACGACTGGGGGCCTGTGCTAGAGGGAGCCAGTACAGAGAAGAGTGTGGTACATCGGCCGCCCCGCCCCCAAAAGTCCTGACCTCCACAACTGGCAATACAGGCTTGGAATTCTGGGAGTTTGCTCAAAAAATGTGGAATGCTGAAGGTTCACGACCACAGCTCTAGAATGTCTAGTGATGTACTTTTCTCTGCATTTTCCCACTTCTATATTAATTGTTATTCTAGGGTTATAGGAATGGGAAGGACCAGTAATGGAAGAAAGGTCAACTACAACAGCAACTGACAAACCAAATTACCAGGATTTACATTTTTGGTGGAACTCACCCAGCCCTTAATAAATTGCTTGGGGGCTAGAAAAGTTCAAAGCTAAAAGTAGTTGATTTCCCTAGAGCCAATCAATATATGCATGCTGGTACAGAATCACAGCTGAGTGAGTTTTGTCCTTTTATCACTTGCTACAGATGGCATGTAATTTAAGGATGCCCGTTTGGTGAAATTTACTAGCTTCTCTAGAGATAGCACATATGGGTTTGCATTTTTAAAAAACAATTGTTCCACACATAACATGTAAACCAGCAGAAATTAGTACTGGTAAAAAGGATAAAATATTTTCTTTTCTTTTCTTTTCTTTTCTTTTCTTTTCTTTTCTTTTCTTTTCTTTTGTAAAGATGATGTATCTTCCCAGGAGATTCTGTGTATGTCTTGAAACTATCTATGTGGACTTTGTTTAGTTTGATAACACACTGAAAAAACCAAGTCAGAAAAGAACTTTAAAATCAATGTATGTGGTACTTACCAGAACTCCTAAATTACACCCGATACTCTTGTCTCTACAGTTCATGGTTATATTGCATCTATATTTTGTTACTCTTTTGGCAATGAAACCTGTGAAACCAACTGAGTGAGCTGGTGAAATGATGCAAAATGTTCTGTTGTTCGGGGCACATGTGCAGTTTATAGTCTAGCTTTGGAGAGGGAAAGTTACCACTTCAAATGGAGCAGAGTCTGGAAAGTCACTTGCTATAAGAGATGCTTATAATTATGTTAAAAGTTCTTGTTGTTTGTTCCTCAGTTTTCCCCTTTACTCATTATGTTATTGGTGGATGCATTTTTTAATTTTATTTTTTAAAAATCCATCTGAATAGATAAGAAAATGACCCACCACAAATACTTCCATTTCACCTGAAGCATTTTTGTCTCTTCTGCCACCTCTGATTTTGTTAAAAGTCTTTATATTTCTATATTTTATAAATATACACAATCAACATTTAGCCCCTCAGATGAATTCTAGCCAATTATCTTTTATTTAAAAGGGCCATATTTGCCTGAAATAATTTCACTGTGGGAAGAAATTGTGCTATTATCCACCCCCAAAGACATAGACAGGGCAAGGCACAGATTTATGCCACTGGATACTGTGGCAATAACAGCAAGGGCTGTCTCATCCCTATTCAGATGTCACACCTGAAAACATAAAAATTTCATGACAGCCCCAACCATCAACGCTTCTTCACAGTAAGGAGTGCAGAGGTTTGAAGTGAAGTCTGTAGCCATATTTTGCTCAATTCACATACAGAGTACTAGACATGGGCACGACTCGGCGAAATTGTCGTTTCCATTTTCGGTTATCATTTCCATTACGTAACGGAAACGGTAACGATAATTAAGCCGTCAGAACTCGAACTCGAACCGAAAAAAGAAAAATTTGGTCGGGTTTTTCGTTTCCGTTTGTGGCATCGCGGCGATCGCGCGATGTGAAGCACAGAAAAAGTTTTTTAAAGTTTTTTTTTAAAAAAAACCCCGACTCCCGGCCAAAAAAGCAGGCAAAAATATGCCTGCCTGAGGATTTGCCACCTACCAGCGGGGTGGTTTCTGGGGGGTCACCGGCCTTTCCCCCCTCTTCTCCTGTCCTGGGCTGCTTGCACCAGGCTGGGGGGGTCATCCTCATCGTCTGTCTCGCTGCATGCCATGCGGTGGGGGGGATCCAAAATGGCGACCACAATTTTTCTTTTGAAATCGTGGTCAAAAATCACACCAAATCACCACAGAAACATGTGAAATTTATTTTAAATGCCTGAATTTTTATAGTAGCAGCAGTGGGTTTTTTAAAGCAATAAAATGTCATATTGATTTTATTTTATTTTTTATTTTTTTAGACCTGCCCATTTGGGCTGGGCATGGGATGGGACCAAGCAATTTTTTTGAACCATTCCACCAATGGCATCGCCAGGTTTTTGATGGACACTTCTGGATGTCTCGGAGGGCATAAAAAGCCGAGGCACCTTCCAGAAATCGCAGTCGGGTGTATGAATGTGGTTGAGGGAGGAGGGCTGGCTGCTGATGCTGGTGTGATCCGATCGAGATTGAGGAGGGAGGCTGGAGGCTTTAGGATTTAAGTTAGGCAGGGAGGGAGGGGAATGAATTTAGAAAATAATTTCTTTGATTCCCTGCAGCTTTGTCTGCTGAAGGGAATAGCAGTTTATTCTTTATTTCTTCTCTGGCAGTTTGTGAGGATTATTTTCTGATATTGGATAAAGGGGGAGGTTCGACTGGGAGTGGGAGGTGTGGATTTATTTTAAAAATATATTATATACTACCATTTATTTTCTATTTTCCCAAATTCAATTTGCTTGCACACACACACATTTGGGGTGCAAGCCAAGAACAGAACCTCTATCCTAAGTGATATCCTAACTGCTCACTTGCCCGTCCGCCCGCGCCACCACCCGCCTGCAGCCCGCGCCACCACCCACCCACTCGCCCGCCTGCGGACGCCGCCTGCCCCCTCGCCTGCCGCCCTCCCCGCCTGCCGCCTAGGGCGCAAAAACACCTATTGCGGGACGCCCCTATGCTCTGGGAAGTCAAATCGCGCTAAATCGAGGTGGAAACGACAAACGACAAATGACAAACGGAAATGACAAATTTTTGAAAAATTTCACGACAAACGGAAACGACCCGAAACGGACCCATTCCGAAAAACGAAAACTCAAAACGTCATTTTTTCTGGTCATGCCCATGTCTACAGAGTACCCCTGACTGGGATGTAGGGGTCGTGTTCATGGGAATTTTGTGAGTATGTTCAGCCAGAACTGCACACAGGTTCTACTTTAGACACAAAAGTCTGGGTAATGTCTGAGTAGAGAGGGGTTGTGTTGTGTCATTTTCTGTGAATGTTTTTATTGGCTGTTTGCTGTGTCATTCTGTTACTTTATTCATGATCATTATGTGCTAATGGTTTATGCTATCAAAACAATGATCTATTTCTTCTCAAAATATATTTCTGGGAAGATTTACATTGGAGATGTGAGAATCCAAATGAGAGCCAAATTAGGTTCCACTAAGCATGACACAACAGCTACAGGAAACAATGAGTCCATTTTGAGCATCTCTTTCAGTGCTTCCATGTTGTGCTGGCATCATGGCGCTGTATGCTTCCATGTCACATCCAGTACCCAAAGATTGAGGGCAAGGGTTATGAAATAGAGCACCTTTCGAAATTGTGAGATAAAGTAAATTGTGATTAATCTAGGGAAGATCTAACTGCACAGATATTGTTTTTAGAATTATGTTACTGTTTGGCCTGCTTAAAATGATAGAACAACACTGACTTACAGTTCAATTTCCAACTACATATGTAGTTACCCTTATTGTAATATGTTTCTGAGTATCTTGTTAATTAATTGTTTCAAGTTCAATTATCTGTACATTTACTCAGACTTAGTGTACAATGAGGTTTATTTCTAAGACAATATGCAAAAAGCTGGACTGCTATGTTTCACATTAGACAGAAACAAACTTTGAATAGGTATAAAGTTTTAATGAGAACACATCCAGGCAAAGTACATTAACAGGGCTGATTTCCTTTTCTTTGTTTAGGTGTTAGTGGTCTCACAGGCCAGAGATGGAATCAGACTAGATCTTCCTATTCAGCAATGTAGACTGGCCCCTCTCTTTTCTTCCCTCTGCCACTACATATGGAAGGAAAACATAATCAAAAGATTGGGCCTGTCCATGAGGCTTTGTGACACTCATTGTTTCTGGATTGTACACTGTGTTCTGTGCTATTTCTCCCAGCCTCCTGATGTAAACAGCTTGGACTGCAATTTGACATGCAAATCATGGTATTAACAAAACAAAACAAAAGTTATTAGGTGTCAGGTGTTCTTCTTCCCTGGCTGTTTATGATCACCAGGCCTTGGAAACTGCTAGGTGTAGAGAAGGTTTCTCTTTATAAGGTGAAGAGAAGGCTGATTGTTGTTATTAAAAGCTGCCAAATAGGATACAAGTTTTCAAAAAGAAGAAGGGAAGCTGATCATCAGGTTAAATAAAAGTCACACAAGCCCAGTGGAATAGCAATTGCCAGCATGCACTTTCCCCCAGTATACCATGAAGCTAAGACAGTTATTCAGATGATGAGCAAGGAAGGAAAATTCTGCATGGATGGCCCCTCTCATGCCACTGCCCTTTCTTCCCATTGTAATTTTCAGAAAACCAGTCTACATGGAGCCCTGGAGCTGTGAGTGGCATTCATTCCACTATAGTGGAATAGTGAGGGTTAAGCTAGATGGTAAGGGGAATACATATTGCTTATTATTAACCCACTTCCCCTCATAGTGGGATTTCTTCAGACATACAGTACTATGTAGCTCAGCAATTAGACTTGCTGAGCCAACTTTGTCTGAAGAAACCTATTGTAATTGTAAAGGACAGATGAGAACCAACAGTAAAAGGTGACAGAAATAGGGTCAAAACCCTGAATGCAGTTTTTAGTTACTGTCATCTTGAGACAAAGAGAACTGTTATAACAGCCAGTGCAAATGAAGAGAGGAGAAAAACAAAGCAGAACAAAGAAGAGATCTCTTCAAAAAGATCCAAGAAATCAAAGGAAATATTAGATTAGGATTGGGGAATGACCAACAAGGAAACACACTATCTAACAGGAGAAAACAAAGAGAAAGTGGGAAAAGTATCTTGAATCCCAGGCATATAATAGTGGACTCAAGCTAAAGGAAGCCAGATTTAGGCTGAATATCAGGAAAAACTTTTTAACTGTTAGAGCAACACAACAATGGAACTAAGTATCTTGGGAGGTGGTGAGTGGTCCAACATTGGAGGCATTCAAAAGGAAATTGGACAACCATCTGTCAGATTTTCTCTGGTTTGGATTCCTACATTGAGCATAACTTTAAAGGCCCCTTCTAGATCAATTATTCTATGATTCTCCAATTATATGAAGTTGCCATTGCTGTGTGATTTTGGCCAAAGTAGGTTGATGGGAAGAGTTTAATTCTTTGTGTTTGAGGTCTAAAATATTGTTTGAGTGTTCCTCCAAAATATCCCACTATTTATTTATTTATTTATTTATTTATTTATTTATTTATTTATTCAATTTATTTATTTATTTATTTATTTATCTATATTTCTTTTTTAAAAAACCCATTCCAGCCCATTCCTTTCTTTTCTGGCTTTTGCCTTGTCCCTTTCATTGATACTAGGACCCCTGCTTTTCAACCTAATGGGCTAATAGGCTGAGGTTGAACCCAGGGAAGATGGAGATACTGTGTGTGTGCACCCTGGGGTCTGCGGGTGGAGAACCCCCTCACTTTTTGGGGGGGATGACTCTCCCCACGAAGGATAGGGTCTGCAGTTTGTGTGGTCCTGCTAGACCCGGTGCTTACCATGGAAACCCAGGTGGCATTGGTGGTCCGTTCTGCTAATTATCAACTGCAGAGGATAGCCCAGCTGTGGGCCCTCTTTGACATCAGGATGCTAACTATGTTGGTTCATGCACTTAAAATCTCTTTATAAATGATCTAGAAGTAGGAGTAAGTAACAAGGTAGCCAAATTCACTGATGACACTAAATTATACAGAGTAGTAAAAACTGAGATTGTGAGGACCTCCAGAGGGATCTCTTGACAATGGGAGAGTGGGAAAACCAGTGGCAAATGAGCTTCAACATTAGCAAGTGCAGAGTGATGCATGTTGGGGTATGAACTCTCTCTGCAACAAACCAGGAAAGGAACCTGGGTGTTCTGGTGGACAGCTCAATGAAGGTGTCAACCCAGTGTGCCGCAGCTATGAAAAAAGCAAACTCAATGCTAGGGATTATTAGGAAGGGTATAGAAAATAAGTCAGCAGGTGTTATTTTGCCTCTTTATAAATCTATGATGAGGCCCCATCTGGAGTATTGTGTCCAGTTCTGGTCACCATACCTCCAGAAGGATATTATGGAAATGGAAAAAGTGCAGAGGGCAACCAGAATGATTAGGGGACTGGAACACGTTCCTTACTTTCTGAGGCTTCAAAGGCTCTTGAGTGATGGTGCCTAAGAGGTGACGTGATTGAAGTTTATAAAATCATACATGGTATGGACAAAGTACGTACATAAGGAAAACTGTTTTCCATATCATACTACACTAGAACTAGAGGGCATTCCATGAAACTTTTGGGTGCTTGTCTGCCTTTAAGTAGATAAATAGGTACCACCATAAAAAGCCGGAAGGTAAAACAGTGTTTCCTTGAAGCCATGCCGGCCACATGGCCATGGACTTGCACAGCACTGGCTCTTCCGGCTTGAATACAGAGATGAGCACCGCCCCTAGAGTCGGTCACGACTAGCATGCATGTGCGAGGAGAACCTTTACCTTATACCTGCCTTTAAAGTGCTACAATACTTTAGGATTATTATTATTATTACCCTGTAGTTTTCCTTCTGCCAACATGGCTTTGACTGTCTGGATCATGAAATGTTATGGATTGTTCCAAAAGCAATGATTGTGCTGCAACACACAACATCTAGACTGCAGATCAGAGGCTACTGTTATGTGGGAAAAAATGGAGAGACAGAATAGATTTCCATTTGCAAGCATGTCAGAAAAGAATGTATTTTATCTAACTGTTATCTGCAGTACATGAAAAAATATCTCCACAAGGATGGATTGGGTACAGAAAGAAATGGAACGAACACTTGTGGTGATGAGAACTATGTAGATGACATAGTTATTTGACAAACCAATAGGAGTTTATCATTTTATCATTGTCAAGTTAATTCTAGATTTATAATCTTTATAATCTGTCCCAGAGTTTTTCCTGGAATTGATTACCCTGGATGTGCTGTAGTTCCCACATCCTTTGTTTTTCCTTTTTGAAACTAGGAACAACACTAGCTCCCCTCCAATCATTTGGCACTTCACTCATCCATTATGGTTTCAGCTAAAATAATAGACAGCAGTTCTAAGAGTTCTTCAGCCAGCTCCTTCAATACACTTCGATGCAGTCTGTTGGGCTCTGGAGATTTGATCTTGTTCAATGTAACGAGGTATGCTTCAACTATTTTTCTATCAATCTTAAACTGAAATCTTGCCCCCTCCATTTGTACATCACATTTATCTGGAGGATTGTGTAGACTGTTGTTTGTTTGCTTTCTTGCTTGCTTGTTTTGGAGAAGACTGGCTAAAATAAGAACTGAGGACTTCTGCATTTTCTTTATTGACAGCCATCATTCCCCCTATCCCAATGGAGTAGCTGAGCCACTATTTTTCTTTTCTTTTGCTATTTATGTACCTGACTCTTCTTTGTAGCTTTTAGGATCTCTTGCCAACTGAACTCATTCTCAGCTTTTGCTTTCCTAACACCATCCATGCAACTTTCTGCCAGCTGTCCATACTCTTCCTTTCTGGCCTGGCTTTTATGGAATCATAGAATAATTCCATAAGGAAGACAGGTGGTATATAAATAAATAAATAAATAAATAAATAAATAAATAAATAAATAAATAAATAAATAAAATAAAATAAATAAAAATACAGTTGGAAGGGGCCGATAAGGCCATTGAGTACAATCTCCTGCTCAGTACAGGATTCCCAGTCAAAATAGATCTAAAAAATGATTGTCTAATTTTTTCGAGCATTGGAACACTCACCAGCTCCTGAGGTAACTGGTTCCATTGTTGTATTGCTCCAACAGTTTTCCTGATATTTGGTCTACATTTGGCTTCCTGTAAGTTGAACCCATTGTTACATGTACAGTACTGAACTCTGAAATCATCAAGGACAGATCCTGCCCTTCCTCTGACAGTCTTTCAGGTATTTTGAAAGTCCTATCATATTTTCCCTCGGTCTCCTTTTTTCAAGGCTAAACAGTTTTTTCAGGTTTTTCTTGTTGGGTTTAGTTTCCAGTTCTCAGGTCATGCTTGTTCCAGTTTGTCAGCATCCTTCTTCAAGTGCAGTGTCCAGTCTTGGATGCTGTGCTCAGGATGAGAATGAACTTGTGCCAAATAGAGGGTAACTAGTACTTCAAGGTATTAGGAGATTATACTTCTGTGTTAATATAGCATTGGCTTTTTTGGAGGGGGGATGATAATGCAGTGACATCACACTGTTGGTTCATATTTAGCTTGTGATCTACAACAATTCTAAAATCATTTTTGCTCATAGTATTGCTGTCACCTTGCCTTTTTAACTTATATGCAGAGTACATCATGCAAAACGCAGGACTGGATGAATCACAAGCCGGAATTAAGATGCTGGAAGAAATATCAACAACCACAAATACGCAGATGATGCTACTCTGATAGCAGAAATTGAGGAGGGATTAAAGAACCTCTTAATGGGGGTGAAAGAGGAGAGTGAAAAAAATGGGCTGAAGCTCAACATAAAAAAAAACTAAGATCATGGCCACCGGTCCCATCACCTCCTAGCAAATAGAAGGGGAAGAAATGGAGGCAATCACAGAGTTTATTTTCTTGGGCTCCTTGATCACTGCAGATGGCGACTGCAGCAATGAAATAAAAAGACGCCTGCTTCTTGGGAGGAAAGCAATGGCAAACTTAGATAGCATCCTAAAGAGCAGAGACATTACTTTGCCAACTAAGGTCAGGATGGTTAAAGCTATGGTTTTTCCAGTAGTGATGTATGGAAGTGAGAGCTGGACTATAAAGAAGGGTGATCGCCGCAGAATTGATGCTTTTGAGCTGTGGTGCTGGAGGAGAGTCTTGAGAGTCCCCTGGACTGCAAGGACATCAAACCGATCCATTCTGAAAGAAATCAACCCCAAATGTTCACTGGAAGGACAGATTTTGAAGCTGAGGCTCCAGTACTTTGGCCACCTCATGAGGCGAGAGGAGTCCTTGAAAACGTCCCTGCTGTTGGGAAAGATTGAAGGCAAAAGGAAAAGAGGACGGCAGAGAATGAGATGGTTGGATGATTGGAATTAACGTAAACTCCCCTGGATA
Source organism: Phrynocephalus forsythii (assembly GCA_029282475.1). NCBI lineage: Eukaryota > Metazoa > Chordata > Lepidosauria > Squamata > Agamidae > Phrynocephalus > Phrynocephalus forsythii. The sequence goes on along the minus strand of JAPFRF010000008.1, from coordinate 133,220,370 downwards.
TTTTTTAGAGACCACCCCAAGTGGAGATACCCTAAACATATCTGAAGGTGGAGCCAAACACTCTGCTTTCCCTTAATTTCTTGCCTATATTTTTCCTAACAATGTTCTCATGGCCCTGTACTGATTTAAGGTTCTTACTTAGCTATTATCCTAACTCTAACCCCTTTTGCTGGGATTCTAAAACCTTCTCTGAATCCAACACGTAAACATTCTGTGGCTGTCCTGTCCAGGTAGCTGCATAGCCACTCGTGTAGGACATGTAGTTTAATTGGACTAGGTCCCTTTCAGAAAATTTCTGGCCCCAGGGTGGGAGGTTTCTTTCCTCCTGCATCTCTAGGGTCGGTGTCCCCAGGTTGCCCTCTGGCACACTGCAGTGCTGCATGCACTCTTCCAAATGTGAATCATTGATGTCTGTACCTGTATGCCCTGTGTTCGCATGCCCCCGTTGAACTAAAATCCCAACATACAAGGTAGGGATGAACCACCCAGCCTGCTGCCATGTGAGCAAAATTGGTCTGTCCCAACTTTTGAATTAAATGCCCACTGTCAAAGTGCTCACCTGACATGGGGTGTGATGGAAACATCACCCTCATCCACAGAGGGCCATGTGGGATAACCCAGGGCAATTTGAGGCAGCACAGAGTGGCCAAAGCACGCTTCTGAAGAAATAGGCATAACTGGCATACTAGTTTTAATTGTGCAAATGCACTCCTGGCCACAGTTGTGACCTGGGCATCTAGGCTCAAGAATGAGTTCAGGAGTACCCCCAAGCTATACACCTCTTTTTTCAATTGGGGTAATCCCATCCATTACAGGTTGCATCCCTATCCCTTGATCTCCCTTTTGACTGACCAGAAGCATCTCTGTCTTGTCTGGGTTTTGTTTCAGTTTGTTCCTCCTCATCCAGTTCATTACTGAAGCTAAGCACTGATCGAAATAGCTTCCTTGGAATCCAGAGGGATGAGAGGTAAAGTTGAGTGTCATTGGCATACTGGTGTGACACTTAACCCCCAAACTCTGGATAATTTCCCCCAGTGGGATTTACAGATAGGTGCACCTCAGTTGAATAGGTGGCTTTTATTCCACCCAAAGTCCTGTCATCCACAAATCTGATCAGTGTTGTCTGCACTGTGTCATCCAAGCCATTAATACAGCACTGGACCCAGGGTTGAGCTTTGAGCTACCCTACTTGTTACCTCCTACCAGTTTGAGAATGAGTCATTGATAAGAATTCTCTGAATATGATTCTGTAAACAAATGTGTATCTACCTGACAATTGTCCTGTCCAGCCCATACCTCAGTAGCTTGCAAAATAGAATACTACATGACACATTGTTAAAAGCTTTGCTTCCTTCAGTTTCCCTTGTGTGTCTCCTTTTGTTTTCAGGTTATCTCTGGGCTTTCTGAGAACCCATATTGTATTTTATTTTTTGCTGTCTCCCACTGTTTCTTCTTTGAATTGTTTGTAATCGTTCCTTTAGAATTTTCTTTCAAAGATAATCCCATTCATTTCGGATTCATTTTCTTCTTGGCAACTCCTGCTATGGGATCTTGCTTATCATGATTATGAGTTTATTAAAATTGGCTTTCCTAAAACTCAGCATATCTGTGCAGCTATACTTTTCTTTTTATTCCTTTGAAATCAAGAACTCAAGTAGACCATGGTCACTCTTGCCCAGAGTTCTCTGTACCGATACTTCATCTACTGAACATCCTTATTCAAAGAATCAATTCCAAGATAGCTAATTCGCTAGTTTTTCTTTTGCAGGAGAAACTTATTATCAATGCAAGTGAGGAATTTCTTGGAATGGTCATGTTTGGCAGAATTTTCCTCCCAACAAATATCAGGTAATTTCAATCATTCATTACTACTACATAATGTTTCTTTTAAACTCTTGTAAATTAGTTTTTCAAAGGTTTCACCATCATTTACTCCTTGGTAATAGACTCCAACTGTTGATTTTCTTTAATTTTTCTCCCCAATTTTTTTAAACGAGAGGCTCTCAATGGGACAAGAAATCTCATCCTCCTGTATATGTTTTTGACATATAGTGTTACTCCACTTCCCTTTCTATCTGTTCTTTCTGAACAATTTACATATTTCACTTGCTAAATTTCAGTCATAGGAGTCATCACTTCATATATCAATTACCCCTGTTAAGTCATATTCATTCTCCTGAATGAAGATTTCCAGTCCTCTTTGTCTCCTTCCTACATTCCAGGCACTTATATATACTGTAGACACTGGATTTTATGTGATTTGTGGTTTCTTCATATATATTTTTAAAAGACAGTTACTGGGTCCCCGTAGAGCTGCCAGCTCTGTTCCTCTTGTTGTGCATAAGCCTTCATCAATCTTTATTTCTGAGTTTGCATTTCTGTCTCTCTTCCCAAAGCATTTCTTCATGCTGTGCCAGACATTCTTCCCAGACCTTGTGAACTGAACACAACATTTGCCAACAGTCCACTTTTTGGACCATAGTCTGTGTTCTGAAAATCCACATCCCTCACATTGACACCACCTTTATAGCCATTCATTCACCCTTTCTATCCCTCTCCAGAGTACAGGTAGGGTGAACAAGAAGACATGTAGTGGTAATTGGTGACTCACTTCTTAGAGGAACAGAATCAGCAATCTGCCGACCAGATAAGCTTTTCAGGGAAATATGATTACTGGGCTGGGGGACCTCCCTTATGAGGAAAGGCTAAAACATTTGGGGCTCTTTAGTCTGGAAAAAAAGGTGCCTGAGGGGACATATGATTGAGATGTACAAAATAATGCAGGGCATGAGTAAAGTGGATAGAGGGATGCTCTTTTCCCTCTCACAAAATACCAGAACTAGGGGACATACACTTAAACTGAGGGTTGGGAGAGTGAGAACAGAAAAAAAGAAAATAATTTTTTACCCACCACATTGTTAGCCTGTGTAACTCCCTGCCACAGGATGTGGTGATGGCATCTAGCCTGGATGCCTTCAAAAGGGGATTGTACAGATTCCTGGAGGAAAAGTCCATCACAGGTTACAAACCATGATGAAGATGTGTAATCTCCAGGCTTAAAACCAGGGTACTTCAAGGGCCAGATTCAGGGGAGTGGTATCAGGAGACAGATATCTAGTCTCATGTGCTCCCAAATGCATCTGGTGGGGGCCCCTGTGAGATACAGGAAGCTGGACTAGATGGGCCTTTGGCCTGATCAAGCATGGCTCTTATGTTTTTATGTTCTTATGTTCTTATGGCTACAAGAACTAGTCATATTTAACCTGGTAAAGAGAAGACTGAAGGGAGTCATGATAGCTAGAGATGGGCATGAAACAAATTTTTAATTCATTTCATTATTCATTATTTGTTTCATTATGAAATGAAACAAACAATGAAGAGACCCATCAAAGAAAAACAAAATGAAATGGAAATTTCTGTTTCGTTCACTTTGTTTTTGTTTTCCCATAGGAATGCATTGAAATGCCGGCAGCATTTATTTATTTATTTATTTATTTATTTATTTATTTATTTATTTATTTATTTATTTATTTATACTGGATAAAATCCATTATTTAGTCAGCTGGCCTAGAGTGCCAAGCACACAGCAGGCATTCCCTCTTTGGACAGTGATTGAGAGCTGTTGCCTCAGGAAGATAGGTGCTTGGTCGTCTTGAGACGTGCAGTGGAACCTTGACTTACGTCATTAATCCGTTCCAGAGGTCTAGACTTAAGTCAAACATGACTTAAGTCAAACGAACGTTTCCCATAGAAAGTAATGGGAAAGCAGATTAATCCATTCCAGATGATGAAAAAGACCCCCCGAAAACAGCAATTTAACACAAATTTGACTGGGATAGGAGATTCCTTCTAGGGATGTAAATGAAATGTCTCTTCAAAAAGAGGAGGAGGCAGTGAATTATAGTCCACAAGTTATATGCCTCCACTTTTTAATGTTCATAGCAACAATGTCTAACATTTAAGTTTTACTTATTTTTAACCTGACGTTCCAAGTTCTGAACAACTCTAGGCTTACCATTAGAGTCCCACAACTTTACAGCTCCCCAACTAAAATGCTTCCATTGTGGACCAGACTTCTGCAGCCAGATTTTTTACAAGACTGAGCCGACTGTCTAACCAGTGAGGCCAGCCCCGAGCTCCCGGCCCTTCTTCTCCTCCGGCAGCAGCGGCGGCTTCGGTGAGGCCGAGGACCAGCTCCAGGTGCTCTGAGCTGGCCTCGCCGAAGCCGCCGCTGCCAGAGGAGGGGAAGAAGGCAGGAGCAGTTTGGAGGCGGCAGCCGTGATGCTGGGTCGTGGATGCCACCCAATTCCAGTGCCTTGTGCTGGGGCTCTGAGATGTAAGTCAAAGCCTAAGACTCAAGTCAAACAGGCCCCTTCTTGCTGCAAGTCAAATATGTTGCAAGTCAAGAAGTATGTAAGTCAAGGTTCCACTGTAATGGCTATCCTGCGACCTATTTCCTGGACTAGGCTCAAGGCTGATTCTCCCCAGACTCCAGATATTTCGATGGCTACAGGGACAAAGTCAATTCCTGTTGCCATATCTTTGTATTTTTGTCTTTTTAATTGTTCGGCCATTGCTGCTGCGGATCCGGCTTCGATGCTGGTGTTTTGTAAGTGGGACGTGGCCAATGTATTTGGGACATGTGGTGCCCCATGTTAAGCATCGGCCTTTTCTCCAGGGGATCAAGGAGTCCCATCTGGTCTTTTGTTACTCCCAGCACACAAAGGTAAAGGCTCTCGGGGAGCTGGAAAACCGGCTCTGTTAAGGGCACGACATAAGATGTCATTGATCGTGTTGTGTCTGACATGTTTGTCTGAACCAAGTCGGCAAGAGAGGCCATAGTGGCCCTGCGGGGTGACAGTTGTACCACAGGGACACACGTGATGGTGAACAATTGGTGCTCCCAAACGGAGACCAACTGCTATTCGAAGAGTGTTGTCATCAAGCTTCAATCCTATATTGGAGAGTGGGAGAGCATGAAGCCAATCTCCTGAGCCTTTCGACTGAGCTGCCAGCTCACATGCCCGATCTATTGGGTTGTTGGCTGAGGCCTTAAGTTTTTCTGCTAGGGCTTTGCAGCATGGGTCGTCCCAGGAGCTTTGGGTAGCTCCTGTAGGTGGAAGCGGAGGAGCTGTTGGAGGGTCCAATGAAGATAAGGAGGCTAAGGCTGACCACCTTGAAAGTGCCAGATGGATGGTGGTGGTGCTCAGGGAGGAGAGTGAAAATGAGGTCGGCAGTACTCGCAGCAGAAGCCAAATAGGTTGAAGGTGCCAGCGAAAGTACATTGCGGATACCCAAGCCTCCCCACCTGACTGGAAGTGACGCCTGAAGCCATCTATCTTCATTCAGGTCTGTGTTTAGAATAGTCGACAAGGTGTCCCTAATCTGTGAAGCAATTTCTATCAGGACAAAACTATCAAAACAAGGCACTGTGCATAAAAGATAGAGTAGCCGAGGGACTGCTAAAGTGTTACGAAGGAGAAAAAAACCATCATGGGCCGGCAATAAGGCTAAGCGCTTTGACAGCAATTCAAGCTCTTGTTTCTTTGTCCTTAATACTTCATCCAGATGGGGTCCATCAAATAATGGTGCTCCCAGCAGGGTTGATGCAACGGGATCTATTTCTGGGATTATGAGGCCCTGAGAAGTAAACTGGTTTCGGTTTCATCCATGTGGCCGATGACTTCACACTTCGATCTATTCATAGTTAGCCTGATTTTGTTCGCAGATGCTTCTAGAGCTAAAAAGTCACTGGAAGCTATGCTGGCATCATCTCCAAGAGTGATATCTTCAAGGTATCCTAATATTAGCTCCGATTTAAGGGAAACCAGTGACTCTTGGATAGCAAGGCAGAAATAAAATGGGCCTAGGGGATCACTCTGTTGAGCCCCCTCAGCTGACATTAATGAAAACTCCCCATGTTGGAGAATGAATGGCTGCTCAAGAGAGGAGATTGCAAATGGAAGTAATTCAGGAAAATGTCTGGCGACTGCCTCCAATATGACATCTCGACGTACCGTATTGAATACATTACGGAAGTCGATTTTGACTAGCACTTTCCCTCGTTCCTGGTTCTGTAGGAATATCCTTGCTGCTCGAACCGCAGCTTCTGCTCCTCCGGAAATTCCAAAACCAAGCTGTCATGGTGCAAACAGTGCTGAACTTGCTTCCTTTACATGGTTGCAGGCAACTTTTGCACTGAGGCGCCTCCAAAAGTAGCCTACTGCAATAGGGCAGCAGCCTCCATTCTTCTTGCTTATGGCGAGTAAATTTGCACCAAAAAGAATGGGTCGTACTGCCGCTGGAACCTTTCCTTCAAATAGCATGTTGACAAAATCCGTAAGTGCCGCCAGGAGAGGGCCATCGTCAGTCGTTCCGATCACTAGGTCTTTAAGATGTTGAGGCCGTAGCCCACCAGGTCCAGCTGCTGAACCATTCGGAAAAGATAGAATGGCCTTCCGGACCACTGCTGGTGCGGTCAAAAGTGGCGGGGTATTAAACATCGGCACCGGGCGACAATCGTCGGGTGGAGGTGGGTGTAAAAGATGTAAATCCACAAGTGACGAGGCTGTGGGTGTAATTAAGTTATCGTTAGAACTGAGCAGCCTAACTGCACCTCTCACATCTCCGTCTTCCAGTTTAGCTGCTGCAGCTGCTGCAAGGAATTCCTCCGACGAGTGCTGGGCTCCTCTATCTGTAATGGGATGATCCTTATGGGTTGTTGACAGATTTAAAGGGGCTGTCTGGCTATTCGTTCCGAATTGGCGAGTCTGCCTGACAATGTGGGTAGTTAGATTATGCAATTGGCCTCCCTGGCAATGTCTTGAAAGGCAAAGGCACAGATTTATTTATTTATTTATTTATTTATTTATTTATTTATTTATTTATTTATTTAATTTTACAAGGCTGACCATGCGGCTCCCTGGGACACTCCAATGGTCACATCTCTCCAAGCTGAAGAGAAGCCATTTATGATTATCCTTTGGGTAGGATCAGCCAGCAATTACAAATCCACCTAACAGTTGCTACTATCTATCCCACATTCTACTAACTTCTTTGTAAGTATACCATAGGGAAGCTTATCAATGGCTTTACTGAAATATAGATAAGCAATATCCTTAGTGTTCCCCTCATCCACCAGGCCTTTAACTCTATCAAAGAAAGAGATCAAATTAGTCTGGCATGACTTGTTTTTAAGAAACCCGGGTTGACTTCTGGTAAGAGCCCTGTGGCACAGTGGTTAAATGTTTGTACTGCAGGTAAAACTGTGCTCACGACCTGGGGTTCAATCCCAGCTAGCCAGCTCATGGTTGTTCTTCCATCCTTCTGAGGTCAGTAAAATGAGTACCTAGCTGCTGGGTGTGTGTGTGTGTAGCCTGAATACTGTAATTAGAAACTGTAAAACTGCCCAGAGACTACCTGAAGTGGAATGCAGCAGTATATAAGCAGAGCACTTTGCTTTTTTTGCTTTAATGATTTATTGTAATAATTACAGACTGTCTGTTTTATAATCTGGGATTATTATCTAAGACCTTTCCAGGAATTGAAGTCAAGCTCATGGGGTGGTGATTATTTTGATCCCCCTTTTTTCCCCTTTTTGAAGATGGGGACAACATTTGCCCTCCTCCATTCTATGGAGACTGAAGGGTTGCTAGAAGGAAGGGAGCATCAATTTATTCTTAATTGCTCCTTAGGGTCTGACAAGTACCAATGGGTGCAAACTCATCAGAGGGAGAGCCAATCTGGAAATAAGGAGAAATTTCCTGGTGGTGCGAGCCATTAAACAGTGGAACAACTTGCCTCCTGATGCTGTGGGTGCCCCATCGCTGGAGGTTTTCAAGGAAAGATTAGACAGCCATCTGTCTGGGATGGCGATGTGAGGTCTCCTACCATGAGCCTCAAAAGTCCCTTCCAAACCTACAATGATTCTATGATTTTATGACTATCTGGGTCCCAGGGTCATTCCCGGAGCTTCAAACTCTGATGTGATTTCTTCTTAATTCCTCTTGGTTGTGTCATTTGTTCTCACATGGATGAGAAGGAAGGGGTCTGCATCTGTGGGTTTTGTGAGTGATGGCAATCCTTCTGTCATACCCCTAATCTGATTCCAGGGAAACAGAATACTTGGCAGACTCATGGATCTCCCTGGCATATTTCTGTTTCCATCACATGCAGTAAGGAGTTTTGTACTATAGCCACTAATATCTTCTTTTTTGTAGGATATAGGTTTAGTAACTCTGTGGGGCTGAACTTCAGCTCCTCTCGTGTCCCCCTGCAGAGTATCCTGTACGTCTTCCTCTGCATGTGGTCTGCCAGAGGACTCTCTTTCAAGATGCCACTGGCTGCACTGGTGAAGAATGTTGTCTTTGTCTTTTGCTCCTAACTGTGACTCTTTCTCGTTGTGCTTCCTCCACTATTTTTTGTCTTCTCAGCAATGTCCTCTTTTGTTTTGTCTTGCTCTTCTTCCTCCAGTGTGTCCCTTGGCTGCTGCTGTTCAAGCATTCTGTCGATATGCTCTTCAGCTTCTGTTATAGCTTTAAACCTGGCCAGTCACTGCTCCAATTCACTCACTTTTTCTTCCAACTGTGCAAGAATTTTCATTTGAGGCACATAGACACTGTGTTGTTCTTAAATGCAGAGGCAACATTGCATGCACTTTGCGTGTGCCAATACCAGTATCTCTCTTCCCTCCACAATCCCTGGTGCCTTTTTACATTCTTCTATTTGTCTTTGAGTGCATTTTTCTTTTTCCTGAAGGATGCTGGGAAAGTCCACTAATATATGACCATATATAGAATTGTTTGTTGCCCAGAAGCAACTTAATATCACATAACAGCATTGGATCTTATATACTATTCAGCCAGAGGAAAAAAATTAAATACAGTGTTACCTCATATAAAGGAATTAATTCGTTCCAAATGAAATTATGTTAAGCAAATTTTCCTTTATACAAATTTTCCATAGGAATACATTAAAAATGGAGTAATCCCATTTTTATGTTGCATAGATTCACCCCATAGGTGATTCTGTTAAACAAATTTCCCCTATCTCCGGAATTTTTATGTTGTACAGATTTTATGTTATACAAACTGTTTGTTATACAAGGGTCCACTGTATATGAGTATTGCCATTGCTTGCAACATGGTGTAGCAGATAGAGTGATGCACTAGGAGAACAGGGTTCAAATCCCCACTGAACCATGAAAATACACTGGGGTGGGGAGCAATTAGTAAAACCACTCCTTAAATATCTTAACTTGAAAATCCTGTTAGAGTTGCTCTACATTGGTTGCAGCTTGATGGCACAGAACACGCACACTATTTTTCCCCACCAGTAAAAAGCAGTTCTGGAAAACTGGAAACTTGAAGAAGATAAATGTTATAAGAATGGAATTAAGAAGAATTAGAGTTAACAACATAATCTTTTGTTCTTACAGTTATGTACCTCAACTGTTTATTGTAGATTTTGTACTTAACTCCATTTTTAATTTGTGTGCACATCTTTTCTTCTGTCTTACTGAAGTCTTTAACAGTCCCAATTCCCTTGGCTTATAATTGTAATTGGCATCTTGTTGAGTGGACTGCACTTAAGAGTGTACTGGTGTAGCTATATAGATAGATAAGTATCCCTGAATATCACTCAGAGGCCAGAGTGATACTCCAGCAGCAGAGGCAGCCGTGTTATAATATTGTAGGTAGACAGCAACTACTGAATTGCCCATGATCAAAAGAGCCACCGATATCGTAGGCTTAGGTCTGTTTGGGTCATTGCTGGCTTATCAGGCATTTTTCCTATAGTTAACTCCTAACCCTGTGGCTGATGGTCAACTGGCCTCTCTCTATCAGCAATCTGGTCAGCAGCAGTGTTAGGCATTTGCTGCCATTTCACCTTTTCTCTCATTAATATACAAGGCCATCCAGTAAAACTGAACAGACAGATAAAAGGAAAGAATGTGCATAAATTAAATATGAAATTTGATGATGTAGTTATGGCAATCAAATTAGACCTTCCCACAAGGCTGTTAAATAGATTTGTGGAGGATAGGATAGCCCTTTGCTACCAGTTGGAGTAACTGTAAGGCAGGGTGGAAACTTTGCACCCTAAAACAAGTAGGGGATATAATATATCCCTACCATTATTGTCTTTACAATACAAGCACAGAAAAAAAATCTTTTCAAGACAAGACATGTGCTTGTGTATGCCTTGAATACAACATGTGTATGCCATGCATACAACTAGAGAGACACTTCTTTTGTTGTTAGTAAAAAACAGAATTATCTGTGGGAACAATGGCTGCTCAGGATGTATCTGCACAGGCAGTGTGTTCTTGTTAGGTCTGTGAATGGGTTACCCAATTTGCTTTTCAGTCTAACACGGAGTCTCAGAATCTATCCCGATTTGGTCCACAATTATATGGACCATATTTGTGCTTTGGATCTGATCTCATTTGTAAAGTTGTAAAGCGAAAATGCATTGTAAAAGCAAAAGAGGTATAACCTTTTTGGTTTTGCACTCAGTGACATGAACCTTGGAGACTTGAAATACCCTAAAGAGAGGGGTAAGTCTACAACATCTCAGATAGGGGTTAATATACTAGGCCCTTTAAATTTTTTTTTTTTTTTTTTTTTAAATTAAGGGAATCATCATAAACGGTGACTTATTCCATTCACTTTTTGACCCAGATCTAAATCAGTCTGTAAATTTGCTTCACTCTAGAAATGAATCTGGCTATTCTGCTTCAATCCTGATGTCACACAAACTTGGTAGTTCTAACCAGCCAGCATTTGGTGGTAATAGTTATGAACACGCTCTATCCAACTCATCAAATATATTTTTAAAACCACATAACAGTGAAGAACACAAGATAGCATCACAAGACATAGCAAAAGAAAGACCTTCATTCATAGTGACCTAGTAAGAGACATGAGTGCAGAATAATAGGAATAATCACATGTAGCCTGGAACACAGTGAGTGACTTTCCTTGGTTTTTGAACAACTTTACAAAGTTCAGGATGAAATAACTAAGAACATTATTTCAACAAATATAAAGACCTTCTTAATGCAAAACCAGTCTCTACAGATTTGTATTATATATGCACATAACAGTGAGGAATATTAATGAAGAGATAAATAGTGTTTTATTTGGAACTTCAGTGGAACTGCTGTTACTTCAGAAAAAGAAAAATATATATTAAATGCCTGAATATTTCAGTAGTATCACATGAATTACCATATGAAATCACTTCAGTTGTTGCTGTACTGTTACATTTTTAACTTTAAGTTGTTTGACTACTGTATTCAATTATTTTTCATTCTGAGTATAGCTTAGTCCAGAACATCATCAGATAAAGCATTAAACTTCAAGAGGAAGAACTACTGGCAAGGAAAATGTTCTTTTCCTGTTGCCGCTTCCTGAAAATTCCTGAAACTGATCTTAATCCTCCCTTTAAGGATACTCTTTGTTATCAAGGACTTCAGTTGTGGCTGGAGGACCTTGTGCATCTGCTGCATCTGCTTTTTTGTAGTTATGGAATCTAGCCTCAGCCCAATGATCATTTAAACCAGTGATTCTCAACCTGTGGGTCCCCTGATTTTCCTGGACTGCAACTCCCTGAAATCCCTTCCAGCACAGCGAGTGGTGGAGGCTTCTGGGAGTTGTAGTCCAGGAACATCTGGGGACCCAAAGGGTGAGAACCACTGATTTAAACTTTAAACAGAGGCCTGCCTATTTTAATCACAGATTGAAACTACAACTATGTGAGGAGGAGCATGCCTGTCCCTGCCCCTGGTGTGCCTATATCTCAAAGGCCCAGAAGCCTCACCTTTACAAGTAAACATAAAGTAGGGATGAAGTTCTACATTGTGGAACTACCTATATAAGCCCTGCATATGTGGTTAGGAACTCTGAGCATTACAGTTTCTGAATCAGTGAAGTAATCTGTGTGTATATACTTATGCCTATATAGAGACTCATTCTCACCTTCAACTGCAGAATTCAAAGTTGGGGTTAAAGGGCTGAATAGTATGTCATAATCGATGGCACAAAGGATGCCAGTTGAGTAAATGGAATAGCATTAACGGGTCTACGTTCTCTTGCATCTTCCTTTTGAAGATGTCTTTGATGGGTCAAGCAGGCGCTTCCAGAAACATAAAAGTGCTGGTATGTGTGCAAAGACTGTGTGCTTCATTTACTGGAATAGCTGAAGCATAGGTTTTCCAGTGTTAATAGCGACCTCGGGGCCATCAATTTACACATCACCTGGAAAGATACCTTAGTGCAATATGACCTCCAGCATTCTAAGGCAGGACTGGGCAAATGTGGCTGGCCATGTGTGTGTGTGTTTTAAATTTTGCCTACAATGTCCATTAGTTCTAGTTAGCGCTAGCAATGATGAGGGCTTATGGCACTTGCAATTCGAAAACACCTTGAGGGCCACAGTTCCTGACCCGTGGTATAGATAGTCATTTTCTCAGTTCTGTTTCATTATTATTCCACAGTTCCATATTAGGCTATGCTCACAAATCCAAAATGTCTGTCCACTTTCTCATGTTTTCCATTTCGCAAAAGGTTGTGTGATTGTATCATGTCATTGATATCACATGGCAGGTATTCAGACCTGTATGTTCAGTCTTGCATTTTAAACATGAAGTGACTTGCAATTGTTTATTCACACATCCACTATATAAAATTCTGGTTTCAAAAATGTCATTTCTCATTACCCCTTCCTACCTTTAAAAAAATTATTATAGAGACATTTATTTTTCAATCAAGTCTAAATGATGTCCAAACACAGATTTAAGGTGCTGGTGCCTTTTCTCCTGATAAATCATTATCAGTGGGGAGAAACCAGCCCACCACTGCATTACCCATCATGATGCATGACCAGTGGGGCCATGGGTCTGCGTGCTTCAAACTGTGGCATTCTCTCATCCCCTTTCTCTTCCTTAATTTATCTGGTGTGATTTATGGACATCAATGGGGTCAATAATATGTTGGTTGTTTTTCAAGAATCCCCTCTAAAAAAACCCCAAGATACTTCCTTGACATCACAGATCTATCATTTAGCTTCTTCCATTTTGCACCACTGTAGAGCTATGTGACAAAGGATCTATGATTTTTCTGGTGCAGTGTGTGGGCATCATTGGAGTGGATAATTTGTTGGTGGTTTTGCAAGAATCCCCCATAAAATCCTATGAAATTATGTGGATCCTTTATTGATTTCACCTTTTATTTTCTTCCAACTTTCCCCATTACATTCTTGTTGGAAAACTTAAGGCAAGTTATCCTTTGGCATAATGAGGAAGTGAGACATTGCTAAGTAAATGTAAAAAGAATAATAATGGAGTCGAAAAAAAATAGCAGCAGCCAAAAGGGGGGTGGCAATGGTAACACACAAAAGATATTCCAGGACACAGAACCCAAAACAAAAAGTAATGCAGGTCCCAATGTGGAATTTGAAAAGTAGTATTCCACAGTTGGAAGGTTAGAATCATAGAGTTGGAAGAGACCTCAAGGGCCATCTAGTCCAACCCCCTGCCATGCACGAACCCCATCACAATATTTCCGACAGATGCCCATCCAGCCTCTGCTTAAAAACCTTCAAAGAAGGAGACTCCACCACCCTTTGTGGCAGCATATTCCACTGCCGAACAGCTCTAACTGTCATGAAGTTCTTCCTAATGTTCACATGGAAACTCTTTTCCTGTAGTTTGAAACCATTGCCCCAAGTCCTAGTCTCTGAAGCCATGGAAAACATGCTTGTTCCCTCTTCAATATGACATCCTTTCAAATATTTAAACATAGCTATCATATCCCCTCTCAGTCTTCTTTTAGAGAGGCTAAACATTCCCAGTTCCCTAAGCCATTCCTCATAAGACATTTCCTCCAGACCCTCAACCATCCTGGTAGCCCTCCTCTGCACCCTCTCAAGGTTGTCAACATCCTTTTTAAATTGAGACGCACAGAACTGGACACAGTACTCCAGGTGGGGTCTGACCAGAGCAGAATAGAGTGGTACTATCACTTCCCTTGATCTAGACACTATGGTTCTGTTGATGCAACCAAGAATTGTATTGGCTTTCCTAGCTGCCGCATCACACTGCTGACTCATGTTCAATTTGTGGTCCACTAAGACTCCCAAATCCCTTTCACAGGTACTATTCTCCAGCCATGTATCCTCCATCCTATTTATGTGCAATTCATTCTCTTTACCTAGATGCACCACCCTACATTTCCCTCTGTTGAAATCCATTTTGTTAGCTTTGGCCCAGCACTCTAGTCTGTCAAGGTCTTTTTGGATTTTCAGCCTATCCTCTAGGGAATTTGCAGCCCCTCCCAATTTGGTATCATCTGCAAATTTAATTAGCATACTCTATATTCCTTCCTCCAAGTCATTAATAAAGATATTGAACAGTGCTGGACCCAGAACAGAAACCTGGGGCACCCCACTGGTCACCTCTCTCCAAGCTGAAGAGAGGCTATTTATGGTCACCCTTTGGGTGCGATCAGTCAATCAATTACTTAAATTCATTTAATGCACCAGACTTAAATTCATTTAATGCACCAAACAGCTAATATATGCAGGGGGATGGTAAAAAAAGCTAAAGCGCAAAACGAACTTAGACTGGCCAGAGACATTAAAGATAATAAAAAGGGTTTCTTTAGTTATATCCGCAGCAAAAGGAAAAATAAGGCAACAATAGGCTCTCTGCGTGGCGATAATAACCAGTTACTAACAGGAGACAAGGAAAAGGCAGAATTATTCAACACCTTCTTTGCCTCTGTTTTCTCCAAAAAGGAAGAAAGAGATCCACTGGGACAAAGACTAGATGAGGTAGGATGGGAATTACAACATAGAATAGGTAGAGAGCTGGTACAGGAACACCTGGAAACATTAAATGAATGTAAGTCTCCGGGGCCAGATGAATTACACCCAAGGATATTAAAAGAACTGGCGGAAGTAATTTCAGAACCATTGGCAATAATATTTGAGAAGTCCTGGAGAACAGGGGAAGTCCCCATCGACTGGAGGAGGGCTAATGTTGTCCCCATCTTCAAAAAGGGAAAAAAAGAGGACCCAAAAAATTACCGCCCAGTCAGCTTGACTTCAATTCCTGGAAAGATCCTAGAGAAGATTATTAAACAGGCAGTCTGCAAATATTTAACAAATAATGCTGTCATTACAAGAAGTCAACACGGGTTTCTTACAAACAAGTCATGCCAGAATAATTTGATCTCTTTCTTTGATAGAATTAGTAAGGCCGTTGATAAGGTTCCCCATTGCTAAGAAGTTAGTAGAAAGTGGGATAGATAGTGCTACTGTTAGGTGGATTTGTAATTGGTTGACTAATCGCACCCAAAGGGTGACCATAAGAACATAAGAACATAAGAAGAGCCATGCTGGATCAGGCCGAAGGCCCATCTAGTCCAGCTTCCTGTATCTCACAGCGGCCCCACCAGATGCGTTTGGGAGCGCATGAGACTAGATATGTGTCTCCTGATACCACTCCCCTGCATCTGGCCCTTGAAGTACCCTGGTTTCTCCATCATGGTTTGTAACCTGTGATGGACTTTTCCTCCAGGAATCTGTCCAATCCCCTTTTGAAGGCATCCAGGCCAGATGCCATCACCACATCCTGTGGCAGGGAGTTCCATAGACTTACAATGCGCTGGGTGAAAAAATATTTTCTTTTGTCAGTTCTTACTCTCCCAGCCTTCAATTTGAGTGTATGTTCCCTAGTTCTGGTGTTTTGGGAGAGAGAGAAGAGCTTCCCTCTATCCACTTTACTCATACCCTGCATTATTTGGTATGTCTCAATCATATCCCCCCCAAGCGCCTTTTTTCCAGACTAAAGAGGCCCAAATGTTTTAGCCTTTCTTCATAAGGGAGGTGCCCCAGCCCAGTAATCATTTTAGTCGCTCTCTTCTGCACCTTTTCCAGTTCCACTATGTCTTTCTTGAGATGTGGTGACAAGAATGGTACACAATACTCCAGGTGGGGCCTTACTATTGTTTTGTATAATGGCATTATAATGATGGCTGTTTTATTTTCAATCCCCTTTTTGATAATCCCTAGCATGGAATTGGCCTTCTTCACCGCTGCCACACACTGAGGAGACACTTTCATGGAGCTGTCCACCAACACACCAAGATCTCTTTCCTGATCCGTCACGGATAACTCAGAGCCCATGAGTTGATAGATGAAGTTTGGATTTTTTTGCCCCAATATGCATTACTTTACATTTGGTTACATTAAAATGCATTTGCCATTTCTCAGCCCATTCCCTGTTTGGAGAGATCCTTCTAGAGCTCTTCACAATCTTCTCTGGTTTTCACCACACGGAAAAGTTTTGTGTCATCTGCAAACTTGACCACCTCACTGGTTATCCCTGTCTCCAGGTCATTTATGAACAGATTGAAAAGCACCGGTCCCAGGACAGAGCCCTGGGGCACACCGCTTTTCACCTCTCTCCATTGTGAAAATTTCCCATTGACACCTACTCTTTGTTTCCTGGATCTCAACCAGTTCTCAATCCATAAGAGGACCTGTCCTCTTATCCCCTGACTGTGCAATTTTCTCAGCAGCCTTTGGTGAGGGACTGTGTCAAAAGCCTTTTGAAAATCCAGATAGACTATATCCACCGGTTCACCCAAATCCACATGCCTGTTGACCTTTTCAAAAAATTCTAAAAGTTTTGTCAGACAGGATTTACCCTTACAGAAGCCATGCTGATTTTCTCTCAGCAAGGTTTGTTCTTTTATGTGTTTTAAGATTTTCTCTTGGATGAGGCTTTCCACCATCTTCCCTGGGACAGATATAAGGCTAACTGGCCTGTAGTTTCCTGGGTCCCCCCTCCTTTCTTTTTTAAAAATTGGTGTGACATCTGCCATCCTCCAGTCCTCCGGCACTGTGGCAGTTTTAAGAGACAAGTTGCATATAACCGTTAAGAGATCTGCAATTTCATTTCTCAGTTCCCTAATAACCCTTGGGTGGATGCCATCTGGGCCTGGTGACTTGTTAATCCTCAATTTATCGATTAGTCCTAAAACCTCCTCTCTTTTAACCTGTATTTGATTTAATCCTTTAGTCAAGAGGGGCGGCTCAGGCAGCGGAATCCGCTCAGGGTCCTCTGTCGTGAAGACAGACGCAAAGAAGTCATTCAATTTCTCTGCAATGTCCAAGTCCTCCTTAATCTCCCCCTTTCCTCCCTCACCATCCAGAGGGCCAACTGGTTCTCTGGCAGGTTTTCTACTTCTAACATATTTAAAGAAGCTTTTATTATTACCCTTTATATTGCTAGCCATGCATTCCTCAAAATCTTTCTTTGCCTCCCTTATCATCTTCTTCCATTTCTTTTGCCAGAATTTGTGTTCCTTTTTATTTTCCTCATTTGGGGAGGATTTCCATTTACAGAAAGACTTCTTCTTGTGCTTTAGAGCCTCTCTAAATCCACTCGTTAACCATGCTGGTGTCCTCCTGGACTTAAATAAGCTCTTCTTTCTTTGTGGTATGCACTTGTGCTGGGCCTCTATTATTGTTGTTTTAAACAGGCTCCATGCACTCTGAAGAGATTGGATTCTTCTAACTTTCCCCTTCAATTTCTCTCTAACTAGTTTCCTCATCTGAGGGAAGTTTGCCCTTCGAAAATCAAGGGTTTTTATGTCCGATTTGGTTGACACTCTTCCTCCGACATGCATGGCAAAGGAAATAGCAGCATGGTCACTGTTCCCCAGAGGCTCAGTGACATTCACGTCTGTGACCAGGTCCTGAGTATCACACATAATTAGATCCAGAGTTGCCTGTTCTCAGGTGGGCTCCATGGCAAGTTGCTCTAAGGCACAGTCATTCAGCAAGTCGAGAAACCCAGTTTCTCTTTCTTGCCCGGATCGCGCATTGGCCCAGTCAATGTGGGGATAATTGAAGTCCCCCATGATTACTATCCTGTCCCTCTTAGCCACTTCCATGATTTCTCTCCTCATTTCAAGGTCCCCCTAAGGTTTTTGATCTGGTGGACGATAGAATACTCCAACTATCACATCACTCCTGGGACCTGGTAGTTTAACCCACAGTGATTCTATGGTGGAGTCAGACCCTCTGTCCATCTCCATTCTGCTGGATTTTACCCCTTCTTTGACATAGATGGCCACTCCTCCTCCAACCCGCCCCTCTCTATCCCTTCTATAGAGTTTATAGCCTGGGATTGCTGTATCCCACTGGTTCTCCACATTCCACCAGGTTTCTGTTATGGCTATTATATCTATATTATCCCTAGCTGCCAAATTTTCAAGTTCTCCCATCTTTGCTCGGAGGCTTCAAGCATTGGCGTAGAAGCACCTGTACATTGGGTCCCGCAACAACAGCTGCTGCCTTGTTCTTTTCCACTCACAGCTTTTATTTTCAGTAGACAAACTGTCACAGTCCATTATTCTCCCAGTGCTAATACCTGCTATGTCATCTCTATGTGATTCTCTACCCTCTCCAACCTCGTTCCCCGAGGATGAGGTGTTCCAAACCGGATGCCACTCAGCTCCTGTCGGCTTTCCCCCAGTTATCAGTTTAAAAGCTGCTCTGCTGCCTTTTTGAGGTTGAGTGCCAGCAATCTGGTCCCATCATGATTCAAGTGTAACCCATCCCTCCTGAACAGGTCTGGCTTGTCCCAAAATGTTCTCCAGTTCCTGACAAATCTAATGCCCTCCTCTCGACACCATCGCCTCATCCACGCATTGAGGCTTCTGAGTTCTGCTTGCCTGGCGGGTCCTGCACGAGGAACAGGTAGCACTTCTGAAAATGCTACCTTGGAAGCCCGGGACTTCAATCTTCTACCTAACAACCTGAATTTGGCTTCCAAGACTGACCGCTTGGCCTTCCCGACATCATTGGTACCAACGTGTACCATGACCACTGGCTCCTTCCCAGTTCTCTCTAACAAGCTATCTAGATTTCTCGTGATGTCTGCAACCTTTGCACCTGGCAGGCAAGTGACCATAAGATTATCATGCTCCTCACAAATCCATCCCTCTGTATTTCTAATTATAGAATCTCCTAGTACAAGGAGCTTCTCTCCTGCAGCCTGCTTGTCAAGCCCTGCACACAGAACACACAGCAAGCCAAATTCAGTTCTTTGCCCGGAACTTTAGTTGTAATCCAGGTAAAGTACAAAGTACAGGCCGAGTCAATCCAGAATAATTTACAGAGCCAAATGCCAAGTTCAAGGGAAACAGAGAAATGTCGTAGTCAGGAAGCCGGTCCAAGGTCAGGAAACAGAGAACGCCGTAGTCAGAAAGCCGGTCCAAGGTCAGGAAACAAAGTCAGGATAACACACAGGAACGTGGTCCCCCTCTTCTGATTGGACAGGTTTATCTGGATAATTATCATGAAATTGCTGAATCAACTCCGGCGTATGTAAGTTAGACACCGGTTCCCAAGATCGATCTTCTGGTCCATACCCTTCCCAGTCCACTAAGTATTGCAAACCCCCCTGATGTATCCGGGAATCCAAAATTTGGCGGACCTCATACTCCTCATCTCCTTCTACCAAGATCAGTGGAGGAGGTTCAGGATTTGGTAGTCGGTTGGGGTCAGGATCTTTGGCTGGGACCAAGAGGGAACGATGGAACACGGGGTGAATATGGAGGGATGCAGGTAATTGTAGACGGAACGCCACTAGGTTGATTTTTTGTAGGATGGGGTAAGGGCCGATGAATTGAGGATCTAGTTTCCGGGATCGCCCAGGATGTCTCAAATATCAGGTAGAGAGCCAAACTTTCATGCCTGGATTCAACTGTGGACCTTCTTGTCTTTTCTGATCTGCTGCTTTTTTATATCCTTCCTTGGCATGATTGAGTTGTTCTTTCAATAATTCTTGAATGCCATGAAGTTCTTGGATATAAGCATCAGTAGCTGGCACAGAGGTGGAAGGAAGGGTGGTTGGAAAGTACCGAGGATGATACCCATAGTTGGCCATGAATGGGGTTTGACGAGTGGATGAATGTACAGTATTGTTGTATGCAAACTCAGCTAAAGGCAACAGATCCGCC
Organism: Phrynocephalus forsythii; assembly: GCA_029282475.1. Taxonomy (NCBI): domain Eukaryota; kingdom Metazoa; phylum Chordata; class Lepidosauria; order Squamata; family Agamidae; genus Phrynocephalus; species Phrynocephalus forsythii. The sequence continues at coordinate 133,200,331 of JAPFRF010000008.1, read as the reverse complement.
CAATTGTCCTGTTGATAACATGTATAACAACGTAAATATTGTTCTAAAGTGGCATTGGTGCGCTCAGTCTGACCAACTGACTGTGGGTGATAAGCGGATGACAAGTGAACTTGGGTTCCTAGTGCCTTGTGCATTGCTTGCCAGAAACGAGAGGTGAATTGGGGTCCACGATCCGAAATAAGGTGTTCAGGTAGACCATGAAGCCTGAAGAGGTGTTGTAAATGATGATGAGCTGTTTCTGCTGCGGTAGGAGATTTAGGAGAAGGAACGAAGTGGGCCATTTTGGTGAATAAATCTACGAAGACCAGGATGCAGGTAAACCCTTTTGAGCGGGGAAGATCCGTGATAAAATCTAGGGAGACAGATTCCAGGGACCAGAGTTTGTTGGCAAAGGATGCAACAGACCTGAGGGTTTAGCCACCACATCCTTTGCTCGCCGACAAACTTCACAGGAACCCACATATCGGGCAACATCAGCACGGACCTGTGGCCACCAGAACTCTCTTGTGAGCAGATGCAGGGTTTTGTAAAGTCCAAAGTGTCCAGCAGGTAAAGAATCATGAGATAGATGCAATACCTGGTTACGAAGGGGACCAGCGGGAACATATAACCTCCCTCGATGTAGTAATAACCCTTGTTGTGCAGAAAACTCTCCATGCTCCCCATTCTGAAGTTCTTGAAGACATTGCTGAGTCCATGGATCTCGAGCTTGAGATTCCCGGATTTCTTCTGCCAAGCTGGGACACGGATTCGTGGCTGCGAACACAGAAGGAGGCAAGATGGGTGCCACTAAGGTCTCTTTCACTGGTGCCGCATATTCAGGTTTTCTAGATAATGCATCAGCTTTCTTATTCTGAGCCTCAGGAATATACTTGATACGAAAATCGAACCGGGAAAAGAATAAAGACCACCGGATTTGTCGCTGAGACAATTGCTGAGCTATTTGTAAATGTTCCAGGTTTCTGTGATCAGTTAACACTTGCACAGGGTGTCAAGCTCCTTCAAGGTAATGCCTCGATACATCAAAAGCTGTTTTGATGGCCAACAGTTCACGCTCCCAGATGGTATAATTCTTCTCTGCGGGTTTTAATTACCGAGAATAGTAGGCACAGGGACGCGGGGTTTGGGAGGGATCCTCTTGTTGAGATAATACTGCTCCCAGGGCAACACTAGATGCGTCAGCCTCCACTATGAACGGCAGTTGTGGATCAGGGTAGCGAAGTAAAGGCTCCGAGGTAAAGCAGGTAGAGAAAGCCTTCTCTGCTTCTGGAGTCCACCGGAAAGGCTCTTTGGGACGAAGGAGACGGTTTAAAGGTGCAGCAATATCGGCGTAAGCAGGAATAAACTGATGGTAGTAGTTAGCGAAGCCAAGAAACCGTTGCAAGTCCTTACGATTTTGTGGTTGCTGCCATGACAACATAGCCTCTAATTTCTTGGGGTCCATGTGGATTCCCTGAGGAGAAATGATATGCCCCAGGAATTCACCTTCTTCAATGTTAAACTCACATTTTCCCAGCTTTGCAAAAAGTCCGTTCTCCCGAAGACGCTGTAGGACCTGACGAACATCTTGAACATATTGAGCTGGATCAGTGAAGTAAATCAGAATGTCATCTAAATACACAATCACACAACGATCTAGGAGATCCTGGAAAATGTCATTCATCATCCTCTGAAACACACTGGGTGCATTGGTCAGACCAAAAGGCATTACTAAATGTTCATATTGACTGTACTGGGTCTGGAATGCAGTTTTCCACTCATCTCCCTTACGGATACGTACCAAATTATACACCCCCTGAAGGTCCAGCTTAGTATAACACTTAGCCCCTTTCAACCGGTCCAAAAGTTCAGAGATTATGGGTAAAGGATACCGGTCCCTAATAGTGATCTTGTTTAGTGCTCTATAATCATTACAAGGACGAAGCTCCCCTCCCTTCTTCTTGACAAATATCACTGGTGTGGACAATGGTGATTTGGAAGGCCATATGAACCCACGTCGAAGATTTTTATCTAGAAAAGCCCTCAATGCTTCTAATTCTGGTTCGGACATGGGATAAACTCGCGCCACAGGAAGAGGTGCCCCAGGAATCAAATCAATGGCACAGTCATAGGGTCGATGTGGAGGTAGCTTGTCAGCCCCCTTTTCCTCAAATACATCTGCATAGTCTTGGTATACCTGAGGCAAGACAGGGTCAGATGTATCATGGGCAGATGCCAGTACAGTAGAGGAATGTTGCTTTGAACAAGGAACCTTGAAATATAATTCCCCTTGCACCCAATCCACCAGTGGATTATGAGCTCGCAACCAGGAAAGTCCCAAAACAAGAGGAAACCGGGGCATTCGGGTTACATTAAAGCTAATCTGCTCATTATGATCCATTACCTGAAGAGTAAGGGGACAGGTTTCCTGAGCTACCGGCCCAGAACGAAGTAACCGACCCTCAATGGATTCTACTAACAAAGGAGTGTCCTTATTTTGTACTGGAATCCGATGGTACCGCACAAACCCAGCATCCACAAAACAGTGAGCTGCCCAGAGTCTACCATAGCATACATCGGAATCTCCCGACCATCAGGGAGCCCTAGAGACACAGGTATCAGAAAAGGTCCTTGAGGTGTGATAGTATTGCCTGGGAACCCTTCGGTATGCTCCATTCCTCGGGGTTCCTTCAAGGATGGAGCTGCCCTTTTACTGCTGGAGAGATAACAGCACTTATTGAGGAACGCTTCAAAGGGCAATTAGAAGCGAAATGTCCTCCTCCCCCACAGTAGAGGTAGAGATGATGAAAGCGTTGTCTTGCCTTTTCCTCTGGGGTGAGGCGTGGTCGAGCAGCTCCCAGTTGCATAGGCTCTGGATCCACTTCACGGGCCTCCCGGGATTGCAGATGAGACACAGCTGGCAGAGGTTGCTGACCTCTCAGTAGGAAATTCTTGAGCCCGCACCTCAATGAACAGCTTGCATTGAGCCAAGAATGCAGGGAATTCCTCTAACTTGCCTTCAAACCGGTCAGGAGGCAGCAAAGGGCAACGAGGCTGTAATGATGCTGGAGCTTGCTGCAATTGAACAATTGCCTGTGACAAAAACAGTACTTGGTTTTGCAAAGCTTCCAGTGGAGTCATTCCAACAACCCCCTCCTTCTCCATTCTGCTTGAATAAGTTTGGTGGGTGGGAGCAAACTGTCAAGCCCTGCACACAACACACAGCAAGCCAAGTTCAGTTCTTTGCCAGGAACTTTAGTTGTAATCCAGATAAAGTACAAAGTACAGGCCGAGTCAATCCAGAATAATTTACAGAGCCAAATGCCAAGTTCAAGGGAAACAGAGAAACGTCGTAGTCAGGAAGCCGGTCCAAGGTCAGGAAACAGAGAACGCCGTAGTCAGAAAGCCGGTCCAAGGCCAGGAAACAAAGTCAGGATAACACACAGGAACGTGGTGGCAAGGTAAGTGACGTGTTGCTCCCACAGAGGGTTCAGGGTAAACTTGCTAGCTTTATCCTAAAACAGGGAGCACACCCATATCTCTGGCAAGGCTCCTGCTAGAACTCAGGGCTTTCAGATCTAATTCTACGCCTATCATTAAAGATCCTTTCCCTAGCTCTCCTGTTAGTTCTCCTTTGCAGGATCCTGCTCCTAGCCCTTATAGGAGGAGGAGAAGTGCCCTCAGCTGCGTCCTCAGACTCAGCTGCCTGCTGAGTTGAACTACAAGGCTCCTCCTGCTGCTCTCTTGCATTTAACCCTTCAAATTCGGGTTCCATGACATGCAGGGTCCTGGCACTATCCCCCTCCCTGTGGTCCCCCTCTTCTGATTGGACAGGTTTATCTGGATAATTATCATGAAATTGCTGAATCAACTCCGGCGTATGTAAGTTAGACACCGGTTCCCAAGATCGATCTTCTGGTCCATACCCTTCCCAGTCCACTAAGTATTGCAAACCCCCCTGATGTATCCGGGAATCCAAAATTTGGCGGACCTCATACTCCTCATCTCCTTCTACCAAGATCAGTGGAGGAGGTTCAGGATTTGGTAGTCGGTTGGGGTCAGGATCTTTGGCTGGGACCAAGAGGGAACGATGGAACACGGGGTGAATATGGAGGGATGCAGGTAATTGTAGACGGAACGCCACTAGGTTGATTTTTTGTAGGATGGGGTAAGGGCCGATGAATTGAGGATCTAGTTTCCGGGATCGCCCAGGATGTCTCAAATATCAGGTAGAGAGCCAAACTTTCATGCCTGGATTCAACTGTGGACCTTCTTGTCTTTTCTGATCTGCTGCTTTTTTATATCCTTCCTTGGCATGATTGAGTTGTTCTTTCAATAATTCTTGAATGCCATGAAGTTCTTGGATATAAGCATCAGTAGCTGGCACAGAGGTGGAAGGAAGGGTGGTTGGAAAGTACCGAGGATGATACCCATAGTTGGCCATGAATGGGGTTTGACGAGTGGATGAATGTACAGTATTGTTGTATGCAAACTCAAAGCCCTTATAGGAGGAGGAGATGTGCCCTCAGCTGCGTCCTCAGACTCAGCTGCCTACTGAGTTGAACTACAAGGCTCCTCCTGCTGCTCTCCAGCATTTAACCCTTCACATTCGGGTTCCATGACAGGCAGGGTCCTGGCACTGCTCATCTACATGTACCTGATCTTGTATCTCATAAATAGTGATGAGGGAGAGATCCTCAGGTGGAACCAATTTTTCCTCGGTGTGTGCCTCATGAGGTGTGATGAGGGAAAGAGCCTCAAATTGATTGTGCAATATGAGACTCTCTGAGCGATCCCTTAGCCTTCTACTCCTTTGAGTCACATTCCTCCACCCATCTACCTCCTGGGTTGGGGAAGTGATTACATCCTCAGAAGTGTGCCCTGTCTCTTCTTGGACCTGGATAGTCTGTTCCGCTCTGTCCAAGAACCGCTCAAGCTCCTTAATATGTTGCTGGTCCGATATGCGAGCCTCTAGCTGCTGGACCTTCTCTTCCAATAGCACAACCAGCTTGCACTTGCAGCAAATGTAGTTCTGCACACGCTCTGCCAAGATGACAAACATGGCAAAAGTACTGCAGGTAACTACAGCTGCTCCCTCCAACTCCATTTTAACAAGTGCAATAAAATGTATTCAAGGTCTCAAAAATGTAAACTTACACTATTTTTTTTATCTAGTAAGACTATTTACTTCTTTTGTTGTTTATTCAAGATCTAACAGTGTAGGGGCCGCTAAAGCACTTGCTAATGTGCGTAGGATCTCCTCAGGAGTAGCTTGGTTTGGGAACTCAAAGATACCCAGAAGAAATAAATGGCCTCTCTTCAGCTTGGAGAGACGTGACCAGTGGGGTGCCCCAGGGTTCTGTTCTGGGTCCATTGCTGTCCAATATCTTTATTAATGACTTGGAGGAAGGAATAGAGAGTATGCTAATTAAATTTGCAGATGATACCAAATTGGGAGGGGCTGCAAATTCCCTAGAGGATAGGATGAAAATCCAAAAAGACCTTGACAGACTAGAGTGCTGGGCCAAAGCTAACGGAATGGATTTCAACAGCGGGAAATGTAGGGTACTACATTTAGGTAAAAAAAATGAATTGCACAAATATAAGATGGGGGATATTTGGCTGGAGGATAGTACCTGTGAGAGGGATCTGGGAGTCTTGGTGGACCACAAATTGAACATGAGTCAGCAGTCTGATGCAGCGGCCAGGAAAGCCAATTCGATTCTTGGTTGCATAAACAGAACCATAGTGTCTAGATCAAGGGAAGTGATACTACCACTCTATTCTGCTCTTGTCAGACCTCACCTGGAGTACTGTGTCCAGTTCTGTGTGCCTCAATTTAAAAAGGATGTTGACAACCTCGAGCGGGTGCAGAGGAGGGCTACCAGGATGGTTGAGGGTCTGGAGGAAATGTCTTATGAGGAACGGCTTAGGGAAATGGGAATGTTTAGCCTCTCTAAAAGAAGACTGAGAGGGGATATGATAGCTATGTTTAAATATTTGAAAGGATGTCATATTGAGGAGGGAACAGGTTTGTTTTCCATGGCTTCAGAGACTAGGACTTGGGGCAATGGTTTCAAACTACAGGAAAAGAGATTCCATGTGAACATTAGGAAGAACTTCATGACAGTTAGAGCTATTCGGCAGTGGAATATGCTGCCGCAGAGGGTGGTTGAGTCTCCTTCTTTGGAGGTTTTTAAGCAGAGGCTGGATGGCCATCTGTCAGAAATATTGTAATGGGGGTACCTGCATGGCAGGGGGTTGGACTAGATGGCCCTTGAGGTCTCTTCCAACTCTATGATTCTATGATTCTATGATTCTAATGTTTCCAGGTGTTCCTGTACCAGCTCTCTACCTATTCTGTGTTGCAATTCCCATCCTACCTCATCTAGTCTTTGTCCCAGTGGATCTGTTTCTTCCTTTTTGGAGAAAACAGAGGCAAAGAAGGTGTTGAGTAGTTCTGCCTTTTCCTTGTCTCCTGTTAGTAACTGGTTATTATCACCACGCAGAGAGCCTATCATTTCCTTATTTTTCCTTTTGCTGCAGACATAACTGAAGAAACCCTTTAATGTCTCTGGCAAGTCTAAGTTCGTTTTGCGTTTTAGCTTTTTTTTTACCATCCCCCTGCATATATTAGGTGTTTGCTTATATTCCTTTTTGGTGCATTTCCCATTTTTCCATTCCTTGTACTTGTTTTTCTTTATAGTTAGCTGAGCTGAAAGTTCTTTAGTAAACCATTGCGATTTCTTTAGACCTCTCCCATTTTTTCTTCTTGGGACAGTTTTAAATTGTGCCTTTAATATCTTGCTTTTAAGGAACTCCCATCCATCTTGGACTCCCTTCTCTTTCAGTGTGTCGGTCCATGGAATCACAGCCAATAATTCCCTAAGTTTGCTAAAATTGGCTTTCTTAAAGTCCAGGATTCTTGTCTGACTATGCTTAGCTTCACCTTCCAACTGTATAACAAATTCCAAGAGGGCACGGTCACTTTTACCTAATGATCCCACAACTTCGACCCCATTTATAAGGTTTTCCTTATTGGTTAAGACCAGATCTAAAATGGCTTTGCCTCTTGTGTCCTCCTCTACCTTCTGGACCATGAAATTGTCTGCAAGGGCAGTAAGGAATTTGTTAGACCTTGCATTCTTAGATGAGTTGGACTGCCAGCATATATCAGGATAGTGAAAATCTCCCATTAGTACTACATCTCTCCCTTTTGACTATGTGGCCATCTGCTCACAGAAGGCATCATACCACTCTTCTGGCTGGCTTGGGGGTCTATAACATACCCCCACAGTGACATCCATCCTAGTTTTTTCACTCCTGATTTTCACCCAAATACTCTCAACATGGTTCCTCTGCTGTTTATCTTGTATTTCCTCAGCAGTATAAATGTCCTTAATATATAAAGCTACACCTCCTCCTTTCTTACTTGTCCTATTCCTTTGAAACAGGTTATACCCTCCAATGACTACATTCCAATCATATGTCTCATCCCACCATGTTTCAGTGATGCCAATTATGTCATATTTATTTTGCTGTATTAGGAGTTCCAGCTCCTCTTGTTTGTTCCGCATGCTCTGTGCATTGGTGTAGAGACATTTGAGGCTGTGTGTGCTTCTTACATGTCCTTTGCTTAACCTGTTTTTCCTGTGGGGACAATGTGAGTTGAAACATGCAGTGTCTGAACCCAGCATTATTGTACCTTGAAGTTCATTTTCTTTCAGAAAAGCCAAGAGAATTTAAGAATATTAATAAAGGATGATGGGCATATAACATTGCCCTTATCTACCAATATATACAGTTCTTGTTTTAAAAATGCAAGTTATTTCTGTCCTGTAAAAATACATCAGTATGGAGTAAAAATAAATATGCACAGAACTCCAGGAAAATCCCACTTATTGCTGGGCAAAAAGAATGTTCTTACAGATACATAAAACCAACATTGTATTCCCATGGATTTTGCACACAGACCTCTTCCTCTTTTTTGGGTACAGAAGCCTTTGTGCAAATGAAGTCCCCAAGATATTGAGATGGTTGGCTGCGGCATCTATTGCCCATTCAGAAAGACCACTCTCTCCCCAAGAAACAAACATGAGATGAAGAAAAGAACTGGCAACATATCTGAAAGCTTGTGTTCTTGGAATGCTTTCTGTTTTACACCTGGAGGAAAAAGTGATGAGACACAAGTGGAGGACAAGATGACATCTTTCTGAAGCACTTGAACCTAAAGCCTGGGTGCCCGATAGAAGCTTATTTTCATGATGAAAGCAACTCTTCTGCATAATGAATAAAGATAAGATATTTGTGAAATGAAATATGCCACTGTCCCCTTTCATTTTTGAAAGAAATGACTTATTCCCATGAAAAATCTGTCAACATGGTGCATTTCTTTCACCACAGCGTTAGCACATTTTCTTGACAGTTTATTAAAGTTTCACATAGAAGTCATGCAGATTAGTTTAAATATCATATTTTGCCTTAACACTAGATTCTTGGGTGCTTTTTTAAAGTAATAAAAATGAGGAACAAAGTCTTCTTGTTCATTCATCATCATTTGACTGTGAGCTTGCAGTATGCCAAAAACAGTAAACACTTGTGGAATCTATAGTAATTGAAAGCAACAGTAAATTACATTTTAAGTGCTCATCAAGGTGAGAAGGGGGCTCTTCAACACCTCCTCATATGCTCTTGTTAGGAAATGTGCCAAAGGAGCTGAACATGAAAGTTCAGACATGGTGCCAGTTTCCACCTTTCTCCTTTGCCTCATGGGATGCAGAAACAGAACAGTGCTGAGTGACTGCCTAACCCAACTTTAGGAAACATGCTCTATTCTCTGGCCGAGAAGTAAAATCTGAAGCCTACTATCTTGAACTCACTTCAGTCTCAACGGGCCTGGAACGGGCCTGTACACATAGGCATCATTTTTGAAATGTCTATGCTTCTTCTGCACCATCCTCAGCTCTATAATGCCCAGTTACATGAAAACTCCTTTAGAGTCAAATGCTAGCTTAGGGTGTAATGTTTTAGGGGTCTAGCAGAGGTATCATTCACCCTTTTCTTTCCTTTGTTTGCAGTATAAGCTTGTTTTATTTTTCAGCAAGATTAAATAATGCCACTCTCACACTCCCTTTTGATAGGTACATTCCCCTGTCTTGCACAATAATGAGTTTAGCCTTTTTGGTATTTCTCAGAAAATATCTTAGAAAACATCTGTCCTTCTTTCATTCTATCCCAAACTCCACCCCAGAAAGATCTGTCATGTTATACAGCAATCCCTTCTCCTGATGGACCCATCTGCTGTAGGATTAATCCCTGATTGTGGATGTGCAGGGCTCGGCAGCAGCCTGGAGTGAATTTGCACAGCTAAAGCTGGTGCACCAGTTGTACCGATTCCTGGATGTGGCCATGATGACACATGCCCTAGTTACATCTCAGATGGATTACTGCAACATGCTTTAAGAACATAAGAACATAAGAAGAGCAATGCTGGAACAGGCCAAAGGACAATCTGGTCCAGCTTCCTGTATCTCACTGTGGCCCCACCAAATGCCTCTGTGTGTGTGTTGTGTCATTATAGTCGTGCCCGACCCTCCGTGACCCCATGTCCATGGAGTTTTCTTGGCAGGAATACTGGAGTGGTTTTGCCAGTTCCTACTCTAACACTCTTCTGCATCTGGCCCTTGAAGTTTTGTGTCATCTGCAAACCTCATGGTTTATCCCTGTCTCCAGGTCATTTATGAATAGATTGAAAAGCATTCATCCCAGGACAGAGCCCTGGGGCACACCTCTCTCCATTGTGAAAATTGCCCACTGACGCATACACTCTGTTTCCTGGATGTCAAACAATTCTCAATTTATAAGAGGACCTGCCCTCTTATTCCCTGACTATGGAATTTTCTCAGCAACCTTTGGTGAGGGACTGTGTCAAAAAGTCTTCTGAAAATCAAAATAGATAATATCCACCGGTTAACCCAAATCCACATGCCTGTTGACCTTTTCAAAGAATTCTAAAATGTTTGTCAGGCAAGACTTATCCTTACCGAAGCCATGCTGGTTTTCTCTCAAAATGCTTGTTCTTTTATGTATTTTAAGATTTTCTCTTGGATGAGGATTTCTACCATCTTCCCTAGAACAGATGTAAAGCTAATCAGCCTGTAGTTTCCCAGGTCCCCCTCCTTCCTTTTTTATAAAATGGTGTAATATCCACTATCCTCCAGTCCTCTGGCTCTGTGGCCGTTTTAAGAGACAAGTTGCATATTTTTATTAAGAGATCTGCAATTTCATTTCTCAGTTCCCTAATAACCCTTGGGTGGATGCCATCTGGGTCCGGTGGTTTCTTGATCTTCAATTTATCTAGTAAACCTAAAACATCCTCTTTTAAAATCTATATTTGATTTAATTCTTTAGTCAAGAGGGACCATTTGGGCAAAAGAATCTCCCCAACATCTTCTGTCATGAAGACAAATGCAAAGAACTCATTCAATTTCTCTGCAATGTCCAAGTCCTCCTTAATCTCCCCTTTTCCTCCCTCACCATCCAGAGGGCCAACTGGTTCTCTGGCAGATTTTCTACTTCTAACATATTTAAAAAAGCTTTTATTATTTCCCTTTTATTGCAGCCATGCATTTCTCCTAGCCCTTCTTTGCCTTTTATCAGCTTTTTACATTTCATTTGTCAGAGTTTCTGTTCCTTTTTATTTTCTTTATTTGGGAAGGATTTCCATTTATGGAAAGACCTCTCCTTGCCCTTTAGAGCCTCTCTAACTTCACTTGTTAATCATGCTGGTGCCCTCTTGGACTTAGAGTAGCTCTTTTTCTTTGTGGTATGCACTTCCGCTAGGCCTATACTACAGTTGTTTAAACAGGCTCCATGCATTCTGGGGAGATTGGATTCTTTTTACCTTCCCTTACAATTTTTTTCTAACTAGTTTCCTCATCTGAGGGATGTTCGCACTTTGGAAATCAAGGGGTTTTGTGTCTGATTTGCTCGTCACTTTCCCCCAAACATCCATGGCAAAGGAGATTGCAGCATGGTCACTGTTCCCCAGAGGCTCATTGACATTCACATCCATGACCAGGTCCTGAGTATCGCACAGTATTAGATCCAGAGTTGCCTGTTCTCAGGTGGGCTCCATGACAAGTTGCTCTAAGGCACAGTCATTCAGCAAGTCGAGAAACCCGGTTTCTCTTTCTTGCTGCATACTTGTATTGGCCCAGTCAATGTGGGGATAATTGAAGACCCCCATGATTACTATCCTGTCCTTCTTAGACCTCCATGATTTGTCTCCTCATTTCACAGTCCCCCTCAAGTTTCTGATCTGGTGGATGATAGCACACACCCCACTATCACATCACTCTGTGGACTTGGTAGTATAACCCATGGTGATTCTATGGTGGAGTCAGACCCCCTGTCAATCTCCATTCTGCTGGATTTTACCCCTTCTTTAACATAGATGCCCAATCCATCTCCAACCTGCCTCTCTCTATCCCTCATATAGAGTTTATAGCCTAAGAATGCGGAATCCCACTGGTTCTCTGAATTCCCCATGTTTCTCAACTTTTTAAATTCATTTTTAAATTCATTTTCTACACTGTTGCATAACACAAATATATTGCTTGTCTTCTGTCATGTTACAGCTTCAATCAGTTTTCCCCAACATTTGAGCCCAATATAATTAATATCTCCCTTCTAAGCTTAAATGAGCATACTTTCATACTTCCCGACAGATTTCTGGGCCTTCGCCTTATTGGGAGGGAGGAGGATGGATGTTTCCACTCCTTGCTCATTTCTTTGGTCTCCGGATCATAGAGGTTTTCCCAGCACTCATCCATACTGACGAGATGAGCAAAAAATTTTCTTCATTCTGCTCCAGCAGAGTCAAATTCTCCTGGGAAAAGTCATGGCAAGTTTGCTTTTGAAGAGGTGTCAACAAGCGAGGTACCCAGTGTGCAGACACCTTATTCACGTGCAGTTCCTCATGAATAATCCTCCACGCAGTTCCCTAACTTAGTCCAGTCTCCGCCATGACTCTTTCCATGGTCAATCTGTTGTTGAGCATAAGGGCCTCCACTTCACCATGGCAAGATCGTCCTTGATTGGGGGTCTAGCCGCTTATGGCTCATCTGTCAGGGACATGTGACCACTTTGAAAGTTCCTCTTCCACCTCACAACTGTTCCATATGATGGGCTTTCATCCCCATAGACAGCTTTCATTTTCTCGTGGGTTTGGCGTGCGTTGTTGCCCTTCAAATGGAGGAACTTTATGACGCTTCGAGCTTCAATTTTGTTTATCATGCAGGTTGATGTCTTCTACAGCCTGTGGAAAGTAAACCACTTTTGATAAAGGTTTGATATTTGCACAAGTATGCATGGCAATGACACTGATTATGCACAAAAAGTTTCATGTAAATATCTGTATAACTTCTTTATTATAATTAAAATTGCTTCTCCAGGTCCACAACCAAGGCATCAAGGGAACGAACCCATTCACTGACCTCATGGAGCTCCTTGCAGCAAGGACATACCCATGTCTTTTGCCCAAGTGGCAAATAAGCATATATATGGCACTCAGTGAAAAACACTGGATAGCCTCCACACCCTTGCTGGCTGTCTGAGTGCATGCTGGAGGTTACTGAGAGGGTTGTGAATCCTCTTTGTAGGGGAAGTTGTAGTATCCGGGGGCCTGGCTTCAAGGAGGCTTGGCTTTTATGTTCTTCCTTAACACTTACCTTTGCCCTTTGAATAAAACAAATAAATGTACTTTGTTAAAAAATTGTGTGGGGCCTCCCCTTAGCCTCCCCAGTGAACTCCCCCAGGAAACTCCTGTTTGCTCTCCCTGTTGGCTTGCTGCAATCAGATTGTTAATTGGAGCTGCTTACAGAGATCTCCTAACTCATCTGTTACAGCAGCTCAATGGACTGCCAGATTGTTTCTGGGCACAGTTCAAAGTGCTGGTTTTCATGTATAAAGCCCAAATGGGTCGAGTCCAAGCTATCTCAAAGAACACATCTCCCTTTATGAGCCTGCCAAGGTTTTAAGTTCATCAGGAGAGGCTTTTCTCTCGGTGCCACCACCATCACAGGTACATTTGGTTGTGTCATGGGAGAGGACCTTCTCTGTCTCTGAAATCCAACTCTGGAATTCCCATGGGAAAGCAGGCTGGCCCCACAAACAAGCAAAAATTCTTCTTTTCAGTCAAGCTTCCCTCAAGTGATTGGCTAGGTAATTTTTTTAAAAAAGGAACCCCCCCACTCTCACCCCCTCTCTCTGTATGTGTACACACACACACACACACACACACACACACACACACACACACACACACACACACACACACACACACACACACACACACACACAGTGGTACCTCTTAAAATGAATTTAGTTTGTTCTACAGTTCCCATAGGAGCTCATTGAAAATGGATTAATATGTTCTGGAGGCTATGGGTCACTGCTTTTTAAGGAAAATTTGTCTTACAAAACACGGCTTCCCATAGGAATGCACTACAGAGACTAGAGTAAAGACCTGGGTACATGCAGGACAGGTTTTCATCTTGTGAAACATCTCATAGGGGATTTTTTATGTCATACAAAGCATGCCTATTCCCGGATATTTTTCCTCCTATGAGTTTTTTTGTCTTACGAGGCATTTGTCTTAAGAAATACCATTCTGTGTGTGTGTGTGTTTTTTTTTTTTTCCCTTAGTGTTTGTTCCACTTGGTTGTGGGGTCTGTTACTCTTGTTTTGGACTTCCATTTGGCACAGTCACGGGCTAGGTCTCAGTGAATCCAGTGCTGGTTTTGGACATCTCCTCCGTCCAGATCCACTGACCTCCGGGGTGAGACCCTTTCTGGCCAGAGTTTCCTCCATGGTATGCAAGACATGTCCACACCACTGTAGTCAGGCTTCAGATCTTGTTAGCATTTGATGCAATGCTCTATTTTGCTTGTATGTCATCATTGCACACATGATCCTTTCGTGTGAGGCCAGAGATCCATTGCAGCATTTTTGTCTCCATGACAGCAGGGTGATGTTCAACTTCTTTAGTTGCTGGCCAGCATTCTGCACTAGGGATGGGCTATTCCTTTCAGAAGCTACCAGTTCCAAAATGATATGTGTGAGCCCAGGTGGTGTTCGGAAGCCCCCGAAATGCAATCAGCCAATCCGTTACCTTGCTTTGAGCCCACACGGGGCTGAGCTCCAATGAAGAAGAAGCCTCTGACATCATCGTTCTGCAGGGAAACGCATCATCCCATCTCCCTGGCCTGCAACAGGGAGAAGGAACAATGTATGTATGTATGTATGTATGCATGTATGTATGCATGTATGCATGCATGTATGTATGTATGTATGTATGTATGTATGTATGTATGTATGTATGTATGTATGTATGTATGTATGTATGTATGTATGTATGTATGTAGCAAAGGAGAAAAGAAAACTTTCATACATTCCCAATATACAGCTGACAGTCCATTTACATACCTTATATAACCTTATTTTAAATTCTATTGTGTATATATTATTCTGAGCAGTGACACAATTTAGTTTTAAAACATGAACTCCATTTTTTTACATAACACTTTTTGTTCAACTTGTTCTGTAACCCTTCTGGTTGTGTATAATAGGCAAAATAATTTTCCACTTTTTTGCAAATTCTCTAGCTGATCTTCTTTTACCAGACATGTCTCCATTTTCCACTTTGTACCCATTGCTACCCTGGCTCCTGTCAACATGTAGCTGAAAAGCTCTTGTGACCATTTACCCAGATTATCTGGTGCTATTGCCAAGAGCATGGTATCGGGTTTCATTTCAAAATCAGCCTTCAGGAATCTTTTGCATTTCAGAATGGATGTCTTTCCACAATTTCTTTGTGTTTTAGAAGCCTACCACAAATATGAGCCTTTGGCGTCTTGGCACTTTCAACAAAGACCTGTGTAACATTTATCTATGTTTTTATCCATGGAGTTATAGACCATTGATAATACATTTTATACTCTTTTTTTCTTAAAGATTGACTTGCAGTACATTTTATAATTTTGTCCCTAGTTTTGAGGGTTTTGAGGGTTATCACTTTCCCTAGATTTTTCATCCACTTGAACATACCAGGTTTAACTGGTTCCCTGTTGGTTTAAAATTGAAGTAGTAGCTTGCATATAGTAGTTCTTACTCTGTTAATTTTCTTAATCTTCCTCTGTTATCTTGTGTGTAGACATGGGCACGACTTGGCGAAATTGTCGTTTCCGTTTTCGGTTATCATTTCCATTACGTAACGGAAACGGTAATGATAATTAAGCCGTCAGAACTCCAACTCGAACCGAAAAAAGAAAAATTTGGTCGGGTTTTTCATTTCCATTTGTGGCATCATGGTGATCGCGCGATGTGAAGCACAGAAAAAGTTCTAAAAGTTTTTTTAAAAAAAACCGACTCCCGGCCAAAAAAGCAGGTGAAAATATGCCTGCCTGAGGCTTTGCCACCTACCAGAGGGGTGATTTCTGGGGGGTCCCCCCCCCCTCTTCTCCTGTCCTGGGCTGCTTGCACCAGGCTGGGGGGGGTCATCCTCGTCGTCTGTCTCGCTGCATGCCATGCGGTGGGGGGGGATCCAAAATGGCGACCGCAATTTTTCTTTTGAAATCGTGGTCAAAAAACACACCAAATCACCACAGAAACATGTGAAATTTATTTATTTTAAATGCCTGAATTTTTATAGTAGCAGCAGTGGGTTTTTTATAGCAATAAAACGTCGTATTGATTTTATTTTATTTTATTTTATTTTATTTTATTTTATTTTATTTTATTTTATTTTAGACCTGCCCATTTGGGCTGGGCATGGGATGGGACCATGCAATTTTTTTGAACCATTTCACCAATGGCATCGCCAGGTTTTTGACTGACACTTCTGGATGTCGGCACCTTCCAGAAATCACAGTCGGGTGTATGGATGTGGTTGAGGGAGGAGGGCTGGCTGCTGGTGCTGGTGTGATCCGATCGAGATTGAGGAGGGAGGCTGGAGGCTTTAGGATTTAAGTTAGGCAGGCAGGGAGGGAATTGAATTTAGAAAATAATTTCTTTGATTCCCTGCAGCTTTGTCTGCCGAAGGGAATAGCAGTTTATTCTTTATTTCTTCTCTGGCAGTTTGAGGGTTTTTTCTGATATTGGATAAAGGGGGAGGTTCGACTGGGAGTGGGAGGTGCGGATTTATTTTAAAAATATATTATATACTACCATTTATTTTCTATTTTCCCAACTTCAATTTGCTTGCACACACACACATTTGGGGTGCAAGCCAAGAACAGAACCTCTATCCTTCCTAAGTGATATACTAACTGCCCACTCGCCCGTCCGCCTGCGCTGCCACCCGCCTGCGGCCCGCGGTGCCGCCTAGGGCGCAAAAACACCTAGCGCCGGCCCTGATTGTGGGACGCCCCTATGCTCTGGGAAGTCAAATCGCGCTAAATTGCGGTGGAAACGACAAACGGAAACGACAAAGTTTTGAAAAATTTCGCGACAAATGGAAACAAGCCGAAACGGACCCGTTCCGACAAACGAAAACTCAAAACGTCATTTTTTCTGGTCGTGCCCATGTCTACTTGTGTGCCCTCTTTATACCTTGAAATTAAGGTAAGATAGACAACTTATATCTGCCTTGATGCCCTAAGCACATCCGATCTCACCTGATTTCGGAAGCTAAGCAGGGTCATCCCTGGTTAGAACTTGGATGGGAGACCACCAGGGAATACCATGTGCTGTAGGCGCCTGGAGTAGGAACTGGAAAACCACTACAGTATTCCTATCAAGAAAACTCCATGGACGTGGAGTCATGAAGAGTCAGTCACAACTGTAACAACACAACACACACAGAGAACAAACTTATATTTTTTTATTCTTCCTTTGTAACTTGCCAAGATTTAATTCCCATAGGAATTCCCACCTATGAATCTCCTGAAAGGTTATCAAGTCATGTGCCTTTCTCTCTTGTTTGCAGTAATATGCAATGGTAGCAACTATTATCAATGATGATGTTGGGCAGATCCTCATTTTAAAGAGTGTTTTGAATAGGCCATCCTTAATTTTAGCAAGTTTATAACAAGTTCTTTTTTCAATCCATAGCAGGTTATGTAGGCCTCCACACTCATCTGTTGATTCCAACTTCATTATTCTGTCATTTGTGTTTTTTACCAATCTACAATCCATGTTAAATTGTTAATCCTGCTGCTTGATAGCATAAATTAACATTAGACCCCACAAGCCTCCCTCTTTTCTTATCATCTGGTAATACTTGTAATATATTCATTTTTATTGCCAATATTTTTCCCAACCAGGAGAGTTTTAACTTTATACATTGTTAATTCTTTCTGTATTTTCCCCCATACTCTCTCATAATTATACTTATATGATGTTTCATTAATTCCTAAAAAATACCTAGATACTTTATTAGTTTATCTGCAAGTTTATACTCTGTAATTTTTTAAATATTATCTTCTCATTTTGTTAGAAATTTTATTACAATGTTGGGTTTTTTCCTTATTAATTTTTAAGCCTGAGTGGAGTCCAAACTTTACTATTTGTTCCATTATTCATTGTATACAATATAGTGGATTAGATAGTTAAAACAACATCTGCACAACTTCTTAGCTTAAACTCCTCTCAGTCTATCTTTAATCCTTCAATTTGGCCGTCATTTATAATCTTGATTGTAAACTGTGAAAATAAACAACAGTTTTGACAATGGGCAGCCTTGTCTGGTTCTTAGTAGTAAACCCATCTGTTAAAACCTTCTTTATTAATATTTTGTATTGTCTTATATAAATTCCTTGGATCCAATTTTCAAACTTTGTGCCACACTTCAGATGCCACAAGACTTTATTTAGAATGCTCCAAGAAATATTATCAAAAGCCTTCTCTGCATCAAGAAATATAAATGCAGTTTTATGTTATTTTTATCCACTCACCCCACATAGAAATTCCATCACATCTATTAGAAATCTTACATTGTCTCACATAAGTCTCTTGGGGACATATCCAGTCTGATCAGGGTGTATTATTTTTGTAATTCACTTCTTAAGTCTGTTCACCATTACTGAAGCAATAATTTTATAATCCACATTAAGAAGGATGATTTTATTTTTACCACTGCTTTTGTCTGTGTTTAATATGACATTTTTAAAAGTCTTTTTCAAGTCTCAGGGGCGGGGGGAACCAAAAAAGCAAATCAAAGTGTTCTGTTTATGTACCAATCCATAGTGCTTAATGCACTCTCTGGGTGGTTTACAATTTAATTATGCAACCTGCACATCTCTCTCTCTTTCCTCCCTCCCCCCCTCTCTCTCTCACACACACACACACACACACACACACACACACACACACACACACACCAGCAAGCTGGGTACTCATTTTATTAGCCTCAGAAGAACTGAAGGCTTGGTCAGCCTGCCATCTGGGATTGAACCCCAGGTCGTGAGCACAGTTTTAGCTGCAATACAGCTGTTTAACCACTGCACCACAAGACTCTTTTATTGTTCAGTTCTTAATAATGTTAACCGCTCTGAATCCTTTTGAGGAGAAACATGGGGTAGAAATATTTTAAATTGAACAACTGAAAAATCATGTTGTCTGAATGCAGGCCTGTTATCTTCTCTGTTGTTTTCTTTCTTAGCAAAGAAAATAAATCAAACTAAAAACAACTACAGAATTTTTTTCAGTGGCTGTTTGGAAAAGAATAGATAAGAAAGCATTTTGTAGCAAGGTGTCAGATTTATGTATGCTTTCTCTTTGCAGTTTTTTTTAAGCTTTTGACCTTGCACTTATTCTTCACCTCCTTGACTTCTACCTCTGGGCTAAATCAGACACACATTGCCCCCCCACACACACCAGAATAACCACGCGAGACAGGGTGTTGGGTATAAGCCTCGGGCCATACTTTATTAATAACAACCTTAAACACAACTACAATCAGGGGGCTGCTGTAGTGCGGGTTCAAGCTGGAACATTGGGGTCTTCCCGGGACCCCGCCAACTAGCAGTCATCTAGGGTGAGTTTATCACTCCGATGGTGCCCTGTCCCTGGACAGGGCATCCTGGGCCAGCAATCCCATTTCCCCAGCCGGTCTGCTCAGGCCCGTCTTTTGTGCCTGCCAGGCCAGTGGGCCCTCCAGGTGCATCCTTTCCCCCGGTGTTGTGATCTCAGATCCTCAACGCCGTGAGGTCGGGCGGTCCTACAGGGAATTTGAGATTTTACTCACCTACTGCCAATCCTTCCTCTGCACTACCGCCATGGTAGGGGTCTAGCCTTGCTATGGCCTCTACCACCCCCACCATCCATGAACGACTTGTTGCAGGCCCCGCTTCAGGTCCGTCAGGAACAGCTCCATCCCCTGGTCGGAGAGATGGACTCCATCCTCCCGATATAACTCGGCCCTAGCAGTGCAAATCCTCGGGTGGCCCACCACTATACCCAACCGCTGCACCATGGCTTTACAAACATCCCTGTTAACTCCCCTCCAGGACTTGTTAATAACCTGCGGGTCACATTGGCGCCTGGGAACGATAGTGGACCATATGAGAATCATCTCTGGGAACCGTGCTTTCCATTAGCCCAGGTCCCTCACAATATCTTCAGCCAAGGATTTACCTGTCTGGGATGTGATATCATTACCCCCCCCCCCGATGAACAAGCATAATGTCCGGAGGTCTACCCCCGGCCGCCCACCGGGCCGCCCTCTCAAATTGGCACCAATGCATTCCCCTCTGCCCTTTCCATTCTATGACCGCTCGACCCCCCATCCCAAAATTAACCCCCCAAGCCATCCTGGCAGCGTATTTTTCAGCCCAGTATATGTAGATATGGCCCAGGATGAGGATGGGGCACCTCAGACGTCCCAACCCATGTCCTGCAAGGAACAAAACCAAACAATTAACATTGGGGCAGGGGGAGAACATAAGACTTATAACGCGCTGAGGCCCATCATCCCAGTGATTTTATCTCCCCCAGTCCATATCCCAAGGCGGCCGCCGTAGATGCCACCCCAATCCTAAAGGAGTGCGTCCCGAACCTCACCCCCACCAGACCCAGCTTATCCAGGGCCACCTCGGTCATCCACCAAAACTGAAACTTGATCAATGGCTCACCAGATGCATGGCGGAAAAGGGGGCCTCCCGCCTCCCCCCTGAGGCCCATGTAAGCCTCCATTGCTTGCACTGGGCTGATGTCCTCTACTGAACAAGGACCGAGGATGACCCTCTGTCCCCACGCTTGCTGGTCTGTCTTGGACTGCCGCACCAGAAATACAATGTTACCTTGGTGCCTGCTAAAATCCTCCACTTGCAGGGCTGTCTGTGAGGTGTCCCTCTTTCCAGCAGCAACCAGTTCGCTGACCCAAAATGCCCCAAAGAAGGGACGCTGCCCACATCATCGAGGCCTCATAGTCATCCCTGCATATCTGGGCCGACTGCTTGCCCATTCTGGCTAACATTTCTGGGGTCAATGGGAATCGGGTGTCGCTAACCCTACCCCTGGCCCTACTCCACCCCTCCAACATCTTTCAGACCCTGAAGTCCCATGTCGTGTCCGCACACCCCTGAGATTTAACATGAAAGGCTAGCGCGGCCAGGTGCCCCTGCATGGTGCCCGGCATAAGGCCCTTCTGATGCAGGTAGACTAGATATTGGTGTAAGTGATCAATGGGGGCAGGCCAGGATAGGGGCAGACCCATCCGATTGCAGAAGTCCGTGAAGTACTTTACCGCAGCACCATATCCCCTCCGGGTTCGCGGGGTGAGCGCCAGCTCGAGGGCCCCATCAGCCTCCTCCCGCCAACCCGCCATACCTCCTCCAGCATCTGTTCGGGAAGATCGGCCGCCTCCAGGGCCAGCGCCCTGAACTGATCGTTCGCTGGTGGGAAAGAGCATCGGCGATGCTGTTGTCCAATCCCGGCACATGACACGCGCGCATAACGATGTTAAATGGGAGTGTGCACAATGTCATGGCCTGGACCAACCCCATGACCCTCCCGGATTTGGACGTGAGTTCGTTAATGGTGTACACAACAGCCATGTTGTCACACGAGAAACGAACTATGGAGTTGGCCCAGTCCTGGGACCAGAGCCAGAGGGCACCCACGATGGCGAAGAGCTCCAGGAATGTCAAGTCCCTGGTAATGCCAGCTGCTGCCCAGTCCCTCAGCCAGGTGCCGTAGCACCACTTACCCTTCCAGTAAATGCCATAGCCATGGGCCCCTGCTGCGTCCATCTGGACCTGGAAGTTGCCCCCCCCATCCTGATCTCATCCCGCCAGAATGACACCCCATTGAACCCCTGGAGGAAATCCCCCTACATCTGGAGGTCCTCCCACATGCCTCCAGAGATCTTGGCCCTGTGGTTTGGTTTCCTCAGTCCCTTCATCGCATCGCAGAAATGCTGTATGAAAGGCCTACCCAGTGCTATCACCCTGCAGGCAAAGTTGAGGTGCCCCACGAGCTCCTGCAACTCCCTGAGGGTGATGCTCTTGTGCCGCAACAGTGCCTCTATCCTAGCCAGCAGGTCATGCAACTTATCCCCGGGTAGCCTGCAGGACTGGTTCCAGGTATCCAATTCCACCCCCAGAAACGTCAAGCATGTGGCAGGTCCCTCCGTTTTGTCAGCTGCCAAGGGAAGGCCGAGCTCCTCGGCCAGCTCCTGAAAGGTCCTAAGAAGGAAGTTACATGTCCCCTCCACCAGCCCGCTCACCCCCACCGCTGATGCTGCGCACGCACAGGCCGCTTCCTGCCGTTTGCGGCGATCCCCTGCCCTCCCCTGTCGGGGCTCTGCCGCTGCCCCTCGGAGCGACTACTGGGGCTCCCGACCCACGGTGCGCTACCAGACCTGTGGGGGGAGTGCTGCCACACTCCCCCCGATGCTCCGCGCCGCCGAGGAGTCCTGAGGCTGGGGGGGGGGTGCTGCCGCACTCCCCCCGGTGCTCCATGCTGCCAAGGAGTCCTGAGGCTGGGGGGGCGTTGCCGCACTCCCCCTGGTGCTCTGCGCTGCCGCGGAGTTCGCTCCGGGGCTGGGGAGCGCCACCGCGCCTCCCCCTACGCTCCGTGATGTCTCCTCACGAGGGACCCCAGGAGGCTGCCCCAAGGCTGAAGGAGCACCGCCGCCCTCCTCGAACACTGTGTGCCGCCGCCCCGCCCCGTCAGAGCTCTGAGCTGGCTGCCCCACCGCCGCACGACCATGAGGCCAAGATGGCGGCCGGCCGCATCCCAGCTCGATCGTCCGTCTCCCAGAAAATTCAGCTGACGAAGAGGCCGGGGAGACGTGGACTAGCCCTTATAAGGGCTCTGTTCTCGCCTGAGCTTGCGAGACTGTGGTAAGTCTTGCGTGCATTCCGGGCAGGGTTGGGAAGGCAGCTCCACTGAGCGCAGTCGCGCCACGGAGCTAAACATTTAATCCACTGCTGTGAAGATGGGTTGGTTCACCCTTTTTTCCAGCAATCATATGTGATAGCTGAAGCAAAGCAAGTCATCCCCTGAGTGGTTCTAGCTAGACCTTTCTGAGCCCCTGTCAGAGACTGCTACTTTTGGTGCAGAAAGTTTTACTCTCTTTTGGCCTGTTTCTAGTGTGTGGGGCCACTGAGAATGGAACAAAAGTAGGCCTTCCAGGCTGTCAAGGTGCTCTCCAATTAAAAGTTCCAATATAATGTAGTAGAGTTAATAGAGTATTTTGAAACACTTATATTTGCCATGTTGATGCTTGGACCACACCAAATGTCATATCACACCTCCACCTAACCCCAATCCTATTTAATTCTCACCAGCCTGCTCCATAAAAGCCAGTCTAGACAAGGAATTAGCATCTTGCACCAGATACATATCTGGCCTCAAACCTGAGCCTATGCCTTCATGACTTCCACATATGGAAAAGAAGGGGAAGACAGTGGCTTTCCTCACTCTTGGATTGGTTCCCATTTCCAGCAACCCTTTTCAGGCAGGTTCCAAATTAAGAGAGCTAGGAGGGGAGATCAATTTATGGGTTTGGGAAAAGAATCACGTACATCATTGACTACTGTCAATTTCTATAGTCCAGGAAAACATGGGTTGGCAAAATAAATAAATAAATACAGTGGTACCTCAACTTATGAATGTAATCCATTCTGAATGCATGCTCTTAAGTCTAACTACTTTTAAGTCGGCATACCTATCTAAAAAATTGAAAAAATAAGTAAAGAAAATAAAAATAAAAAAATATTTGTAAGTCGAGCAGACCATTGTGATCTCGTGGTTTTAGTCTCTCAAAAATGAGGCAAAGTTAGACAAAAAGAGACGTTGTCAGCACTGATTTTATTAAGCAAAAGCAAGGCAAGAACACAAAAACAGAAAACCATTCGCAAATGGGGTCCCCTTCTAAATGGAGTGAGGACCCTGAACACCACTTTTCAAGGGGTTTTATACATTTTCAGACCCTTCCTCGGTCACTATCGGACAACCACACCCTCAGGACCACCCACGAACTGTCCATCATTTACTGAGTCCGCTTGTACACCCGCAGACTCTTAGCCTAAACTTACTTCCTCTTTTCTATCATTTCACTTTGTGCTTTCTTCACACATACAGCTGCTTGCCTTTAACCACATACGTTTCCATTCTTCTTCTGCCAGACTCATCAACAGGAAAACCACACTAGCTTCCTCAGCACAGCACACTTTATTTTGCTGTCTTCCTTACTAATCACAGCTGATAATTGCATTTATGCTTGCTATTGATTACATATTGTATCCATAAGCTTATTAGCAGGCATGATTATATATTTTCATTTCTCACAGTCCCCCTCTGACCCTTTTCAGAAGGGTCACATTTTATCATATTGCATTTCCAAATATATTTTTATCAAAGCATATAAAGGCATATAAAGACTAAGCATAATCTGCCAAGGTGATTTAAGATTCTTCTTGGGGGCTGCAATACTTATGAGTTGCCTAAGCGTTATACTGCAAACTATTCCCTGTCAGGTCGACACTTCTCTATTTTTTTATACCATTCTGGCTGGTAGTTTCTTCATCCCCACATAAGTGCTCACACTATTGGTTCTACTGATTGTCCCTGATACATTTCGGAGAAATGAAGGTAGGCTTTTACCATGGCTGGCTTGGGACCCTCCATACATTGATACATCTCCATATACACTTTCTTCATTTGACATTCCACTATGCCTACTGTTGTGAACCTCCATCCATAACTGTGCTACTGCTGTGGGCTTAGGCACTGATGTATTGCAAATTTTACCAATGACCAGTTTAATGCACACCCACAATATTCCAATAAGTAACACAACAATAATGATTGCGATCAGGACTCTGACTATCCATCCTCCTATTCCAGTAGACAAATTAGAAAATAATTGATCAAAATAAGTGCCCATAACTGATGTTGCATCTAGTCTTTATTGAGCAACTGCCTTTTGAATGTGTTCGATGTTACGGGCCAATGGCACTCTTCCATCAGGAATATAAACACAGCACTCTCTCCCAAACATTCCGCACATGCCATTTGTGTTCGCCAGAATTGGATCTAACACGACCCTGTTTTGTTTGACCACCTCTCGCATGGCAGAAAGTTCTGTATTTATAATTTGAAAGGAATCTGTGGTAAAGTTGACAAATGAATCTACTAGTTTGGCGAAAGCCCTGCATTGATCCCATAACATGTAAATACCTGCTTGAGGGAACACAAGGCCCCAAAGTTCATTCCAGTTACTCTGCAACACAGTCGACCGTTTATGTCTGTGACTTAAATCTGCAGGGTGCTTGACAGGCTTTATTCCTGGAACTATCACGCCCACATAACAAGTACCTTCCCATCTTGGGGGCAATGTGGAATAGGCTTTATTACCACAAATGAAATAATGTCCATCCCTTAGGGACACTCCGTTATGCCATTTTTGAAACTCATCCAACATTTTGTGCATCCAGGATTTAGTATTGTTCCCCACTATAACCGGGTGATGACAATGAATAAAGGAACATTCCTTTTTCTCTCCTTCCCCTGTTTTCCCAACCAGAGGAGTACAACACAGAGATAATTGTAGAGCCTGTGTTAATTTGTAGCCATGAGGTGCCACGTTAGGCTCATGGAGTGTGACATGGAAAGAACCATCCTGGTAAAATGCAGGTTTGAGCAGGGACCATGTGTAGTAGCATGGAAATCCGGGATAGGGGTTAAAGTCATGGAAGATCTGAACATTTGGCCTACCCTTACGTTGCTTCCACACGTCTAGTACCCTCCCCTGAATACAGCAGGTGCACTGTCATACGTCCAAGATTGTATGTTGTATAATGTTTCCAAATCTTTCACGCGCATGTCATCCTTAGACCTCCCTGATGACTCCCCTGCAGACTCATGAATTCTCACAGACTCAGGTGTTGTTAAAAGTGTTGTTAAACCCTCTGGACACTGACAATAGATACCTTTAGCTGGAAGCTGTGGTGAAAACCCTGACCAATCAGTTTGTCTGATGACAGAAATCTGCATTACAATTGTATGATTGCACAAGCTATTACCAACAGGCCATGGCTGTAAATGAGTCAAATCTGCATTTAAGCCGCTATGATTATATTGGACACTAAAACAATACAAACCCTCAACAGCTGAATTCAACAAGAGTGGTGGAGTATGTTTTGCCTTCTTTTTTTCTTTTAGTATGGAGCAAGGCAGATCTTCTGCTCAAGGATTTGACATACACCAAATCACCGGTTGTCAGGGAATGGTCTAAGAATGAAATTCTCAAATATAGACAGTGAGAGCATGATAGCAATCAAGCTAAATGGTACTATTCAGAACATTTTCATCAGAAGAATTCATTGGTGTTGGAGCCAGACAGACCATATTCTTACGAGATGTGGACTTCATAGGAGCAATGCTTAAGGCATCTGGCCGATTGAAACCAGTTTGTGATGGCTCTCCCCACTTTTTTTTAAGATAGCCTTATATTTCTCACATTTCCAGAACTTTGAAAATAATAGATACAACATTGTGTGCTGTGCATACCTTATTAGCAACTTGGCTACAAAATTAAAACATTCAAGGAGCTTCTTAGCTATCAATAATATGCACATTTGGGAAATACACAGGCACCTCAGAAATTCTTTGAATCAAATCATCTCTCTCATGGCAATATAGAGCAAGGGCTTGATACAATTAGGAATAATTTGGAGTTAATGTCTACAAAACATTTTCTATAGGCACAAAGGCATGTAACTGCTTTTAAGTGAACAGGTAAAGACACTCTAAAATAGCATCAATTTAAGAGATTTGAAGCTTCCAGAGATCGCAGTTCCCAAGCGAGTGTCGTGTAGTTCACAAGTAGCAATTTAGCCTTTTCAACGTTATGTCCCCTCTCACCAGGAGCACAGAACAAGACAATAATGTCCTGAAAAATATGCTCCTACAGACAGAGGCACAACAGTATTTTATTTACATATAAAATGAAAGATGGACTCACCACCAGGGAATTTGATGTGTTTTAATGATGTCAAAATTTCAAAAGCACTTCTAAACTTCAGGAGTCTTCGCAGTGGTTTGAACATCACCACTCACCTTGGTTGGTTCAGTTTAACATTGAAAGCTGGAACAGTGGTAGTCTCCGTCCTGGCCCTCCTTGTGCTAGACCCAAAGAGGATCAGAGTATATTCTGGAAACTGGGGCAAACGAATGCTGTGTGGGGGTTGTTCACCCAATTCAACACTGAAGATTGTAGCAACCATATCTAAAATTTGTAAGGCTGCAGTTAAAACGCCAACAGTTTTCTGCTCTTAAGTCGAATTGCTCTTAAGTCGAGCTGCTCTTAAGTTGGGGTACCACTGTACAAGGAAAGCAAGATATGTCAATTCCCCCACCTGGTAACAAACTTTTCCCCATCCTCTGGATAGGCAAGGCCTTTAATTTGTACTTTGCAATTGGGAAAACAGAGGCATGTTGTCCCTACCCCCACCCTCCACATCCTGGAACCCATTCTCCTTAGCACAAATAGATGGAAGAACTTCGATCCCATGAGAAATTGGAAGGCCAGTTTAAGAAATGCTTTCCCAAACTCATTTTTCCCCACATTCTATTCTAAGACAAAGCATTATTTAAGTGGGCAGTTAATATCTCATCTATTTTTCATCATATTTAACATGCAAGAATCAAGATGGGCAGCAGAGAATAGAGCAATGGAAGAGGCAGGGATAGCAGCTTTATTTCTTGCCTCATTTCCCAGTAGTGCCGGCCCTGCTTGTGTGGTGCTATGGATTGTACATTTTGGGAAGGGCAGTGTGTGAAAGGGCACCCTTTGTTTTCTCTCATGGAAACATGTCCCTTTTGACGGAGAAGGGGCACAGCATGGGCAAGAGGGGCAGAGGGCTAAGGTTAGGGCTCATAAAGAGTTCCACCTCTTCAAGTTGAATAAAGGGTCTGAATGAAATGAAAGGGGCTTTTTATTGTGAAGTAGCTGGGAGGGATCAGTAACATTAAGCATTAAAATACCTTTAGGGATAATTTGTTTTCAGTTTCACAAAAATACTGGCCTGTTTAGGGAACTCAGAGATTTGTACAAGTCCTCTACCGAACCTCCCTTTGGTCAGCAGACACAACATTTTTTGTTTTATCTGGAAAATTAAAGCAGAAAATTGTGTGATACAGTGGTGGGGGTAATGGAAGAGCCCCAATTGAGGCATTAGTATCTCAGTCTTCAAATTTGGAAATGTACTTGAGTTATTAGAAAATGTGTACAAACATACTAATATAAGGGAATGATGCAGACAAAATGCATGTGTTAGTGAAAATGATCTAAAATGCACTATTTGGGGGAGAAATTTCATGTAAAAAGGACAACTCTGCCAGCACATTCATTGCAGTTAATCAACATTTCTGATTCACTGCAGTCAATTTATGGTTTTGGATTGATTATTCAAATGGGCATTGCACAATCCATCAACTATTTAAACCAAAATTTGATTATCTAAACCTGAATTAATTAATTGCAGTTCACTGATCAAGGCACATAATATATTAATTCCAGTAACTGATTTACTATGTGATCTGATGGGTGATTTACTCTTGTGAGTTAACTCATTGCATCCAACTGATAGATTATCTAAACCATAATTAATTTATTGCAGATAATTTTTAGGCATTGAATATATTAATTCTAATAACCAATTGATTACTCAAAACTGATTGATTAATTGATGGGGTATTCCACAGTTCATTGATTATCTAAATCAATTAATTGCTGTGATCCCTAGTACCTGATTTATTATCCTAGCTGATTGGTTATTTTCTATGGATTATATAAACTGGAACTGCTAGCATCTCATCCAGTGATTAATTAATTTGAGTGGAGGGTTAAATATTTAATTGAAAAAAGGGATTCTACAGCCCCTACTATACAAACAATGCCTGCCAAGAAGGGTCAGGGAACCCTCAGGGGGAAGCAATCTCTTAAGAGGAACCTCCCCCCTGCAGCGCCCCTCTCCCATCAAACAACTCCTCCTCCTCCTCTGAGGAGGAGGAATTTATGGCCTTTAGTGCCATGAGGAACAAACTCAGCTGTATGGAGAATGGAAGAGCCAAAAGGTTGGGAAAGGGTGGAGCCAGAGGCCAAAAGGCTGGCAAGATGCAAAAAAGGGAGGGCCTGAAAAGTATTGGGGACCTCACACTCTCTCGCATTGCTATGTTACAACAGGAGATGGTGGACACCAGCCATGAAACAGATGAGTCCCCACATCCACCTTGGCTACTTGGTCCTGTGCCAACCCCATTGTTAGTCCAGCACCCCGAGTGCACTACCATGACATGGAGAGTGCATGCACGCATGGGGCATGACACACATGACTTCCTTTTGGCCCCAGTGTCGTGAATGTCAGGTTAGTGTCAACCCGGCAGCAGCAATACCTTTGCCACAACGTTCTCTAACCACTGACAACACCCTGTACCCAGGAGGAGCTGGGGGAGAGTCAAGGCCCTCTTCCCATGACATTTTGCATGATTTGGGCATTTGGCAGGAATGGTTCCTGAGCACCCATGTGGTATGGTCCACTATTATTGCCAGGAGGGCCTGGAGGATGGAGCTTGACCCACAGTGCATAATACAGACACACATGGGTATGAACTGGAAAGTCTCCTATGAGCTACTGAGGGCTACTACTCAGTGATTTCTCACTGAGCCATAACAAGCCTGATCTCTACTGGCACAATGGCATGCACCTCTCAAACCTGGCCCTGGACTGATTTCTGGCCAACCTGCAGAGAAGTCTCCAGGCCAAGTTATGCAGCTTGGGGAGGAGGCCTGGGGCATAGCTAGGCTTGCCTAGGATTGTGGCAGGTAATGCAGGGAACAGAGCATTCTGTAAATCCTGATTGGTTATCAAGTTATGCTCTTCCAACCCCAGGGCTCTCAGAATCCTGAGATCACAGTCCTTGGGCGAGGAGTCTTTGGAAACCCACTCAGGGTAGGGACCAGCCACTGATGGCACCCTCACCTCTGGAAGGGGGACCTAATACCTTCAGCTGGCTGAGGGGGCTCCACACAGAGATGCCCCCTGGGGCCTCGGAACACACCCATCTTGACAAGGCCATTGGCATAGGTCCCCAGGTGGCTTCTGTTTCCAAATGTTCTCCACACCAGGTAGCCCCCTCTGGGCTAGAAGTGATTATATGTAAACAACCACTAAGCATGGCCCGAGTTTTGAACCCATGAAGTCATCTCACCTATTATTTTGTCCTGGGGGGACAAGGGCTAGCTCCACCATCAGCATTGTCTGGTGTTTGGTTTGCATTACCCCCTCCAGTGAATGTGTGAGAAGTGAACTTGATGGGCCTCCTGAGGCCTGGGGCAAGGGCAGGGTGAAGTCCTATATAATGGGAGGTTTGCCTACCCCTTCATCCTCTTTTGGAAGAAGTGATGACCCACTCACCCACTGCCTTGTTTCAATGCTAGCGTGGATCAATGTGGTCACCTTCAGGGGCTAGATAGGAATTTTACCCTGCCCCCCCCCAAATTGGCTGAGGAAGGGCAGGGATTTTTCGCCTATTCCACACTGTCATGGGGTAGGATGGGATCAGCCACACTGGTGGGTAGTGTGGGGAATGGAAGCATTTGGTGAGTCCCGATCAGTTATCAAGTTATGCTCCTCCAACCCCAGGCCACTGTGGATCCTGAGATCACAGTCCTTGGGTGAGGAGGCTTTGGAAGCCCACACAGGGCAGGGACCAGGCACTGGAGGGGAACCACATAGCTTCAGCCAGCCAATGGGGGCTTGTACAGGAATGCCACCCTAGGGGCTTAGGGACATGCCCACCTTGATAATGTCATTGGCATAAGTCTCCTTCTGGTTCCAACAGTTCCCCACACCATGAAAATTATGTAAATAACCAATAAAGCACAGCCCAAGTTTTCAATCCATGAAATTGTCTCACCTATTATTTCAACCTGGGGGCCAATGCTTTTCTGGACAATTGTGCAAAAATGAGTAGAAGTGTTAATAACTTTCGGGGGGAAAACTGAAATAGAATCAGGACAGAAGAAACTTAATATGGGAAAACATTGAACTGAATAAAACAAAACTGACATATTTATTTATGTATTTATCTATATATTTATTTATTAAATTCCTATACCTCCCCATTAGTGCAGAAGTGCTATTCCAGGTGGTTTACAATCTGCTAAATTATTGCCAAGGAGAAGATATATTGGTATTGAACCAAGTGCCATGGAAGATAAGAGATGTGAGAAAACATTATCAATTTTAACAGACAAAATAAATGAGAAAAGAATAAACTTTAGATGTCTAGTCCTGAAAGGTATTTTGGTCAATTGGGAAGCCAAAAGGTACAGATTGGACAGTACTGATAAAGCAAAAAACTTCTACAATAGGCACATTGAAAAAATGAAGAACAGGATTCCTCAGAGAAAAGAGAAAGAATACAATTTGAGACTGCAGATTAAAGAGTTAGAGTATTTAAAACAAAAACAAGGTGATACTGAACGACAAATGGAAGAGACAGGACAAGAGCAAGAGACAGCCTCAAAGGAGAAGAGACAAACAAGGGCAGTCAACCCCAAATATAAGTAACAATAGAGAAAAACACGGGAATACTTTCAGTTTAAAAATTAATAAATTAAGCTCCCTGATAAAGAGGAAGAGAATGTGTTCTAACCTTCAAAAGGAAAGAGCTGAGATAATCTGCCTGCAAGAAACTCACATAAAAGAACAATACAGTAAATTGCTTGAATGTCCAAAATTGGGGAAAATATACTATGCAGCAGACCAGGAAAAAAGAGAGAGAGGGATAGCCATGTGAAACCCCCGGGGGCCGCATGGTCACACTGGAAATTTTTAAAAAAAATGGTGCTGGCCCCTGCCGGTACTTAAAAAAATAAATAATAATAATAAATGCATGAATAAAACTTGGTCTGACCTGTGGGCCAGCCAGAAGTATAAGCAGGGCGAGGGGAATCAAGCTCCTCTCACTTGAGGGTGGGGGGTGAAAATCCCCAGCATTGGGGACTTTAAATAAATAAATAAATAAATAAATAAATAAATAAATAAATAAATAAAGTGCTGACCCAGGCCAAGAGCCGCATGGTCAGCCTTGTAAAATTAAATAAATAATAATAATAATAATTTTAAAATGCCACCAGTCCCAGCTGGTACTAAAAAGAAATTAAAATTAAAATCTTGGTCTGTCCTATGGGCCATCCAGAAGTTTAAAAAAAATTGTAATTTTTTTAAAAAAGGCAGCAGCCACGGTCCCCCGGCCACAGCGGCAGCGGTGGTGGTCCAGGTAAGCCTAACCAGTTCGTTTTGTTTTGGTTTGCATTAAAACAAAACAATATGAACTGGGGGGGTGAAACAGAATGAACCGAACCATCAGTTTTCTGCTTTGTACCCACCTCTAGTGATTAAGAAAACAAACAAACAAGCAAGCAAGCAAGCAAACAAACAAACAAACAAAAACAGAAAGACTCTGCATTGCCATCAGAATTTTATAAAACATTTCAAGGAGTTCAAAGCACACCCATCAAATAAATGTGAAATGAGATTCTTCAAGAAGCTATAATACCCCAATCTTGGATGGAAGCTTTCATTACGTTGATCCCAAGCATTCTAGTTTTCATTTTAGAAAACCCATTAGAATCAACATTGAAATTACTTGACCAGATTGAGCAAATTTTTAGACGAATATTACAAGACAATTAAGTTTCCTGTTCAATTTATGAGTAATTGAGATAGTTAAGGATCATACATTGTTAAGATGAGATGCAAACTTTGTTTGAGAAGATTAGAATCGCTCCAATTTTTTTTTCTTTTCTTTGATTGATAACTTTTTTGTTTGAAAACTATAAATAAATTGCAAAAGAAAAAAGAAAAAAGAAAACCCATTAGAATCAACATTGAAATTACTTGACCAGATTGAGCAATATGGGGAGGTGGCTGACGTGAAGATAAATAAAGAGAAAATGAAAATAATGGTTAAAATTTTAACAAAAAATGCTAACAGATAAGACTAAATTGCAAACAGCGAAAAAGATTAAATATTTAAGAATCTACTTGGCACCCAAATGTTCCATGATAAAAGAGGACAACAATGGGAAACTATTGCGGGAAATGAAACAAGACCTTGGAAGATGGGAGAATAGACAAATATCGTTCCTGGGAAGAATTGCAACTAAAGATGAGTATTTTGCAAAAAAAAGTCTTTCTTTCTCAAACAATTCCAATTAAATTAGATAAAAATATTTTGAAGAACTGAATAAAACTGCTCTAAGGTTTTTTGGCTAAAGAAGAAAGCAAGGATTAAAACTAAATCGTTACAAGAGGCAAAGGAAAGAGGGGGCTTTGGCTTTCCAGATTGGACACTATATTACCAGGCTTGTGTGTTCACATAAGTGAGAGAATGGATGCTTTTGAGAGATAAAAGACTACTATATTTGGAAGGATAAGATATACACCTAGGGTGGCACACATTTTTTGTAGTAAAGAAAAACTAAGGCATATAGATTAGAGATGGGCATGGAATCAAAAAAATGATGTTTCGTTTGTCGTATGTCGTTTGGAGGGTCCGTTTCAGTTCGTTTCTCTTTTTCGTGAATTTTTGCAAAAAAACATTTTTGTTTTCGTTCATTTTGTTACTGTTTCATTACCATTTATTTCATTTTTGTGGGTTTTTTTATCATTTAAAGCAGTTCACTGTATTGCAGTAACGGAAACGAAACGCACAACAAAATTTCTGGTGTTTCTGTTCGTTTCGTTTCATTTTGGAAACAAAATTTGTTTGTCATTTCGTTGCGTAACGAAATGAAAAAATGAAAACAGAAACGAAAAATTGTTCGTTTCGTGCCCATCTCTAATATAGATACTTCCAAAACAATCTGGCAAGAAATGCTTTAATCAATACATGGGAGAAAGTAAAAACCAGAATTGATATGAAAACACTAAGATGAGTCTCATTGCTAGAAGCACTTACTTATTGAAATCTTATAAATTTCAAAAAAATATGTAACATATAATTATCTAAATTTAGAAGGAAACCTGAAAACTAAAGTACAGTTAGCAAACCAAGGACTGATATTCCCATGGTGGCCACTAATGCAAATTCAATCAGCATATAAAGATGATCTCACATCACAAGGATTCTATAAAGAACAGTCAGAATTTGATAAAATAATACTAATCTTGGAAGACAAACTAATTAAAAAACTTCATATCTTCTTTCTACAATGCAAAATGGAAGATGAACTAGTGAAGGAAATAATGATATGTTGTGCCAATAACTTCAGTTATACAATTGAACCGGATCACTGGTTCTCAAACTTCCCAATGCTGCAACCCTTTAATACAGTTCCTCATGTTGTGGTGACCGCTTGCCTTGCTTGGAAGAGGCCCTTTGGCAGGCCACTGCTGCAGGTGTCATAAAGAACTTCCCTCTACAGGCACCCTCAGCCAATCACAGCCTCCGGTGCCATTGACTGACATTCCCTCCAACCTAACAAACTGTAACTCACTCTTTCCCCCTTCCCCCCTCCTCCAGACCCAAGCCGTTTGTGCCTTTTTCTTCACTGGCTCATGGAAACCCCTGTGAAATGGTCATTCAACCCCCAATATACAAGATAGATATATTATGCTACAGTAACCCCCTGCCTATTGCAGGGGTTAGGGACCCACCCAACCCACGATGCCTGAAAATCCACAATATGCAGAAGCGGGGCAGGGGTGGGAGGGGGCAATCTGATCCCCCTGCCGCCACCAGCACGCGCTGGTCCAAGAAGTCTTGGGGTGGCGCACGGAGGCGGCAGGGGGATCTGACCTCCTGCCGCCGCCCGCCGTGCCACCCCGAGACTTCTCCTCTGGGACCGTCTCCATTGAAATGTATTGCCAATGCATTTCACTGGAGAAAATTTTCCCCATTGGAAAACACTGGCTCAATGTGTTCCGATGGGGAAAATTTCTCCATTGAAATGCATTGGCAATGCATTTCAAGGGAGATTGCAGGGCAGCGTGATCACTGCCCGCTGGCCCCCAGAGGCCCAGAGGCTTCTGGAGGAGTTGGGGACAGCGTGGGGCAATGCGATCACACCCCGCACCCCTCCCCTGCGGCCCCGGGGCTTCTCAGAGGAGGGGGCAGTGCGGGGTGATGTGATTGCACCCCGACTCCTGTGGCCCCAAGGCTTCTCGGAGGAGTGGGAGGGCAGCACAGGGTGATGCAATCGCCTCCTGCTGCCCCGAGACTTCTCATCTGGGGCCATCCCCATTGAAATGCATTGGCAGGGGGTGACTGTACATCTTTTGACTGCGCCAGAATTGTATGCGCTCAAATATGGAAAAATGAAAATACACTTAAAGAGGAAGCAATTATACAAAAATTAGACTGTGCTGAGAATGACAATGAGAATTAAAGAAAAAGAGGATTATTTGATATGAAATAGATTTTATGACTGGTTTGAGAGAAGAAATAGTGCATTAGCTGGAGTTGAGACATGATGTAATGAATGACAGCTGGAACCTTTTAGCTTTATTTGATATCTCTGATATGCAACAATGATTTGCTGATTGAAATAAATAATTTTTTAAATCTGATAAATTCATAAATATGAATAAAAACAAAAGACAACACATCAATAAATGTAAATGAAAAACAAACAAAAAGCAAACAGATAATTCCTAGTCATGATACAGTTAATTATTCATTCCAAATTTCATTTGCTATGCTTCTGTTCTCAAGCCACCTTTCTTGTAGGGATGTATGAAGAACCTGATTTCATTCAGAGGTTTGGTAGGCATATCTCAATCTGTACTTCCCAGATGGTTTTTAGTGTTTTTTTTTCCTTACACAAAACAAAACCAAAGGCAGATGATAATTTTATTAGACCACTCTTTTAAAAAACAGAGAAAGAGAGAATGCACTGATGAAGATATACACCTGTATATTCCACTCCTAACAAACAATGACATGTTCCCAAAAGCTCACTCATCTACATAGATCAATATTGTAAATTTCACATGAGTACTGTGTACAAAGTCAGTGATTTATCTGTGAGACCTTGGTCATCAAAATGGGTCAGTCATAAAGACTAAGCAAACTTGTGACCTGTTAAGAACATAAAATCTCTTGTACAAGAAGAGCAAGATACAACACTATTGCTTTTTTAACATTAATTTTTTTATTAATTTTTGAGAAACTAATAAGTAATACATACAGAATAATACGTAATTACACCGCTTGTGTTTGCATCCCCCCTCCCCAACACCTCCCCAACCCCTGGAACCGAAGAACAAATTATTTTCCATTCTTTCCTACAATCTCTTTAGTACATTCCACCAATGTCTTTGGCTTCCTCTTAAACATCCTTACTTTCTTCATAGTTGTGAGGGTTCTCTAAACAACCGTGGTGGTTCATTCTCAGAGACGAGTCGAGTAGACATGGAGGGTTCAACAATAAACGGGTTTTTATTACTTACAGAAGGAAATTCTCTGTAGGCATTTTCTTCTTCGTTAACAAATAATTTTGAGCTTGAGTTACAAACATTGTCTAACCAAACATCTTCTAACAAACTACATTCGAACTGATTTTTAGAGGTGTTGGCTTCACCTAATGAAAAGGGGGAATTCCCCTTCCGTGACCCGGGCATTGTGTACCACAACATGGGTGTCTCGCCCATTGGGGCTCCATTCCTTATGGTATTTCTCGGAGTTCTCGGGCCACCTTAAAGGTCTCACAGAGACTGCCCAAGTTATTTCTTCCTCCCTCCTCCGAGGGATTAGACCCGTCTTTTCCCCTACCCGGCTCTCCAACGTCTGCGTTCCAACCATCTTTTTCTCCTCCTCCCAACTGTCATTCTTTTCCCCCTCTCCTCGCGCCCCGCCTACGTCACCTTCTTCCCACTCATTGTCTAACTCCTCCAAAGCCCATAATACTGCAGGCTCTTCCTCCTCGTGCATATTTCCCACTTCCTGTAAAGTTATTTCCCTTATGCCCCTGGTGCCCAGTTCCTGGTCCTTTGTGTTTCTTTCTTGTTTATCGTCTTTCTTTTCATCATCTGTTATTCCAGACGGCACACTTTCTGATATGGTGGTCGTCACCTCCTCTGTCTCACACCCCCTTCGAGTGGGCCATCTGGTCCTCCTGTTGTAGAGCCCAAGGTCCCTGTCGGGAGAAATAATCAGCGTTAAGGTGATCCCTGCCTTTCTTGTACCTGACTTCGAAGGAGAAAGGTTGTAAGCTCAGATACCAATGGGTTAGACGAGGGCTCACATCTTTCATCCGGTTTAACCATATCAGTGGAGCATGGTCCGTTATTAGGATGAATGGTGCACCTAACAAGTAATATTTTAGTGATGACATTGCCCATTTGACGGCCAAGGCTTCCTTTTCTATTGTTGAATAGTTTTCGTTCTCTTTTTGACAATTTTTTACTTAGAAACAGTATTGGATGTTCATTTCCTGCGTGTTCTTGGGATAATACGGCTCCAATGCCCCGGTCAGAGGCATCAGTTTGTAAAATGAACGGTTTAGCGAAGTTAGGAGTTATCCTTACTGGATATGAACATAGCTTTTCCTTAAGGGTATCAAAAGCTTTTTGTTCGACTGTGGACCATCTTACTATTTTTGGTAACTTTTTACGTGTGAGATCAGTCAGTGGTGTAGCAATATCCGCGAAGTTGGGGATGAAGTTTCTATAATACCCTGCCAAGCCCAGAAACTGTTGCACTTCTTTTTTGGTGCGTGGTATGGTCCAATTTGTGATTTTAGTGACTTTATCTGGCATAGGGTGAATTTTGCCCTGACCTACCCGAAATCCTAAGAATTTCACCTCCAGTTGAGCTATTTTGCATTTTGCGGGGTTTGCTTTCAAATTTGCTTTTCTTAGTTGTGTCAACACAGCTCGTAGGTGTTTAATGTGTTCATCCCAATTTTTACTGAAGATAATAATGTCGTCAATATACGCGACTGCGAAATCTCGGATGGGATATAGTACTTTGTCCATCAGCCTCTGAAACGTGGCTGAGGCGCCATGGAGGCCAAATGGCATTTTGGTAAAATGGTAGAGTCCCACTGGGGTTCCGAATGCGGTTTTTTCCCTGTCCTCGAGTTTTAATGGGACCTTCCAATATCCTTTTGTGAGATCTATGGAGCTTAAATATGCAGATTCGCCTAATTTATCTAGGAGGTCGTCAACGCGAGGCATAGGATATGCGTCAAATTTTGATACGGAGTTTAGTTTCCTGAAGTCTACACAAAACCGAATTGAGCCATCGGGTTTGGGTACGACTACCGGGTAACTCCTCCAAGGGCTGTTGGATGGTTCAATTACTCCCAGTTCTAGCATTTTTTGTACCTCTTCCTCGATGACTGGTATTAAGTGTCTCGGCCATTTCCTACCGTGATCGCGTGCAATTACGTTTCCTACTGTTTGTATTTGGTGGACACAATAGTTAGTCGTTCCTGGTTTGGTTGAGAAGGTATCTGCATATTCTTTTTCTAATTCATTTATTTGGGATAATTGTACGGGAGATAGTTTTTGGCATATTTGTACGTGAGTCTCCGATTTATCTTTACTTTCCCACCCCGAATCTAACTCGTCTTCATCTGTTTGGGCAAATAAAACTTCTCTATCATGCCATTCTTTTAAGAGATTCACGTGATAGATACCTCTGGATTTGGGTTTGTCAGGCATGCTAATTTCGTAATCAACGTTATTGATTTTCTTAGTAATTTCATACGGGCCCTGCCATCTAGACAGTAGTTTACTACCTTCCATAGGTAGTAGCAGAAGGACCTTCTGTCCGACTGTGAAATTTCGCTTTTTAACTTTTTGGTTGTATCGGCGTTGTTGGCCTGACTGAGCCCTATATAAGTTCTTTTTTACTACATCTTGTATTTTTGCAAGGTGGTCCCTCATTTCTATCACTCTTTTAACTGATGATCTAGCATTGTCATTTCCTGTTTCCCAATTCTCTTTTATGAGATCCAATACTCCCCTAGGGGTTCTACCATACAGCAGTTCAAAGGGAGAAAATCCTGTAGAGGATTGAGGTACTTCACGAACCGCAAACATCAGGGGATCCAAGAGAATATGCCATTTTCTTGGGTTGTCCATGATGACTTTTCTAAGCATACTTTTTAAAGTTTTATTGAATCTCTCCACAAGCCCATTTGTCTGTGGGTGGTATACCGTCGTTTTTAGGGGTCTCACATCCAGTATCCTCCACATTTGTTTGAATGTTGTGCTCATGAAATTGCTGCCTTGGTCCGTCAGGACCTCTTTGGGGAATCCTACTCTCGAAAATACCTTAAGCAGCTCTTGAGCCAACACCTTTGCGGATGTACTTCGAAGGGGAATGGCCTCGGGGTAACGGGTGGCATAGTCAATAATAACCAAAATGTACAAATGTCCCCCAGCCGATTTAGGCAGGGGTCCAATTAAATCTAATGCTATCTTTTCAAAAGGTTGGTCTACTATGGGCATTGGAATTAATTCTGCTCCTGGCGCTGGTCTACGTTGTGTTAATTGGCATTTTTTACATGAGTGGCAAAATTTTTCTATATCTGTTCGCATTCCAGGCCACCAGAAACGTTGTTCTATACGTTTAAACATTTTCTCTACTGAGAGGTGGCCTGAAATTGGAATGTCATGTGCTATTCTCATAACTTCTGCCCTCCATATAGATGGGACGATTAATTTTTCTAATTCCTGAGCATCCCTATAATACATTAAACCATTTTTCTCTATAAATCCTGGGTGTGTATCTGATTTAAAGTACATATTAGCAATTTTTTGTTTTATAAACTCCAAAGTGCAGTCATTTTGTTGTAGGAACCTCACCCGTTCACGCGTAGCCTGGGTCATCTCTTCTCGTATTGTCGGATTCTCCCTCTCTTCATCACCCCATAGTCCTTCCTGTGTATGCAACAAATCATTAATACCCGGCCAATCCCTGCCTATTAACATCTCATGTGCCAAATTCGGTACAACTCCCACATCCATTTCCCTCGTCAAGCCATTAATTTCAATCTTTGCTTGAGTAGTGCCATACGGTTTTGAATCTCCGTGTATACATCTTATATTTACAACCTTGTCATTTCGTTGTCCCACAATCTCCCTTATTAAAGTCTTTGCACATCCTGTATCGATAAAAGCAGTTACACATTTTCCATTAACAGAGGCCTGTATCTCCCAATGTTTGAATAATGATGTAGGCCTTGATTTTTCTATGCTAGAACCTCCCCATGCACATTCTGTCTTTTTGCAATCGCGAATGAAATGTTGCGGTGAACCGCATCTGTAACATACAGGTTTGTTGCCCAACATTCTGGCTTGGAAAGAAGCCCTCATGAGTCCTCTTCCCCCTCTGGGCATCATCCTGTCTTCTGTGCCGGACCCTCTACGTGAGCCAGTTGATCCTTCGGTAGACATCTTGGGAGGAACTCTCGCGATATCAAGCGGTTTTTCAGACGTCCTGTTCTTGCGCTGCGGGATTTTCTCCGTCGTAATCTCGCGGTGCTGAATCTTCTCGTCAGCGATTTCGAGTCCTTCCAAAAGGTGTATGACGTCATCTATGGATGTCGGTCGGTTCCTCTTAACCCAAGATGCCGCGTATGGAGGTATGCAGTTGAGAACATGTTCAATTATGATGGAATCGATTATGCCCTCCTTCGTGCTCTCACTCGGGCGTAACCATTTGATAGCGTTTGCCTTAAGTTTCTGTATCCAAGTCCGGGGTTGAGTGCCTGTTTTGTATTCGAGAGCGCGAAACTTTTTCCTGTATGCTTCGGGAGTCAGATTTAGTGTTAATAAAATGGCTAGTTTAACTTTTTCATAGTCGGAGGCCTCGATTGGTCCTAGCGCGTCAACTATTTCTTGTAGCGTACCCGTTAGGCACGGTGTCAGGATCAGAGCCCATTGTTCTTGTGGCCAACGAGCTGCCCGAGCTACTCTTTCAAACGTATTCAAATACGCTTCTGGATCATCTTCTTTGGACATCTTTTGCATTCGAACCAGTGCAGGATTAGACACCCATGTATTTTTGCCCGATTGGTCTGCAGTGTTATTAAGAGAAGTGTCTTGTTCTGTGTTTCTTGTTAGGTGAGCCAGGAATAAACGCTTTTGTTCTGCTAGCATTTCCAAGATTTTGTCTTGCTGGTTGTTACGGTTCTCGATGTTGTTATTTACTAAATCCCGTTGGGCGCCAGTTTGTGAGGGTTCTCTAAACAACCGTGGTGGTTCATTCTCAGAGACGAGTCGAGTAGACATGGAGGGTTCAACAATAAACGGGTTTTTATTACTTACAGAAGGAAATTCTCTGTAGGCATTTTCTTCTTCGTTAACAAATAACTTTGAGCTTGGGTTACAAACATTGTCTAACCAAACATCTTCTAACAAACTACATTCGAACAGATTTTTAGAGGTGTTGGCTTCACCTAATGAAAAGGGGGAATTCCCCTTCCGTGACCCGGGCATTGTGTGCCACAACATGGGTGTCTCACCCATTGGGGCATGGAGTGAAACTCCCGTCTCTTCCTCCATTCCTTATGGTATTTCTCGGAGTTCTCGGGCCACCTTAAAGGTCTCACAGAGACTGCCCAAGTTATTTCTTCCTCCCTCCTCCGAGGGATTAGACCCGTATTTTCCCCTACCCGGCTCTCCAACGTCTGCGTTCCAACCGTCTTTTTCTCCTCCTCCCAACTGTCATTCTTTTTCCCCTCTCCTCGCGCCCCGCCTATGTCACCTTCTTCCCACTCATCGTCTAACTCCTCCAAAGCCCATAATACTGCAGGCTCTTCCTCCTCGCACATATTTCCCACTTCCTGTAAAGTTATTTCCCTTATGCCCCTGGTGCCCAGTTCCTGGTCCTTTGTGTTTCTTTCTTGTTTATCGTCTTTCTTTTCATCATCTGTTATTCCAGACGGCACACTTTCTGATATGGTGGTCGTCACCTCCTCTGTCTCACAATAGTTTAAGCCAATCCTTCAGTTTTTTGCATTTCTCCCATATTTCTTTGGATACTTTTTCTTCCCTAATCCATCTAAAATAACTATACCACTTTTCTTTTTCGTAATTTCCAAATCTTCCCATTTTTAATCTTGCCAATATGTCTGATTGTATTGTTTCAAGAAGATATAGATTTCAATTATCCTCATTCCATTTAGTGGAATCTTTCCATCCCCATGCGATCACTGAATGTGCCGCTATTAGCATTGCTTTCAATAAATATTGGTCTACAGCCCTTAATTTTTCACAACCCAATATACCCATAAATAATAAACTTCCATTAATTTCTAATTTAATTTTGAACCAATTTTCTATTTTCCTAAGGATTATATTCCAAAATGATTTAACTTTAACGCATTCCCACCAAAGGTGGGAATACCAACCTGGTTCATTGTTACAATGACAACAATTTGGTTTAAATCCTTTTATCATGTATGCAAGTTGTGTCGGTGTTCTATACCATTTGAATATAACTTTCCTTTCTAATTCTCTAAATTTCACCAATTTTATTTCTCTAATACCTTTCACCATTTTCCTTATATCGTCCTCTGTTAATATCATTTCATTGCTCCATTTATTTTGCAATGCTTTAAACAAAAAATCTTTATCCATAAGTTTATATATTTGACCTGTCAATCCTTTTCCCTTTAAATCTAAAATTTTATGAATTTTCCCAAACCTCTTTTCCTCTTGTATGGGGCCTTCAGTTTGTAAATGTAACTTAACCCTATTATATAACCCTAACAGATTCAACCAATATTTTCCCCCACACCATTAACTAATTCCTGAAAAGGAATTAGTTTGCCATTCTTATGCAAATTCTTAATACATTAATACCCTTTACACGCTAACCTTTTCCATAAACCTTCCTCGAATGAGTCTCCCTCCTTTCTTAGACTTTCCAAAGGTTTACCCTGTACAAATCCTCCTTTCCATTTAGCTTGCCATTTTCCCCATATCTTAAAGGCCACCTTTCTAGGGCCACTTGCTATCTTAAGAATACTTTGCTCCCTATCTGTATAGATACCAAACTTGCCAATTCCATTATTTATTTCATCCTCAATTCTTACCCACTTATTTTTGTTTCTTCCATCGAGTTCCAGTAGATATTTCAATTAAAATGATTCATAGTAAAATTCCAACCACGGCAGACCTCATCCCAGATCCTCTTGTGGCATATAAATCAATCTTTGGACTTCCCTTGCCTTCTTTCCCCCAAATACCCAAGTTCTTAATTCCTTATCCCATCCTCTCAAGACATTTTTTGGAATCCATATAGGTAGCACTTGAAAAAGATACAATATTTTAGGGACTATAAATGTCTTAATTGTTCTAATTCTGTTCATAAGTGCTAATACTCTATTCTTCCATTCCCTCAGTTGCTTTTGTATCTTTTTCCATACCATCTTAAAATTTGTTACTCTTAGTTTATTTAAGTTTTTAGTTATGATAACTCCCAAATATTTAAGTTTTTTTGTCCCTATTGTCATTCCCGTTAATTTCCTTATTTCCTCTTGTTCCCTATATTTAACATTGTAAAACATTATTTTTGATTTTTTAATATTCATGCCTAATCCTGTACATTTTCTAAAGTCTTCTAATATAATCATGATTTCCTTCAATCCCTCCAATGGGTTCCGTAAAACTATTAAGACATCATCGGCAAAAAGGTTCACTTTTATTTCTTCCTTCTCCAATTTATATCCTTGTATCCTTACCGCATTTCTAATTTTGTCTGCCAAAGGCTCCATTGCTAGGATAAATAATATAGAGATAAGGGACACCCCTGCTTAACCCCTCTTTGTATTAAGATTTCATTTGTCCAGCTTTCATTAACCCTGACAACAGCTTTGCTGTTTCTATAAATTTCTTTTATTGCCTGCACTATTTCGCCCTTGAATCCAAATTACTCTAGAACTTGAATTAAATATTCATGACTTACTGTATCAAATGCCTTATAAACGTCAAGTTTTAGTAATGCCAATTTTCCCTGATGTTTCGACTCTCTTCTATGTGTTAAGATGTTAACTATATTTCTTAAGGGGTGTCCTATTAATCTCCCTTTAACAAATCCATATTGATCTTCATTCACTAGCTTTGGTAGAAGGGTTGCTAACCTCTTTGCTAATATTCTAGTAAAGATTTTATAATCCTGGTTTGTCAAGCTTATAGGTCTATAAGAGTTACATTCCATGGGGTTCTTTTTGCTTTTTAGTATAAGTACTATCTCACTTTTTCTCCACGAATCTG
Organism: Phrynocephalus forsythii; assembly: GCA_029282475.1. Classification (NCBI taxonomy): domain Eukaryota; kingdom Metazoa; phylum Chordata; class Lepidosauria; order Squamata; family Agamidae; genus Phrynocephalus; species Phrynocephalus forsythii. The sequence continues at coordinate 133,156,598 of JAPFRF010000008.1, read as the reverse complement.
GGGCTTTGCCACCCTTCAGAATATTATTAAACAACTTTCTCATTTCTGGTATTAAGTGTTTCCCTGCCATTTTGTAATACTCGGGAGTATAACCATCTAGCCCCGGAGATTTCCCTTTCTTTAATTCATTAATTACTTCTTGAATTTCAATATCTGTTATTTCCCGGTTGATACTCTCCAAATCATCTTCTTTAATTGGGTCTTTATATAATGCTATCTTAGACTCTTACTTTACCTGTTTATACAAATTTTGAAAAAACTTAGTGAATTCCTCTTTTATTTGTTTATCCCCACATAATCTTACACCTTCTCCTCCTTTAATTGCCCCTATAGCTTGTTTATCTTTTTTCTTCTTCAAATAATTGGATAGCCTTCTTACAGTATTTATGTTGATGCATTGGAAGTCATTTTTCACCAATAAATCTCGTTTCCGGACCCATGTCCAATCCAACTCATATAGATCCTTTTTAGCCTTCTCTAACTGAGCACTGACTTGTTTACTGTACTTTCTTTGTAATTGTTTCTGCAATTCTCCAATTTCCTGAAGTTTCAATTGTCTTCTCTCTCTCATCTTTTTTTTCCTAAATTCGATTTCCTTTGCTATACAGTATCCTCTTATTACAGCTTTCCCTGCATCCCAGACCACCTCCATATCAGCTGAATTGCTATTCTCCCTAAAAAATAACTCTATTTTTTGATTCAAATCCTCTATATCTTTTTCTTTCCAGAAATATCTAGGATCAAATCGCCATCTCTTAAGTTTCTGTTCTTGATATGTCTTAAATTCCATCACTAGTGGTGCATGGTCCGACAACCAAATTGTTTCTGTTGTTACTCTTGAGACTTCTAGTTGAGAGTTCCCCTTCACTAAAATGAAACCTAGGAAAGAGAACTTTTTGTAACCTTTTAGAAAAGTAAGTAGGTTCCTTCCTTTGGGATACAATCTCATGCACATCTTTTAAATTCAACTCCTTCAATACTCCTTTTTCTTTATTTCTCAGATTGCAGTTAAAGTCGCCCACCAGTATAATCTCACCCTCATAAAAATTCTTTAATTTCCGTAGAATTCCTTTTAGGAACCCTTTCTGTCCTTTGTTGGGCGCATATATATTAGCCAATATGTATAATTTGCCATTCACATGTAGTTTCCAGAAAACATATCTCCCTTCCTTGTCTGAGAGTACCCTTAGAGTTTCTACTTTTAACCTTGAGTGGGTTAAAATTGCTACCCCCTTGCCCTATTTGTACCCTTTGACTCAACCAGTCTGCTCCATTCCTTTACATTCCAAAGCTTGGAATCATCCTTTCCCTTGTGGGTCTCCTGCAAAATGCTATGTCGATTTTCATATCATGCTATAGTTTCTGGAGTCTAAATCGTTTGATATTTGAAGCCATACCATTTACATTTAATGACATTACATTTAATGAATTACTTTTAGAATTCCTAGTCTTTAATTCTCTTGTTCCTCTTGGTTCCCCCCTCCCCCTCCCCCAACCAATCCCTCACCAGGATGGAGCGAAATTTACCCTCCAATTTTATTGGGCTCTGGATTCCACCTACTCCGATGTACTTCTCTCCCTTACACTTTAATCAAAAAAAATTTTTTTACTCAGCTTCCCACATAATCCAACCCACCACTATACATTTTTTCCCATTAGTTAGACCAGAAAAACAAGGAAAGAAGAAGAAAAACCATTATCCCATTAAACTCCCATTGCAGTCCACTCTCCCACTTAACAGGCTTCTTCTCCCCCCCTTAGAAGTTTCTTCTTATTTCGTTCCATATTTCTCCTCCTAGGGCGGTTAGTCTTCCTCCTGTAGATCATCAGTACTGTCATCGTTCTCTCCCGCCCTCTGCTCTTCATGAGTCTTTTCTTCTGCTGCAGAAAATCTTTGTAGCAAGCTTTGCGCCTCAACTGCATTGCTGGCTCGATACAAGACCTTGTCCTTAAACATCAAGATTGCTGTTGGAACACCCCATGAGAAGCGAATGCCCTTATCAAACAGCTTCTGTGTGAAGGGCTTAAGGACGGCTCTTTCTCGCAAGGTCTCTGGAGATAAGTCATGTCTCACTGTTACTCTCTGGTTCTCAAATTGTAAAGATTTCATTTTCCTTAAGGCCTTAAAAACATAGTCTCTCATTTTCACTCTTGTAAAAGCAACAGTTACTTCTCTTGGCCAGTTGCCAGTTGATAGTTTGCTTTTCAGTCCTCTATATACTCTTTCGATATCGCTCTCACTTATACTAATTTGTAATCCCTGAAACCATAACAATAAATGTTTCTCAAGGTCTCTTTGATGAATGCTTTCAGGAATTCCTAACAGCCTTAGAGGTTTTCTTCGCTGGCTGGCTGATAACGAAGCCACTCTTCTCTGAAGCTGTTTGATTTGAGACTCAGCCATTGTTTTCTTATGTGAGTCTTCTGCAAGAGCTTTTGTAATTTTAATTTCCTCTGCCATCCCCTCTATTTTTTCCTGCAACATTTTAATGTCAGTACTTATATTGAGTTCCATATTAGAGAGAAGTTGTGCTAGTTCTTTCACCTCCTTTTTGGTAGCCATTTTCTCCACCCTTTCTGATCTTCTTTATTTACTCAGTCCTTATCTCCAATATTTTATCACCCGGGTGGGATATTGACTCACCAACTTCAACTCTCAGTATTGTTGTCACATAGGAGAACCGGAAGAGATAAAAGGCCTCTTTTCCTCTCCTCTTGGGAAGCTTATCTTATTTTCCTTGCCGGAGGGAAACACCAAGGCGTCTATCCCAGTCGACGCATGCGTGGAACCCCCAGATTGTTTTTAGTGTAGACACCATTCATGGTCCAGGATGCTTGTTTTAAATGTATACAGATAAATGCTGTCACAAATGTGCAAGAAGCATTGCTTAACCACATAGCATTCAATGGGATTAATACGTTCAAACAATGCATGTAGTGCAGAAGATATGCACAGCAAAGCTCACATTTGATGTGTGTGTGTGTGGGGGGAAACAAGAATGGAACATAATGTGTGTGTTTTAAAACCAACACTAAAAGTGGATGGAACCAGGCACAGATCTAATGCAGCAGTATTAAAAGCAAGTTTTGTAGGTATAAACATCATAGATAGACATGTCTAGCCCAGTAGAGGTCAATCTGCTTTTCTGGCTGTTTTAGTATCACTTTGACTACCTGGAAAGCAGAAGTGGAGAACAGCACAGATTATTTATCTGTATGGTGACTTGACACACTCACTAGAATAGTCTCCACAGAAATTTGTCTTGAAAAGTAGAGACAGTCTACTGAGAGTTTGTTAAACCCACAAGAATTCTCAGCCCTAGCATGAGTTGCATTTTGTTGTTGCTCTTTTCCTTTTTTATCTCTGTAAAATGTCTATATACAAAGCCAGTGTCTGTTTTTCTTGAAACACAAAGCAAACACAACAAGCACCAAAGGATTGTCTGATTGATAGAAAATAGAGATGGGCACAAAACAAAAAATGAAATGCAGTTTTGTTGTTTCATTACGTAGCAAATTACTACATTTCATCATGAAATGAAATGATTCATCCTACAGGAAATGGCACAGGAGCTTCCTCAAGCTCTTCCCAGTAAGCACCCCAAGTTTGGAGAGATTTGGGGGTCAGGGGGCTGAGTTATTAAGGTCCAAAGGGGGTGCCCCTAGGAAAAATATTTCTAATTTAATCAAGATTGGTGGCTTCACTTCCAAATCCCAATTTAATTATAAAGATTATTTTCCTAGGGGCACCCCATTTGGATCTTAATAACTCAGCAATCTGACCCCCAAATATCTCCAATATTTGGGAGACTTCAAGGAAGAGCTTGGGCAAGCTCTCCTGCCATTTTGGTGCTTCTAGGATCCAGGGGAGCATAGTGTTTCGTTTCATTTCATTTTGTTTCATTTTGTAATGAAACTACACTGTAAAAAATTGTTACAAACTAAATGAAATGAAACTTCTAAAGAAATAAAATGAAATCATTTTCATGCCCATCTCTAATAGAAACAAAATAAACAACCTATCAATTCCAATTTAAAAAAAAGTTCATGCAACAAGGCAACAAATATCATAATATTGCCTATTTGCAGTTTAATTTTCTCATATCCATTGAGTATTTACATCTCCATATTAGAATTTACATAAGCTTTTGTTACATTGGGCATGTGCATGAATAGTGTCATTTTGGCAACATGAAGACCCACAGTGCAGATCTTATTGTTAGTGCACACTATTACATTTCAAATCTTTAGTGATTGTTCATTAAGACAGTTTGTCAGACTTTTTATTATTTACTCTGGGGCCTGATATATCTTGACTCACTAGAGATACATGGAAAACAGCAGCATTTGCATTTTTTATACATAATCAGGCTCTTATATGAATTTTTCAGCTTAAGTGATTGCCGATCTCCTTCAGAGGACATATAATTTTACTGTGGCCTATGGGACTGCTTCACATAATGATTGTGCATTGTTTGATGGCAGAAGTAACCAGGGTGAAGTGCACATGAGACTATGCAGTTACACAGGAACAAGTGATAAGACATGCTGCTGTTTTTGGTCTTCAAATGAAAGGTTGCAGCCTCCCCTGACATAACATGGATCCTAATATATCAAATCAAATCAAATCAACCTTCATTGGCATTAAAATAAAATAAAACAACACAACAAGAGAAAATGAGGTACAGCAAGAAGGGTAATCAAACACGGAACCGGTGATTCTAATATATGCATTAGTTACTTAAGCCAATGAGATGGGGAATAGGGAAGCCCAGATCCTCGTGCTGCTATAATTTCAGAGGCAAAGGAGGCCATCTCATCCAGATAAGAGGTGACTTGCGTAGAGAGAAGGAACCTAAGCTTAACCAAGCCTTCCCACCCTTGCATTCTATCGAGGATCGAGGATAGATATTTCTTACGAAGTGCATCGTGAGTTGGGCAATGAAAGAAGATGTGTTCAAGCATTTCAACGGCATTAGTTTGACATGGACAGATCTTCTGGGAGTAAGGGATTCCATTGGACCTGCCTGACAATAGTGCCGAGGGGAAGGAATTGCATCTGGCAAGTGAATAGGCTCTGCGCGCTTTGGGACATGTTAGGTGTCAGAAAAAAAGCAGGCTTCCCAGGTAGGACGGGATGTTAAATTGAAGTGGGGAGCTGATGGCATTGGCTTCGCTGCACAGTTCTTGCCATTCGATGTTCAATAGCCTGTCTTTAAATAGTCCTATATGCTTCAGATTGACTTAACATGCCAAGCTGCTCAATGTCCAATCCTGCTACTTTAAGAGTGGTAAGAACATCGGAGATCTCGACTGGGAGGTCAGGATCTATCAAAAGTTGATATAATAAATGGGTATGAACTGGGTTGTAAAGGATTCCAAGCCAGAATTTAATAGCTCTTAATCTGGCCAAGGTCTTCAGCCTTATCATGCCAATTTCTAAGCAAAGAACGGCGTATGGGACACATTTAGGAAGGCCTAGGATTCTTCTCAAAAATGAGGCTTGAATACTCTCCACTGTGCAATCTATAGCTTTATACCAAATTGGTGATTCATATAAGATTTGAGATAGGGTTTTGGCCTTAAATATTGTCAGGGAAGCTGGTACATACCGATTGCTATAGCTAAAAAAGAATCGTGAGATTGCGCTAGCAGAGATCTTGCTTGAATTTAGGACATACTTGCGATGGGAAAACCAGGTGTGCCTGTAGTTGTAGTGAACACCCAGGTACTTAAATGACTTTATCTGCTCTATAACATTACCCTTACAAAGCCATTTGTGGGCAGTCCATTTTCTCGCAAAGACCATTATTTTAGATTTGGAGTAATTGACCTCCAAATTATTGGCTAAGAAATAGTCCGTGGCACCATTAAGTAAGCGTTTAAGACCTATCCTAGTGCGAGAGAGAAGTATTGCGTCGTCGGCGTACAAAAGCAAAGGAACTTTGACCCAGTTTTGGGCAATGGCTATTCACATTCCGCAGATTAGGAGCTATGTCATTTAGGAAGAGGTTGAAAAGTGTTGGGGCCAGAATGCAGCCCTGCTTCACTCCTTTATTTGTTTTGAAGGGTTGAGTTAGTTTGCCATTGTGAGAGCATCTAACCGTGCATAAAGTATTGGCATGCAAGGCTCTAATTAGGAGAAGTAGCCTTTGATCAATATTCCATCTGGATAATTATGGGGAATTAGGATCCCCCTTTTTGTAGATGGGAACAATTGTGGCAGTTATCCAATCTTTGGGTATAAAGCCGGTTTTAATATATTTAACACTGCCATCATATTAATAGATAGGGAGATTAAGAAGTGGGTAACCAAATAAATGCTTGTTTTAAAGAGAGCTTCTAGATGTGAAAAGTATTGTTTAGGCTAGCACTACAACATTAGTTAAATATCACCCTCTGAAAAGAATTAATTTTAAGGCAGTTTTCACCTGTCACTGGCTGGTAATTATAATTCTGATATGTACCCAGTATACCTCAAGATATTATTTCTTCTTCATAAACCTTTGGGTGCAATATAAGATACCATTAGGACTGTTCACAATGGACCAACTATAAATAACAGATGATATGATCACCAAAAGAGTACAAAGAATCAAATACTGGACATCACCCAGCAATGATCACCTGCATGGGTTTTGGCTTAAACACCTGACCAGTCTGCATGGAAAAATGGCCCAACAATTTAATGAAATGTTGAGGACGGGTTATACTAATGAGTGGTTAACAACTGGCAAAACCTATTTGATTCAGAAGGATCCAACAAAAGGAGCAATACCTGAAAATTACAGGCCAATAATGTGTTTACCAACTATGATAAACTGCTAACAGGCATCATAGCTGATAGAGTCCAGGATTATTTGGAAGCAGATAACATCATGCCACTAGAGCAGAAAGGGAACAATTGGTGAAGTAGAGGCACAAAAGATCAGTTACGCATTGATAAAATAATCCTAGAGAATTGTAAAGCCCGGAAAACTAATTTATATATGACTTGGATTGACTATAAAAAAGCCTTTGACTCAGTACCGCATAGTTGGATTACTAAGTGCCTGAATGCCATTGGAATATGTAAAAGTATTAGTGCCCTAATTGAAAATGCAATGAAGAACTGGAAAACAGAATTGTTTATCAGGGACAAAAGCTACGGATTGGTTAGCATTAAACAAGGGATTTTTCAAGGTGACTCTTTGCAACATCTCCTATTTACTATTGCCCTGATTCCCCTCTCAGTAATTTTGCAGAAGACAAATTTAGGGTACCTAACGGCTAAAAATTCAGGGAAAATTTCTCATCTATTGTATATGGATGACTTAAAGTTGTATGGAAAATCAGAATCTGAAATTCATCCACTGACCAACACAGCCTGAATTTTCAGTACTGATGTTAGTATTGAGTTTGGACTAAACAAATGTGCCACAGTGGCACTGAGAAAATGAAAAATCACTGAGAGTGTAATCTCCAGGCTTAAAACCGAGGTACTTCAAGGGCCAGATGCAGGGGAGTGGTATCAGGAGACAGATATCTAGTCTCATGTGCTCCCAAACACATCTGGTGGGGCCACTGTGAGATACAGGAAGCTGGACTAGATGGGCCTTTGGCCTGGTCCAGCATGGCCCTTCTTATGTGCTTATGTTCTTATGTTCTTATGAATTGAAATGACAAATGGACAAGCCATTAAGTATCATCAGTCTGAAGCCTATAAATATCTGGGCATACTGCAATTAGATAATATCAAGCATGGTCAAGTGAAAAATGTGGTCAGTAAAGAATATATCCAAAGGGTTAGAAAAGTATTAAAAAGTAAGCTGAAGGGTGGTAACACTATCAAGGCCATTAATAGCTGGGCCATACCAGTCATCAGGTATACCACTGGCATTATAAACTGGACTCACATGGAGCTAGATATTCTGGATAGAAAAACAAGAAAACTTATGACCATTCATCATGCATTACATCCACGCAGTGATGTTGACAGAACTTAGAAAATCAGAGGTCTTTTTTGAAGCAGTTTGTTGCAGATTTTTAGTGCGAGCCAGCAACTTAAGAACAAAGAGGTTTTTAAAGTAAAGCAAACAAAGAGTCAATACAGGAAAACAACAATGCAAATATGAGCTGATAGCTGGGATAATAAAGCACTGCATGGACAGTTCCTCAAAAAAATCAAAGGAAAAGTAGATGAGGAAAAGACTTGGTTATGGCTCACCAATGGAACACTGAAAAAAGGGACAGAAGCCCTGATTTTTGCAGCTCAAGAACAAGCTATCAGAACAAATGCAGTTAAGGCTAGAATAGAAAAATCAGCTGAGTCTCGCACATGTAGACTCTGTAAAGAGTTGGATGAAACTATCGACCATATATTGAGTTGTTGCAAAAAAATTGCTCAGACTGATTACAAACAGTGTCATAATGTAGTTGCTCAAATGGTCCACTGGAATTTGTGCCAGACCTATAATCTCTCCATAGCAAAGAACTGGTGGGATCATTAGCCTGAAAAAGTGATTGAAAATGAGCATGCAAAATTACTTTGGGACTTCCGAATACAGACAGACAGGGTTTTGGAGCATAATACCCCAGATATTGTGATTGTGGAAAAGAAAAAAGTGTGGATCATTGATGTTGCTATACCAGGTGATAGTAGAGTCACCGAGAAACAACTTCAAAAAATTACCCAATATCAGGATCTGAAAATTGAACTTCAGAGACTCTGGCATAAAGCAGTACATTGTATAAAGGAATTAATTAGTTTCAAATGAAATTCTGTTGAGCAAATTTTCCTTTATACAAATTTCCCATAGGAATGCATTGAAAAAAGAGTAATCCCTAATCACGACCATTCTTATGTTGTACGGATTTTCCCCATAGGTGATTCTGTTAAGCAAATTTTCCATATCTCTAGAATTTTTTATGTTGTACAGATTTTATGTTATACAAACCATTTGTTATACAAGGGTTCACTGTATTTAGAAGAAATCGGAGTTGACAAAATCACCATCAGTCAGCTGCAGAAAGCCACCTTACTGGGATCTGCTCACATAATTCACAAATATATCACATCGGTATTTTTTTTCATCAGAAGGCCTGACCCCACTGATGTTTTTTAGATACATGTCAGTCAGAATGGAAGAAGCATATAGTTGCAGAGATATCAAAATTAGGCTAAATAGCAATGGGTCTTACAGAGGCTATGATGAATGCAGTGAAACTAAGGGTCTGGGATATAGAATTACAGAACCATGCTGGCCAGTTGGGGAAATACAACTACCTTTTGAAATTTGCTTTTACCATTTCCCCATACTTAACCAGTCTTATTTCGTCTAATGCCTGAAAGGATTTTACACTTGCTAGATTCAATGCACTACCTTCCAAGCTTTTGGAGGGAAGGTTTCAAGGTTTACTTCCATCAGACTGCATTTGCCCATGCAATAGTGACCAAGTTGAAACATTTGAACATGTTCTTGACATTGCTATCGGGATATCAGCATGGAGCGCCTATCTCTTATTATCTGCAAATTTCCAAGAAGAACAGAGGAAGTTTATGTACAATTGGTACTTTCTGACAATATCCATCATATTACCAGAAAAGTGGCTAAATTCTGTGTGGCAGCAATAGTGACTCACAAACAGATGATTGGGTTGCGACCAGATAATAATACCTCTATGCCATAAACCTGCCCTTGCTTTTATCTTATTTTAAGGATATATACTCAGCTTAGCTGAGTATGTAATTTATGAACCTGTAAGTAAGGGTTTATTTATTATGATTTTAATGGAAGACTGTATAATTTTGTACTTATTTCAAATTTTGAATTGTATGTGTTTATTGCAGATTGTTTGGTGTTTTTCGTCTTTGACTGTGATAAAGCTATTCATTCATTCATTCACTCACTCACTCATTCATTTATACCTCACTATTCTTTTGTCCAAATGTCCCCTCTATAACAAATTTGGTTCTGATCCAGGTTCTAGTTTCTAAACAATTTTTGTTGTGTTTGGGAGCACTCCTATTTTTAATTGGCTTTTGGAGCGCTAAAGCGGACTGTCCCAAAAGACCTAGTACTGCTCACTTGTGCAGCAATAACGGACATGCTAGGGTCCTATCAGTCCACTTATGTGAGAAAAGTTAGTGTGGCAGTCCCAAATTGAGTGAGTAGGGACAAACTGAGTATGTGTGGTAAGAAGCAGTCTCTCCATTGCCCATTATATTGATTTGCTTGTCATTGCAGATGAAAAACAAACATGGCAGCCTTTTTGTGTTTCAGTGGTTCATCCATTATCTTACTCTAACAGATAACAACTGAAAAAAATAGCATTTTATCACATTTTCAATCTAATATATTTAGGTTTGAATCAGAAGATTGCCTGTCTGAATGGCAGGCACATCTTTAATCCTTTCCACAGCTTCCACTGCCCTTACAAGTGTTTTCTTTATTACCCAGCTCCTGTTTAATATTCCACTCACTCAAGAACATTCAATGTACTTTTGCAACAATATCACTTTTCATCTTTGCCTAGACCTTGAAAGTGAGAGAGGAGGATATATGCCTATTAAGTACATTTTTTAATCTTGACGGAGTCCCTCCATCTTCTCCAGAATAATTGCACTGTTACACTCATTCACATTCTCCTATAACTGTCAGGTGCTGGTTTTGATATGTAGCACAAGACAGGCATTGAGTATAATCAAGAGCTTTTTCTGTACAACACAATTTCAAATAATTTTGAGAATAATCTGAGTGCAGGTCAATTCCTTATCTTCAATCCAACCCAGTAGTTGTCATGATATGATGCATCATTTATAGAATCCTATTAAAACCACATTCTTTTAGCCATGATAGTTTGACTTTGTGGGATGGGGAGCCTATCATTTAGATGACTACCCTAGTTGCGTAAGAAGATGCAATTACACCAGGTATTACTGACATGTATTTAATAACGTAATAAAGCTGCCATCTGTAGCTGAATTTGTTAGTTTGAAAATAGGCCATTTTACCTATAAAGCTGGCAAAGAAAAAAAAATATTGCTTCCAGACAGAGGAGGCTTGCCAATGTAGCCGGTGCTAAAGAAACTCTAACACACAGGCATACGTCTCAGTTGTACGTGAGACATAAGAGGCTCCAATAAACTCTTTCCTTTTGATCAGGAAGATGAACATGCAGAAACTGACTTTCAGGATGAAGCTGGGACTTTGATAGTGGGTCTGTTTATGGATGCCTCTTATGATAGTTTTAGTTATATTTCCCTACAACTGATTCTTAAACAATAACAGTATTTGATGTTTTTCCACTAATGCTTTTAGTGTAAGGAAGAAAAACAGTGAGTTCAGCTATATCTGAGATGATATATCCCCTGTTGAAATCGTTTATTATATTTTTATTACTGTTTATCCTTCTGTATTTTTGAAATATTGAAGCCATAAAGCCATCTGGTGATGTTCAACACATTCTGAATGTTTCAAGTCATACCATATCTTCTTTATCTTCTGAGGGTAGAATTTTACTAATTTATTTTAGCAGTTTGCATTCATTTTAATGCCTACGCCACATATATAGTTTATTTACAGTGCTCTAGAGGTCTTTTGTTACAGAAACAGTCTAGAGACAATTTGCATGGAACAATAAATTAGTGTTTTTGAAATCAGTCCCAGCCTCTCCCAAATTCCTCATTTCTTATGATGAGATTGAAATGTGCTGTGCGGAAGAGCACAGAACAATACTGTACCGTTATTCTAGATGCCACTTGTTTTTAATTCCTCCAGCAGTCCTTTGGTCCCTTGTGACTGGATGATAAATGGGCCTGGGTCAGTCTTGAGCTAATCATGGGGCTTCCTTGTGTTGCTCCCGAGTCTGGCTCCAAGGGTCTCAGCTTGTAAACCTGCCTTTTCTCCCAGAGAACCACCTGTCTCCCAACCTGCTCAACTCCCAAGCAGACAGCTTCCTTAGTCCCCAATTCTAGCTGTCAGTTGCACAGATTGATAATCATCTTTATTGCAGTACTGTGAACATCTTTGTTTGTTAGTTCCTCTAAATAATTAGTGTAGAGTTATAAATTCACTTCCATAGAATCATAGAATAAATTAGTTGGAAGGGGCATATAAAGCCATTGAGACCAATCCCATGTTCAAGGCAGGAATCCAAATCAAACTAGATCTGACAGATAGTTATCCAATTTTCTCTTCCATATAGAATATTTGAGTGCTCACCACCTCCTAAAGTAATTGGTTCCGTTGTCTTACTGTTCTAATACTTAAGATGTTTTTCCCCTGGTATTCACCCTAAATATAACTTCTTATGGCTTAAGCCCATTGCTATGCGTTGTGCACTCGGGGATGATCAAGAACAGATCCTGCCCCTCTTATGTATATACTTGTACTTCAAGTATTTGCCTTCCTCAAAATGAACTCTTCCAAGTGTCATGTGATATTCTCTACCAAACGAACATGCCATGGCTTATCCATCTATGACTTTTGCCATGCTAGTAGTAATTCCAGTCATTTGACACCTCTGTCCAGATCCTATATTCTCTCTCCTCATCAATTTACAATAAATAATATACAGTAACCCCCCCGTGTGTGTATACATGTGTGCACTTTCTAAGAACATAAGAACATAAGAAGAGCCATGCTGGATCAGGCCAAAGGCCCATCTAGTCCAGCTTCCTGTCAGGGGGCAGGAGCTATTGTTGGATCCCTGCCATGTTTCTGCAATATGCCCACCTCGGGCTCTGCGAGATTACCTGACCTTAGGGGTGACAAACCTGGTTATGTTTTTATCCGTGCGAATGGGACCCCGCTTTCCCGTTACCAGTTCTGGACTGTCACTGCTGATGCCCTCGCCAGGGCTGGTATTGTGGGGTGGCATTTCGGCTCCCACTCCTTCAGAATTGGGGCGGCCTCCATGGCAGCAGCCTTGGGCTACGATGCAGCTGGCATACAGCGTATTGGTCATTGAAGGTCACAGAAGTTTCAAGTTTATGTTCGGCCATTGCCGAAGTTTTAGCTGTTGTCCAAACGTTTTAACTTTTCTATCGTTCCAGGATCCGGTGTGAAGACAAGAGCCAGAGTGGTCGTCTTCGGCTGGGAGAGTAAGAACTGACAAAAGAAAATATTTTTTCACCCAGCGCGTTGTAAGTCTATGGAACTCCCTGCCACAGGATGTGGTGATGGCATCTGGCCTGGATGCCTTCAAAAGGGGATTGGACAGATTCCTGGAGGGAAACCATGATGGAGAAACCAGGGTACTTCAAGGGCCAGATGCAGGGGAGTGGTATCAGGAGACAGAGATCTAGTCTCATGCACTCCCAAATGCATCTGGTGGGGCCGCTGTGAGATACAGGAAGCTGGACTAGATGGGTCTTTGGCCTGATCCAGCATGGCTCTTCTTATGTTCTTATGTTCTTATGTTCATAGCTTTGTCCTCTGGGCAGTGAAGTATGCTGCATGCTCTCACTGGGGCCGAGAGTTGAGCCTGGGCGCGTGTGCCACCATTGAATGGCTGGGTCGCAGGGGCATGCTGTGGGCTGAGTTCTGCCGCTGGGCATGCCGTATTCCTCTGCATAACCCTCCAGATGTCCTGTTGCTGCACCTGAGTGGCAATGATCTCGCTCGTGTGCCGGGAGATGTTTTGTTCCTCAAGATCCTGCAGGACTTGAGTGAATTTTTGTTTTCTTTTCCTAGCACCCACATTATTTGGTTCGTGTTGGTCCCGCGCTTAGTGACCCTTGCCTTGTGGACAGAGCCCTCAGAATGATAAATGGTGAGGTTGCCAGTTTTCTTCGGCATGGACGTGGGTCTGTCATAGCCCACCCGGGTATCTCCGGCCATGCCCCTCACCTTTACAGAAGAGATGGAGTCCACCTATCTGACCCTGGCTTGGATATTTTCCTATCCGACCTACAAGGGGGCCTGAGGGCCGAGCTGCTCGGCTGTTTGGGGTAAGAGCCCCTGACTCTTATGTGGCGGGTAGTGCAACTGGTAACCGATTTCAGGTAAAGCTCTAACTAGATAACTCATTCGGCGATTTACAGCCCTTGAATTCAGTCTATCACCATTGGCTATGTCATCAGACAATTATTGTCGGAACATGAATTGAGGCATCTCGAGGGCTGTGCCGGGCTTCCAGATTCGCCCATCCTATCGCGATGCTCAACAGGTGGGCGAATTTACCTGTATATCGAGCTTGTTGGCTGAAGTATTGCATCCCATCTCATTACCAGTTTGCACTACGGCTCAGGTCCCCTTTACAGGTCCTGACTAACCCAATTAATAAGTTGATAATTTATAAATAAAGTTGTGGCCCATTGTACCCAAAAGCTGGAGTTGTCTCGCCTCTTTATTTCCAGGTTTGGGGGGGCAAGGCAATTTGTTTCACTCTAAGTGTATTTTTCAGCTTAGATTTTAAATGCTACATTTTCTTTTAATTAAACAAGGTTTCAGGACACAATGTCATTCATGGACATGAATGAATGACATAAATTTGAGCAAGCACAAATTTGTGCATTAATTATAGAAATTATCAAAGAAAATTAGGAGCTGAAGATGAAGTGGAGTTGAATGTATGATAATGATATATTTATCATTAAAGAGGAGTGGGAGAATGTGTTACTCACACCTTACGTAGGTAGTTAAACTGCAACTCCCATCAGCCCTAGCTAGCTGATTGTAAAGCTTTATGGGAAATTATAGTCCACCATTCTCTGGATAGCTACTCATTTCACATTTGTGCCTCTGAAAGTAAGCAAGAAAGCAGGGAATGGGTTAAAACACAGCTCTTGGGCAGCCCTGTAGAGTTTGGGTGGGTGTGAATTCCAGAATGGAACATGCTGTGGTCTGGAAATCAGATTGGTAGATAGGTTAAAAGCAAGCAAGTTTGTGGAATCTTTGAATTCCAAAAACATTGCCATGCTATGGCAATGAACATAGACAGATAGATCTATAGAAGTTTGGGACATAGGGTATGTCAGGAGAATGGGCCAGCTCTAATCTGGGGGGCATGAAATATACCACTTCATGTCACAGTCAAACTCTGTGTGAAAAGTCACACTTTAACAGATTTTGCAAGGCTCACGTGGGCACCCTTGCAGTGTGAAAGGCAGCCCATGAATCCTAACAAAAATTTCCTTGAGAAAATAATTGTTTTTAACCATTTGGAAGAAGGTATAAAATGACATGCGTAATAGTTGCAGTTCCTCTTTTAACTTTATTGTTGTTCCTTCCATTAAATGGAGAGAAAGTTTTCCTAGCAAAAAGAGAAATCTGACTTCAGGCCAGGAAAAGGGGCATATGAGGAATTTTCTGTCTTTGCTTAGTGTTTTCTCTCTAGATATATATTGGGCATAATTTCCCCCTTAAACTCACAAGTATTTGTAAAACAATATGGAAACTGCCAGCTAGAGAGAAATAAAGAGTGCAGGCAAAGCAGAACTCGATTAGAAAGTGTGATTTGATTATCTCTGGCTTATTTGCATCACAGTGCTGGTTCTACCTGACTGGAATATATTCACTGGAGCTCAAGCAGGAAAAAAACATAGAAACAGGAAGCTCAAAATTCCATGCTGAAACACTCTCTCTTTCTACCCCCCTTGCTCTCTCTCTCTCTCTCTCTCTCTCTCTCTCTCTGTGTGTGTGTGTGTGTGTGTGTGTGTGTGTGTGTGTGCGTGCGTGCGTGCGTGCGCACACACACACACACACAATTTTCTCTCCTTGATCTTAGCAATACATTGCTGGGGCAGATCTCCACAAAGATGAGGTTGATCTTAAGAATGAAAAATGGTGCTGGGGAAGATGATGAGGAACTAAGAGCTGACATACAAATGGATTGATGCAACCTCTTAATTTACTGTAGCCTCCAAATATGTTCGCTTCATCCAGCAAGATGAGTGAAACCACAATCAATCAGTCCCTGATGGCTTTAAAAGTCACAATAAAACAGAAGACAGTTGTATATTTACTGTCTGAGAGCTACAGAGAAGACCCTCAGCTGCAGCAATAATTAAAAAAACTCTGCTCAGGAGGTTAGTTTGAAAAGCAGGGCACAAAAAAGGAGGGGGAATGAATAAGAAAGGAGAAAAGCCTGACCTTTTTGTTCTAAGAAGAAAGCCCATTAGTTGAATGATTGATTTTGTGCTTAACTTTGCCTTTTCCTCCCTTCTCAGCATTTTTTAAAATTCTAGTTCTCTCTTCAACATGGCCCACAATCACTACCTTCTTGAGTTAAGGGCTATATAGGAAACACCACACCTGATCAACTGCTTGGGTTCAAAGATTATACCATCTCTGGATTACTTTGGTTGCCCAGGCTGAACACTATAGCAGAAAATTCTTCCACCAATAATTCCAGAGGAAATCTGGAATAATTATGGCGGGACAAATTCACCATTTAAGGAAGCATCTCTTTTCAATATGGGGTAAGTGTATTATGTAGTTTGGCCCTCATATTTGAGTAACAATTGAAGCATTGCTTTGCTTGCCATAGGAAAAGGCTGAAGATGACCAAGGATTGAGAAAACAAACAGATCATAATTAATCATGTCTATGTAAAACATCTTAGTTTTCAGTATCCTGTTCTTAAATCACTAAAAAGATAAAAACCAACAAATTTAAATAATTGCTCCTACATGGATTTTTTTGAATGTATCGCTTTGACATTTGTTTTGTAGCAACAGAATATTATTTAAATAACCCCTTTAGATGATACATTTTGTTATTTATATTTTAATCTGTACTAAATTTAGACATAAATTTAATGGTTAAGTTTATATTTCAAACAAAATGTTTAGAAAAACAGACCCTGATATTAATCAGAAGTCATTATTCTTGAGTATCCCATCACCTTTAGTTGCACAGGGTAAATACAAAATCATGAGAAGGGAAGAATCAAATAGTTAAGTCATCCTTTTTGAACCGTATACATCAATTTCACTGACCAAAAGATACAGCTTCAGTAAAATTAAAACAGCAGCATCTTTTGGCCCAGTTTTCTGCCTCTACCACAAACAAGTAGGGATCATATATAACATTGATTAATTCCAGTAAGGCTAGAAATCTTCAAATTTTTTTCATTGTCTCTGAATATTGCCAACCTCCTCCTGTTTTCATTATACCAATGTAATACCAGCTATTTCCTGTTTTCATTAGACTATTGTAATGCTAGACTCCTACTGTTCTCATTAGTGCAGGACTCTGTAATGGCAGCCACCTCATGTTTTCATTATAACTTAACTGTATGGTGCCAGCTGGTTCTTGTTTTCCCTTTACAGAATTACATTTGACCACAGACCATATGCTTGATATTCAAAGGGGCTTCTGAGTAAGAAAGATTGTGGTGGATAAAGTTAATATAACTGTTTTGTAAATAGTCGAGGTATTGGACAGTCTTGCCTAATATTGTATACTCTGATGATATTGGGGTTCAGCTGAAGGGACCTCAAGGTTTCAGCTACAGACCTTCTCTGTGGCGGCTTCCTGAAATCACTGAAAGAGATATTAAATTATAGAACAATATAACAAAGTGAGTTGGAAGGGGCCTGTTGAGTCCAACCTCTTGCTCAATGCAGACATCCAAATCCAAGCAGATCTGAAAGGTTGTTGAACCTCTTTTCTAACAGTTATGATGTTTATCGATATTCAACCAAAGTCTGTTTTCCTGTAGCTTGAGCCCTATGCTCTGAGATAACTGAGAACAGATCCTGTGCGCCACTATTACAAGTATTTGAAAAGCACTATGATATTTCTCCTCAGTCTTCTTTTTTCAGGCTCAATGTGCCACGTTCGTTCAGTCTTTCTTGAGAGGACTTGGTTTTCAGTCCCCTGATTATCCTTGTTGGCCTCTTCTGAAGTTGCTCCAGTTTGTTGATATCTGTCCTAAAGCTCAATGTCCAGAACTGGATGCAATGTTCTAGATGCCTAAGCAGTGCTGAATAGAGATGGGCACAAAATGGGAAAATAGTGTTTCATTTTGTTTCCTTGCTCACTATGTTTCATTTTGTTTCATGATCAACGAATTTTGAATAGAATTTTCATAAGCTAGTTTTGACAGTTTGGGCTGTGGAGAGGGTGGCCCCACTCCCCACAGCCAGAGCTGTCAAAACCAGCAGGGTGTCAGTGGCAAGACCTGGAGAGCGGAGCAGGCGCCGCTGGATCTCACTGCAGCCCCTTGCCTGAAGCAAGATCCAGCAGCTCCCCGGTTCGGATGACATGTTTAGGTGACATGTTTCATTCATTTTGTTTTGTAATGAAACAATTCATTACCTTATGAAATGAAAAAACAGTGTGCCATATTTCATTTTTTGCCCATATGTAGTGCTGAATGGAAGTAGACTAGTACCTTACAGGAGTTGGAGACTAGACCTCTGTTACTGCATCCTGCTGGCTCATGTACAGCAATTTGATCAACAACAGTCATTTTAACTTTTAGCATCACTAAGCGAAGTATCCCCCATCTTCTGCCTCCATTTTGGGTTTTTTTTTTTTAAGAGAGTGTAGAACTTTTTGCTTGTCCCAGTTAAATTTCAGCATATTGTTTTCAGTCCATTGCTCAAACCTTTCAAAATCTTGTTGAATGTTGTTCCTGTCTTCCAGAGTATGAGCTATTCCACCCAATTTTGTGTCATCCTCAAATATGATCTGTGCTCCTTCATTCATATCATTGATAAATATGTTGGAGAGCACAGGGACCAGGACTGAGACTTGTGGTACCCTGCTTGTTACCAGTTTAAGAAGGAGCCATAGATAAGCACTCTCTGAGTATGTTACTGTGATCAAATGACAGCTGTTCAGTCCAGCCCACACCTAGTTAGCTTGCTAATCAGAATATTATAGGGCACTTAGTCAAAGGCTTTTCAAAAGATATATTAGGTCTTTCATATTCCCAACATCTACCAGAAGGGTTATCTGATCAAAAAAATAGATCAGAATAGTCTGGCAGGATTTGTTTTTGACAAATGTTTTTGTTGTTCAGTCATTAAATTTTGCCCGACTTTGTGACCCCATGGGCAAGAACACACCAGGCCCTCCTGTCTTCCACTGTCTCCTGGAGTTTGGTCAAATCCATGTTAGTCGCATCGATGACACTGTCCAACTATCTCATTCTCTGCCATCCCCTTTTCCTTTTGCCTTTAATATTTCCTAACTTCAGGGACTTTTCCAAGGAGACCTCTCTCCTCATGTGGTGCCTAAAGTACTGGAGCCTCAGCTTCAAAATCTGTCCTTCCAGTGAACATTCGGGGTTGATTTCTTTCAGGATGGATAGGTTTGATCTCCTTGCAGTCCAGGGGACTGTCAAGAGTCTCCTCCAGCACCACAGCTCAAAAGCATCAATTCTACAGTCATCAGCCTTCTTCATGATTCAGCTCTAGCTCTTAGGGTGCTTTTACACGACCCCTAAGATCTGCTGGCCACTTAAATTCGGACCAGAGATCTTAGGGGCTTGTTGCTTTTCCTGTGTCCCCACCCTGGCTGCTGGCTGCGTGAGGGGAGGGAGGAAAAAAAGGAAGAAAAGATCATGGCTCACCTCCGTTCAGCCTCCGCTCTTGCCGCGGCAACATTCCTGTCTCTGTAAAGTAGCTCTTAAAGGGGCGGGAGCCAAAAAAAAAAAAACAGAAGTGAGGAGAGCCCCGCACTCATTATCGTTACACCGCATCAAGCAATTTTCACCCTGGAAGAGCAGGTACTTGAAAGGTGCGCTGGGATGCGCTAAAGTGGGCGTGGCCGCACTTAATTTCCTGTTAACTCTGGAGCTGGTGGGGAAACATTTTTAAGCTCTGGAGCTGGGAGCCATTTGCCCCGGAATTTAGGGGTCGTGTATAAACGCCCTTAGTTATTACTGCATTGTTTTCAAGATGCTTGCAGAGTGACTGCTTTAAGATCTGCTCCAGAATCCTACTTGTGATTGCTGTCAGGCTGATCAGTCTATAGTTTACTGGGTCCTCCTTTTTGCCCTTTTTGAAGATTAGGGACAAAGTTAGCCCTCCTACAATCATGTGACACTTCACCCATCTTCCATGATTTCTAGAAAATATTAGACAGTAGTTCTGTGATCTCTTCATCCATTCTCCCCAGATATATCTACAAGTATAATAGACATATTTTGGTGTGAGTTTTTGTTGATGTGCAATCCCCTTCCTCAGATGCATGGAGGCTATACTTTAAAGCAATTGGTTTTTATAAAGATACAATTTTTTCCTGAATTTCCATGAAATACACAAAAATGTGATGAATAGTGAACAGCCCATTAGTATAGGGTAATACATATTAAGACATTCTTAGCACATAGATACTAATTATAGTACAGTGACCCCCTGCCTATTGTGGGGGTTAGGGACCCGACCCAACCTGTGATCATTGAAAATCTACGATATGTGGATGCAGGTCAGGTCGGGCCTGGGAGGCCTAACTGGGGGCTCTTGTACTTACCCCCAGCCTGGTGCTACCCCAAACGGGCCTGCAAGGGCCTTCCCAGTTCTCCCAGAGACCCCTTGGAGGGCCCTCACAGGCCCATTCGGGGCAGCACCAGTCCTGGGGTAAGTATGGGAGGCCAGAAACAGCCTTTGCCCCTTACCCCAGGGGGGCTTTTTTCATACACTACAGTCCCACAATATAGCGGGACCACAGTATATGAACCGTGGAAAGGGTGGGGGACACTCTATTTACTCTTTCACCAAGATTATATGGACTCCCAAAAATCCACATGGACTCAATCCCACTCAGGCCCATTGTTGGCATCACTGGCTTCCTGACATATGATTAGCAAAACACCTAGCCACCCTCCTACAAACCCACATTGGACAGACCTCATCCCACATCAAGGACTCAAGACATTTCATAGACAATATCAGTACCGTAAAACTCAACCCCAGGGACAAACTGATCATTTTTGATGTAGTATCCCTTTTCACCAAGGTACCAGTAAAGGACACTTTAGCATTCATCCAGCAGTTCATCCCAGAAGACATTAAGGCCCTTTTCCAACATTGCCAAATGACTAACTATTTCCAGTGGGATAATGATAATGATATAATAGAACAGATAGTGACACCCATCAACCACAGAGGATTGCCACCACCCCTGACTGCAGTGAAACTTCTTAATCCCTCTATCACAATACAATGACTAATACCTATCATCCTGCATAAGACAAGTTTCCCCTTTCCCACAACTTTAAAACCCCACAATGTTACTGATTCTACACCCCAGAAAACAGAGAGAACTCCTAGTTCCCTGAGCTCCTTGGCCTCTGAAGATGCCAGCCACAGAGACTGGTGAAACATCAGGAATAAAAACTTCCAGAACATGGCCAAACAGCCTGAAAAACTCACAACAGCTAATAATATTTACAATTTGTGCAAATGATTGTATGAATGTTATGTAAATAATGACCATAAATGATGACCACTCAGTACTACTTATGTGTGTTTGCTTTAGTGATATCAGGTATGTATCTCAAAACTTCTTGGAATAGAAAAGTTCTCAGGGCAATCACAGCTTTTGACACTCTTAAAGGCTACAAAGCTCAACGCTATAGAGGACACTGACCTGCCAAAACAAAAGCATTACCTAATACTCAGCTTCAGCAATAGCACATCAGGAGATCTCTCATTTCATGTGGATCTGTAGAAAATAATATTGGATGTCTGATATGTATTTTAAGCAGAGGCTGGATGGCCATCTGTCAGGCGTACTTTGATGGGGGTTCCTGCATGACAGGGGGATGGTCTGAATGGCCCTTGAGGTCTCTTCCAACTCTATGATTCTTTGATTCTATGATTCTTCAGTATCAGGTTTTCACATAATTGTGTGAAATTTAGTAGACCAGAGAGATGACTCTCCAACTCCAATTCAACTATGGGAACTGGGAGACCTTTGCTACTATTCGTTAAATTCATTGACATCTGTTTCATGCCAGAACAATATTTGTCCTTTCTCTAGCCACTCTGTCACCTCTTTCCTTGCTGCTCCGGGAGCTGGACGCTTATTCTGTGTCACTGCTTATTAAGGTCATGGGGTTGAGATGCCCACTGCACCACTCTATTATTAGTAACTCTTCCCAGGCCAGCTGGATGTGTCCAAGAACAGCAAACAGTCCTCTCAGCAACATGGATTCTTACAAGGGCCAATTCTGAAGGGTCACTGACTTAATTGGGTATTCTGTCTCCCTGGAGGATGGTTTAGGGGGTGTGACATAAGGATTGCCATCACTCATAAAACCCACATATGCATATCCTTACTCCTCACACATGTGGGAACAAATAACACAGCTGAGAGGAATCATTAAGAAGTCACATCAGACTTGAAGGGTCTGGGAAGGAAATTCAAGGACAATATTCAGGATAAGAATAGAAAGGGGAAAGGAAAACACTCAGCCTATGAGATGGTGCTGGCATGAGAGATTTTGGCTCTGGGGTAAAGGGGCTACACTTCCAAGAAGATAGACTGCTGGCAAGTAATGAAGTACACCTCATAAGGACTGTGAAGAATATATGTGGCAACAGCATGAAGAACTTCATCAGGAGAGATTTAAACTGAATTGGAAGCTTCCTCAAATTTCCCTATCAGTGTTAAATCTTTCTGTTAATTGTATGTATGCAAACCACTGGCAAACACATCTTTCCTCTAATAAATCTCTTGATTTCATCTTACATTCTCTCCCTTCCAGTTTTAAAATAACATTATCGGTTAGACATTTACTTTTGTATGTCATTCCATTTTCAACAATGCTAATATGAGGATACCCAATGTGGCATTTTAGGTGAAAGTCTTGGCTTATAATAGTTCCATTATATTAAAAATATTATTCTAGGACTTGCACAATTGCAACAAACAAACAAACAAAATAAAGATAAAGTAACGTTTTTATTCAGGAGGGCTATAAACTAAACTGGAATTTCAGAGGTAGTGAGAGATGAAGACCTATGTACAATAAGAAGAGCAAAGTGAGAAGCTCTAAATGATACAGTAGCCTTCATAAAATGTATGAAAGAAAGCAGGCCAAATATCATCAATCTCTGGTGCCTATATATGAACTCAAGGAGTATGGGAAGCAAACAAGGAGAACTAGAAATCTTAGTTCAGGAGGATGAATCCAATGTGATAGGAAAACATGAAATTTAGTGGGGTTATCAAAATATGAAATGTTGGTATAGCATGTTAAAAATAATTATGGAGGTGTGGAAAAGTAGCCATTTAAATGGAAGTGATTTTAAAATTCAGGATTGAACAATAGTTTACTATAGAGATTGCAATAAATAAATAAATAAATAAATAAATAAATAAATAAATAAATAAATAAATAAATAAATAAATAAATAGCCAGCTCTGTAATAATACTAATCAAGACCATTGATCCATTTATTCTGCAGTGGTTAAATATGGAGATAGTGTTTCAAAGGCTTTCATGCACTCTTTGTAGTTCAAATACCTTGGAGCTATGATATTCTAGCATTTCATTTACCTGGTGTGACAGAGCCTTAATTCTCCAAACTTTGCAAAACTTTTAGTCAAAACAATGATGTTGGTGACAGCTTACCAAATATTACATTACAAATCTCCAGAGCCCCAATAACTGAGACTCCTATGGGGGGGGGGAACCTTTGCTCTCAATTTCGGTTTCTTTTTTTTATTCATAGTTGTAAGACTTTTGAATGTCAGTTTACACTTAAGCATTTGTCTCCACAGTTTTTCATAGTTTTAAGACTTTTTTATCACAACTCTGCTGTTTTGTGCTTATAGAACTTAGAGGCAGGGTAGAAATAAATAATTAGATAACCTTATGTGGCCTTGAATTATTGCAAGGGTGAAAACACAGTATAACTTGATACTCAGATGACTATTAATATGATTGTCAATGACTATCTGGTTTCATTCTGTAATTAACCCTTTATTGGTATAAATGCCAGCTGTAATCAATGCAGGGTTCTATTTTTCCTGTCCAGATCTATGTGTGTGTATTATTAGTATGCTTAAAGGCAAAGGATTACATAAAGAAAAGGGAACTCTGGGGGGAATTGTGACCATGTTCTACTTCAATTTTTGATATCAAAGGAAAAAAGAACAGAGTGTAGCTGCACTTGTACACTTGCACACAAAAATAATAATTTAGAAAAGCTCCTTCAAATAAACTCAGAGCAATGGTAAGTAAGGTCTCATGGCATGATGTCCTAACAAGAAATGGAGCCCAGGATGGACAGGAGTTTCTCAAAAAAAGAAATTCTAAAGTTACAACTACAACCCATTTCAACAAGAAAGGGTAGAAGACAGCAAAAAAAGACCACCAAAATTTACAAAAACTTCAGAAAGGATCTGAAAACAGAAAAAGAAACATACAGGGTAGAAGGAAGGCCAGACAAGCACAGAAAAGTAGCAAATAATTGCAGGGATGGCTTTAAGAAGGCAAAAGCTGAGAATTTGCCAAGGTTAGCAAGAGATGCTAAAGGCAACAAAAGCATTCTTTAGGTTTATATTTGGCAAAGGATGGAGGAAAGAAATAATGGCTCAGCTACTCAGTGGAGATGAGAAAATGACAATAGATGACCAAAAAAGTAGAAACATTTGCTTCTAACTTTAGCTTGTTCTTTTCTCAAAAGATAGTTTATAATTCTCCAGGCAAATGTGAAGTAGAAGTGGAGGAGGAAGGTATTCTACTGATAAACAAATCAAAGAATATCTTATAACCTGAATGAGTTCAAATCTCTAGGACCAGATGAAGAATATTGATGGAATTGGCTGAAAGGTTATCAGAGCAATTTGTATTCTTTTTTGAAATCAGGGAGGATGAGTGAAGCACCGGATCATTGGAGGTGTCCAAAGTTGTTTCTTTCTTCAAAAGGGGGGGAGAAAGGATAACTGGGGAACTACAGCTGATGAAGTTAATGAGTCAATAAAACTCATGAGATGAGTTTTATTAATGATAGGTCTGACATTCAGGATTACCAGAGATAGAGTGGAAAGATGGTTGAACAGATTACCTCGGCCTGACAGTTGACATCAGGGCTAGAACAGGAGATAGCCTTTAGATATCTGTCAGCTGTACTTTGAGTTTTGAAAGCTACCATGCTACCGCTATATCTCGCTGCCTATAATCACCAGAATGTTAAACCTAACTTCACTGGGGTAGCAGGCTTCTGTTTATATAAAGTGCCAAGTGAAAAAGAAGGTAGTAATGAGAGAAGAAAAACAATCTAAAGAAATTCAAGAAGGGAAAGAAGGATCCTAATAAAAGAAAACAAATAATGGACAGAAATATTGTAATTATTGTTAACTACATTATAAATCAGTTGGATGAAGTTAGAAATCTATGTGTGTCCAAATAAGTAAGGAGAACAGTTAATTAATGATTTTAGTCAAGTCATTTCAACCTTTCAATTTTTCAACCTTTCAATTTTCCCTCTGATTAAAATCATAATCTAAGAGTAGAATATTAAATTAGTTATCAATGAGGTTCCCTAAAAATAAATACTAATAAATAAATATTAGTTCATTAATTAATTAAAATCATAGATTCATAGAATGAAAGAATCATAGAGTTGGAAGAGACCTCAAGGGACACCCAGTCCAACCCCCTCCCATGCAGGAACCCTCATCGAAATACTCCCAACCAATGGCCATCCAGCCTCTGCCTAAAAATCTCCAAAGGAGACTCCACTACTCTCTATGGCAGCATATTCCACTGCCAGACAGCTCTATCCATCAGGAAGTTCTTCCTAATGTTCATTTTTTTTAGAATGGGTGTGTTCCCAAGCAGAGCTGCTGCTGAGGAGAGCCAAACAAGCAGGAGGAAGTGAGCACTGGTAAGTTTCTGGGGTGCTTGCAGTTGGACTAGTGCTTTAGAGGCCCACACACCTAATGATGTGCGAGATTTCAAATAAACAACAACAACAAAATGGAAATATTCTTACCAGATAGAAAGGTGGTAAAAGTGTAAATTTTTGAGGCCCAGAATATGGCACTAGTTAAAATGGATTCTGAGGGAGCAGCTGTAGTTACCTGCAGCAGTTGTGCCATGTTTGTGATCTTGCCAAAACACATGGAGAACTACATGAGCAGCAAGTACCCTGCACTACTAGAAGAAAAGGTCCAGAACCTAGAGGCCATATATCTAACCAGCAACAAATTATGGAGCTTGAGCTGTTCTTAAACAGAATGGAGCAGACTATCCTGGACAAAGTAGTAGTAGTAGTAGTAGTAGTAGTAGTAGTAGTAGTAGTAGTAGTAGTAGTAGTAGTAGTAGTAGTAGTAGTAGTAGTAGTAGTAGTAGTAGAAGAAGAAGAAGAAGAAGAAGAAGAAGATTATTTGAGGCTCTTTCCCTCATCATACCTGAGAAGGATTGTACAGAAGAACAACTGGTTCCACCTGAGGATCTCTCCTTCATCACACTTTATGAGATACAGGAAGACAAACAACAGGAACAAACTGAAGACCTTTCCCTTAATATAGTTGAGGTGGTTCATGTAGATGAACAGCTTGCAGGAGAGAGACTCCTTGTACTAGGTGATTCAATTATTAGAAATACAGAGAGATGGATTTGTGATACACATCATAACCATATGGTGACTTGCCTGTCAGGTGCAAGGGTTGCAGACATCATGAGAAATCTAGATAGTTTATTAGACAACTGAGAAGGAGCCAGTGGTCGTGGTACCCATTGGTACAAATGATGTTGGGAAGACAAAGTGGTCAGTCCTAGAAGATAAACTCAGGTTGTAAGAAAGAAGATTCTGGAAAAAATTGATATACACTATCAAGATGACTAAAGAGCTTGTGGGATCTTGGCCGGTCACTGTCCGTGGATGGATTTCCTCCCTCCCACTCCTTGAGGGCACATGCTAGTGGGGTGGGAGAAAAGAATATAACTTTAGGGTGGAGTGTTTGGATTGTTTTAGTTGTTTTTTATTAATTGTAGTTGTTAGGTTTTCTTTTTGCACAAAGGGACCATTCCAGAATATTAAAAGAAAAAAGTTAAGATATGGGAAAATTTATAAAATTAGCAACATTGAATGTGAAGGGTCTGGGATCAATTTTGAAGAGGAAGAGAACTGAAGCAATGATTAAAAGACATAAACTTGATATTGCTTTCTTGCAAGAAACTCATCAAATAAGAGATGGTGTTAACAAATTAAAAATTCTAAACATTGATATTTATGAGAAAAGTTTTGGCACATCTAAAGCAAGGGGGGTAGCTATCTTAATTTCAAAGAATTGTGAATGCATTATCGAAAATGTGGTGAAAGATTCAGAAGGCACATATATAATACTGCAAGTTGTAATGGGTAAAGAGCAATATACTCTGGTAAATGTATATGCACCAAATGCTAACCAAAGCTGCTTTTATAATGTCCTCTGAGATCAGATTGAAACAGTTAAAAGGGGGTATTTAATAATGGCTGGAGACTTCAACATGGTGTTAGATAAAATTAAAGACAAATCAGCTTACAAGAAGGAAGACTGGAGGGTTAGACACACAACATTAACAAAATTTATAAATTACAGGATTGAAAGATGTCTGGAGAGAACTTAAAGGAGATGAAAGAAAATATACTTTTTACTCACCAGTTCACAAGAGCTATTCTAGGGTAGACTTTGTATTTGCTTCACAAAGTCTAATGCCTAAAGTTAATAATACTGAGATTGAAATTATAAAAACATCTGATCACGCTATAATGTCAATTGATATAGCAATAACTAAAAACTATAGAGAAGCCAGAAGATGGAGAATGAATGCAAAAAATTTTCATTACACAGAAGTGCTGGAAAGAGTTAAAAAAGACTGGTTGGAAACTTGGGACATTAATGAAAAGGCTGGAGGAAAAATGGGAATTATATGGGACACTTTAAAAGCTGTAGCCAGAGGCTTTATTATAAGAGAAAACTCTAGAATAAAAAAAATGGAAGAGTTTAACAAAAGAAATGTAGAAAATATAATAGCAGATTTAGAATCCCAATTTTTTTCTAACAATGATAAGAAGATATTGAGGCAGATTGAAGCAAAAAAAATTAGAGGAATTAGAACTACAACAAGTACAAAGAAATTTACTGTATTTAAAAAGGAATTTTTTTGAATATAGTAATAAAAATTCAAAACTTTTAGCCAGATTAGCCCAGAAAAGAAGGGATAAAATTATGATAGGGAATATAAAAGA
Source organism: Phrynocephalus forsythii (assembly GCA_029282475.1). NCBI lineage: Eukaryota > Metazoa > Chordata > Lepidosauria > Squamata > Agamidae > Phrynocephalus > Phrynocephalus forsythii. The sequence goes on along the minus strand of JAPFRF010000008.1, from coordinate 133,128,469 downwards.
TTCTGCAGGTAGGGTCTGTACACAAATGAAAGACAAATTAAAAGCTATTCAAGAGTTTTATCAATCTCTATATACAGCAAAAAAATAAGAGCAAGGAAGATACAGAAAAATATATCACCAAAAATTTGAAGAGGGTTTTAGAAAAGGAAGATATGCTGGAAATGGAGAAACCCATTACAGATCAAGAGATAAGTGAGGTAATAGAAAAATTAAAGAATAATAAAACACCTGGAGTGGATGGTCTGGGACCTGAATTTTATAAACTTCTCAAAACAATATTAGTACCCAAACTAAAAAAGCTATATAATAAAATAATGGAAGGAGAACAAGTTCCGAAATCCTGGACCCACTCCTTAACCATTTTAATACCTAAACCTAATAAAAACTTAATGGACATTGGATCATATAGACCAATTTCCCTATTAAATCAGGATGCTAAGATTTTTACTGCAATTCTGGACAAAAGAATGAATAATTTTGTAGCTAAATATATTAAAGATGATCAATGTGGTTTTATCAAGGGAAGACAAATGGCGAACATTATAAGAAGAAATCTGAATGTTCTTTATGAAATGGGAAAAAGTAATACCAAAGCAGGCATGTTATCTTTAGATCTTTTTAAAGCTTTTGATTGTGTTCAATGGACTACATTAAAAATCTTGTTAGAAAAATGGGGATTTGGAAAACATTTTTTAGGAGTAATAAATCAATTGTACTCAGAAGGTACTACCTCAATAATAGTCAATGATGGAATGACCGAACAAATTGTCCTAGGTGGGGGAACTAGACAAGGATGTTCTCTTTCTCCTGTTCTCTTTTTGCATTGTTATAGAACTTTTGGCAAACGCAATAAGGGATGACGAATCCATTAAAGGTATTGGGAAAGATGGGGTAACCAAAATTAGTCTATTCGCGGACGATGCCCTACTGACAATCTTAGATCCAACAGAGAAAATTCAAAGAGTAAAAATTCATTTAGAAGAATTTGGGGAAATAACTGGATTATGTGTTAATTGGCAAAAATCAGAAAGTCTATTGTTTAATTATGGAAGAGAAGATCTTAAGATAATGGAAAACTTTGGGCTGAAATGTGGTAAAAGTATTAAATATTTAGGATTAGAACTCTATAAGGAGTTTACCAAGACTAAGGAAAAATATTTTAAAATTAAAAGAAGAGATGAAAAATAGAATACAAAGCTATACTAAATTGAACTTATCTTGGTTTGGTAGAATAGCAATGATAAAAATGAAGATACTGCCTAAAATTAATTTTATCTTTAGAATGTTACCTGTTCACTTTGTAGAAAAGGATCTTAAAACTCTCCAAGACATGATAAATAGGTACTGTAATGGTGGGAAAAAATCAAGAATAAACAAAAGTTTGTGGTATAGATCCCAAAAAGAAGGAGGATTAGGTATACCCAATCTAAGAAATTATTATATAGCTAATCAAATCAGTTGTTTGGGAGAAATCTTATTCAAACGAGAGAAGGTAATATGGTGGGAGCTGGAGTCATTAGACATAAAGGGGGAAATAAATTCTTGTTCAGTGACTTTAAAAATAAGGTAGAGATTGATAATCCCCTCCTGAATGGTTTAATGTCTACATGGAGAAAATATAGAAAAATCTTATCACCGAAGGGTTCCCCATTATGTTTAGTAAAAGACTCGGAAATTTTTCCTACGAATTTGAAGCATTATTTAGGGTTATTTAAAGCTAAGAAAATAGCCAGATTAAAAGACTGGTTGGCCAAAATTAGAACAAATCAGGACATAAAAACCACTTTGCAATCTAGTGATTTAATATGGATAAACTATATCCAGTTAGAAAAATGGACAAAGAATTGGGTCAGAAGAAACAGTCAACTTAGAGAATGTACGAAGTTTGAACAGTTTTTATTATCTCTTGAATCTGACCAGGACAATATAGAGAAAGAACTAGTACGTAAAATATACAAAATAATAGGGGACTCACTGGAAGTGAAGGAGTCAGATTCTCTGGGAGAGGTCTGGAAACAAGACCTTAATGTAGAGATAAAAAAGAAGACTGGGGGGAAATCTGGAACATGAGAATCTTGAGATCATTATTGGTTAGGATAAAAGACAATTACTTTAAATTGGTATCTAGATGGTACTTGACACCAATTAGGTTGAATAGAATGAATGCTGAATATTCTAAGATTTGCAGGAAATGTGAAAAAAATAGGTACATTCATGCATCTCTGGTGGGAATGTGAAATAGTTGAAAAGTTTTGGAAAATGGTTTTTTTTAGAGCTGTGAGATGATTCAAGTAGATATTGATTGTAATCCAGAGACAGCATTGTTATCATTGTCAACTAGTAAAGATTATGATGTTACAACCAAGGAACTAATAGCAAATCTTATGACAGTCACCAGATTAATTATAGCAAGAAACTGGAAATCCAAACTAGATCTCAAGATGGAAGATTGGTATAACGAACTTTGGGATATAGCCATAAACGATAAATTGTCTTGTAGTTTAAAATTTAAACAATGAGAAATGAAAAAAGACATTTTTATGACATTTGGGGGAAATTTATAGACTTTGTATTAGTTGAAGGGAAGGGGGAAAGAACCGACAAATATTTCAAGACAGTTCTGGAGAAGAGGACTTTGAGAAGAATATTAGAACAGACGCTGGAATAATAAAGAAGAACTCACAGAAGAACTGGATGGTCCCGGGGGGGGGGGATGCACTAGTATTGTTATTTGTTTGTCTTTAAAAAACTAAAGAAGAAAAGAAAAGAAAGAAGATTGAAGTCCTGGAATTCCAAGGCAGCATTTTCAGAAGTGCTGCCTGTTCCTCATGCGGGACCCACCAGGCAGGTAGAGCTCAGAAGCCTCAATGTGTGGATGAAGCAATGGTGTTGAGAGGAGGGCTTTAAATTTGTCAGGAAACGGAGAACATTTTGGGACAAGCCAAACCTGTTTGGGAGGGACGGGTTGCACTTGAACCATGATGGGTCCAGATTGATGGCACTCAACATCAAAAAGGCTGTAGAAGAGCTTTCAAACTGATACCTGGGGGAAAGCCGACAGGAGCTAGGAAGCATCCAGTTCAGGAAAGGGTGTACTTGAGTAGTGAGGAGGGTGCAATAATTACTGAGCACAGTGAGGAGCTAGTCACCAGCACTCTAGAACAAAGATAGAAGAAGCAGTCTAATTATTCAACTGTACTCAAAATATTACATTAGAGAAGCATATATAAATGCTTGTATGCAGATTCCAGAAGCATCCAGAACAAAATAGGGGAGCTGCAGTACTTAGTAATAGATAAAAATATTGATAATATTATTGTTATCACTGAAACCTAGTGGACAGATGATAACCAATGAGATACAGTTATCCCAGGCTACAAACTGTACAGGAAAGACAGGAAGGGGCAAGTGGGAGGAGGTGTATGTCAAAGAAGTAATAAAATCATATGAATTGGAACATCTACGTGATTTGGAGTTATGTAATGTATTGGCTTGCCAGACAAACGCCAGACTTTCAAAGCTTTAGATGATAACTTTATTCCATATACGACGATTACAAGTCCAGCGAGGGACCCTGGCTCACAAAGTACCCACCCTAAAATACACCTGGAACACACCACCTCCCATCAATCAATCTACCACCCATTTTACAGTTAAAGGGGACTCACCCTTGTATGGGATAATTTCCCCCACTCAGTTTAGCCTGGTCGATTCTCATTGGCCAAGACATAACAAGTTACCATTAGAAATCCTGTGGGTAAAAGTATCAGGTCACAAGGATGGTCTAACGGTACACATATGCTACTGGCCCCTGACCCAAGTTCCTGAGGGAGACTGGAAGCTGGATAATCTTGTAAAGGAGGCAGCCAAGAAGCCCGGTTATAAAGAAGGACTTCAATTACCATCACATAGACTGGGTAAACTGTTGTTCAGCACATTACAAAGAGAAAGTTTCTAGATGTGCTAAATGATTTTTCCCTGGAACAGATGGTTGAAGACCCAACTAGAGGTACAAGAATTCTTGACTTGATCCTGAGTAATACACAGGATCTGGTGCAAAATGTTAATGTGACTGACCCAATAGGGAACAAACAGTGACTACAACTAGAGATGGGCAAGAAACGAGCAATTTTTCGTTTTCATTTTCATTTTTTCGTTTCGTTACGTAATGAAACGAAAAATGAATTTTGTCTCCAAAATGAAACGAAATGAACCGAAACAACAGAAATTTTGTCGTGCGTTTCGTTTTCGTTGCAGCAAATACATTGAACTGTAATGAATGCTAACAAAACAGCAATTTTTTGTTTTCGTTTTCATTTTTTCATTTCGTTACGTAATGAAATGAAAATGAATTTTTTTGCAAAAAATTCATGAAAAACAAAAACGAACCGAAACGGACCCCCTAAATGGCAAACGACAAACGAAACACAATTTTTTGAGTCGTGCCCATCTCTAACTACAACATAATTACTTTTAACTTAATCATAGACTGCCAATCACTGATAAAATCTACACAGAGACCTTAAATTTTCAAAAAGGAAGTTTTCCAAAGATGAGGATACTGGTGAAAAAAGAAGCCAAAAGGGAAAATTAGAGAGTCCAAACACTCCAAGAGGCATGAAGGCTGTTCACAAAAACCATAAGAGAGGCCCAATTGAAATGCATATCCAAAAGGAAAAAGGGCACTGCCAGGTCCAAGAGGACTCTGATGTGGCTTACAGGAGCTGTTCAGGAAGTGATCAAAAGCAAGAAAAGCTCATTTAGATGATGAGGATTAGAATTTTCTGTTTTAGAAACTCATTTTCTTATTGGACTCCTTTTTTGTTATTAGGTCCTCTATGGGACCTTACTAATCTTTGTTTTGGTGTTATTAAAATTGGATTTCTGAAAATTCAACATATATACAGTTGGAAAAAAAAAGTATGAGAACCTTTTGAAACTTCATGGTGTTCTGCATACATTGTGATCAGGTCTTCCTCTAAGCCAAGTACATTGACAAATATAATGTGCCTAAAACAATAGGGGGGAAAATAAATCAGATCTTTCATGTCTTTATTGAACACATTCATTCAACAGTCAAAATGCTAGTGGGAAAGTAAGTGAATTCTTGGAATCAATAACTGATTAATACCCCCTCCCTTGGCAGCAATAACCTTTAAATAGGCACTTCCAGTAGATGTGGATCAGACCTGCACGTAATTCAGGAGGAATTTTAGCCCATTCATCCTGGAAGAACTGCTTTAGCTCTGACTTATTCTTTGGACGTCTCATGTGTGTGGCTCTCTTCAACTCATTCCATAGCGTCTCTGTTGGACTGAGGTATGGGCTCTGACTTGGCCACTCCAAAAAGCAGTTTTTATTTTCTGAAGCCGTTCTGTGGTAGACTTGTTCCAGTGTTTGTGCTCAATGTGCTGTTGCATCACCCAATTTCTACAGAGTTTCAGCTCTCATACTGACCTTGTCATATTATCCTGAATAATTTTTGTTATATTTGGGAATCCATCTTCCCCTTAGTGACTGCAAGCTGGCCAGGCCCTGATGCAACAAAGCACACCCAAATTATAATGATATGCGGCGCCCATTTTACACCATGTGTAGTCCTGTGTGTTCTTTCCAAATAGTTCAATCTTTGCTTCATCAGTCCACAAAACATTTTGCCAATACCACCATAGAGTGTCAATGTGCTCCTTCACAAACTTCAGGCATGCAGCAATGTTCCTCTTAGGCCGTTACTTCACGAAGTACTTCGCTTCGCAGCGGGATTGCCTTCGCTTTGAATGCGAAGCCGGTCACGTGGTCTCCCTTCGCCCCCACCCCTCTTTCTCTGGCCTCACCATGCGAAATTTTAGGATCGAATCCATTACTACCTCACGTGCTCCCTTCGCATTCGGAAGCTTACTTGCAACGTCTGGTTTCTGCTTTCTTTTATTTTTTTAAAAAAATTACCACGGCGTATCGATGCATCAATACCCGGCTGTCATTTGCGGTCAGAGGCGCACAAGCCAGCGGTCAAGCCCGGCGCTCAAAGGCCCCTGCGGTTGTCCCGAGGACTTGTGGGCGGCCATCGTGTTTCCCTGAAGCAGAGCAGCTGGGTTGGGTTTTTTTTGGGGGGGGAGAGGCTTCTCTCAGCTTCATCGCCCTGTGTGCCCCGCCGCCGCTCTCTGGGTGGGCGCGCGGGGGGGTGTCTTGCAGCGGCGGCTCTGACACCCCCTCCCCCTCCCTCTGCGCAGCCCTTCACCATCCCTTGCCAGCGGAGGGGCTCCGCTCACATCACCCGGGGACGCTTGCCCCCCCTCTGTTGCCCCTGCCCCGTGTACAGAAGGCAAGATCAAAAGAACGGGTTAACCGAAATATCTATGCATCGGCATTTCGGAGAAAAAGTAAGTTAAAATAAAAATAAAAATATATATTAACTGGCCACACGTGACTTTGGATGCGAAGGGGGATGCGAAGCGAAGAAGATTCCCGGCCTCCGGCAGGGGAATCTCTCGCCCCGCTTGGAGCACGGTTTAGGGGGCGTGGTCGGGGTGGCGCCGAATCCAAAGAGGAGGAGCGTGCGGACTGAAGCGGTCGCTTCGCACGGAAATTACGGCTCGCCGCACAGCGAGAGGTTCGTGAAGTAACGGCCTGAGTAAGCAGCGGCTTCCTTCATGGTGTCCAGACACAGAAACTCTGCTTGTTCCATCTTTTGTGTACTGTAGACTCATGAGAACAGATCTTAGCTAGTTCCAACGATGCCTTACAATCTTAAGCTGTCACTCAGGGTTGTTTCTTTATCTCATTGCTGAGTCTCTGTTGTACTCTTGGGGTCATTTTGACTGGGCATCCACTTCTTTGTAGGACATCCACAGTGTCTCAATTTGTAGATCATTTGCATAACTGATCAATTTCTAAAGTCTTTGAGATCACCTTGTAACCATTTCCAGCTTTATGTAAATAAATTTATATATATGTAATTGAATGTGGCTCAGCTCCTTTGAAATCAAGAATTCCAGTAGAACATGGTCACTCTTTCCCAGAGCTCGCTTTACTGACACTTCCTCTACCAAGTCCTCTCTACTGGTTATAATTAAGTTGAGGATAACTAGTCCTCTAGTTTCTTTTTCCAGTTTTTTATGTTAAAATTATCAGCTACACAAGCCAAGAATTATTTATTGGTGTCATACTTGGCAGAATTTGCCTTTCAAGAGGTAACCAATTAACCAATAAAACCAATAAGCAAACCAATAGACTACATGTCTTTCCAGCATATGTATTTAATTCTATGTCTGAAGCAGAGGGTACCAAATTTTAGTGACCTTATCTACTTTTAATTATCCTCTAAGAACTCTAATCATGGGTATGGTAATAGTTCATTGTACAAAGGCAACACAGAGAAAAATCCCATAATAATATGCCATGGATGGATGGACATAAACACACATAAAGATTTTCTATTCTTTATACTCAAAGGAGTTAAGTATCTTGTTAAATAATCTCATCACAAATCATAGAGATAAAAAATAAACCATTAACATCTCATAATTAGGTTTATGTACAGTGAATGAAAAATTTCCTGGGAGGAAGCACCATTGAATTTCAGAACGCTTACTTCTGGCTGCATAAGTTCAGTTTGAGCTTTGACATACTAAAATTATTCATTCATTCATTCATTCATTCATTCATTCATTCATTCATTCATTCATTCATTCATTCATTCATAAGAGGAACCTCATTGGCCAAGGAGAGGATGAATGGAATCTTCTGTGTCAAAGGAGAAAGGCTATAAAAATAGAATTAACGAGAGAGAGAGAGAGAGAGAGAGAGAGAGAGAGAGAGAGAGAGAGAGAGAGAAATATAGGGATTTGGAAGCACACCTGATATATAATTTGAATTGTTCAGTTAGGTTCTACAAAGTACTGAAGAAACGTTTGAATTCCACAGGAGAAATAAATAAAACTAACCTTGTATAAAAGATTATATGTTATATTTTGAAAAGTTTAGGGAAATATTGACAACTCTGTCTTTCCCATCTGAAAAAACATCCAACATTTCCTGAGTAACTCTCAAGGAAAGTAACTAAATTGCCTATACAATACTTACACTTTGTATTGGTAAACAGTGTCTGAAGTTATTTTTTATGTTAAACCAATAAATACCGTACTTATTTTTTTAGAGTTCTGGAAAGAACTGTGTTTAACCTTAGATGTGGTAGCAAAGCAGAGTCTATTTGTTGTGGAAGCCAAATCAAGGCAGTGGAAGTGGAACAGTACACTTCTCAGACCCCATAGTCTCCTTTAGTGAAGTAACTGAGGCTTGTTGTAAGAGGGGTGGCTTGCTGGGTTCTTGTTCTTTCCTTCTGGACTTCTCTAGCAGTTTGCAACCTGAAAGAAACATCCAGCCTGGGAAGCATTGGTGGGGCAGGCAGTTCTACTTGAAAGGAGGCAGCCAGCCATTAACTTTATTTAATGGGGAGTGTCATTGTTTCTTCAAGAGTCTTGCACATAACTTGATACTTTAGATCCCTGGAAGAGAACAAATTAGTCAGCAATCTCCACTTTGACTGAACTCTAGTGGCCTCCAGTCCAAGCACGGGGTGTTTCTCTAATGTCTTGTTGATCTGTCAAAAGCATGACTAAATCAGAAAGCCCTGTGATTGCCAGACTCACAGTCTGGAGTGTCCAACCATTGACTTGGTTTTCTAACATATGAAATAATCACTCTTGAGCTATGCAAAGTTCTTTGAATTCTGCTTTTACAGGACTTCTTTCCAGTGGGAGCCTGAAAGCACAGTAATTAAACTGCTGCACAGCATCTAAGACTCTGCCTTCAACCTGAGTTCAGTCCCAGATGCACTCCCATGTAGCTGGGCTCAAGGCTTAGTCATCCTTCGAAGGTCAGTAAACTGAGCATTCAGCTTGCTTTGTGGTTGAGGGGAGCAAGCAATGCATAGCAAAAGCAAAAGCAAAGTGTTATGCTTATATACTACCCTATAGCACTTCAAGCACTCTCTGGGTGGTTTTTAAAATTTAATTATGCAGGCTACACATTGCCCCCAGCAAGTTGGGTACTCATTTTACCAACCTTGGAAGGATAGAAGGCTGAGTCAACCATGAGCTGGATGCCTGGGATTGAACCCCAGGTCGTGAGCACAGTTTTAACTGCAGTACAGGTGCTTAACCATATGCCTCTTTCACACAACCACTTAAATGCACCTTTTTCTTTTACTGAATTTTCATCTAAAGCTCGTGCCCCCATGGCCAGCCACATCTTCTGAACACCCCTCTCAACCATGCCCTCTGAAGCACATCTTCCTGCACCATCGCTAGAGGTTTGATCAAATTACTTCACTTGCTGATGCACATTTTGATGCAAAGCAAACATCACGTGAATTCCAAAAAGCCGCATCTTCTGGTTTAACCTGTATTGCAGCAAACAGCCAAATCAAAGTTATGCCAAAAACAGCCATTATGTCATTATGCCAAAGCAGCTCTTTGATGCATGTTTGGCAAATGGAGACACAAAAAAGAGGCTCAAAAATGCTACCGTGGGGGAGGTAACTGCGCATCTAATGTCATGTGAGCACTCTTGGAGAAAGTGCACATTTTATTATAATCCACATTTAGCAGTTGTGTGATAGAGGCCTAAGCCCCAGGGAAGATGGTGGAAAGCCTCATCCAAGAGAAAATCTTAAAACACATAGAACAAACCTTGCTGAGGGAAAATCAGCATGGCTACTGTAAGGGTAAGTCTTGCCTGATAAACCTTTTAAAATTCTTTGAAAAGTCAACAGGCATGTGGATTTGGGTGAACCGGTGGATATTGTCTATCTTCTGGAGCTCTTTAAACCTGGCCCAATCGACACCAGGGGAAACCCCTGTTACCGACTGGGCCAGGTTTAAAGGGCTCCAGCCATTGACAGCTCGGCAGGGAACCCCTGGTTGGCACCCTAAAATAGTTAAAAATAAAATAAAAGAAGTGCCAACCTGGCTCCAGGGGCCGCCTGGTGGGTGCTTGAAAAAAAAAATTAAAAAGCATTTTAAAGAATGTAAAAAAAAAAAGCCAGTGCCAACGGGACCCCAGGGGCCGTGCAGTCAGTGCTGAAAGATATTTTTTTTAAAAAAGCCCCATGCTACAGCTGTACTAAAAAAATAAAATAAAATAAAATAAAAGGATCACGTCACCGCCGCTGCCGCCGCCAGGTAAAATGATTATGATGATGTGGATGATGAGGATGAGGATGCTGCCAGTCCAGTTTGTGCAGTTGCAAGTCTGTTTTTTTATTTTTTTGAATGTTTTTTCCTACCTGCGCGCTGTCAAATGGATTAATGGTGCAAAGCGGGAAAAACGAATAATGAATCAATGAAACAACGAAATGAATTTTCCCCAAAAGTTCATTAAAAATGAAACAAAACAAAACAAACCCTAAAACAAATCAAACCAAAACGAATCATCATTTTTTCTGTTCGTGTCCATCTCTAATCAGGAGATAGATATCTAGTCTTGTGCACTCCCAGACACATCTGGTGGGACCACTGTGAGATACAGGAAGCTGGACTATATGGGCCTTTGGCCTGATCCAGCATGGCTCTTCTTATGTTCTTATGTTCTGATTGGCTGTGTGCTATATAGAAAATGTTTGTGACAATTAGTTGTGATTTTTAATTAGAAAACCACAGAAACATTGCAACATGATAGATAGATAGATAGATAGATAGATAGATAGATAGATAGATAGATAGATAGATAGATAGATAGATAGATAGACAGATAGATAGATTGGCATATGTAAAAGAGCATAATCATGGTAATTTGTGAGGTAACTACATTTACAGAAATCAAGAGGGCAGAGAGGCATTCCACATTTTTGAAGTGGCAATAATTCATCTCCTAGCAATAAAGCCAAGGAATGTACAGTATCATAATCATATATCCTATATCATATCATGATTATGACCTGTATTTGGTAAGATTCTCATATCTTCTAATTCGACTGGGGCAAAGTTGCTCTGCAGCTTCTCCATTTTCTTCTTCATTTGCACACTGACTTCCATTATGCACACTGACTTTCCATTATGTATGTGATTTAATCTGCCATGTTGTATCTGTTGAAAATGTTAATGATTTCACTTTTTTAAAAAAATATTTCTTGGGAGATGCTCAGAAAACCTTTGCAGGGATCAATGAATGTGAAGATTCATGTTATTATTACACCTACAAGTATCTTCATTCATGGCTTAATTCCCCGCTCCACTTCTCTCCTACAGAAAAACTTCCCCTAAAGGTGAGGGGAAATGTTCTTTGTCATCTTTGTCATCTTCCAATTGCAGTATTATTAACACTACTGAACAGAGTAAATGACAGATGTATATAAGTTGGGTTCAGATGACTAAGAGCTGCTGAAAAAACATAACCTGTCAGATTTTCCAGGGAAATAAAAGGCCCATCCATCTGTTGGGGATTCTGAAAATGAGTGTAATGAGTCACCTTTAAAATGACAGCTGTCACCCAAGGAGAAAAGCTTTGAAGCTGAACTAAAATATATAATAAATTATGCACACTCTTGTGGGGGAAGAGGGGAGTGGAAACCCCTTTCCACACAAATCCAAGAGTCATCTCCTAAATTTGTGTTTGATCATTTTTCTCAAGGTAGAAAATAATACCCTGCAACATTATCTGTGATCACAAGCATTTGGGCTAGGCCCAAGTCAATAAGAGGATAGTTATGCCAAAGTGATGTTACAGTCCGATAAGGCATAGCATGTCGGCTTATATCTTTGCAGTTGCCTGTCATATTGCACAAAACAAATGAGGTTTTTGCCAGGAGAGGCAAAATGATAGCATCACACCTGAAAATTAAATCTGCTGAGCAGTTCTAGCCCTGAACAGACAGGAAGGAACGTACTTCCAGTGACTGGTTTATGCTTTCCTCATCCAACCAGACTCCTCCTTCCCAAGAGAGGACCTCAACGTCACGATCAGGTAATTCTGACAAAAGAATTCTCCACTTACTTCTTCCTTGCCCGGTAATATTTGTCTCTGCTTGTCGATGTCTTGTGTGAAGTAGGGCAGGTAGAAACATGATGCTCTTCTTCAAATAAAATGCAAATTCTCCTATGTAAGTAGACCATTAAGAAGTAAATTAGATTGAACAGCAGTGGTAAATCAGCAATTACATTGTTGTTGGCTTTTAAAAAAAAATATAGTGTGATTTAAATACAAATAAACCTATAATGCTTGCAACACATGTTGGGGCTGGTAATACAACTCGCCACTGGAAAAGGTACCCCAGGGCTCCTGATGAGCTTTGCAGGACGAGCTGGTGCACATTTTACTGCTGCTTTTGGTGCCAGCTTCAAAAGAGAAGCTGCTGCGCAAAATGCTTCTAGACTGCTGGTATTAATTTCTGTTTATAATAGCTTCCATTTTGATGTAATTATCACATATTTGGGCACATTATGCCAAATGATATCCTCAGCATGGGCTGTTGATTAAGATTAATATTTATATTGTGTTTCTAATGGGCTTGCTTGTCTTTGAAGATGAACCAGTGTATGCATGGGATGGGACTATCTTAGTAGCACAGTGACCGCACAAGGAATTGTTCTATAAGGTGAACCTCATGGAGCACTCAGAGACCAAGAGAGAAGCACCACCTTGAACTTAGTATAATTGTGATGTACTGGGAGAAATGGTGGCTGAAGAGGGAGATGAAAGCCTATTTGGAGTCTTCAGGAAGGGGGATGTGGAAGGACAAAGATAATTTCAAGAGTCTTTGGAGAATGTTTATGGGATGGGAAAGACTCATGAGATATGGAGATGACTCCCTTACTTGGGAAACTTACATTTGGACTACATGTTCCAGAGCCCATGATGTTATAGTTCAAGTCCAAAAAGAGTGATGCTTCTAAGACCAAATCACATCTCTCTCAGTCTTTCTTCACGGGCAAGACATTTGGAATCATATTTTACCATTATTTGCCCATTTTATGAGGCTGATATACAGTAGGTTTTGGGAAATAAGGGATGAGGGAGCTTTGCATACGTAAATGTACCTTATGAATGCTAGGTATTGCTGTTGTAAGACATCTTACTTTTGTTAGACATTAGCATTAAAACCTAGATAGGTTGATGCTGCTACTGTTGTACTGGGTAAATGTCCAACAACTTCAGCTTCTGCTTTCAAAGCATGTTTCTGATTATGTTGATAGCATTGGTGCTTTAAGCCAGCCGTTCTGGTGTCTCCAACACATGCAGTAGGGCCTTAAGAACATAAGTAATTATGCTGCCCATCTGGCTGCTATGGGCATGATCAAACTCCTTTTTTTTCTAATAGGAACTATCAGATTATTAACTGGGCTTTGCTTCTGCAATTCCAGAAGATGGATCTGCAAGTAAAACACATTACTTGTGATAAGAATTAATAGAATTAATAAATATGAGAATAAAGCTGAAAACTATTATAAAGTGTTAAACCCAACTGTGGGTATTAGGTCATGCTGGCATAAACACAAAAGAAGATGCCAGCCTGTAGAGTGTAACAAATACTTGTGGTTAACCGAGATAAGAGCCAACGGGGAAGCGAAGACAACGCAGACATGTGGGCACCATCTTATGGCACCAAAAAGCGCCATTTTGTTAACAGCAAAACAATGGGAACTAAAGCCATTTCTAAGAATTATGATAACTTACCAGGTATGATTACGTATGACATACGCACGAAATACGTAAGCTGCGACTACAGAAAAGTATGAAACCATCACTGGGTCCAGGACAGCAAGGCCTCTGGCCTGTATGCTGTGCCTAGGATCCTTAGACTAACCTATTTTCTGTACTGTAGGGCGTCCAGAGAGCAGCAAGGCCGTCAGGCCATGCTGCGCTCGGATCCTAAACTAACCCACTCTCTGTAATGCCCAAATGTCCTGTACTGTATATTTCTATCTGTCTTTAATAAACCTTTTGCTATAACTAACTAAGCGTGGCAATTTTGATGAACCACCAATGGTGCATTGACAATTTATCAAGGTGCATTGGCTACTTACAAAGAAAACCACCTATACCAATTTTTAGATCAAATTTTATTCTTATCACTTGTAATTAGAATAGGGGAGTGTGAGCATAGATATGTTCTGCATAAGATGCCTCCCACTTGGGCAGTCAGTAAGCCATAGTTAGTAGATCTCAATGTTTAATAACTGCCTCTATGTGCATTCTTTTGCAGAGTTTTTGTTAAATTTCTTTAACTGTGCGGAATAGCTTCAATTACCCCATATTATTCTACCCTTTTTGGCATCAACAGGCACTTGCATTCTAGTAACTCACTCTGAGATATTAGTTGGGAAAAAAATAAAGGAGAAAACACTTTACAAAGATATTGTCTCTCCTTGCATTCAGAGACAAGGAAGGAACAGACTGAGTCACTGTAACCCACAAAGATCTCTCCCAGCCACAGGTTATCCAGGCAGCATGCAAGGTTGTAAAAGCTCAAAATCCTTCTCAAACTGAAATGCAGCTGCCCTCTTGAAGACTATTTTACTCAAAGCTGTCTCTTGGTAGAGACTTAGTCTGGATGTCTGCTATCGTTTCTATAGTATGAGATATCATTTTGATGATGCCTTTCTTGGTCAGGTCAAACCCTAAGTAGTATCTCATGCCAATGTGTTTAATCATCTTTTCATTTTGTGACAGCTTCATACAGCTCTGATTTGCCTTCATCACCTGGAACAGAATTTCTTCCTTTATACTAAAGACTTTCAGTAGCTTCTCCAGTCTTAGCAGTCCTCTGTATGAGTTGAGTGAAGCAATGAATTCAGATTCTGTGGAAGACAAAACTACAACATCTTGTTTGTGGGAAGCCCACAAAATAGGACAATTACCATACACAAATAGCAAGCCACTAAGGGGCTTATCATTTGTGCTATCCTCCATGCATTCATCTGTGTAGCCTAAAAGCTTTTACTCACTCTGGGTTGGGAAACTAACTTTTCTGCTTAGTATCCCTACAGCTGTAGCTACTAGAGATGGGCACGACTCAAAAAAATGGTGTTTCGTTTGTCGTTTGGTCATTTAGGGGTCCGTTTCGGTTCATTTTCGTTTCCGTGACTTTTTGCAAAAAAAAATCATTTTCATTTTGTTATGTAACAAAACGAAAAAACAAAAATGAAAATGAAAAATTGCTGTTTCGTTAGTATTCTTTTTAGTTCAATGCATCTGCTGCAATGAAAACGAAAAACACGGCAAATTTGGTCATTTTGTTTTCATTTTCGTTTTGTTTTTTAAAAAATCATTTCATTTTCGTTGTGTGATGAAACAAAAAAACGAAAATGAAAACGAAAAATCGCTCATTTCGTGCCCATCTCTAGTAGCTACAGTATATCTTGCTTTTCAGGAAATCTGTTTGCATGGGTATTGATGCACTGTGGCATCTTAGAGGCTTAATGTCTCCAAAAGCCCAATTATTGTTTTTTTCTGATTTAACAAATCTGGTCCATCTGCCTCTTTTTCATTTTTTTACTCTAATATACTAATATGTTGCATTTCCTAACTGTTTGATTGCTACCTCTTTGTATTCTAGAACACTTTCACGGCTGGGATCCTATAGCCCTTGTGAGTTTTTCAGGTTGTTTGCTGTGTTCTGGAAGTATTTCTTCCTGACATTTCACCAGACTCTGTGGCCAGCATCTTAAGCAGACAAGGAGCTCAGGGAACTAGGAGTTCTCTCTGTGCTCTGGAGTATAGAGTGAGTGAGGCTGTATGGTTTTAAAGTTGTGGGAAAGTGGAAACTTGTTCTATGCAGGAGAATAGGTGTTAGTCATTGTATCATGATGGAGGGATTAAGACATTTCAGTGCAACCAGGGATGGCAGCAATCCTTCTCTGCAGTTGATGGGTGTTGTTAGCTGTTCTGTTGTGTGAACTGATCACCACTGCTTGTGCCTGGGTGGGAACCACTGAACTTTGATCTTTTGCAGGCTGTAGTTTGATTTTTAGCCAGGCTTTGTTGATTTTTAGACTTTCTTCTTTTTTGTTGAAACTGTACTTATGTTTGTGGATTTCAAAAGCTTCCCTGTGTAGTCTGACATAATGATTGTTAGTGTTGTCCAGTAGTACCTCTGTGTCCTGGAAGATGATTTCATGTCCAGTTTGTTTCAGGGTGTGTTCAGCTACTGCTGATTTTTCTGGTCATTTTAGTCTGCAGTACTATGAAGTGTAAATAACCCATACTTTATGGGTTTCAGCATTTTAGGCCATAGTTTAACTTAAGGATATTGAGACAGTTGTCTACCTAACAAACCTATTCAGGCCATTGATAATCTTATGAGCCTATTTCAGACCAGGGTGACGAGGTCAAAGTGAGCTATGAAATGGAAGACTCACACTACCTTATTTCAGACTGATGAAGCTGTTTGGATGAGCAGCAACATGTTTCAATCTCTCAAGGAAAAGAAGTCCAATTGCCATGAGTCAACTTTCAGATAAACTCACCTGGATGACTGAGAAACTTCACAGAAACAAACAAATAAAAATCTGGAACCCATATAGTAAACATGACAATGCTTGAGTTTGATATGCCTTCAGGAATGCAGGTCCATACTGAGCTCCTTAGATATATAAAAGACTTCTTCAGGGCTACCATGGCTAGTTCATCTCCGTGCTTAAGATACTGAGTGTGCTTGGACCATATTAAATTTTGTTAGAATACAAACCCTAGGTATTTAAAGTTGCTGACGTGTTATAATTTGTATGCACCAATTTTCCATCTTTTCCTTCTACCATCTTGCTGACTTTGTATATTTTTTTTATTTGTCCTCATTTATCTCTGTTACTTGAATATGATCTTTTAAAAAAATCCAGCCCTGAAATGCCTCAATTTCCTTTTTCATTTTAATACTTATTTTACCTTTTTCATCTTCAATCACCCATATTGGAGTTCTTATTACTTCATTCAACTCATTCTATTATACTTTCCAATTCTTTCTTTTTTTCCCCCTTGTAATTTTGTCATTATCTTAGAATCTCTAGATATTATAAAAAGCCTCTCTAATCCTTAAGTGTTTTCCTTTAAATCATGAACCCTTTTTTCATGTTCACTTAAATGTATGACTCTCTTATTTTTAATCATCCAAATCAAATGTTCATAGTATCTCATAGTATATGTCTGTGAAGATTCTTTGCGATCCAGGTGAGTTTATCTGGAAGTTGAGTCATGGCAACTGGACTTCTTTTTAATATATATTTTCATCTGCTTTATTTTCCAAAGATCTTCTAGATTTTTCTGCATATTAATTTCCATACAAGGGCATTTTAAATAATAAAATAATAAAAATATAATAGTAAAAAATAATAAAAAAAATTAAAAGCACCAACCCAGTCCGCGGGCCAGCTGGCTGGTGCTTGAATAAATAAATACAAAATTTAAAAAAATTAAAAAGTGCTGACCCGATCTGCGAGCCGGCTGGTTGGCAATAGTAGTAGTAGTAGTAGTAGTAGTAGTAGTAGTAGTAGTAGTAATAATAATAATAAATAATAATAATAATAATAATAATAATAATAATAATAATAATAATAATAATAATGTTTTTAAAAGTGCCAACCTGGCCCACAGGCCAGCTGGTTGGTGCACTAAAATAAGAAATAAAAACAAAACAAATGAAAAATGAAATGTTTTTTTTTTAAATCATTTTGTTCTAAATGAAACAAAACCATATTAACAAAACAAAAAACAAAATGTCATTTTGGTATTTCATGCCCATCTCTAGTATTTAATAATATCTTATATCCTTTAGAGGGGAAATAGTGAATTGCAGAATTTTAAATACCCATCATCATTTATAACAACACTCATTTTCTTCTAGTCTTGAGGGTCTGGGATTGGGAGTTGCCTCACAAGTGGAGTAGCCTAGGGACTTCATCTTAATCTGACTCTGAGTGGGGCCTTCTTCGCAGTGGCTCCATCTTTGTGGAACCAGATCCCAGAGGCACCTGTTAACATTCAAGAGGCAGTTGAAGAAATGGATCTTCAAGGGAGCCTTCCACACTGAACCTAGTTGAGTCAAGGCTGCTGTCACATCTTCATCCAGTTCTCCTTATTTCCATGATTTATTTTTGTTCAGTTTTATTTTTGCTCCAGCACCTTTAGTCTTCATATGGATTGTTTTTTGTATGTTTTTAGTACATTATTTTAATGTTTATTTTAATGTGAACTGCACAGAGTAGTAAGTGTGGAACTAGTGGATGTGGTATAGAAATAAATAAATAAATAAACTCAATATCCATAGACTCTTGTTGGACTCTCCATAGAATGTCAGCTGCTGTCAGCTGCCTCTGACATTTGTACTCACTTTGCCAGCCAAGATCTGGAAGGAATCCAAGCCCTCGGGTGATGTGAGCAGCACCTTTAAATGAAATAATCTCCTGTTATCAGCAGAGCTGTCTCTGCTTTACATTCTTGATCACACATTCAAGCTGGCATGCAGCCAGAAAAGCTCTTCAGACATGACGATAGCTTATCGGAGATGTTCCTCACTCACCTCAGTCTGGCCTGCTTCTCTCGCTCCTATACATTTTCTCTACCCTCCCCCTGTTTTTATACTGACCTAACAAGTCCCTGGCATTTCACTTTGTCGGCAAAAGGTGTCATGAGCACACATCTCCTGTTTCCCAACTGGCTGCACCAGGTCTGACCCTGTTCTCTTCAGTTCTATATAAACCCCAAAAATGAGAACTATAATGGGCTTTTAGTGCTATTAAGACTCGCCAATTTGGTGACAATTGCTTTTATAGGCTTTAATGGGCAAGAATAGGGCAGTCATTTTGAAAAAGCCCATTCACTCAGGGTTGCTGTAGGAGTCCATTAGTGCAATGTCTGTGGCTATCTATATCCAGGCATCATAACCATCATACTCCAATGTTTCATCACACAGTGGGTTGGCAGAATGTTTTTACGCGTCCGTAATTTAATAGTTTCTTTGGCTATTTCTCACTCTTTTAGAAATGTGCACTACTTTAAAGAGTGCGGAACTGGGGTTCATGGGTCCAGCAACAGTATCAGCACCAGACCAAGAGTGGCTAAGTGTAGTGGCTAAGTGACATTAAAGTAGCTGATAGCGATATGATGGTTTTCCTCAACACATGCTAGCTCTATGCAAAAACATCTTATCGTTTGTGAGCTTCCACAGACAGATGTAGCTTTGAAGCACTGATGGGTGTATGAGCTGTTTTCTGTAGTCTGATGGTGATGGGGAGTGTGCACAAATCACAGCCTAGAGGAGCATAAGCAGCTTATCATGGTACCAAAGATAAAGGCTTATTAATAGTTACTAATCTACTGCTAAATACCTATTGAAGCAAGTTGTAAAATGCATATCCTTAAATCCTGTTCTCTAAAAGGTTTTTTCTATGCCAGGTCAAAACCTCAAGAAAAAGTTACCGACCATAATTGTCTGTTGTGCTGCACCTCATCTTTGCAAAGCTATTTCAGTGTCACTGGAAAATATAATCTACCTAATTATAAACAGATTATTTAAATATTTTTCTCCTGTTCATACAAAAATAAAATAAATACTGATCCCCTTCTCTCCCTCTAAGGCTCACATTTCTTTTCCTTTTGCCAGGAATTTAGGGTATATTTGTCTTTTATAAGAACTATGCTTATGGGTTAGTTCAGATGTGCAGAATCCCCATAATTGCTGCAAAAATGTGCCTATTTATCAGGCTTCCACAGAAGTACCACTGATAGAAATCAATGCATGTATAAATGCAACCTTTCTGATCCCCATGATAATTGCAATGCCTTTTCAGACTATTTTAAATGGTTTGAACTTTCAAAATAATTTTCTAGTGCATTCCTACCTATGCTTATTTCAGATAACATTCCCACTATATGTAGGCATGTATAGAATTTTAAATCATGCTGAAATCTTAGGCTATTGCTGTAAAACCACAGTTGAAAGTAAAGTGAAGTAAATCCACAGTTCGGGGGCAGTGTGGTGTAGTGGAAAAAATAATGAACTAGGACTCTGGAGACCTGCTAGAATCTCAGATTAGTAATGGAAACTCATAGAAAAAACATTAGTCTGGTTCTCAACAAGATAAGCTATCGGGAATCTGACCATTGCTGTTGAATTTCATCCAAAGGGAAATAGGACATAAATTTGGAATCCGTTGTTTAGAAGAAATAGATGACGTACCTGTAGTGGGTGCTCATTTACTGAGTGCTCACCTGCGAGTTCACACTAATAGATTATTCTTCATCTGTGTAGTTGTCCTTGGAATGTTCTAGAGTCCAGAAAGTTGGTAGGTCCACCCCAGCACCAAGTGCATACTTGGCTACATGGTGGCTAATTCCCAATTCCCATTTTCACCACGGACTAAAATACAACACATGGCACATAGAGGCGAGCTTGGGTGGGCCACGGGAACTCACAGATGGCCACTCAATGCCCTACAGTTACAGGCAGGTAGATTATCTTTCTTTGTGGTATATGGTTGACTAGGAGGAAGCTCTCTTATCAGTCAAGACTGGTGAAATTACCACTCAAGGAAACAATGTGTCACATCTAGCTCTGACATATAATCTATACTGAACGTCATGTAGCTGCCATACAAATTTCTGTCATCAGCACTCCTCTTATGAAGACAGTGGATCTAGCCAGAGTCTTGGTGGAGTGTCCTTTCAAAGAGTCAGGCACAGGTTTTCTTGCCAAATGATATGGTGAAGTGATTACATGCATCAGATACCCTTTGAGAAAGTACATGATTATCCTGTTGTCTTCCTTGATAGAAGACAGGAAACTTTGTAGTTTTCTGGAAAACCTTTTGTCCTGTTCACACAGAAGGATAGAACTCTAGAAGAGGAAAAGAAGGTTAGCAACACCAGAAGCTGATCAATATAAAAACCTGTTACGACAATGGGCTGTTCTGCCACTGGCCTGTCCAGCGCTGGGACCCATTGGCCCTGCCCAGGTGAAACACCACAAGACCTGCCACCACCCTAGTAATCACTAAATGTGTAACGGGGGCAGGGTGATGCCGCCCCTTTATAGTACAGCCTTACCAGCCATACAGCCTCTTTCGCACAGCTGACAGCAAAGTAACAACTGGTGGAGAGGCAGACTCTGTGGCTAGGTCTCCCTGGCCATGTGCTCAGCCTCTCCCACATAGGAGCAAGGCCTACCTCCAGGAGGGACTGAGGAGGGTGCCCCAGTGCCCTGCGAGGTTTGGTCATGTCGAGGAATGGGGCAGATGGGAGATTTCTCCCAGACATCAGTGGGTGGGCCAACCCCCCACACCTCTCCCCCCTCAGAATCAATATCTGGTTCTCTTGGCTGGCCTACCCAAATGGCCTTGGGACCCCACCTTTCCCAGCGCGGCGGCCATGCTAAGTGTGAGCTGTGTGTGGCCTCCCCAGCAGACACTGGCCTTGCCACATCCACCAGCTGCTAATCCCCAGGAGACCTGATTGGCCTGCACCCCCCCTCCCTTCCCTGGCACAGTTTGTGGGGCCTCACATGCCTGGTGGACTGTGGGCTCACCTTCACCATCTCCTACCTCCTGCCTGGGTGGACTGAGCGGCTGTACCATTCCTTGGCTGCGGCCTATGTGGGGCCCATGTGGGGCCACAGTGGCTCCAGAACTCTGAGATCTGACAGGGCTCAGGGGGGAGCTGGGACAAGCAGCCAGCGGATCCGTCTGATCTTGGGGGATGTGCCAATCAGCCCGTGGATCATCCTTGCCACTGCGGCAGCCTGTGGATCCCTTTCTGTTACTGCAGCGGAGCCCGGGGTGGGCCAACCAGCCTAACAATCCTCCCCCCCTGGACCACAGCAGGCCACAGTTCACCCTCCAGTGCCGCAGCCAACACTAGTCCTGCACAGCAGGCTCTGGTTCTGCTGTTGCATGTGCTTCACGGTGCAGGGAGGGGTGATTTGCTGGGGGAGTGGAAGCAGCTGCCACCCCCCCACACACACACACCATGATCACCATCCCTCTCAGGCACTTTTTCCAGTCCTGTCATGCAGGTGGTGCCCCCTCAAGCACAAGGCAGGGTGCAGCTCAGACAGTGAGCCTTCAGCTGATATGGGGGGGGGGCAAGACTAGTGCACTAGCCAGCCTGCAACCAGGACAGGCAAGTGTACTGTGTGATGGCACCCCAGTGGGTGGGATAGTTTAGTGTTTTAGGTACCTGACCAGGGGGGTTAGGGGCTGAAGGGCCACCCCCTTCTTCCCACCTCAGGAGCATGGTGGACAGCCGGAAGTGGCCATGCCGGTCTCTACCAAGGAACCCCCAAGGCTGCCATGGGGCCAAGCAGGGGACAGAGCCACCACAAAATGAGGAGGCCTCTCCAAGCTCCCTCAGACCCATTCAGGGTTGGATGAGGAGACCAGGGTACTGCTGCATCAGTTGCAAGTCAGGGTAGAGACCCTGGAACAAGGTAATGGGGGGTCCAGCAGCTGCTGGGCTCAATGCTGTCCCTACAGTGCCCTGCTTGCAAACCCACCGGGTCATGCACACATGACCAGCTCAGAGACATGATAGCTGATTTAATGGAGTGTTTTATCGCAGCTGGAGCAGAGGATGGCCTGTGTCACTGACCCATCCCTGACCAGATGAAAACCAACCATGGCTGAGGATGGGGAAGACAATCAGCCAGCATCAGATGACAATGCCAGCTGACCCATGCCTGCATTGCAAAGAGAGACCTCTCCTGCCTTTGGTGAGTCTATAACCATGCCAGCTGAGCCTCCAATGCCAGTGGCCCCTCCAGGCCATACCCTCCCTTGGCGGGACTGTCCCCAGTGATCACCCCTCCACTCTACCACATGGTACTTCTCCCATGGGCAGGCTGGTCACTACCAGTATATCACTTCCCTTCAGGCCATACTTGCCCATCAGGTGCAAGCTGGAGCCACCTGGATGGGGGGCATCCCTGCCACACATCCTCCTGCCCTCATGTTGGGAAGTGAAGGGATGGGGGTGTGTGGGCCACCCAGCCTGCACCAGTAGGGGACCCCCATGGGAAAGGCCAGGCGCCACACCTCGCCATGGCAGGGGCTGTCCATCCCCACACAATCCCACACAGCAACCCAGCCACACCATTGGATGATCACCTCACCCAAACTACCAGGGAGCACAAACTAAAGGGGGAATACGTCAATATGTTTTCCCTCCTCAAAAAGCAAGTGGAGCTCAGGGAGGGCCAAAAGAAGGATGACCAGGACAAGGAGAGGGGCCCCAAATGCAAATCTGAGAGCACTTGGGTGAACTGGCTGCCGGCTTACACTACTTACATGTACATCATCATAAAGCACCAGCTAGGGAGGGCACTGTCCCTCGTGCATTACCTGCATTTAATATACAAGGCCTATATGGACTATCCAGGACACACATGGCTCTTGTATGATGAAAACTTTAGGGAAAAGGTGGCCAACAACCCAAGCCTGAGGTAGGACGAGCCCGTAGCCATGCTGTGGCTCAAGACAATGTGCCCCACTAGGCTGATGCAGGGGGACACATTTGACAGCGACCACCTCATCCAATCTCCTCCTCAGACTGATGTAGCCCGCAGTAATGTGGGCCAGGCAGTTCAACCCCACACAGTTTGTTGGTACTTCAACCAAGGGGGGTGTAGCACAAAGATCTGCATGTTTAAACATGAGTGTGCACTCTGCACTGGGCCCCACAGGTTGAGTGCTTGCATGAGGGCCAAGAGCCAGAGGGTTGCTGGCAGGGAGCAGGCCACCCATAAGGAGCCACTCACCACCACAACACCTCTAGCAAAAGGGCCACAGCCCAATTAGATTGCCTGTGCTAGCACACTGGCTCCAGGATAACCCCAATAAGGAAGCGGCTAGGATATTGTTAGAGAGTTTCACAAATGGCTTTAGAATTCCCATGGTGGGGGGGGGTGCAGAGCCACCATGGCCAGGAACTTGTGGTCCCTCCTTGGTATGGAGGCAGTTGCCAGGGCACACATATCCAAAGAGGTTGCATCCGGCTGGGTCCTTGGCCCCTTCAAGCACCCTCCCATACCAATCTTTCAGGTATCCCCCATTGGACTCATCCCAAAGAAGACACCTGGGGAGTACCAACTGATACATCATCTCTCCTACCCTGATGGGGCTCAGTGAATGATGCCATTCCCTAGGACTTGTGCACAGTGCACTAGATACTTTTTGATATTGTGGTGTGTATGATCGCGCCTGTGGCGTGGGGGCAGAGATGGCAAAGTGCAACATCAACTCCTCAATTCACCTTCTCCCAGTGCACCTGGATGACTTTGAGCTGCTAAGAGTCCGGTTTGATGGCAGTTATTACATGGACAGGATGCCCTTTTTTGCTGCTCCATATCCTGTGTGGCCTTCAAATGTTTCAGCACATTCCTGGAATGGAAGCTTCACACTAAGACAGGGGCTCCATGGCTCATTATCTCAATTACTTTATTTTCTGTGGTAGGAGGAGCATGGAACAATGTAGGTAGGTCCCTGGCCCAAGAGCTGGGCCTACCTCTGGCTGCCGAGAAGACTAAGGGCCCTGCCACAATCCTGACTTACTTGGGCATGGAGCTTGACACATGGAAGCAGGCTTGTAAGCTGCTGGCAGACAAGCTGTATAACCTCAGGGCCAGGATAGAGGCCTCAGTAGGGCACTCCAAGGTCTCCATGAGGGAGCTGCAGGTGATAGTGGGCCATCTTAACTTCTCCTGTTAGGTCGTGGCCCCAAGGAGGGCTTTTATTAGGCAGCTATGAGCCGAAAGGCATGGCCTCTGCAAGCTTAGCCACAGGGCCAGAATCATGGCAGGCATGTGTCAGGACCTGCGGGTATGGTGCATGTTCCTGGATGACTTTAACAGCGTGTCATTCTGGCGCACAGATATGCACCTTGACTCAGACTTCCAAGCCCACATAGATGCTGCCGGGACCCTGGGGTATAAGATCTACTATAGGGGGGCAGTGGTTCCACAGCATGTGGCCTGAAGAATGGCACAGGAGGGCATTATGTGGGACCTGACCTTTTTGGAGCTTTTTCCAGTGCATTTCACCTCTGGGTGAACAGCTGGGCCAACTTCACAGTGCAATTCTGGTGCTACAACCAGGCCATGGTGCACATTATTAACAATCATACTGCCAAGTCTGAGATGGTAATGCACCTGGTGCGGGCCATGGTCCTGTGCACGCTGAAGCACAACATTTTGGTAAATACCAAGTTTGTCCCAAGCTTAGACAATAGCTTAGCTGATGCTCTCTCCAACCAACAGATTGGCCTGGCCCCAGGAGCCTACCAGAACCCCATGGAGCTCCCCTGGGACATGTGGAGGATTTGAGAGGTGAAGCAGAATGGCTTGCCCCCAGATTGGCCAAGGTCGGGCAATGATTTTTGCTTATCCCACCCCAGAAAATGGTCTCGCCTGTTTATTTTCACCCGGGGGGGGGTTGTAAAGGGAGAAAAGACATATTCATTGTAAGAAACAATCTATCACTGAAGAATTTTAAGAAAGGGAAGGTCACCATGGTGAGCTTGCTTGCCTGTCTGGCCAATGTAATGACAACTGAAAATACAGTCTTGTATGTGAATAGACATACAGTAGCTCAGGTGTAGCCACTGCTTCAAACAGTGGTTTATTTTCTTATGAAGGACTTGAGGTAAAGACCATTGAGGCAACAGTGCATTAATATCCACTTAAAGATTACATAGGCCTTTTTGGAATCTATTTTTGTATCAATTTTGAAGAATTGTGATGCTTATGAATCTGCCTTCTGTTTCACCACTTTAAGGAAAGTGTATTAACATCAATTTTCTTTCAAAGGACAAAGAAAAGGGAGAACTATCATATAGAGAGATGGAGGGTTGTAACACTCTCCCAATCATGTTGGATGGGAGACAATAGTATATTTATAATCTTTCCTTGTGGGTGGCTTCCTCAGGCTTCAAGCCTGAGCAGAGGAGGGTGCATTCTGTGACCATGCCAATAACCACAGTTACAGGTAACCAACCTGTTCTTTTTTTCTGGCCTCTGTGACTCACACACATACGGGTGAGTTGCAAGCTCACTTACCAGCTGGATGGATGTCACACCAAAAGAGAATGGACTGCAGTCCTTCCAAAAGCAGAAGTTGATTTTTCAGGAACATCCAGTCTATAGTGTTTCACCGACAAGGAGATCATGATCATGTGGCAGCTCTGCAAACATCAAGTAGTGGAATACCTTTTAGAAAAGCAGTGGAAGAAAAAGGAGCCCTGACTGAATGGGCTTTGACATGTTTCGTACATGGCTGGCTGGGCAGCTGGTAAGACAGAAGAATGATGGAAACAATCCAGCAGGAGAAATGCTGAGATGTAATCAGAGAGGCCTCAGAAAAGATGCTATAGCTAACTAATAGCTTATTTGTTTTGCAAATATTACAGTAGATGTTCCAGACATACAGAAAGCAAGGGCTCTTTGAATATTCAAAAGATGAAGTGTGCATGCCAGGAGTGACATAGGAGGCAGGAAAAGGTTAGGAAGTACAATTGACTGGCTGAGGTGGTATTGTGTCACCTCCTTAGGGAGAAAGGAAACATCCAGATAGGCAAAAACCTGATCTTTGTAAAACTGCAGCTATGGAGAATCATGGCAAAGTGTACAGAGCTCACTTGCATGATGAATGGGTGTGATGGCTATAAGGAAGCAGGTAAGTAAGTGCATGTCAGTTGTTGTGAGATCAAAGGGAGGCTTTGTTAAGCAGCTGAGAACCAGCTGAAGAGACAATTGAGGCGTGGGTGGTTGAATGTCAGGGTCTGTATATTGAAAACCACTGAGAAACAGTTTCAGCCTTGTATTTTTGAAAAACATGCTAATCTGGTTTATTAGTTACAATAATGGTGAGGTATACTTTGAAAGAGGAGGAGGATAACCCTTGTTATTTGAGATGTAGAAGAAAACCTAGTGCAGTGGGAAGAGAAGGATCAAGTGCTGGATATGTCAAAGATTTGGCAAACTGACTAGAACAATCGTATCTTAGAAGAGCAAATGCATCTAGTGGAGAGCATGCATGGTGGCAACTAGCACACCTGAGTGGGTCAGGGAATCTTCCATGCTA
This sequence comes from Phrynocephalus forsythii, assembly GCA_029282475.1. Lineage (NCBI taxonomy): Eukaryota > Metazoa > Chordata > Lepidosauria > Squamata > Agamidae > Phrynocephalus > Phrynocephalus forsythii. The sequence goes on along the minus strand of JAPFRF010000008.1, from coordinate 133,101,413 downwards.
TCAGGTTGAGGAGGGCTGCCAAGCAATTGTGTAAATAGGCTGTGAAGTGCTTTCCTGACCTTTTCCATGTCTACACAGGTGCATTATCATCATGGCCTGAAGTTGAAGAGAACAGCTCAGAACCAGCCAGAGAAAGACAAAACATCCACATTCCAATGAAACTGACATTGGACACTCATTTATGAGAACCGTTGGGAATGGTGTGGGAAAAGAGATGCTGGAATACAGAAATGTACTGAAGGATGATTGGATGTTACCTGAGAGGATAGGCTGAAAGTAGGTGGAGATGGAGGAGCTAGCTAATAATAATTTGCATGCTTTTAGTGTTAGAGACACATGCAAGATGGCTCTGTTGTAGGAGAACTAGTTGCTGCAGTTATGCAGTGATGAAGGGTTTTATAGTTGGCCGTGAGAAGATCACACAGTTAGCTTTTATTATTTTCTAGGATTGCTTTCCTGAAACTGCTCAGACATTAAGCTGGTTTTTTTTTGCCTTGCTTTGCATTGTTTCTACTGTAACTCTGATTTTTATGTCTTTTAACTTTTTCTCATTTTTAATAAAAATAATATTTTACTGAGTTGTGGTCCATGGGGAAGGAGAGTGAGTGTGGCTAATAAAAGTGTCTTGACTGGAAATGTAGTTTTGGTATTTTGTTCTGCTCTGTAGGGTTGGTGTTCAATCCCAAAGCATGCGGCTGAATTTAACATCTGACTTTGAAATTTAGATAGGTTGAAGCTCTGGTCAGAAGAGTCCCGCTGGCACTCTGACATCCTCCGGGACCTATAAGGAGCCTGGAGCTAATGGGTGGTGTTTTGGGGTGTGTGGCAGACAATTTTCACCTAGTGGTTTCTGGAGACTGGGGTTGACTCCAGGCATTTCCTCTGACAAAGGCTAAGGCTGGATGGAGTATTGTGCCATTGTGCTGGGGCAGTAGGTTTGGTGTTTTTGGCAGATGAAGAGTAGAGGATGAAATTTGGTGGTGGAGGGCACTATGCTTAGCTGGGCCACCAAAGGGCTGTGAGGATAGTGTCAGCATTCTCCTGCCATTGCTTCATGACTGCCTTGTGTATTGGGGGCAGAGAATAGAACAAGTGGAGTAGGCAAGGTGCCCAGTGGAATATAAAGGCATCTCCTAGAGAGTTGTTGCCATGGCCAGCTCTGGAGCAATGTTCCTTGAATTTCCTGTTAAATTGGGTGGCAAAGAGGTCTACTTGCTGAGTTCCCTTGCCTGCAGAGAGAAAAGGGTGTGTTGATTTAGTTCCCACTCATTGAAGAAGTGTGGCTGCCCCTCTGATGCACGCCTCGTGCACGAACTGTGACGTAAAGTGCACACTTAGCGCCACACTTGGCGCCACACATGGTACCACGGATATTCCTCCAATTCCAGAATAAAACAACATGCAAGGCACTGTAGGAAAACCTATTGTTACTGTTTTGGGTAATGGAAGACATAGCCATCTTAACATTCCTCAGCACGACAGAAGAAGGAAGGGCTACAGGGTATTGATAACTCCCAAGGTATATACAAATTTGAATTGCTCTGAAAAAACATAGTGACAGGATCCCTGGACTGAAAACTTTGCTAGTAAATGAAAGATCAGTGAATGGGAAATCAACAATCATTCAGGACGTGATCCTGCAAGAACATGCTGATCTGACTTGCACCCCAGAGTCTTGGCTGGAAGAGGCTGGAGGTGCCAACTTCACTCATCTCTGTCCTCCAGGTTTCTCTGTGGAACAACAGGCCAGACCAGGGTGACGGGGTGATGGAGTGGCAATAGTCTACCGCAACTCCATCCCTCTTGCTATATGCCATGTTCTCCAATTTCCTGGGTTTAAATGTATGTACTTAAAAGTAGGAGCCAGGGACAAGATAGGCATTCTCTTGGTGTATCACCCTCCCCGTGACACAACACCTGTACCTTAGTTTACTGAACTGATAACTGGGCTGATGTTGGAGTGCCCTCAGCTCATCATTCTGGGAGACATTAACAGCCATGCTGAAGCGGCTCTGTCAGGGTGTCTGAAGACTTCATGACCTCCATGTCAACAATGGGTCTGGTCCAAATGGTATTTACCTCAACCAATCCTGCAGGCTACACCTTAGACCTGATCTTCTGCCCTGATATGGACAGTGGGGAATGCAGGTGACTTTTTAGTCCCATTGTCCTGGACAGACAACTATATGGTGTGCTTTAGGCTTCTGTAACCAGCCTTCGGGGGGTGGGGGAGTCAGAGTTGAACATCCCAGAAGGTTGATGAATGCAGGTGATTTTTAACTACCTTTGGAGAGTTCCCTACCTCTCCGAAACCTGATTCTGTTGATTCCTTAGTTGAACTCTGAAATGGGGAAATGAGCAAAGCCATTGACCGGATTGCCCCTAAACAACCTCTTCCTCAAAACAGACCAAAATTGTTGGCTTGGTTTACTGGGGAGTTGACAAAATTGTAACGGGTGGCCCACAGAACTGAAAGGTGTTGGCAGAAAACCCAAATTGAAACAGACAAAGAAACAGTGAAAGGCCTTTGGAAGGCTTACTCCAAGGCAATGGAGGCAGCAAAGAAAGCATTTTTCTCTACCACCATTGATTTGGCACAAAATCGCCCAGGGCAGCATTTGAGAATAGTCAAAAGTCTGCTACCCATGGGCAGATAACACAGACCACTGTGTATCTCTCTGTGAAGAATTTGCACAACAGCTCTACCTCTCATCACCTCCGGACTCTAAGGGAGCTACTATCTCAACTTTACATGAGTGTTTAGCTGCAGTAATGAACTGGATGAGGATGAACAAAATGAAACTAAACCCAGACAGGGCAGAGGTGCTCCTGGTCAGTCGAAAGGAAGAACAAGGGATAGGGATGCAACCTGTACTTAATGGGGTCACCCTCCAATTGAAAAATCAGGTATGCATGGGGGTGCTCTTGGACTCATCCTTGAGCTTGGATGCCCAGGTCACGGCTGTGGCCAGAAGCACATTTGCACAATTAAGGCTAATACACAAGTTATGCCCCTTTTTGAGAAACCAGCTCTGCCCATGGTGACACATTCCCTAGTGACGTTCTGGCTGGACTACTGTAATGCATTCTATGTGTGGCTACCAATGAAAAGTCTGAGGAAACTTCAAGAAGTCCAAAATGCAGCAGCCAGACTGCTGACTGGGGCAGGATACATAGATCATATTACACACCTATTAAAACAACTCCACTGGCTGCCAATCAGCTACTGAGCACAATTTAAGGTGCTGACCTTGACCTACAAAGCACTGTATGACCTGGGTCCTAGCTACCTCAAAGATCGAATCTCACAGTATGAACCAACTCAGGTGTTAAGGTCATCAGGAGAGGCCCTTCTCACCATTCCACCACTCTCACAGGTACGCCTTGTGGGAACCCGCGAAAGGGCCTTCTTGACTGCTGCACCCAGACTCTGGAACTCCCTCCCACTAGAGGCCAGGACTACCTCATCTCTGTTGTCCTTTTGGAAACAGGCAAAGACCTTTGCAAGGAGAAAAGCGGGGTAAAAATACTCTAAAATAAATAAAAGATAGATAGATAGATAGATAGATAGATAGATAGATAGATAGATAGATAGATAGATAGATAAAGGCAGAAAGCAGTTTTTTAAATCACTGTCTTCTCCTTCCTGCCTTTTTCTTCCCTGCCTCTCAGGTGGGGTGGGGAGGGAGGGTGGCCCCATTCCACACATCCCACCCCTAACGTCAAAATCCCCAGCTGTGAAGCAGGATGGCAAGGGAGTACAGAGCAAGAAGCGGGAAATTCAAATGGAGCACTGTATGCTCCATTCTGCCTTGCTGCCCACCTCCCAGCTGGGTTTGACAGGTCAGAACAGTGGGGAAGCTGCCACCACCCAGGTGGGTCTTTTTTGACAGATGAGGCTGTCCCCACTGGGAACAGCCCCACCCGTCAAAAAACCTAACCTGGGTGGTGGCAGCTTCCAAATAATTTCATTACACATTTTGCTTCATTACTAAAATTTAATAAAAAGACATTTATCAACAAAATGAAATGAAACACAATGAGTAACGAAATGAAACATTAATTTTCCATTTCATGCCCATCTCTAATGTTAGTTTTAGTTGTTATGCCTGCGGGTAGAGTGACATTGATGGTGTGATGTCAATTTTCGAACCAGTTGTTGAGAATCTTGTGATGCAGATGCTGATCCTCAAGATCCCAGATAATGCATCAAAGCTGGAATGAAGTGAATGGTTTTTATGTGCCCTCTTAGAGCTTTCGCCATGTGACATGTTTTGGAATTATATGTTGATGTCTGAAGATGCATGGAGCTGAAACCTGATAAATTGTTTCAGCTTTCCTTGAGTCAATTGCCTTTTTGTTTGTCATTGTCATTGTTTTCAGTGATGGTGCCTTTGACCTTACTTTCTCTACAGTTTGTTGGACCAGGTCTGGCATAAAGGTTTTCTCAACTCAGGTTCTTATTTTTGCTGGTAACACACGTTTTGAATTGAGCTGTAAAATCTGTTCATGGCTGGAACACAACAACAATGCACAAACAAACTATCTGTATCTCCCTCTCTTTTAAATATACGATGAAGACTCTCTCTCTCTCTCTCTCTCTCTCTCTCTCTCTCTCTTTCTTTTAAGAGTGGGAATGAACAATGACAGGGGTAACAGGGACAGAAAATAATCTTTATGTGAAGTTCTGGGTGACTGTTAAAGCATTTCAGCAGTAGTCAATATGGAAATGGGAACTAACTGTTGGATGTTAATGTGCTGGTTGTTAGGGTGCAGCCAACAACTTCCTAGGCCCTGGAAGATTCTGAGAAGGCCTATGGAGGTGCAGAAAAAATTAGAGAATGATAGCACAAAAGATATAATAAAAATGTTAATAGAAGTCTGTATAGGGATTAGAGATGGGCACAAAATGCCAAAATGGCATTTCGTTTCGTTATTTGTTACCCTGCACCCATTTCATTTTGTTTAATACGAAATGATTTTTTTAAAAAAATGTTTTGTATTTCATTTGTTTCATTTCTTTTTTTACTTTTTACTTTTTTACATTCGTTTTTAGTGTGGTTGGTGCTTTGTTGTTGTTGTTTATTTATTTATTTATTTATTTATTTATTTATTTATTTATTTATTTTTATTTATAAAAGTCCCCAATGTAGGGCTTTTTTTTAAACAGCCGAGAGGCGCTGGCTTGGGGCCTGCCCAGCAACTCAGCTCCAGTACTGGCACTTTTTAATTTTTTAATTTTAATTTTAATTTATTTTTATTTTTTCTTGTGCCCCTGGCTGGGTCGGAGTGTTTTTTATTTTTTTCTAATTTTTATTTTTATGTTTAATATTCTTATTTTTTGCTCACATGCCCAGTGGGGTCTGCCGATTTTTTTTTTTTATTTTTGCACGTACCCACCAGTGGTGTTTTTTAAATTCATTTTTATTTTTATTTTTATTTTTGATTATTTTTTTCTCATGCCCCTGGCCATTGTGGCACATTTTCCCCTCTCTTCTTTTTTCTTTTATTTTACTCTTGCTGACCATGTGGCTCCAGGGCCAGGTCGGCATGTGTTTTTATTTTTTTTTAATTTTAATTTTAATTTTAATTTTTTAATTTTTTGCTCATGAGCCCGGTGTGGTCTGCCGTTTTTTTTTTTTTTTAATTATGCATGCACCCACCAGCTGGCCTGTGGCTGGGTCGGCATGTTTTTTTTTTTTTTTTTTTATTCCATGACCCCAAATTTCTGCTTCATAGCTTACCATAGACAATACCTTTCCCTTAAATACTTTTATAAGTGGTTGAAGGGAGCCTGGATATCTGTGGTTAAATAACTTATTCAGGGAGTTAATTGCTGATAAAGCTTTTGTTTCATTCCTCTTTGTTTGCAGCAACCAAGATCCTGTTGAAGAAAACAACTATGCCAAGATAATTGTAGCTTCCAGTCTGTTCTATTTCTCTAGCCTCTACAAACTACTTATGCTGTTTCCTTTCATTACCAAATACCATGACTTTTGATTTGCTAATATTAATAAGTAATTCATTGTGCTGGCAATAGTCACTAAACTTTCTCAGTTGCCTACACAGACCTACTGGTGTTGTAGACGTTACAATCATATCATCAGCGTAGAGAAGCATGCTTATCGATCTATCTAATACTTTTGGCATAAGAAATTCCAGGCAGGACATACATGAGACTATGTCATTAATATAAAAATTAAAGAGGAATGGGTTTAGAATGCATCCCTGTGTACTCCTTTGGAAGTGGGGATCTTATTAGTTAAGGCCTGGTTGACACCTGTTCTGACTTGCAGATTTGTTTTCTTATAAAGAGCCATTATAATATGCTGACCATGTGGCTCCTGGGACAGGTCGGTGTGTTTTTTATTTTTTCTAATTTGTATTTTTATGTTTAATTTGTTTATATTTTGCTCGAGCAACTGCCTGGTGGGGTCTGCTTTTTTAAAAAAATGCATGCACTGAGCAGCAGGACTGTGGGATGGGTTAGCACTTTTCTTTAAAAAAAAAGCCTCCTAGTGTCAGCCAGCTAGCCCACAGGCGGACTGATGGTGTTTGTTTGTTTGTTTGTTTGTTTGTTTGTTTGTTTTGTGGGTTTTTTTCTTTTTGCAGGAGCTGGAAGCCCTCCCATGAGGGCTGGTTGGTGGCACCAGGGGCAGTAAGGCAGGAGAAGACACCGAACAAAGAAACGAAATGAAATGGTTTCATTTCATTTTTCTTAGAGGGGGCTGTTCGTTATTCTTTTCATTACCTAGCAAAATGAATAACGGATAACAAAATGAAATTTTAATTCATTTCATGCCCATCTCTAATATAGGGATACTATATACACATGCATTTATTGACTAGTTATTGCTCAATCCACAGTTTGTGGTTTTTAAAACTTTACCAGCTTTTGTGATACCCAGAATTCTTGACATTTATTCAGATTTTTCAACAAAGATTTCAGCTACTCTTTTTGTTGTTGATGCAATTTTAATTTCTTTATTTATATTTCAGTTTGCAGGGATTTTCTTCCTGCTGCTTTTCAATTTATGTAGCATATTTTCCCTGACAGTTTAACAATATACAGAAGCATTAATCTCCAACAATCTTATTCTACTAACTGTAGACTTTCAGATTAAGTCAGGCTACATGTCACCAAAGCCTCTGCTTCTGTCTCTTTCAATTCCAGGTGGTTTCGGTTTCCAGAATGGACCTGGCTAACCTGTTCCAGTTCCAGCTGACCACAACAAGCTTCCTTTACTATTGGAAGAGCAATTCTATCCAGCTGGGAATATCACAGATCATCAAGCTTGTGATTTCTGGCCGAGGGCAGGAGAGTGGAAGGCTTTGCTTTCTCTAATATTGTTGGTACATTTTTTTTTGTTCCTATTCTGAAGGCCACAGCTGTAGCATTTGAAGGGAACAGGAGTAGCTTTCCTAAATATTGCAAGAGGAGTTACCATTTGTGTATTACATATCAAAGTTAAGATCCAGTGAAGAGAATGCTGGTCAGGCTACTCTTAATTTGAAATAAAACATGTCTGGGTGTGTGACCAATTATGACCTAAACACATATTATAACCTTTAATGGCAGATTTTAAAATGATGGCTTGAGAGGATGGCTGCTTTAGATATTTGAATTTTGGTGTATTTGATCACCTCATCAGAATGAGATTATTTAAGTAGTAAAATTGCTGTAAAAATTGATAGAGCCAATTGTGAATCGACTGAAGCTAATTTGATGGCTGGATTCTGGCTCTTGAATATGGATTTTGACCATACGGAGCATGAACTCTCAGAGCATATGCCCTATTTCACTGTCAAAGCCAAACTACAAATTCATTTCTATCTTTCAGTGTGGCTTTTTAAGTAGCAAGAAGATTGAAGAATGACCATAGAGGCAAGCATCTTTCTCAGTCTTGAAAGAAGATGTTAGCACGCTGTCTTTGTTAGCATATGCATAAGGTTAGATAGGAAGGGCTCCATTATTATTTTCCCCTCAGCACTTCAAGCATCATGGGGGGGGGGAAGTATTTGAAAAGGGTTCAGGATGGCTCATCAGGCTCCTGATACTTTTTTTTTTTTTTTTTTGCAGACTTCTGTTACCACTGTGACCTTTTACAATTCCGACTGCAGAGAGGCATCACCCCATTACTGTCAGTGAAATTCATCCTGTGGGGAACACATAACCAATGGCAGAAAGATCTTGCAGCTGTTTTTGTTTCTCAAAGCCAGAAGGAGTTAGAATGAGAGTCTTTGTCTCAGAAATAAATGTGTGCGCGCACTTCCACATGGTCAGATTCAGTGGATTTTAGAGAGAATTCTAAACATTGACATGGATTGCAGGGCACCAAGAGCTCCTTGTGTTTAATGCATATTTTGGCAGGACTTTTGCAGACAGCAGCATGCTGGAGTCTGGAATGCCATTTATTGAAAGGCAGGCATATGCAGCTGAAAGCAGAGGAGGCAAACAGTGCTCCCCCTTTTATTTGGCCAAGGGTAAGGAGTTAATTAGATACAGCACAAATTTGTTTGTTTACAATGAAGCAGTAAAGGGAGTAGAATGTATGCATGGATTTCCTAGCTGTAGCTCAGCAAAGCTCGGCTTCAGACAAAGAACTGTGACCAACAAAAGGCATGAGCTAAAGGAATAATTAGTCAGGAGGTGCTCCAACCTGCTGGCCAAATGTTCAGAGCATTCCATGTAAGTAAGCCTCCAGATTTTGTTTATTAAAATCAATTGCTTTGAGCCACTTTACTGCTACAGTCCAAATAACAACTCCTGTTGTTGCTTTCAAATAATCTTTAAAACTTTTTCGCCTACATTATTTTTTCTCCAGATGTTATTACAACCCTGAAAAGTAGGTCAAATTCAGATTGTGCACAATTTGTAAATGAGGGGAGGGTACTTGAACAGTGATGTCTAGGGTAGTTCCTACATTCAAGGAACACTAATGGTTCATGGCAGGTGCAGAATGCACACAAATTAAATGTGTTTGGGGGGGCCTTTGGACTACTCATGCTGTATTTCCAGCCCTTGGGGAATGAAAGTGGACCCTGCTTTTGACCATCCACCTTAATTGTGCAAACTGAGGAGCAACCATGTGCAAATTTCTATATATGGTGCCTTAGCCATTATAGTTCTCTCTTACTCATTACACAATATCAGATCTCCTGCAAGCTCATCATACTTTCTATTTGAAAATGTTGTGGCCTGATTGCCAGTCTGTAATACTGGAATGCAGCACATTGAAATGGCAAATGGGGCATGGAAGATAGCACTTTCTAATTTCCATATGTCATGCAGGTAGCATCCATTTTATTTTAAAATTGCTGTAATTACCTCCCTCATAATAAAAGTTCATATCCAGGGTGCCATCACTGGAAAGGCCCTTACCCTAGTGATCCCCATCCCTTTGGTGGGGCCTTTGAAAATGTTAAATCTGTTAGGGAAAAATAAATCTTTCTGTCAGCTTGGAATCCAAGGCGTGAACCATGTGAACACCCATTTTTACACATGGGTAAGGCTCTTTCTCTTGCAGTTACTAATTTGAGGAAGAGTTTGTGTCACTTAAGTTGTCAATGACTTTCAAGTTATACATTTAAATTGTTTGTATGAAATTTCAGTTCTCCAGGATTTGTTGAAGTCATTGGGTTTTGCCACTTATCTCCTACCCATCCCTCTTCCTGTCTTGCACACCCTTTTCTTAACCCGGAAGCCTCAGCAAGTGAAAAGGGAAATAAAATAAAATAAAATAGTGTTTGGATATTGAAAGAAGGAGTCAGAATTGTAAGAGATTGAAGAACAAAGAGCCTGTGAAACTGCTTTCACTATCAGTTTTGGAGTCCATCATGCTTTGGAGAAGAACTATATAAATCAGTCATATACAGACAGGTTGCAATTTTCAAGTAATATCTTCAGGGATAAAAAGAGCTATTGACTTCCAATAGGCATCATCTTAAGAATGTAGGATAAGATTACTTTTCTGCTAATAAGCCATGAATAACCCCATAATTTATGTTTATATTTTTAAAGGCTGCTTCTTGATTATGCTCTGCTTGCAGTGACTTCCACTAGACTGCCAGTTTTTATACTTAAATATCATTTTGCTGGAAAATTTGGAGAGCACGCTTGCCTTCTACATTCAAAACCAAAGCACTTTTACCCTAAAGCCATATTCTTGCAAGTGTACAGCAAACGGCAGGTCTTTTACCACAGCGGTAGCTTAAAATACAAACCTACCCAGCAGGCTGGAGAAGCTTCTGTCGCCTTCCTGTTGAGAGAGAACAGTTATGTATTTCTAATGAAGGAAGCAGACACTGTCAACCCCTTTCCCCACAACACACACAGACACCTTTTTTATTTTTAATGTTATCAACCCAGTACCGAGATGCAACCTCTGGAATGTCACTGTTGCTTTTTCCTAATTACCACTGTGGTCCCTGAGGTATGTGGTACAGCACATGATAGTGAAGGCAAGAGCAGACAAGACGATTACAGTAACTGTTTCATTACAACCACATTGTTAATCGTTGTTACTGATATTTTAATTCAGAGTCCTGTTTTCCAGATAGACCATATTACAAGCAGCTGTTGAACAGTACTGATAAGACTGACTACTGGTATGGTCCTTCCATCTTGTTTGGTTGCTTGCTTATGCAGCTTACCATTTATTTGGCACGTGTCTTCATGACATGCAGGTGACAGAGGCTGATGGATGAGAATTGCAGCCCTAAAATAATGGAGGGAGTCAGAAAAATAAAGATATTAACCAGGTTTCAGTCAATGATATTTCCAATCTGTAGATCGTGATAGTTCAAACCCTTTTTGAATTAATGTACTGATATGCTTTGCAGTGTCACTCTATGTCATTAGGTGATCACAAGAGAGTGTATATTATTGCCAAGCACCAAACTACTTGTTGACCTTAGCACCTCCTACTCCATTAGGTGTTTGAAAGCATGTTGGAATAAAATATTGGGTTCCATTATCAGTGACTGAACAGCTTGGACATGGTGCTGCTTCCAAGAGGGACAACCTCCAGCTTGTTGTTAACAGCAATATTCAGTAAGATAGAATATTTCTTTTAATGGGGCAGCTAGGAATGTTTTCAGTTCTTTAAGAATATACCAAACTAAATTGACAGCAAATTCCTAGATTTCCTTGATGATAAACATATTTCTGAATTAGCTAATACTCCAATTACAGATGAAACTCAAAAAATTAGAATATTGTGCAAATGTTCATTTATTTCAGCAAGTCAAATCAAAATGCTGAACACCAAACTAATATATGAGATAGACTCATTACATGCAAAGCAAGATATATCAAGCCTTATTTTGGTATAATTGTGATGATTATTGCATACAGCTTATGAAAAAATTAGAATATTAGATGACATCAATAACACGAGGATTAGAAATAGAACAATATCGGACCTCTGAAAAGTATAAGCATCCATATGTACTCAGTACTTGGTTTGGCCTCCTTTTGCATCAATTACTGCCAAAATGTGGCGTGGCCTGTGGCACTGCTGAGGTGTTATGGAAGACCAGGATGCTTCAATAGCTGCCTTTAGCTCCACTGCATTGTTTGGTCTCATGACCCTCATCTTTTTCTTGGCAATGCCACATAGATTCTCTATGAGTTTCAGGTCAGTTGAGTTTGCTGACCAATCAAGCACAAGTAATCCCAGGTTCATTCAATCAGGTTTTGGTACTTTTGGTAGTGTGGGCAGGTGCCAAGTCCTGCTGGAAAATGAAGTCAGCATCCCCATAAAGTTTGTCTGTGGAAAGAAGCATGAAGTGCTCCAAAATCTCCTGGTGGACAGCTGTGTTGATCCTGGAGTTAATGAAGCACAGTGGACCAACAGCAGCAGATGACATGGTTTTCCAAATCAACACAGACTGTCAAAACCTCGCATTGGACTTGTGTGCCTCTCCATTCTTCCTCCAGACTCTGGGTCCTTGGTTCCCAAATGAGATGCAAAAGTTGCTCTCATCAGAAAAGAGTATTTTGGACCACTGAGCAACAGTCTTCAGGAGCAGCTTAACAAGAGGAATATGACTTTTGAAGCCCCTGTCCAGGACTAGTCTCTGTGTGGTGGCTCTTGATGCACTAACTCCAGCCTCCGTCCACTCCTTGTGAAAGTCCCCACCACTCTTGAATGGCCTTTTCTTGACAATCCTCTCCAGGCTGCGGTCATCCCTGCTGCTTGTGCACCTTTTTCTTCCACATTTTCCCTTCCACATAACTTTCTATTGATGTGCTTTGATACAGCACTTTGGGAACATCCCGCTTCTTTTGCATTCTGTACCTTTTGGGGCTTTCCCTCCAATGATGGTTTTCTGCACTATTGTTACGTCAGCAGTCTTTCCCATGATGGTGATTCCTACTGAACCAGCCTGAGAGGCCAGGCTCAGGAACCCTTTTGCAGGTGTTATGGATTCATTAGCTGATTAGAGTGGGACACTTTGAGCCTAGAATATTGAACCTTTTCACGCTATTCTAATTCTCAGACATTGTGAATTTGGAGTTTTCATAAGTTATTCCAAAGTAAGGCTTGATATATCTTTGCATGCAACGAGTCTATCTCATATATTAGTTTAACCTTTTGAGTTGACTGACTGAAATAAATGAACATTTACACAATATTCTAATTTTATGAATTACACCTGTGTATTGACTTCAATTCTTTTTTGTTTTGCTTTGTTTAATAAGCTTTTTCTTCCACTGAATATTCTGTCATATTTAAGAGGCATACAAATATATATGTGCCTCTGTGTTAAGTTACATTACGTATTTGTTTAAGTTGAATACATGTGCACATAATACTGGTAGTGCAGAAAATAATATGTAGCACTAAAACCTGCCCTTAAATCTTGGTGTTCAGCATTTAAATACACAAGATTGCAATATTCTTAATATTTACTTGTGCATATGTTGCCCTAAAAATAGTAACATTTGCTTCTCAATGAGCAGGCTGTTTTAAAGTACCCACTAGAGATGGCACAAATTAAAAAAATTGTGATGTTTGAAATATCCCTGGTTTTTATTTTTATTTTTTAATTTGTTTCCATCCATATTTTTTTAGTCAGTCCTTGGTTGCCAAGAGAGAGAGAACACCTCCATCACCTCCCTACCTTTGCTTCAGTAGCCCTGGTGTCCTGGTTGCTGTTGCCGCTACAGCCGCCATGTTAGGAAAAATGGCTCACCAGCTTCCTACAGGGCCTAAAGGAAACCAGGCTGCCCTTTCCAAGATGGTGTCCATGGTTTCACTAACGGCAAAGAGAACCCACTGTTGCTGTCCCTGTAAAAAGTGGCCTGATTTGCATTAGGGCTTAGGGGAAATCAGTCAGCCATTTTCCCCAATATAGTGGCTGTGGCAGTGATAGTGACTCAGACACTGGGCTCTACTGCAGGAAAGATAGGGAGTCAATGGAGGGGTGCTTTGGGGGCAATGAGTAGGCATAGGCTGTCTTAAAAATATAACCAATGAACTGATTTGTTAGTTTATCAGTTCAAATATGTTGGACTAATGGTTCATCAACTTTGATGAACTGCAGTGAACCACCATTTTAGTAGTTCAACCCCATCTCTACTAACAACTGCATCTCTAGTACATGATACAAACAGGAATCACTTCAGATATTCACAAAAAAAGATTTGAACTAAGAATTGTATTTCCTTTCTTCATACATCTGGGTGGCAGTTTTATTTGGCTGAAATTGAGATCAGCAAAAATGAGAAGAGGAAAACTTCCTCCAGCATTATTTCCCTGGAGTGGTCAATATTTTAGGGGGCCATTTGCTCCCAGTATAGGTCAAATGAGCCAAATAGTCAACCATTAATCTTATAATTGGTTGTAGAGAATTTCTTTCAAAGAAAATTGTTATTACATTTGCAAAATATAATTCTCAAGTATGGCACTGTACAGTTGTAGAAAATTCTTGAACAGTTTACCCATATTTGGATTTGTTCAAAATCAAGATGTGCAGTTGTTAAGGTGATATGTTCTATATTCCTGCAGAAAGTGTGTGCACTTTCAGTCATTACCATATTCTTTTGCACGTTATTGTCTGTCGTTGGCTCTATTGTAGATAATACCGATCTATAATGTAGATGATCCTACACTCTACTCTCCATTTGTACCATCAGACAGTGATAGAATACAGTCTACATTCTTTTTGCCTGCCACCCTGGCAAGTGTTGTGGCAAAGATGAAAAGTCTATCACCATCTATATGCCATTTGCTCGCATCCAGACATATGCAAGACAATGATAATTTAAGGATTCAAATATTTGAAGCATTCTAATTAAATAGCTTATATTTAATTACTGACTGTTATTAAATGGACCTCAAAATGGTGTTTTGAAATCTCTCATCTATTCTGGGTGGCAGAGGCCCCTGTGGCAGGGACTTTTTGAGGTGCTGGCCCCTGCGGCAATCCTGGGCTCTCCCCCCCAAGCGCTGAATGCGCGGCCCCTGGGGCCGGGATGGCACTCCTTTTTTATTATTTATTTTATATTATATTATGTATTTTTATTTAATTTTTTTTACTGCCAACCATGTGGCCCGCCTATCAGCTGTAGTGCGGGGCAGTTGCCTTTTTTTTTTTTAACTTTTGCTGACCCTGTTTTGGCCTGTTTTGAGGCCCGTGGTTCAGGTCTGGTGCTAGCGGGCCGGTAATGGGGGCTGCCTGCCAAATCTTTATTGTTGGTATTTTTTATTTTATTTTTATTTTTATTTATTTTTTTTTACTGCTGACCATGTGGCCTGCCTAACAGCTGTAGCGTGGGCCCATCGGCTTTGTTGTATTTTTCTTTTGCCGCTGGCGTTACAGTCAGGAGGACCGGACCAGTCCAGGACCAGTCCAGGACCAGGTAGAAGACAACGTCAGAATGAAAAATGAACCAAAACAAAAACATAAACCTCTGTTTTGTTTCATTTGTTTTTCTTAGAGAGAGCTGTTCATTATTCGTTTCATTATGTAATGAAAGGAATAATGAATAACAAAACAAACCAAAAGTTTGTTTCGTGCCCATCTCTACTTGTGATTGAACCCACAGGCTGGGACTTTAAGTTTACAGGCAGAAGAGGGTGTAGCCACCAGATAAAATGGTGTGTGTGTGTGTGTGTGTGTGTGTGTGTGTGTGTGTGTGTGTGTGTGTGTGTGTGTGTGTGTGTGTGTGTGTGTGTAGATTCTAAGTCATCTAGGAGTGTTTATCTGGAAGTTGAGTCATGGCAACTGGACTTGTTTTCTTGAGAGATCAAAATGTTCTGTTGCTCATCCAAGCAGCTTTGTCATGAGCAGCAAAACATTTTGATCTCAAGAAATGAAGTCCAGTTGCCATGACACAATTTCCTATTTGTGTGTGTGTGTGTGTGTGTGTGTGTGTGTGTGTGTGCGCACACACACACACACACACACACACACCCATCTGCATGTACATGCATACATGCATGCATACATATTCATTCATATTCCATCTCTCCAATCCCTGGTTTGGGGTAGGCAGTTTTCCTACCCTGTGCTGAGACATTGAGTATACCACTACATTTGCAAATAATTTTCAGTTTGCCTGGGATTGGTACATTTGAGTTCACAGTATTTTCCAGTGACTACATGATATAAGTATCAATGCAAATTAGCTCATTCTTTTCCTCACCTTCCAAATCAGACTTTTTTTCCCTTTGCCATTGGGGCTTCTATTTTTTCTAACCACAACTATTTGAACAATGTTTTTCCCATGCAATCATTTTGTTCTACAGATGAAATAGAAGACATGTCTTGGGGTGCTTTTCTGGCAGCATACTAAACTGGAGAACGGTGTTTTGAGATATCAACAGCACCCACACCCATGCTCTTTCTCCACAGTTACTTCTAAGAAGTTTTGTTTATTTAAAAAAAACACTTGAGTGCAGCTATAACTCACACTCAGCATAGATTTTTTTTAAAGAAAAGGTTGCAGTCTTAATCTCATTTATTCTCATTTATTCTCATTTCTCACTTAATCCAATAGAGTTTACTCCTAAGAAGACATGCCTAAAATTTTGTTGTATTCATAGTTGCATAAAACTAAAGCCTTCTAAAAACTCCCTAATAGCTGTATTTGCAATTATTTCCTTTGTGAGACATGTTCTAAAATCACATAGCCAATAATATTTGGATTTTACACTTGTTCAAACCTACACAATCTCCTATATGCCTGACACTTCTTTATAGAGATTGACAATGATACTGTTGCAACTGCAACTATATTTACAAGAAAGGGTGTTTCTTATTAAAGTGTAATGAAGCTTGCATCTTCTTCCCTTCTCCATCTTGGTTTAATAATAAGAGGTCTGAGGAGTACTTTATTGGCAAATCTCATGTATTCTGTATACAAAGCATTTGATTGCAGAAAATTCAGTTAAAGAGGAGTAGGTGCTCTCTAAGGCAGTTACTTCACGTCCTTCCTCGAGCTGAGGTGAACTTGCCTCTGTGTTGAAATCAGATTGAGAAACGGATTGAAAAGATTCCTGAGCTCCAGGACGGGAATCTCTCACCCCGCTTGGAGCGCAGTTCAGGGGCCGTGGTTGGGGTGAACTCAGATTGACCCCACAAGGATGTGAGGTTCCGTTCCTTCAAACCGGTCTCCAGCGGGGCCGCGAACTGCAGCGAGAGGGACGTGAAGTATCAGCCTAAATGTCCAGGAGCAGCACATATCCAGCCCTGACCTTGGAGGGTCATCCCTATGATCCCCCCCTTTTTATATAATCTTGAGTGGAACAATTGTGAGCAACAGGTATCTTTTCTGTTGTCACAATAGACCATATAACATCTTCTTTGTTATACCTGAGGTAAATAATTTGCACATAACGGCCTCATATTTTGGTGTCATAGTGTGTACAGTCCAAGTTATGAAGATTTGCTACATCACACCCTTCCTGCTTTACATTTCTCAACCCAGAATGTATAGTGGCACACCATGGCCAAGCAGCATGCCCCAGACTTGTGCTACCTAACAATCAGCAGCTTAAATAACTTGAAGCAGGGTTTCCTAAACTAAGCTCTAAAACAGTGAGTCACATTTGTTTCACAATCTAAGGATGGTAAATAAATCATGAAAACTAAATACCAGTAATGTATTAAAACTGCTAGAGATGATTAAGCAAAGGCAAAAATAAATCTAAGATTTATGAACTGCACAAGTAATTATATCATCTGTAATCCTGCTCTACTATTTCCATTTACTTTTTGTAAACTGCCCAGAGTAGCTATGTTGCTACAAGGGCAGTATAGAAATCTAATAAATAAATAAATAAATAAATAAATAAATAAATAAATAAATAAATCTCTAGTGACAGAGTGCCTTAAGCAAAATTCTTTGTTTCACAATTGATAATTACTATTCTTGGCATCATTCTCTAATAAGTGTGTGTTTATGTCTTCAGATACATAAGAGTGAAGTGCACAGTTCATTGTGTAGTACAGAAACTCTTTAGAAAACACCCATGCCTCCATCATTTAACATCACCTATATAGTCTGTCTTAGCTTCTATGTAATAACTGCACTCCTAGCAGAAAACAACATATTTGAGATTCCAGCATTTTGCTGAGAGTCATCCAGAAAAAAGAAAAAGAAGAAAAAGAGAAAACCATCAGAACTCCTTTCTGGAAAAGACATTGTACCCTCAACAACCTCAAATTTCTGAGAATGTGTTTGTGTTTTAAGCACATAGCATATACTATATTTTAAATACAGAGCTATTGAGATGAATGGCCATATGTTGATTCAGTTCAGTTTTATGGCCATAAATCACAGTTCCTTAAAGTGTACAGAATACCGCAATGGCCAGGGCACCACAAAACCTCAGCATGTCACTTAGAGCACACCCAGATCCTACACTTTGTGGGTGATTAGCACTCAGTGCCCATTGACTTTTGAGCCACCCCTTTCAAACACCTGCAGCAGAGCACTTCTTCACTGACCCTGAAATAACTGTTACGGAACTAGGAACCATAAAAGAAGATCAAAGTGGGGTATTCTGGAATTATACGCCCAGTGCGCTGTAGTGGATGCAGTGACAAACTAGGACTCAGGACACCTGGGACTTAACCCCCAAATCAGCCATGGAAAGTTACTGGGCAGTGATGCTGGTTGTTCTTCCTAGTAGTTGTGGTCATTTCTGGCAAAATGCATGCTTCTTCATTGAAAGGATTATCAGGTGATAAACACTGTTGTCCATGGGAATGCTCGATCGCTAAAAGAATACAATCTTTGGGGAGGCTTCCATAATATGTTGGTGCTTTTGACACAAATAAAGACAGCGATGCTGGTAAAACCATTGCTTAAACTTCTCACTCACCTTAAAAGGGCTAAAAGTGTCCCTCTATCCACTTTACTCATGCCCTGCATTATTTTGTATGTCTCAATCATATTTCCCCCTCAGGCGCCTTTGCCAGTGGTGTGCCAGTCTGGGAAAGAGCTTTGGCTGCAATTCCCCACCTCCTCAGTAAGCAGGGCAGCTGCTGGCTGTGCTGGGATTATCCCTGTCCTGTTTCTTCTTCTGATTGGCCAGCTGCCAGAGGAAGTGGGAAAGGGCAGCCCCAGCACCTTCCCAGACCTGCATGCCAGGGCAGAGGATCTCCGTAGACTGCCTATAAAGGTTGGTTGGCTTGCTGGCTGTGGGGACGGGGGTGGGGTGGTAGTTTAAGTGAATCAATACAGGTGTTGCACTAGCTTTGTAGCACTTCATGCCATCTCTGCCTGATAACATCCTGATAACAGCAGCCCAACCAGGATATATCTCTAATGCCAGGATACATTGCTTTACCTTGTGGCAGCATAATCACCAAATGTTTTGAGAAGGGGAAGTGGTAATAGGTGGCTAATGAATTGAATGAGGATGTTCCCCTGAAATCAGGAGGTTAGACACTTCCCATCTGCTGAACCCACAAGCTGCTATTGAACAGCATGAATGGTTAAGGGATTATATCAGTGGTCATTACCAATGACTTTTTGTGATAGAAAAATGTCCATTTAATGGGCCACCATCTTTTGTTCCAGGGACTAGTTCCCTTCTTCCACTACATGTGTTGTCAAAATGCATACCTCAAGGAATGGGGAGCTTTTACATACAGGTACATAAGTTATCCTTCTTTACATTTGAGACCTGTGAGCATGAGTTACCAAAGCAGGATATCTGTGTGATGCTACTCAATCATTAGCTCCAACTACCTGTACAATGTCCTAATACTTTCTTTTTCGTTCTAGTTCTCTGTCTAAAATGTGGCGGCCATTGCCCTTTTAATGTAACACAATCAGCAAGTGCTAATTTGTTGATTCTTTAGGGCAACCAAAAATTTTTTTAAATGTCTTTTTTAATAATTTTGTGGTGTGTGGGACTTGCTGGCCAGAGTTGTTTGCCTGTCATTTAAGAAAATGGTCACTAAAGAAAATATGCAAGTTGTAATTTAAGAAAAATCATATCATTTAAGAAAAATCAGATAATTCTGTTTTAATACATTACAGGATTCCTTTGGACTAAGGAAAACCAGCATGTCATTAAAAGCTTCAGTAACTCTCTTGAGAGCTGAGATACATCTGTTTATCAGAACACGTTTACTTTGCATGTAAACTGCTTTTGCTTTGTGTTTAAAATGTGACTTGACCTTAACTCTGCCTGTCATATACTAATATTATATTGAACGAATACAAATATGTCAAGGGTGTGAAACTGGGAGTTTTAAGGAATGTTTCATATGCAGTCTGGTGTTAAATTGTGTTTCTACAAAGAAAACACTGATTTTATACTGTAGATTTCATAAGAATCACATGAATAGCCTGCATATAGAAAACTGTGTGAAAAGGACACAGAAAGATAATGGAGGCTGATAGGAAGGGCAAAGGGAGGACTGTTAGCCCAAACTAAAATATTTGTTGATCTAACAGTGTGTTCCAGAAAAAGCGAGAAAAGATTGTTCATACCACATGGGTATCAAAGCATTTTCATGCTCCATGAACCAAAGAGTACTATCAAAGTTTGAAATATTAGGGTAATTTGAGAATTCAACCATGACCATTATATCTACACAGACTAGCCTATGTTTATCTGAGCAAGCAAGCAAGCGAGTACACTTAGTAAAGAACAAGGAAGGTTCAGGTGTTGGTTCAAGTGTAATTTTTGTTATTAAACATAGGTTGTGACAGAAGCTTCTACAAGGACTTGCACATAACCATGACTGATGGATGTATTTGTCGGCCATTCAGTTAGCTCCATCAACTCACTCAAGACACATTTTGAACAGATCATGTACTGCGGTACTTGGGAGACCATACATTAAACAAGAGATTTTGCTCTGAGGCTCTGCTTCGCACACTCTGCGGGGGAAAGGAAAAAGAAAGAAAAGGAAAAAGAACAAAAAGGAGAGAACAAAATTCATCGAGTTTGACAGCTACTGAGGCAACATTTGCCATTTACATTATAAGCCCAGATATTTTTTTGCAACACAACTATATATTAATTTAATAAAATACACAATATAGCTCTTATACACTCAACAATTTGGCTCAAATGCACTGAATCGGCAATAAATCAATAAAAATATGCCATTTGATGTAAACACATTGAATCTTCTCACATTTGCACATTTAAATGACTTGTGTGGATTTCTGTGGGTGTCTGAAATGTTTGCACTTACTTGAGCTATTTTAGTGTCCACAAATGAATTACAAAAGGTGTTAATAATGTTAATCTGTCTCCTCTATTGTTAGCTATCAAAAGGCAATTGTTATTTGTGAATTCCTATTATGCCTCAGGTTTAAACATATTGCTAGCCTAGAGTTTTGCTGGACACTAAAGCCACTTTCCCCTCTTCTTACCACGTGAGTTAGTTTATGCGTGAGCAGGACAAACATGGACACTACCATTTTACATTTAACTTTAATATGATATGAACTATGTTACTAATGACCAGAATAGTTTTGCTGAACAATGCTATGGAATGGATTCTTGGGTCCCCCCCCCATTTGATTTTCCTTTCTTTTTGTGTGTGTGGAAGATAACTTTATACAGAAATGGTAATCACAAATGAGTGTTAGCTTGGAATTAGTGTTAGCTAGAATTTTTGTTGGTGTGTTTGCTTGGTTTCTGATCCAAGGATTTTCAGTAGAAAGCTGTAATGGTTGCTGGAAACCTATCAGAAAACTATGTCACCCTGCTTTTTATGGGGCCTACAGATAAACAGTGAAGTCAACATCAACTACCAATCTTAAAACATCAGGTTCCATTTGTCTTTTCCCCCTCTCTCATATCTTTCTATTAGATTGTCAAAGTGGCACCATTTTTCCTTCCTTCCTTCCTTCCTTCCTTCCTTCCTTCTTCCCGCTCTCCTTTCCTCCCTCCCTCCCTCCCTTCTTTTAACAAACATCACACTGCACATCACACTGTTCTAATGAAGGTTTGGTAAAAAAACGAAACCAGTGTTATCTGAAAAAGAAAGAGCAGTGAAAACAACATACTTGTGGGCACTTCAGATGTTCACTAAAAGCCTTAAAGCAGCATTGGTCTTTGTTCATCCCTGTATAAATTTTAGAACCAGGGGAGAGATTTTTTTTAATTCAGCAGAAGAAGCAAATAAATGCCAGGCTGTCTTTTGTTTTTGTTTCATTTTCTCACAGCCAGAGGGTCGTTTCCCCGACAGTCCTGTAAAAGCTTGTCAATCTCCCGCACTACTTCCCCGGCATCCACTGACTCTCTCCCTAGCTCCCTGTTTGAACGATCTAGCTGATCCAAGACAGAGTCCATCTCGGTGGAGTCTCGGCTCACCCGGGAATGCACCTCAGCAAAGACCCTAGCCATCTGATCGGATGCCATGAACGCAGTGTCTCTGGACTGTTTGCTAGGTGACAGATACTGACTGTCAGCGGTGGTCATGTACTGGCTGCTGGGTTCAGCCAAGGCTCCCGGTTTCACTTCACAACCATCCAGTGGTCCTTTTGTTGAAGCGCAAGGTTCAATACAGGTCTTGGTTGGGCTGCTTGATACAGAGGGAACCTCCTGGAGGAGAGGGCTCAGGGCACGTTTGGCTTTGAGATAAGGTTTCACATTGGCAATAAGAATAGTGTGCTCTCTCTTGTCTTTCCCAAATGTACAAAAAGTCTTTTTCCCTGTAGGGTTCACAGTTTCATAAGTCTCAGTCTCAACATTAGCTTCCACTGTGGGGACAAAGAGATTTGTTCGATAATCTGCATTTTCAGCCTGGTTGGCAGCGGGGAACTGGGGCATCCAACATCTGTCAGAATGACCAAGCACTCGGCATTCATCTGTGCAATTAATGCACTCCTCTTGTTCTGAAAGATAAACAAAACACAACAATGCTTTTAACTCATTAATTAGCTGCCTCAATCAGATCACAGCTTACTCACTTGACTAGTGGGCTCCTTCACTGAAAAAGAAATCATAATTAAATACTGCATAAAACAACAGGTTGAAGCCATTGATTTATTTGGAACTATTCTCAGATTACAATGATGGCGACTATGGCCCAAAGGAAGCAGAAAAGGGATAATAAGGATGTAGAACTCTCAAGAGAATTGAGCTTCATCTGCATGTAACTGATCCACCATAGAAATATCTTTCTTCTGCTAAAATACAGTAATTTGCAAGAAACCGGTTTTCTTTTCAAGCTAAGAACACAGGGATAGTATGTTGTGCCAATGTATATTAAGTATTAGCTTTTGAAAAAGGCATTATTGCTATTTTTTTGACATGAGTATGAATTGTATAACCCCCCCCCCCATTTTTGTTTTGTTTTGGTGGGGAAATGGAATCATTAATTTGCAGAGTTCATACTGTTTGGAACAATGTCATCCATGTACATTTTCTTAGGACTGATAATATTTCCAGACAATTTCTCAAATTGATGTCAAGAATAGTTAATAGAGTGTGCTTCCATTTTGGCCATCGTATTCTCATATTAACAAGAAACAAAATGTCATTATAACATTGTGCCTGTATACTTATTTAGAGGTTCAAAGTGCTTTTGTGTGTGTGCAATGTAAGCTCTGTGCATCTGTCCTTGTCTCCATGATGATAAAGACTAGGCATTCAAGTGATAGGAGCACTGACTTTCCAGGGCTCTGATGCATGTGGACATCATGTAAATAGTGGATCTCTCCTCTTTCACCCTTGTCAGCTAAAGTGTCTTAAGACCCTGTCAGAAGTGACAAAGCTAGGGAGGAAAGCTACAATGTGCAGTTCTTTGTATGGTGGGCATACACAAATTATAAAACCTGAGTAATACTAGTGACTAAGGCTACTGGCACAGAAACTAGCCCTATCCAGGTTTTTATTCATCCCAGCACTGCCATCATACTTAGAAGAGAGCACCTACCCTGCCCCATCACTCAACAATTCTTCAATTACAGGGCTGAGTCTGAACAGCAGAGGTTCACCCATGCAGAGACTCTACACACAAGCAAGATATCATATTGCCTCAAGTTCTTTCTTTTATATACAATCTACATGCAAGCAGTAACCTCTCCTGTGATTATAGTGCCAAGTTGAATGATGCCTGAACAGAGTTATTGACACATCTTTCTATTGTTTGGGGTGACTCCAAAGTGATGCTTTATTTCTCTAACTAATTTAAAAATTAAAATAAAGACATGAAACAAAATAAAAGAATAGACTCAAAGAAAATACAATCATTATACCCCACACAGAACAGAATATTGCAATCAATTACAATAAGTATCCATTTCTTTAAAAAAAACCTCTGATTTATGAATGTGGGATACTGTACTTTTGTACTCATGATTCAAATGGCCCAGAAATGGCCCAATATTGTTCCAGAATATCTTGTCTTCTGCTCGCAGGAAAAAAATGTCAAGCTTTACATAGCAGCCTGACAACGCCAATGGCAGCAGTCCAGGTAGCCTCCTGTGCTCACTACCATTCACTCTAGTTGGAAAAACAGCGTGGACAGTTGTGTTTGGGTGAGAACTGGTTAACTGAGGACAAAAGGACTCCACTTCTGGGATTTTCCTTTGTGTGATGGCACTTTGTTAACAGTATTAATCAAGAGAGAATATCCTTGAGAACATGGGCACAAAAGTACAATATCCCACATTCATAAATTTTTTTAAAAATAATTGAATTTCCTGGCTTTTAAAAATGGGAATTAAAAAAATACAGTATGCCAGCCACAAATTCAATTAGAAAGTCCTCTCATATAGAATTAGCCAGCACTGGAAGATTCCAGAAGATGAGCATATGATTTGTTCCACAGTTACTGGGAGAAGACAGAATGGAGAACAGCTGGGATGTGGCTGTAGTCCCTTTGTGCCAAAACATTTTTAAGGGTTGGTTTGGGATTAAGTGAAATGGTGATGCTAAGGAGTGACTAGATACACACAGTGGAGAAATAGACATGCTCTTTAACCTTGATTAAACTAATTTTGCCAAATGCAAACTGGATAGCTAAATTTGAATTTCTAGTTCTTTTCTTTGAGTCAGGCAAGCTTCGGAAGAAAAGCTATATCAGAACAAAAGCTCTACAGACTTCTGTGCGTGATCTCCAAAAGATGTCACTTTGCCTTTTTTAGATTAAAAAAGGAAGAGGTTGGAGTTACCAAAGGATGTCACTGGAAATCAAGATCAAAATCGTTCATGAAATGTGAAACTAAAGACAATGAAGAAAGATAAGGACAAAGTCAACTCTTTTGAAATGTGTTGTTGGTACAGATTAGAGGTCTGCATGAAACAGAAAAGCGATGGTCCAGTTTGTTCTGTTTCGGGCCACCCTCTGTTCGGTTCGGGTTCTTATGCATTTTTTAAACAAAAATTAGCATGAACCTGAACCGAGCCGAACTGGTTCAGCTGACTGGGATGGCGCCTCCAAAGCCTGGGTTGCGGCCACACTGGGTGGAGGTGGACCATCCCGCGGCTGCCTCCGGAGGCCCAGCAGAGGCTGTGTCAGGCAGCGGGAGGCCTCACCGCTGCCTCCGAAACCCCAGCCGTGGCTGCGCTGGGTGGGGGTAGACTGTCCCACGACTGTGCTGGGTGGGGCGGTGGACCATCCTGCGGGCACGTTGGGTGGTGGTGGACTGTCCCACCACCACCACCACCTCCAGAGGCCCAGCAGTGGCTGCACCAGGCAGCGGGAGGCCTCGCCGCCACCTCCAAAGCCCTGGCCGCGGCCGCGCCAAGCAGCGGTGGACCGTCCGGAGGCCCAGTGCTTTTTTTTTTAAAAAAATGTATTTATTTATTTTTCCAGCACCGACAATGCGGCCCCAGGGGCTGGGTTGGCACTTTTAAAATTTCTTTCATTCATTCATTCATTCATTCATTCATTCATTCATTCATTTTATAATGCTGACCATGGGGCTCCCGAGTCAGGTTGGTGCTTTTTATTTTAAAAAAAAAAAAATTAATTCTTTTTTAAAAGTCCCCGATGCAGGGAGCTTTTCTTTTTTCTCTTTAGAGCTGAGAGGCGCTTGCTTCCCTCCACCCCATTTTAAAAAATATTTCAATGTATATTTTTAAAACTTCTGAATGGCCCACGGGGCAAAGCTCGTTCTTTATTTATTTATTTATTTATTTATTTATTTATTTATTTATTTATTTATTTATGCTGGGGCTGGCCAGAGCCATTTTAATTTTTTTTTAATAAATACATTTTCCAGCACCGACCACATGGCTCCCCGGGCCTGGCCAGTGCTGTTTTTATTTTCTTTCTTTATTTTCTTTATTTTATAATGCCGGACCATGCGGCTCCAAGGCTGGGCTGGCACTTTAAAAAAATTTTTTTTTAAAGTCCCCAATGAAAGGGGCTTTTTTTCTTTGGTTTTTCTTTTCACACCTGAGAGGCGCTTGCTTTCCAGCACTGAAGGTTGGCACTCCGGAGGACTCTGTTGGGACTCAAGGCAAGGGAAGTGCCAGGAACGAAACACGAATGAAACAGAAATTCCCAGTCGATTCCTACCACACACATATAATGCACATGCAGAAGTGACCAGAATAGACTGCATGACTGGAAAATGTGGGGTGGATCCATTGACACAGAGGAAGCTCTAGCATGAGATGGGTTGACTCAGTAAAAGGAGACACAGGTGTTTAGTTTACAAGATATGAGCAGAACGTACTAGAAAAGACAGTCTTTCTAGGAGAGGGGGCTGCAGGAAAAGATAACAATTGAATGTGAATTTTTTTTTGCAAGATCTGATCAGCACTCTTAATGATAGGACATTTTGAAAAATCATTAATTTATATAAAGCTTGTCCAGCTTGGCCTATAGTCATCCCAGAATAAGGTCTGAGAAAAAGGGAAGGGAAGCAAGCCATGTTGTCTATGGTCTTTGCCGACACAAGGCAGTTCCCTCCCAGCTGCTGATGCTGCTGTTGCCTTACTCAGGAGTAAACCAGGTAAACTTACCTGAGAGTAAAGTGGGTAAACTTATTAATAAGTAAACCAGGTAAACCATGCTTTGAGATTATCTCCAAACACTGTAAAAACCAGTAATTTCACAGCATAAATTCTATCTATCTATCTATCTATCTATCTATCTATCTATCTATCTATCTATCTATCTATCTATCTATCTATCTATCTATCTATCTATTCAAAGGAATTGGTTTGAAAGTTAAATGTTTTCTTGAAAAGTCACTGAATGGGGTTCTGAGTGTCAGAGTCAAAAGTTTAGTCCATTTAAAATACTGGCATTCTAAACTCAGAAACCCCACAAACTCTGAAAACTTTTTTAAAAATATGCAATGGAAAATTACTTATCACAGGCAAGTGAATGGCAGGGGTACCTTCTGCAAGCGATTTGAGGTGACCCACAGAGATTTGGAAAAGGTCACAGAGCTGAGTTATGAAGCTCCAAAGAGGGGTCCCTAGTTAAAAAAAAAAACTTTCTTATTGGAATCAATGGGAAGCAGCGGCAGGACCCAGGGGAGAATAGTGTTTCATTTTATTTCATTTTGTTTAGTAAAGAAACTACTTTAAAATTTGTTTTGTAATGAAACAAAACAAAACAACTCTAGAAATGAAATGAAACGAAATGAAACACTATTTTCCTATTTCATGCCCATCCCAAGTAAGTAACAATCAAATCAGCCCTTTGTCTTCCTGTCCACAGGGCCTTGTGAGCGAGATCTGTTAATATCTTTTAACTCCCTCTTTGCACGTCAACCCAGAGCCCAAAAATTTCCAGAAGCAGCCTTCTAACTTGGTCTCATTTATGGTGCATTGCTGAAATAAATACCCCCTCCATCTGCTTAATTCACTGCTTTCTTCGATACCTGCAAACTTATCCAGAGTTGTATTTATGCTTGCAGTACTGACTACCCCCCTCCACACACACCTGGCATTCCTAGCTACCTGGCACTCCTAGCAGAAGCTGAATTAAACATGAATCAAAGGAGAGAGGTGGGAGTGAGAAGGGAGAATAGTTTTATGAGGAAATGAGCACACACTGTTCTTGAAGGGAAAACCCACTAGCACCCCCCCGCCCCCAGCTTTGGCACCACTGTGTTGAAATGAACAACACTGGCCTCGCTCTCTCCCTCCTCTGCTTCCTTTCTTTTATGTCACATCACGGAAAGCAGATTTGAAGTATTGATTATCATATATTATAACCCTCTCACCTCACCATTAGCTGGCAATTTTGACTTGCTGCAGCTAGCAGACAGGGAAGAAAATCGAAGAGGCAGTTTTGTACCAACAGGGAAAAAAAAACTGTGAGCACAGAGTAAACGGTCACAGCCCAGGTCTAAATTAGTATTTATGAGAAACTGGAATCAATTTAAGAGGCAAAAACGCATGTACGCAATGGGCACAAACCTGGCATTGTGCTGCAAAAAAAGAAAAAGGGGGAAAAAAGGCATGGGCAGGGTGACAGGCGCTACTGGCCTTTCTTACCACTCAGGCCTACCTGTCTATAGTTGAAAATAAACCTCTAGGAGTCCAAGTGTGTGCAATAAACAGGAGCCGCCTTAAGGCTTTTGCCAGTCCCTGGAGGCACAGAGGTAAACAATCAGAAATGCTCTGTGCACATTAGGGAGAACAAATCCGAAAATAGGCCAGAGACACCAGCAGCTATAGACAGAAAAGGAAGCAAGTTACCTTGAATTAACCATGGCTGGTAAGGCACAGCCAGGACTGCTCAAAGACAAGATAGCAATGGTAGATAGAATTTTTGTTGCCAAGAATGGAGGGTTATCCCTGCTTAATATGCATACAAACAGGCAACACTCTGCACTGCATTCATGACAATTAAAATTGCAGGGATTACTTTATTTTTAACAAATTAACAAATGGCAAAAGTATGTTTGTTACATATTTATGTTTAGACAAAAATGTTGGGGAATAATATGAACCAAAAGTGATTAGGTATAATGCATGCTATTATTATTTTGAAATGTTTTAATATGTACAGTAATACCTTGGTTTATGAGTACCTTAGTCTACAAGTGTTTAGCAAGAAAAGCAATAATTTCTTCTAAATTTTGCCTTGATCAACAAGCAATGTCTTGTAATACGAGCATTACAGCTGGTCACATGGTCACAAGTGAGCCAATTGTGGCGCTCTCTCTCTATCCTCCTGCTGGATTGTGGGTGATTATCTGGAATATTCCATCTCAGGCAAGCCTCAAAAGCAGAAGAGGAGAGAGGAATGGAGGTTTCCCTTGTACTAGCCAGAAATGTTTTCAAAGGAGAGTCCAGGTTAGGTTTTGTTTTATTTTTCTTTATATTTATATTTATATTTAATTTGTTTTCAACATCCTTTCTTTTTAAAAAATATTTATAAAACAATATACATAAAACTATAGTGAAGGGGAAAAAATTAAAACAACAATATACAGTGAAGGGAAAAACTGAATAAAACTAAAGCAAATAGAACAACAACAACAAAACAACAACTCTGTGCACCCCCCCAGGACATAAACAAAATTCCAACTCTTATGGTATTGACCAGCCCATTTCCCTCCAGAAATACATTGCCTCTTCTCTGGGTATATACCCTTTACCTTTTTGAAATACATATACCAACAGTTTATCCCGTATTCCATTAAAACCATTCGACTTTCTCAAGCCTTTCCTAATTTGAATTTCACGAGTCAATTTATCATTAATAGCCAGATTCCATAAATCCTTATATCATTCCTCCAATATTATTTGGTTGTTGGATTTCCAATACTTGGCAAGAATCAACCTTGTCGTCGTTATCATTATAATTACCAATTCCACCTCCTCTTGCTTCAATTTTATATCCTCAATCATATTTAACAATACCAATTGTGGGGACATTTGAATCTTTCCCCCTAATATGTCTTGTATTTCATTAAAATCCAAAGACCATTCCATTTTCCTTATCTCACAACTCCCACCACATGTGTAAATATGTCCCTTTTGGGGAATATGCCTTACCTGACTGGCTATGCAATATAGCTTAATGTTATGCAAACCTAAACCACCCTCTTTTATATACTTTAAACTCTTATTAATCCTAGCTTTTTTATTACAATTACAAAACATATTTATTTCCCCCTGGATCCCTTTTGGTTCTCTTTCATCCCATTTTAAAGGTAACATCCAAAATAAAAAAATCAGTTTAGGGTAATTTTCATTTTCCATACTGAAATCATCCCAAACCAGGAAATCCTTAATTTTTGATATTCTTTTATTTGTTCAGTAATCTCTTTCTTTATTTTCTCTATACAGTGGACCCTCATATAACAAACAGTTTGTATAACATAAAATCTGTACAACATAAAAATTCTGGAGATAGGGAAATTTGCTTAACATAATTGTCTATGGGAAGAATCCGTACAACATAAACATGGTTGTGATTAGGGATTACTCTGTTTTCAATGCATTCCTATGGGAAATTTGTATAAAGGAAAATTTGTTTAACATAATTTCATTTGGAATGAATTAATTCCTTTATACAAGGTACCACTGTATTTATTTTAAACATATCTTGTAAATCCCATGCTGATTTTATCCCCAAATAATTAATACTATTTGTTAATTTACCTTTAAATCTTTCTTGAAAAACTTTTTCTCTTCCTCTCTATTATTTGCCAACATACATTCAGGTTTATTCCAATTTACCTTTAATCCTGTTTCTTCTTCAAAAGCCTTTAAATGTTTTTGTAATTTATAAATACTTGTCAATGGGTTTTTAATTATTAATAAGGTATCATCAGCAAAAAAATAATAATTTTATTTGTCTTCTCTCTTCTACTACTTCTATTTCTTTATCCTCTCTTATTACATTAGCCAACATTTCCATTATAAGTATAAACAAAACTGGAGATAATGGGCAATGCTGCCTTTTTTCTGATTTTTCAAACAATTTATTGTCACATTAAAAACACAGAGTAAAATCAAGTTTTTGAGTTCCAAGCAGAGCAGATTCCACAGCTAAGTACCTAAACCATGGTGTGGACATGGATTTCTAGCCAACTTTTGTCAGCGTTGGCATTTTGTGTGTACAGTATATGGTCCATGCGAACCCAGAACAAATAATCTGAGTTTCCATTATTTCTGGCAGGGAAATTTCCTTTGATATAAAAATTTTATTCTGAAATGTTTTAATACTATGTATATATTATTCTCCTATTATTATATGAATAAATAAAATGGGTTTAGTACAGTTTGCAAAATGTATTTGAATGCAGCAGAACATTGATGTTTGTCCACATGACAAAAGCATCTTGTGATAATTTCACTTAATATTTTGTAAGCAAAACAGAGTATGACCCCCCATATCCTTGGGGGACTGGTTCTGGGCCGCCCCATGGATACGAAAATCCATGGATAGGGGTGGATACTCTTATCCAAGGGTGATGGGGGGGTGGCAAAGGGGTGGCAACAGAAATAGTGGGGATGGAGGTGGGGTGGAGGCAAAAGTAGTTGTGCCGCATCGGGCCATCCTGCTCAGGAAGGAGCCACTGGGCAGATAGGTAGAGGGGCCAGGCCACCTCCTCTCTTGGCTGGCGGGGCAAAGGAGGAGTAGGAAGAGGAAGGCCAGCCTGGTGTCCTCAGCCTTGAGGTGCCTCCAAGCCAGCCAGCCTAATTGCCCCGCCTAACACACGACTTGCTTGTTTGCCTGTCTGGTAATGGTGCATGCTGTGCAGCTGAGGGCACATCTCCCCTGGGCACTGGTGGCTGCTTCAGGGTCTGAGTGGCAGCAGCTGCTTTGCTGCCCTGGCAGCTCTTCATGTATATGTGGAGGGGAGGAGGAGGAGGAGGAGGGGAGGGAGCATTTGGGACTGAGAGTGCTGGGAGTTTTTCATGTGCTGCTGCTTCTATGTCCTTAAGAGTGGCTTACTCACTTCCCCTGTTTTTCCTACTACATGCACAGA
The DNA here is from genome assembly GCA_029282475.1 of Phrynocephalus forsythii. NCBI lineage: Eukaryota > Metazoa > Chordata > Lepidosauria > Squamata > Agamidae > Phrynocephalus > Phrynocephalus forsythii. Next base: position 133,070,065 of record JAPFRF010000008.1, on the reverse strand, counting down.
GCCTCGTCACCATCCAGGAAAGAGCTGCTGGGTGGGCACATGGAGGAGCAGGCCACCTCCTCTCCTCGCCATCAACTTTACACACCCAGCCTGGCCAACTGGGCAAAGGAGGAGGAGGAGGAGGAGGAGGAGGAGGAGGAGGAGGAGGAGGAGGAGGAGGAGGAGGAGGAGGAGGAAAGGCAGCCTGGTGCCTTTGGCCCTGAGGTGCCTCCAAGCCAACCACCCTGATCTGCCCCACCACTGTGCTCCTTGCCTGTTTGCCTGGTTACTTGTCTGGCTGGTGACAAGGCTCCATGTGTGCAGTAGGAAAAGCAGGCAGAGAGAAAGAGACAGCATTAGGACTTAGGAGCAGCAGCACATGAAAAACTCCCAGTGTCCTCAGGACCCAAGGCCTCCCTCCTGTCCTCCTCCTCTTCACATATGAAGAGCTGCCTGGAGAGCAAAGCTGCAGCTGCTGCTGCTTGGGGCCCCAAAGCCATGGCCAATGTCTCCTGGGAGAAGCGTCCTCAGCTGTGCAGCATGCAAGAAGCCCCATCACCAGCCAGACAAGCAAGAAGGCAAGCAAGCAAGGAGTACAGCAGCTGGGGCAATTGGGCTGGCTGGCCTAGAGGTGCCTTGGGGCCGAAGGCACTGGGTGCCCTTCCTCCTCCTCCTCCTTTTCTGAGTGACCAGCCAGGCTGGGTGCAACTCGTGAGGAGATGAGGTGCTCCTGATCTTCCACCTGCCTGCCCAGTGGTTTCTTCCCAGGCACAACAGCCTCAGTGGCGAGAGGGGCTGGCATTGCCTTGCTTTTCATGGGGCCCTTGTGACTGACCCACATCCACCCTCTTCCTGCCAGCTTTGGCAATAGCAGTGATGGTGGTGGCAATAGCGGGTATACCCCTCCCCATCTGCAGATAAGTGAATCCACAGATGGCAGGTCAGTGGATACGGGGGGTCTGGTTCTTTATGAATACTTTTTTTTTAAGGTTTGAACCATGAAAACTTTAGAATCAGTGTATTTGCATGACTAAAAGGTTAAAATTAATCCCAGCATGAGTTGCATTAATGAACTGCAAGTTAACTCATCATATTGCATTAATGAAAGAATGGGAAGATGGGAGATGATACAATTTTTCTGTGGTCCCATAAGATATCATTCCATGCCTATTTGAGCTGGAAGTTAATTAGAATCACCTTTACCAAGTTGCAGTTCAGTAGTGACTCAAGAAATAGCCGTATTTGTTGGCCCGCGCCCATATTTGTTGGATATACTGCACCCTCATATGATGTCTTTTAGAGGTCTTGGCTAGGTGGGACCTGCAGTGAATGTCACTCAACTCAATAGCAGCCAATATTTCCCTCTGTGCCTCAGAATTCTTTACCCCAGTTCCCCCAGTAAGGGTTGATCTCATGTTCTGGTCAAAGTTAGTATTGAAGTCAGAAATGAATAGTCAGAGTGGAGTGTTTTGTCAGCAATGCAATCAGTCAGTTAGTTAATGATGAAGTAAATTAAGCAGTTAAGCACACAAATGTAACAAGTGAACATTTTCACAAAATATGTTTGTTTTTCTAGATGAAGGGCTATGAGTAAACAAAGCCAATGACATTCTTATTCATACCAGAGTCTCTGAGTGAATGTATTGAAACAAATAAGTAAACTAACAACGAAGGGGTGGTTTACTAAGAGAGGCTGTAGTTCAATCTGCTATGTAGGTTCACAACAGAACCATTTTCATTTGCTGTATAATCATATGAAGTTTATTATTATTTGTAATTGGGGCCAAACTATTTTTTCCTCACACCAAACTCTGCCAAATCCCAACATTATTTTCAACCAATTATTATTTGAAAGATGTAGGATGAAGCTATTGGAAAAACAGGTCCCTCCATAAAGCAGAAGCTGACCTTAAAGAGACTTCCCTCAGTCTGTACTTATCTATACTGTCCGGCTTATGAAATACAACTATCTTGACTAGGGATGGGCACAAAATGAAAAATTTGCATTTCGTTTCATTTTGTAACCAACCTTGTATTGTTTTGTTACAATATTTTTTTAAAAAGTAACAAAACTAATTGCTTACAAAATGGTTTGTAAGTATAAAAATGGCTCCACTGGGTCCTAAGGGCACCATATTTGGTGCAAGGGGAGCCATTTTTAATACTTACAAATCATTCTGTAAGTAACAAAGATGTCCATCCCTAATCTTAACATATACCCTATGTGGCTTCTATCAATGAAGAAGTCATTCCTCTGATGGTGATAACATCTGTATCAACACTGGGAAAACACAGAGCTGACTTACCGGGTCTGGCGTTGTGGGATGAAGCCCGGCCGGTGCGTGGTTGTCCTAAGATGGCGCCCAGACCAGCGTGTCCAAACGCCACGCCGGGCACCGGAGCCAATCCCGGGCGCCCGGTGGGCTTTGCGTTCGCGGGCATCCGGGCTACTGGCTGGCCTGCGCAGGCGCAAAGCCGCCGCCAGCCCCTGCCCTTTAAAAGGGGCTGTCCATCCGGAAGCCCGCCATTCGGCGCCAGCTTCCACGTTGCTCGCAGCCAGGCTGACGAGCAAAGAAGGAAGCGACCAGCCGCGGCAGCGCAGCAGCAGCTTCTTAGCCCGCACTACAGCCGGCCTCCCCGGTAGCGCAGCAGCAGAAGAAGAACCCGCATGCCAGCTGAGCTACCGGGGCAGCGCAGCAGCATCGAGCAGCGCAGGTAAGCTGAGCTCCCCGGCAGCCCTGCAGTAGCACAAGCTGCCGGGGTAGCGCAGCAGCACAGGAGGAACCCGCACGCCAGCTGCGCTGCTGGGGTAGCGCGGCAGCAGCAGGCTGCGCCAGCCAGCTGGGCTTCCCTGCAGCGCAGCAGCAGCGCGGCAGCTGGAGAAGCCCAGCAGTACTGAGGGTACCCGCAGGCCAGCTGAGCTGCCGGGGTAGCGCGGCAGCAGCAAGCTGCGCCAGCCAGCTCAGCTCCCCGGCAGTGCAGCAGCAGCAATAGCAACCGGCGGCAGCAAGCAGCTCTGGTTAGCTGGGAGCACCAGCAGCGCAGCAGCGGCAAGACCGGCCGGGGGGACGCGGCAGCACCAGCAGCAGCAACCAAGCGCAGGCCAGTGGAGCTCCTCGGTAGCGCGGCTGCTCTTTGGACCAGCAGATCTTGGCAGCAGCATCGGACAGGGATTTGCGGAGTGCAGCGGCGCTCCGCCAGGTCAGAGGGCGGCCCCGGGGCTCGAGGGCAAGAGGTGTGCCACAATCGGAGGGTATATCAGATTCCCTCTGGGGGTGGGTACGCAGGCCATCGGGGGTCAGCGCCAGGTATAAGCCGCAGCCTCCTATTAAGTGAATAGGTACACGTGGGCAAAGATGGCCCCTAGGCGGCGCAAGTCCTCCACTCAGCCCGCCAGGGCACTGGCCGAGGCAAACTCCACCAGACGCAGGGGCCACACAGTCGCAACTGGGGCCGGTACAGGGGTCTCAGAACAAAATATCGAACAGCAAGCACAGCCCACTAACGCCAGCACCAACAGGGGTGGGGGCCCTCTGCCTAGTATAACAAACAACCAGCCACTGGTGTATAACCTGGCATACCTCCCTCCACTACCACCGCAACAAAATAATTGGCAGAATATCGGCCAGATGCTGGCCGTGATATACAACCAGCTAGCGACTATGGCCCAGGTAGCTGGGCTCAGTCACGGACTACCCTTTCCAGCCCCTACACTGCAGGTGGGCGCAGTTCCCCCGGGGCCAGTAGATAATTCGGCCCCTGCCCTACAGGCTAACACTGTGCATTCAGCGGCAGTATCCACTCCAGCCCCCATGCTACAGGTTAACTCGGAACCCTCAGCGGCTGCGTCCACCCAGGCTCCTGCACTGCAAGGCGAGGGGACACACGCAACGGAGGCAACTGTCGTGGCATCTACGTCAGAGGCTGTGGCAGCACCCTCGGCGTCCGAGGACATGAGTGACACCAACCTGTCTGCCTCCGAGAGAGAAGCGCGAACGCACCGAAAGAGGAAAAGGCGTGCGTCCAGCTATGCCGGGAGCAGCCGAAGCCACAGAGGGCATTCACCCTCCGATTCGTCTACAAGTGAGTCTTCCTCCGATGAGGAGGAAAGGGCCAGGGGTTACTGGGGGGTAGCAGCACACACACCAGGCTTGCCACGCTGGGCCACGCGTGCCAGGGAAAGGTTCGCTGAGTCAAAAGGGGGGGAGGAGACACCAGCTCCAGACCAAGGAGGTCGCCAGCGTGCACCCTTCACAGATGAGGAGGACCCACCTGGGCTACACAGAAGTAGAAGGGTGAGGAAAGCCATTTTGCAGGGTTATTACGTGGACGTTTTTACATTGTTAAAGCCAGATGAGGAAGAGGATAAAGTTAAATCTAAGGGCAGCCGACGTAAGAAACCCCAAACCTATAACGCTGAGAGAACATTTGAGAATTGGTTGGAGGGTTTCGCAGAGTTCGCCAGCATTGTCCAAGTGGCCTACCCCGAGAGGGCTTGGCATTTAACTAACCATCTCAAAAATGTATTATGCGCACGAAGGAAGGCCGGGGAGGCGGCGGCCATAGCGTACGACGAGACTTTTAGACAGAGAGCGTCCAATAGTGCATCAACTAGATGGGACTTGTTGAACAACAAAATTTGGCTATGGGAGGTAGGGCCTTATCTGAAAGGCAGGCAGGACGGGGGTAGGGCAACCCGTGGGTACAGGAGAGAATCGTCCAAAAGGACTTGCTGGGAATTCCAGGTGGGCAAATGCAATAGGGCGAAATGCAAATTTGAACACGAGTGTGATACATGTTACGGCCCACACCCCAGGGTGTCTTGTCACAAACAAAAATCTACCCAGCAACAGTAATGACTTATCTGGGCATCGAGATTGACACGGTGGTGGGGGTGTCCCGCCTCCCACAGGATAAGTTGAGGGCGCTAAAAGAGCACATCACCAACACCCTCCAAAAAACTAAGGCCACACTAAGGGAGGTACAGTCACTGCTAGGGCACCTGAACTTCACATGCCGGGTGGTGGCACCGGGAAGGGCATTCTGTGCTAGGCTAGCCAGAGCCACGGCAGGGATCATTGCCCCTCATCACCATCTGAGACTCAAAAAGGGGATAAAGCAGGACCTTAGGGTCTGGCTTACCTTTCTAGAAAGCTTCAATGGCACAGTAATCTGGCGACAGCCCTGCCACCTTGGGGATGCACTACAGGTGCACTCCGACGCAGCGGGCGCCGTTGGGTTCGGGGTGCACCTTAGGGGCCGATGGTGTGCGGCCAGATGGCCTGAGGCTTGGCAGGGGAGGGACATCATCAGGGACATGACGTTCCTGGAACTATTCCCCGTAGTGGTAGCAATCACCATCTGGCATAGCCAGCTGCAGAACAAGAGGGTCAGGTTCTGGTGCGACAACCAAGTGGTAGTCGCTATCATCAACCGCCAGTCTGCCAGATCTGAACGGGTCATGCAGCTGGTACGTAGGATGGTCCTGCTGTGTTTAAAGTTCAATGTATACTTTACAGCCAAGTTTGTGCCGGGGCTGGACAACGGGATTGCAGACACATTATCTCGCTTCCAGTTCGACAGGTTCCGTCAGTTGGCACCACAGGCGAAACCCGACCCGGACCCATTCCCCGAAGAGCTGTGGAACCTTGGGAACGGGACGTAATCCAGGGAGCCCTCAATTCCATCGCGCCTACCACCCTAAAAGCGTACACCAGGGCATGGGAGTCATTCAAGGGCTTTGCCGCAAGCCAGGGCATCCCCAGCAGACGAGCTAGTAACCCTTAAATACCTACACTCTTTGCAGAGGGAAGGAAAGTCTATCAGAGCACTGAGGGTACACCTGGCTGCCATCTCCTTCTTTAGCGAGCTCAGTGGCAGCCGCGATCCCGGCAAGAGCCCACTCTTAAGGAGAGCACTAAAGGGGTGGGGAAGGCAAACACCCAGGGTTCCCGACAAAAGGAAACCCTTCACACTTGATATACTAGAAGCTATACTAAATCAGCTGGGGACATTATGCTGGTCAGGGTATGAAGCCACCTTATTCCAGACTGCATTCACGTTGGCATTTTACGGGGCATTCCGCGTGGGTGAACTTGTAGCCAATTCACGTGATGACACGAAGGGCAGAGCGATACGCATCTCTGATGTTACAGTGGAGCCTGGTCAGGCTTGCCTATTATTGAGGTCATCCAAAACAGACCAAGGCGGTGCCGGCACGAGCGTCAGGCTGCGTGCACAGCCCAGCCAGCTGCCATGCCCCGTACGGGCCTTGTCGGCCTTCCTGAAGGTAAGGCCGAGCAAAAAGGGCCCATTACTGATTCACAGAGACAGCCTCCCATTAACTAGGTACCAATTCGCTGGGGTTCTCAAAAGGGCGTTAAGCAAGGCGGGGCTCCGTCCTTCAGACTTTGGAACACACTCATTCCGTATCGGTATGGCATCCCAGGCAGCAGCGCTGGGAATCCCTTCCCAGCACATTCAACAAATGGGTAGGTGGAAATCCAACGCATACCAAGGTTACATACGCCAAGTTGAGCAGTCCACCTTGACTTCGTTTCTGTTCTAGTTCTTACCGCAGGTGCAAGGAAACAGGTCTGGATCATCGGACATAGCATAGTGCACTGGGCGGCTGAATGGGCGGCAAGATCCTCGGCCGGTGAACACCTGGGCCTCGCACATGCTATTCAAATTGTATGGCTGGGTAACAGGGGGATGCTTTGGGACCGCCTGCTACCAACCTTTTGGAGGCGGGTCAGGGAGCGGAGCCACCCGGATGCCCTGATTGTACAACTAGGCGAGAATGACCTTCCGGAGCGTAAGGGGGTTGACCTCATTCTTAGCATGAAGGCCACCCTAGAGTTCCTGCATGATTCCTTCCCTGACATGACTATTTTGTGGTCAGACCTCCTACAGCGGAGGGTTTGGAGAGGTGCCAGGTCCAACAGGGGGGTGGAGAAGGCTCGCAAAAAGGTCAACAGAGCTATTGGTAACTTGGTGTCACAATGGGGTGAGATAATAATTCACCACCATGACATCTCCTTCAGGGAGGACAAGCTCTTCCGGCGGGACGGGGTACACCTGTCTGACATGGGCACGGGACGGTGGCTAGACAGTCTTAAAACAGCAATTAGTAAATGGTGTGAGCTGCAGTATTCTGGCAGGAGGTGAAGGTACTCACCTCTGGTGGCGGTTTGGCGGCATTGGGACCGGATCCAGGTGGAGGTGGCCGTCGGACGGAGCCTGCCTGGCTCAGAAGCAACAGGTGGCAACGGTGGACCCAAGAGGGAGCCGCGAGTGTCCCGGCTCGGGAGGGATAGCAGACGGCCTCTCGGCTCAGCTCGACGAAGGAAAACTCGAAGGAGTCTGCACCCACGGGGGTTTCCAGGAGCTGAGAATCAAGGGTACCACCACCTGTGGGGGGCGCCACCAGGAGTATCGGGGGACAGGCGGGTTCCCCGATAGTGTTGGATCCGACCCAATGCCTTGCCAGAGTACTGCAGGTTGTCACCTAGTCAATAAAGCTGTGGCCTTCAGAATTTGCCCACAAATACAGTTGTCTCTGTGTCGTCAATGGTTTGGGACAAACACAAGGCTCGGTGCTGGACCACCACTACAATAGCAGGGAAATGGATCACTCAATTATTGGATTCCTGCAGCCCTCTACAGGCTGGAAAACACTGGGCATATAGTGATGCTTAATATATGGGCCACCAATACATCACTGGGTATCAAGCCCAAGTATGTGGTTGAGTTTACCCATCTATTACTTCTCCATCTGATGCTTCTCCACCTGAAGGGAGAGGAAAACAACATCCCTTTAGCCAGCATTCACAGGCCCTCTGTTTCTCCTGACACTGGGTTTCTAAAATCCCATGTAAGCAATAGCCTGGAGGTGGATGTAATACGAATTAGGTCTGGCTTGAAGTTTCAAACAAGTTGCATGTGAAAACAAAAAAATTCCCTTGAATATACAATCTATCTTTCTGAGGCCATTTTGGGGAAACATGGTGAAAATCGCAAAAACCTAGTAACTGCTGATATGAGTGGCCTTTAATCCTAAATGTCTCTTGGAATACAGTAGTCTGGGAGAAAGACATGACCATCAATAGCTTATTAGAGCTGCCGTGAGTGATACTGCTCCCAGATTTCTAGAAAGAGGGCTGCAGAAATTGAGGAAGGGGGACTCAGTCTGAGCAAATGGGTAAAACTAAAAAAAGAGAACTGAATGATTAAATTTGTTCTCCCAAATCTATTTTTTTTTTTAATTTATATGACTTCAATAATACCCCTATGCATTTTTATAAGCTACTTCTTATATCGTTCATAAGAAATTTGTGATGTGGGGTAGATATTTGTCTGTCTGTCTGCCTGCCTGCTTGCCTGCCAAAGAGCCACTGAGATCCAAGGAACTGCCAGAATCACTTGTTCAAGCCAGGTGGACTATCTGCAGGTATCGACTCTGAGGGACACCCAGAAAGCATCAACAAGGAAACGAGCCTTCTCGGTGGTCACACTTCATCTGTGGAATGAGGTTCCCCAAGAGATTTGCCTGGCGCCCTCACTACAAGCCTTCAAGAAACTACTGAAAACCTGGCTTTATAGGTTGGCCTTCCCTGATTATTTTGATTCAAACAACTTATATAAATAGGACACTGTCATTTCTCCCCTTCTTACGATAATTTTCTATTAGTTTTTTTCCCATTTGTTCTTATTTTGAATTGTCAAACCATTTTGATTTATTGTATTTGTGCTTGTTTGTTTATAAGTTCCTTTTATTGTTAAGATTTGATTATTTGGTTTGATTGATTAGTTTTTATTTTCTATTTTAAGTTGTTTAATTTGTTTTTATATTTTGTATATGTTTGTAAACCATCAAGAGTAGCTTTTTGCTAGATGGTCACGGTCTATAAATCAAATAAATAAATAAATAAATAAATAAATAAATAAATAAATAAATAAATAAATAAATGTTTGTGTCTGTGTCTGTGTCTGTGTCTGTGTCTGTCTGTCTGTCTGTCTGTCTGTCTGTCTGTCTGTCTGTCTCTCTCTGTGTGTATGTGTGTGCAGTGCTGTTAAAAAAAGTCTTGAAACAGCTTCCTGTTTCTTGAAGCAAGTAAATCTGTAAATACTATGTAGCTCATGGACACCCACTCCTCTCTTAAAATAAACTGTATCTATGTATATTTTCCATGGATTGGCGGAATTTCCTCTTCAGCTTATTTATGATCACCACCCTAACTGCCATTCCTTATCTCCTTTCCTTCTCTTCCCTGTAAAAACTAAGTTGCACAATGCACAATGCACAATGTGATGTCATCCACTCATCCTGGGAATGCCCAGTGTCAAAATGTTTCTCCAGGTCGAGTAAACATCTCAAGGTGAAAATGTAAAATAAAAGGTGTGATTTTTCTGAAGCATTCGGGAATGGATTAGTGCTGTTTAACTTCTTTAAATTACTTTGGATATTTCTGGCTACCTGATAGGTATTCATTGCCAGATATGTCAAGAAAGCCTGTAGTAACATTAAGTAAACATTTGAGCACACTAACACACATCATTTAGGCACTGTTAGCTGTCCTTAGGACCCAGTGCCAACTCTTCTATACAATACTGAGACCACATAATCCACAATATGTAAAACCAGAGACAGCATTACTGTGCACTTTCCTTGAATCTCAGTGGCTCTGTTTATTATGGTCAGTCAGCTTCCACATCTTGTAGGGTTTTTTTGCTTGTGCAAAGTATATGCCAGCTGATATTAGTTCTAGGATTTGCAAAATCACTTGTCACATAGAAAGGCACACTTCTTGATGTCTCTAAATTATTAGCCCCAAGTCCAGCCCAAGTAAAATGGAGAATGGTGGTTTTGAAGTATAACAATATAGGACAATGAGCATCAGTTTTCAGGCTCTCCAGTGTCTCTTTCCTCTCCTCCTTAACACATAAAAACAGACGGAATGAATGGACAATCTTTATTATGGACAATGACCAGTAAAATGAACAGTCCTAACACTTGCATCTATAGTTTGCATCTATAGTTTGCATCTATAGTTTGCAAGTGTCCTCTTATATGAAAATACAGGAAACAATGATTTACTCAAACTGTAGTTGTGAAGAAAAAAGTTGTGGAGAAAAAGGGTCAACATCTGGTTTCCTGTCCTAGTCTGCCGCTATCTAACCAAGAGTCATCGCTGTTCATGCCCTTGAAGATTTTAGTTATCAGTGGTCCTGTTTCAATTGTGGCAAGTTATTCTGTTTTGTTACACACATATAGCCCAAGACAACTGCAGTGCTAATGGGTCCTCACTAACATTCAGGTGGTCTTGGATGTGTACCAGATTTCAGCCCTCCACGGCAGGTGGAAGTATTCAGGCACACTGAAATCCTTACATACTTTGGACTGGTGAAATTGGGTCACAGAAAAATCAGAAATGAATTAGGCAGAGTGATTTCTCCCCTTTAAGACAGAAGCTGCCCTGCCTCACAGTTTGTGAAACATGTTAATAAAAAGAAGCAATGCAGAAGCTACTCCCTGAACAATCAAAATCATTGTCTACCCATACAATGTTTATAGTTACTAGTTTTTATTTTGACAATATTAGCTAGCCATTGTTGCTGCAATGGTAAAAGATGACTTTTTAAATTTGATATACAAAATGTCACTGAGGCAGGAGAATTATTATTTACAGCTGAAATATACTACAGCTGTAAATAATTTTTAATCACAAGATATCAATAATCTGGTGAGCAGAATAATAATTTCTCTAATATTTCCTAAACCTAAGGGATATAGATTTCTGATGAGAACAGTAAACTGAAAAATGCTTATTTTGGATCTGAATTCATCTTTAATTACAATGTCTTGACATAAATAATCAGGGATATACAAACTGAGACCTATCTATGCTCATGTTCTGCCTTATGAAATGGAGGATTCTGGAATCTGCATGTTTACATCTATCTTGGTGACTCTGATCTTCAATTAAACAAAGAGAAACCAGGAGGTCTGTTTGTTCCTCTCTGCTGGTGCAAGAAAAATAATGAACCACTAGGGAAAGAGGAGCAAACAAATGGTCAGCGCCGAGTAAGGCCTGGAAGATGGCTGGCCCCCAGTGGGTGGCTGTAGACATGTTCAGAAATAGGAGCTGCCACCTCACTCCGTGCCTCTGGTGGCATAGTTTATGCCCCTGTGTAAACATGCATAGGCTGCAGTCCAAACATTGAAATTATTAAAAAAAAAAAAAACCATTAACATGAAAAGGAAGAACAAGAACAAGAAAACGTGGTTGTTACCTGAAAATTTTCCTTCCTTACAACGGGCCGGTCCACAGATCCCAACAATGGGTCTTTGGCCTCTCCCTTGCTGTTCTGGAGGAAAATTGGACCGGTGAGTTACAGAGAAGGAAACAATTCATGCTGTTCTTCCCACCCCACCCTCAGTCAACCCATGACAACACTGAAATGTCGACGTCTTTCCCCCTGAAGTAGACCTGCCCAGGCTTTTGAGTCAGGTGCCTCGGAAGAACTCTCGGCAATAAGGACTGGTATTCTTTGAGTGTTTTACACTTTTCTACACTTGAATTTTAGATATCAAATAATGGGATGACTTGGCAATGACTTTTAAAGAATATATTGTAACAGTAATACAGTGGTACCTTGTATAAAGGTGGTACAGTGGTACCTTGTATAAAGGAATTATGTTAAGCAAATTTTCCTTTATACAAATTTCCCATTGGAATGCATTGAAAACAGAGTAACCCCATTTTATGTTGTACGGATTTGCCCCATAGGCAATTATGTTAAGCAAATTTCCCCTATCTCCAGAATTTTTTATGTTGTACAGATTTTATGCTATACAAACGGTTTGTTATACAAGGGTCCACTGTATTTTAAATTAAAAATTGAAGTTCAGCAGGAAAAATGTTAGCTGCTTAAATGTACATTTAGGTTCTTTAGCGTTAACATTCTGAACCTATTTATTAGAATATCAATCCCCCCATATTTTGCAAGGGATTATAATTTCATTCTTTCAATAAAATAGACCTTTCAATTCAAGTGTCATTTGAGTGGAATATTCTTTCCATGATATTCTTCAATTCAATGTGCTTCACATAGGTACCATAAAATCTGACATAAGGAAATGAAGCACATGGTTTCAATCACCTCACCCTTTCTGATTCACAAATGAGATGAAAATTGTGAAAGCAAGAAATCATAAAGAAAGACAATATGTGAGTATTCTCTCAGTAAAATTGAAATTAATCACATCCCAAGAATAGGCCCACATAATAGGACATCAATTAATGCATTTTCAAAAGAAATTTTCGATTTCATGGAATGTTCTAAAATTTTGTTGAATAAAATAAAATATTTTTCATTCCTTACTTCAAAAAAGCAACATTTTAATAAAGCTGAAAAGCAACAGTTGCAGAAACAATAGCAAACCAGAGCTTTGTGTTTTTCAGATACCTGAATAATCTCTAACCACTGAGACATGAAATGTGAAGGAACAAACTGTTTTCAAGTAGTAGAATATCAGAAGTAAGCACACTAACTGGAAACTTCCAAATATAATAAAGACCGTTGCAGTATGGAAGTACTTCAACTAGAAACAGAGCAGTAAACCATGTCAAAACAGAACAGAATTTAAAGTAAGATAAACAAAATCAAAGGACAATTAAAAAGCCACATGACTGCTTGAAAGCTGCATGGAAACTGTGCTGTTGGTTTTTGGTGGCAAATTGTGGTGCAGATTTTCTATGGTATCTAATAAGATATCATCTGTAATCAGAGCTGGGCTGAAAAAGCACTCAGAGGCTGCATGAAGACTACTAACCCAATAGTGTACATTAATTCTTCCTGTCCAATATGTCATGGAAGAACTCTTAACATTGCTAGCTGCCCTTCTATATGGCAAATGCATGTTTCTCCAGATCAAACATAATAATAATAATCAGATATAATCAGATAACTCCATCATCTTGTAGGGGTTATTTTATTTTTATTTTTTGTCATGAAAGCTTCCTCCTGTCCTGTGGCTCCAACAGCTTCCCTGTGATGGGAATTACATGGGAGATGGAAAAGCTATGAGAGAGGAGGACGAAAAGTTATGCCACAAATTTTTAACTGGTAGAATTTGAAGAAATGTTGACTTGTCATTCAGCAACAGATTAAATGGGATTACAGTGGTATCATGAATTACAAAATTAATCCATTCTAATGGGATTTTCTTAGCTCAAAAATTTCATATCTCAAAATGCTGGTTTCCATAGAAATGCATGGGAAACCAATTAATCCATTCCAAGTGGGAAATCACCCCCACCAGAATGCAAAAAGCAGATTAACAGGCATGCAATCAATGAAGCTCAGCACCCTACCTTTCACCTGCTTGAGAAATCCAATCAAAAAGTCCCTAAAATGGTACCAAAATGTCCCTAAAATGGTACCAAATATTTCCAGAATGGCTCCAAAACGGGCACTTCCTTTTCTCTGTGTTCAACTATGAAACACTTCCTCCTTGTTCATAATTACAGTACTGTAGTGTCTCCTAAGAAATCTATATGTGGGACAAGCAGCAACCGTCAGAACTGGATATGGAACAACTGACTGGTTGAGAATTGGGAAAGGAGTACGACAAGGCTGTATACTGTCACCTTGCCTATTTAACTTATATGCAGAGTACATCATGAGAAAGGCCGGTCTGGATGAATCACAAGACGGAATTAAGATTGCCAGAAGAAATATTAACAACCTCAGATACGCAGATGATACTACTCTAATAGCAGAGAGTGAGGAGGAATTAAAGAACCTCTTAATGAGGGTGAAAGAGGAGAGTTAAAAATGGGCTGAAGCTCAACATAAAAAAACCTAAGATCATGGCCACTGGTCCCATCACCTCCTGGCAAATAGAAGGGGAAGAAATGGAGGCAATGTCAGAGTTTATTTTCTTGGGCTCCTTGATCACTGCAGATGGCGACTGCAGCAACGAAATAAAAAGACGCCTGCTTCTTGGGAGGAAAGCAATGGCAAACCTAAATAGCATCCTAAAGAGCAGAGACATCACTTTGCCAACTAAGGTCAGGATGGTTAAAGCTATGGTTTTTCCAGTAGTGATGTATGGAAGGGAGAGCTGGACTATAAAGAAGGCTGATCGCCGCAGAATTGATGCTTTTGAGCTGTGGTGCTGGAGGAGAGTCTTGAGAGTCCCCTGGACTGCAAGGAGATCAAACCTATCCATTCTGAAAGAAATCAACCCCGAATGTTCACTGGAAGGACAGATTTTGAAGCTGAGGCTCCAGTACTTTGGCCACCTCATGAGAAGAGAGGACTCCCTGGAAAAGTCCCTGATGCTGGGAAAAAATCGAAGGCAAAAGGAAAAGAGGACGACAGAGAATGAGATGGTTGGACGGTGTCATCGATGCACCCAAAATGAATTTGACAAAACTCCGGGAGGCAGTGGAGGATAGGAAGGCCTGGCGAGCTCTGGTCCATGGGGTCACGAAGAGTCGGACATGACTGAATGACTGAACAACAACAACAAGTGGGGGGTGGCCACATGTTGGCAGCATTGCAATTGCAAACAAGCAGAACCCATTTTGTAGTTGGAAGAGGGCTTTCATTTCATTTCAGTGGTTACTTTCTGTTTCCATTTCCAATGATTTCAAGCACGTGGGCAGGGGAAACTTTTGTAATGCAAAATAAATAAATAAATAAAAATAAAACAGGATTAATTTTTCGCAAGTTGAATTTTCCCCATACCTGCAGGTTTTCCTTCGTAATTCTAGAGAGCTTGCACACAATGGCAAACATAAGGGAACACAGAGTTGATATTCTCTTCTTATCAAAACATGTGCGCTTGTACTTCTTGAGATTCTATCCAATGACAGTGTCCATCCAAGCCCTTTTACCCAGAAATTTACAAAACTCACCCTTTTGTAATCTTAATTTTATTATCTATGCAAAAGGGCCCTTTGTTTCGGTATGATTATTTTGTTTAATCTTCTTCAATTTTTTGTTGTTTTTCAGAAGCTGCCCAGATTAGTAGTTTATCCACTAATTAAATGGGGTATAAGTTTAAACAAATAAAAATAAATGTAATAAGGGATGTCTCTAAAATTCTGCCCTTTGTAAATTTACTACTATTGCTTGTACTTTAATCTGAGTTATAATTAGAGATGGGCACTAAATGAAATTTTTTATTTCATTTTTCATTTTTCATTTCATTCTCTAATAAAACAAAACAAAAAACGAACTGCCCCCTCAAAGAAAAACAAAATGAAATGAAACAGAAATTGTTATTTTCTTTTGTTTCATTTTTCATTTTCTCATCATTGAAGCAATGCATTCCTATGGGAAACTGCTTTAAAAAGCCAGCAGTTTTTACCCCAATGCACCCAATTGGGGGGAACCACACAGTTTTCAATCTTTTTCCCACCCCAAAGCAAGCGCCAATCAGCTGGCATGCAAGGTTTGGCGGGAAAATAAAAGTTTAGAAAGCCCATGCCCCCCCCCAATTCCACACCCCATCTGATCGGCAGTGCAAGAGCCCAGAACTGCCAATTTTCAGAGGGCCCCTTTTAAAATGGCCCGGTGGCATGATTTTAAAACTTTTTTTGCCACCCAAAACCCTACGTGCCATCTGATTGGCAGTTGGGACAGCAAAAAAAGTTGCACCTCCTCCCCAAACAAGAAACGAAATGAAACAAAACAGATTTTCCCCCATTTTGTGCCCATCTCTAATTATAATGTAATTAATTCTTTTCTTATTGGTTTTTATAAGGCTTCCAGTTTTAAAAATTGTTAAGACTTGTCTAGTAGATCACTGTTTCATAAATTACCTTTGCACTATTTGTCTTTTAAAATAAGAACTCAATTGCTTGACAGTATAAAAGGTGCTTGTCCTTTTTCCATATTTGTGTTTGACATTTTAACCTAGATTGTTCATATGACCAAAATTGACTGATAGATTTCCTGAATGTGTTTGTGATCCTTTGTACCCTTTCTTGGAAATAGGTCTTAACTGAAATCAAGAGAATTTATGTCCGAATAAATATGTGCCACATTTACATTAACTATTTGCTTCAGAACTTTCCTTGAAGAACAATAAGAAATATATTTTATAGTGGAAATAAATAATAATGTGCATTTTATCTTGTGTAGAACAAATTTGTATGAATTTATTTTATTCAGTACAAGGGTCAAACTGTATGTCACAGAATGCTTAATCAGCATTTTCAACTTCTTTTTCTCAACTTCAATATATTAAGGGGAGGAGCTACTGATCTAATGAGGGAAGTAATGCTGAATTAGGTTGAACTAACCTTTTTTTCTAAATGAAAACTCCTCCACACTGTTGTTAAATTCTCTGGGAAATGAACACGGTGAACATTAGGAAACTGGTAGTAGATATTTCTATGCATTTGAGACCACAAGTGATTGCTGTTTAGAAACACAAACCAAGTTGTGACCTGTACAATTAAGTGGGATTTTATTCGAGATATTTACATCCAAAACACTCTAGTTTTTTTAGGGGCTACTTTTTGAAATGTAAAAGTAACATCCCTACAGCTATGACGTCTGAAAATGGAACCACCATGAATTCACTTGGAACTGGCTGGATTTTTTTTAAAGCAGACTTAGTTTTGGATACATTTAAATGCAAACCTTTGACTGTTTTCTCAAGAAAGCAAACAGGAAAATGGTGTCCTCAAACCATATGCTTATTCTTGCCAGAATATTTTATCAGGGTGTCTTCTTCAATTAGATGATATGTTTTGTGATTAAAAACAGAACTGACAACTTTTTTTTTAGTAGAGACCTATTTTTTCTTATGGCCCAAGGAAACATCCAAAACGTTTTAATAGCAACAAAGAAATAAATGGGAATGCTCTTTTTCTAACATAAAACCATGAACTGCTGGATAGCCTAGTGCAGTGTTTGCAAACCTATGGCACGGGTGCCAAAGGTGGCACTAGGAGCCCTTTTTGTGGGGCACCCGACATTGCCCCTTCACTCAGCCACCTGTATTCAAGTTAAATTGCTGCATTGGCACTTTGTGGGGGGAAAAATAATGGGTTTTGAATCGCAGTTTGGGCACTTGGCCTCTAAAGGTTCGCCATCACTGGCCTAGGGGTATATACATTTGGCTGGCTGCCCAGAGTTTGGGAGCTCAATTCCCCGCTGTGCCTTCTTGACAAGGGCTAGACTTGATGATCCACAGGGTCCCTTCTCGCTCTCCAGTTCAAAGGCATATTATATTGTATACCCCATGATGTTAATCTAGTGTATCAGTCTACGCTATCAGTTCTTCTGGCTCAGTGCTACTGTGACCTGCCAAAGGCTCTGCTGTGACTTCTAGAAAGCTTTCTGTTACAAAGGATCATTATACTGGTATGGCTCTATAAAAGAGAAACATATGCTAAACATTTAACATCAGAGGTTTTATATACCTGTGGTCTCAGAGTCCCAGTAATAGCAGCTGTGTTTCTTTCCTCCTTCCCCCAATACTCTGCAGAATTATCTGCTAAAGTAGTGCACAGCCCTGTGTGCTAAAGCAAGCCCACCATGGTTGCTTATACAGTTTTAATTAACCACAAGACTCAATCAAGGAGCAATTAAAACAACGGAAATCACACTTAGGACTCATATAGTAAACATGACAATGTTATGACCCCAAAATTCCTGAAATCTATTTTTATTTTAAAAGAAATGCAGTCATGCTGTGTGGGAAGTACTTGACGTTGACAGGACCAGCAAGGATAAAATAAACATGATGGACTACCATGTGTATTTTATATGAATCTATGGGTTCACATTGACTTTGTGTTTATGACTACTTATAACCGTGTTGCTTTAATGTAGTGTTTTCTATTAATGCTGTAAGATGTCCTTCAATTCCTTTTCCTCAAGTACTTTAACATGTCTTAATTATATTCGACTGTGTATTATCCCTCATTACTGTAAGCCGCCTTGGGAGAAAGGCGGGGTAAAAATACTCTAAAATAAATAAATAAAAAAATAGAACCAGTCCTTAGTACATATATAGTGAATGCTGATACACAAGGTCCAACAATCCACAACCAAATGGAAAATGTCTCCATTGACTATCTAGAGCACAGTTAGACTTAGAAAAAGAACTGTGGATAAACCACACTGTATTTGAATTGATATTAAAAAGTGTGACTATACGATGCACATGTAAGTGAAAATTGTTTTGACAGGAAATTGTGTTATTTTGATCAGAAGCAGTGCATTTTCTGCTCCTCTGGAGGCTCCTCTGGTTCAGCTCTGAGGTGCTATTACATGATAATATTTATCTTTCCCAGCACAGAAGAAAAAAGGGAAATTACAGACTCTCAAGCTGCCCTAGAACATTATCTACACAAAATTTTAACAGGCAACATCACAGATAAAGTTCTTATAGGAGGTGATTGTCCCAATGATAATTTTGTCTTTGCAAAATAGAAAAGACCAGTATGCCCTAATGAGGAACAACAGTGTTGCAGCCATTACTATCACTTCTCAAAAGATAACACTTCTCAAAAGGCAAAACCTATCCTTGTAAATGTCTATCTGCCTCCCTCTCTTGATACCCTTACGAGATCAGCACACTGGAGTGATCTCCTAACATGTATTGATAACTTAAAGCACTCCCACCCTTCTCCTGAATTTATTCTGGGAGGTGACCTCAATGCAAGAGTCGGGACCACTAATCAAATCTTTTATAAAACAGGGATGGCTGAGGATGAACACTCCCTGCCTCCCTTATATGGACTGACCAGGAGGTCAAAAGATCCGTTTTACAATGCTGCTGGATTAGCCCTTGCCAGATTTTCTATTTGCACCAATATGATCTGCCTTAATGGTCTCCTTGACTTCCCTAATGCTGGCGAACATACCTTTGTATCCCCCCCGAGGCTCCAGCGTTGTCGACTATCTCCTAGTTTCGACATCAACAAAACAGCGAGTAGTACACTTTGCAGTTGGCGATTATGTCATCAGTGGCCACCTTCCCTTAATATTGTCTCTAAATCTGCTAGAGCATAGGGCATCACCCGCCGGGGAGGCTGATAATTTGATGCCTAGGTCTAAAATCCCGGTCAATAAAGATCTGTCCACTAAATTCCATCAATTAGTGATAGCCCAAGGAAGCAGAAAACTTCTACAAGGCATTCTAGTGAACCCTGACTATTCCAGCCAAATTAAATTCTTTGAATCCTTTATAAACCTAATTTTTCATTCCTTGAGTCATAAGCCCACACTGTGCCACTATGGGGGACCCCATAATAACCTTAATTGGTTTGACAAGGAATGCAGAGAGCTCAAGGTTCTATTGCGCGCCTCTTTCATGGTTTTCAGGCAGACCAATGCCCAAGGTGACTTAGTAAAATACTTTCAATATCATCAACAATTAAAGGCACTACTCCTTAAGAAAAAGGAATTTTTTTTCCATAACCAGTGGAATAAGCTATTTCAAGCTGTCGCTCATAATAACACTAGACAATTCTGGTCTATTGTTACGGGCTTCTCAAGATCAGAGGTGGAGGATTCAGATGCAGTTCCACCATCTAGGTGGGTTCAACATTTTTCTGACGTTTTCTTTGATAGGAATAAGCCCACAGCCAACTGTCCTGACTTTTCCTCCCCCAACCTGCCCGAGTGGCCTCCAGTATGCCCTGAAGATATCTATAAAATTATTGTAGGTCTACGGTCAGGTAAAGCTACAGGCCCTGATGGTATACCCCTTGACCTCCTAAAATGTGATCCAGCTTGGTGGTCTTTACTACTAGCCCCATTTTTCACAACAATCAATAAAACCGACTTTATACCCAAAGATTGGACAACTGCCACAATTGTTCCCATCTACAAAAAGGGGGATCCTAATTCCCCAGAGAATTACAGACCTATCAGCCTATTATCGGTAATTGGCAAAGTTTATGCCAAATACCTAAGCAATAAACTTTCCTCCTGGATAGACGCCGAGAACATCTTAGGCCCTGAGCAATCAGGATTCTGTCAGGGCAAATCCACGTTAGATAACTGCGCTATCCTTTCACACTTGGTCTATAAACCGGTCAAGATATCTAAGGCTAGACTCTATGTGGCTTTCCTTGACCTGAAGGATGCTTTTGATTCTGTAGATAGAGAGCTACTTTGGGATAAATTATCCAGATGGAATATTGATCAAAGGCTACTTCTCCTAATTAGAGCCTTGCATGCCGATACTTTATGTACGGTTAGATGCTCTCACAATGGCAAACTAACTCAACCCTTCAAAACAAATAAAGGAGTGAAGCAGGGCTGCATTCTGGCCCAAACACTTTTCAACCTCTTCCTAAATGACTTAGCTCCTAATCTGCAGAATGTGAATAGCCACTGCCCAAAACTGGGTCAGACACAAGTTCCATTGCTTTTGTATGCTGACGACGCAATACTTCTCTCTCGCACTAGGATAGGTCTTAAACGCTTACTTAATGGTGCCACGGACTATTTCTTAGCCAATAAATTGGAGGTCAATTACTCCAAATCTAAAATAATGGTCTTTGCGAGAAAATGGACTGCCCACAAATGGCTTTGTAAGGGTAATGTTATAGAGCAGGTAAAGTCATTTAAGTACCTGGGTGTTCACTACAACTACAGGCACACCTGGTTCTCCCATCGCAAGTATGTCCTAAATTCAAGCAAGATCTCTGCTAGCGCAATCTCACGATTCTTTTTTAGCTATAGCAATCGGTATGTACCAGCTTCCCTGACAATATTTAAGGCCAAAACCCTATCTCAAATCTTATATGCATCACCAATTTGGTATAAAGCTATAGATTGCACAGTGGAGAGTATTCAAGCCTCTTTTTTGAGAAGAATCCTAGGCCTCCCTAAATGTGTCCCATACGCCGTTCTTTGCTTAGGAACTGGCATGATAAGGCTGAAGACCTTGGCCAGATTAAGAGCTATTAAATTCTGGCTTGGAATCCTTTACAACCCAGTTCATACCCATTTATTATATCAACTTTTGTTAGATCCTGACCTCCCAGTCGAGATCTCCGATGTTCTTACCACTCTTAAAGTAGCGGGATTGGACATTGAGCATCTTGGCATGTTAAGTCAATCTGAAGCATATAGGACTATTAAAGACAGGCTATTGAACATTGAATGGCAGGAACTGTGCAGCGAAGCCAATACCACCAGCTCCCCAATTCAATTTAACATCCTGTCCTACCTGGGAAGCCTGCTTTTTTTCTGACTTACCTAACATGTCCCAAAGTGCGCAGAGCCTATTCACTTGCCAGATGCAATTCCTTCCCCTCGGCACTATTGTCAGGCAGGTCCAATGGAATCCCTTACTCTCAGAGGATCTGTCCATGTCAAACTAATGCCGTTGAAACACTTGAACACATCTTCTTTCATTGCCCAACTCACGATGCACTTCGTAAGAAATATCTATCCTCGATCCTTGATAGAATGCAAGGGTGGGAAGGCTTGGTTAAGCTTAGGTTCCTTTTCTCTACGCAAGTCACCTCTTATCTGGATGAGATGGCCTCCTTTGCCTCTGAAATTATAGCAGCACGAGGATCTGGGCTTCCCTATTCCCCATCTCATTGGCTTAAGTAGCTAATGCATATATTAGAATCACCAGTTCCATGTTTGATTACCCTCCTTGCTGTACCTCATTTTCTATTGTTGTGTTGTTTTATTTTATTTTAATGCCAATAAAGGTTGATTTGATTTGATTTGATTGATAATATTTATCTTTCCCAGCACAGAAGAAAAAAGGGAAATTACAGACTCTCAAGCTGCCCAAGCACATTATCTACACAAAATTTTAACAGGCAACATCACAGATAAAGTCCTTATAGGAGGTGATTGTCCCAATGATAATTTTGTCTTTGCAAAATAGAAAAGACCAGTATGCCCTAATGAGGAACAACAGTGTTGCAGCCATTACTATCACTTCTCAAAAGATAACACTTCTCAAAAGGCAAACTGGGCTTGAATATGCCATGCCACAATGACCAGAAGATTGAACCAGAATATTCTAAATCAGTGGTGGCAAACCATCGGCACTCCAGATGATTTGGACCACAACTCCCACAATCCTTTGTCATTGGCAGTTTAGGCTCGGAATTCTGGGGGTTGTGGTCCAAAAGATCTGGAGTGCTTAAGGTTTGCCACCACTGCTCTAAATGGTTGACCTCATGGTGATTTTCCTGGGGACTGAGACACAGTACCATTGACAATATGCTAGTGAATAACAACCTGCTCCTCCTTCCCAAGAACTTTCAGGTGATCCCTGAACTGGCTAGTGATCACTTACCTCTTTTGCTTCTCTTGCAAATCTATCTTAGAACATAAGAACATAAGAAGAGCCATGCTGGATCAGGCCAAAGGCCCATCTAGTCCAGGTTCCTGTATCTCACAGTGGCCCCACCAGATGCATTTGGGAGCGCAAGAGACTAGATATCTGTTTCCTGATACCACTCCCCTACATCTGGCCCTTGAAGTACCCTGGTTTTAAGCCTGGAGATTACACATCTCCATCATGGTTTGTAACCTATGAGGGACTTTTCCTCCAGGAATCTGTCCAATCCCCTTTTGAAGGCATCCAGGCCAGATGCCATCACCACATCCTGTGGCAGGGAGTCCCATAGACTAACAACGTGCTGGGTGAAAATATATTTACTTTTGTCTGTTCTTACTCTCCCAGCCCTCAATTTGAGTGGATGTCCCCTAGTTCTGGTATTTTGTGAGAGGTAGAAGTGCTTCCCTCTATCCACTTTACTCATGCCCTGCATTATTTTGTACATCTCAATCATATCCCCCCTCAGGCGCCTTTTTTCCAGACTAAAGAGCCCCAAATGTTTTAGCCTTTCCTCATAAGGGAGGTGCCTCAGCCCAGTAATCATTTTAGTCGCTCTCTTCTGCACCTTTTCCAGTTCCACTATGTCTTTCTTGAGATGCGGTGACCAGAATTGTACACAATACTCCAGGTGCGGCCTTACTATTGTTTTGTATAATGGCATTATAATGTTGGCTGTTTTATTTTCAATCCCCTTTTTGATAATCCCTAGTATGGAATTGGCCTTCTTCACCACTGTCACACATTGGAGAGACACCTTCATGGAGCTGTCCACCAACACCCCAAGATCTCTTTCCTGATCTGTCACGGATAACTCAGAGCCCATGAGTTGATAGATAAAATTTTGATATTTTTGCCCCAATATGCATTACTTTACATTTGGCTACATTAAAACGCATTTGCCATTTCGTAGCCCATTCCCCCAGTTTGGAGAGATCCTCCTGGAGCTCTTCACAATCTTCTCTGGTTTTTACCACACGGAAAAGTTTTGTGTCATCTGCAAATTTGGCCACCTCACTGCTTATCCCTGTCTCCAGGTCATTTATGAACAGATTGAAAAGCACCGGTCCTGGGACAGAGCCCTGGGGCACACCGCTTTTCACCTCTCTCCATTGTGAAAATTTCCCATTGACACCTACTCTTTGTTTCCTGGATCTCAACCAGTTCTCAATCCATAAGAGGACCTGCCCTCTTATCCCCTGACTGTGCAATTTTGTCAGCAGCCTCTGGTGAGGGACTGTGTCAAAAGCCTTTTGAAAATTCAGATAGACTATATCTACCGGTTCACCCAAATCCACGTGCCTGTTGACCTTTTCAAAAAATTCTAAAAGATTTGTCAGACAAGACTTACCCTTGCAGAAGCCATGCTGATTTTCTCTCAGCAAAGTTTGTTCTTCTATGTGTTTTAAGATTTTCTCTTGGATGAGGCTTTCCACCATCTTCCCTGGGACAGATGTAAGGCTAACTGGCCTGTAGTTTCCTGGGTACCCCCTCCTTCCTTTTTTAAAAATTGGTGTGACATCTGCTATCCTCCAGTCCCAC
This sequence comes from Phrynocephalus forsythii, assembly GCA_029282475.1. Taxonomy (NCBI): domain Eukaryota; kingdom Metazoa; phylum Chordata; class Lepidosauria; order Squamata; family Agamidae; genus Phrynocephalus; species Phrynocephalus forsythii. The sequence goes on along the minus strand of JAPFRF010000008.1, from coordinate 133,046,190 downwards.
GGCACTGTGGCCGTTTTAAGAGACAAGTTGCATATTACCATTAAGAGATCTGCAATTTCATTTCTCAGTTCCCTAATAACCCTTGGGTGGATGCCATCTGGGCCCGGTGACTTGTTAATCTTCAATTTATCAATTAGTCCTAAAACATCCTCTCTTTTAACCTGTATTTGATTTAATTCTTTAGTCAAGAGGGGCCGTTCAGGCAGCGGAATCTCCTCAAGGTCTTCTGTCGTGAAGACAGAAGCAAAGAACTCATTTAATTTCTCTGCAATTTCCAAGTCCTCCTTAATCTCCCCTTCTCCTCCCTCACCATCCAGAGGGCCAACTGGTTCTCTGGCAGGTTTTCTACTTCTACCATATTTAAAGAAGCTTTTATTATTACCCTTTATATTGCTAGCCATGCGTTCCTCAAAATATTTCTTTGCCTCTCTTATCATCTTCTTACATTTCTTTTGCCAGAGTTTGTGTTCCTTTTTATTTTCCTCATTTGGGGAGGATTTCCATTTACAGAAAGACCTCTCCTTGCGCTTTAGAGCCTCTCTAACTCCACTCGTTAACCATGCTGGTGTCCTCTTGGACTTAAATGAGCTCTTCTTTCTTTGTGGTATGCACTTGTGCTGGGCCTCTGTTACTGTTGTTTTAAACAGGTTCCATGCACTCTGAAGAGATTGGATTCTTCCAACCTTCCCCTTCAATTTCTAACTAGTTTCCTCATCTGAGGGAAGTTTACCCTTCGAAAATCAAGGGTTTTATGTCTGATTTGCTTGACACTCTTCCTCCAACATGCATGGCAAAGGAGATTGCAGCATGGTCACTGTTCCCCAGAGGCTCAGTGACATTCAAATCCCTGACCAGGTCCTGAGTATCAGACAGTATTAGATCCAGAGTTGCCTGTTCTCGGGTGGGCTCCATGACAAGTTGCTCTAAGGCACAGTCATTCAGCAAGTCGAGAAACCCAGTTTCTCTTTCTTGCCCGGAGCTCGCATTGGCCCAGTCAATGTGGGGATAATTGAAGTCCCCAAAGATTACTATCCTATCCTTCTGAGACACCTCCATGATTTGTCTCCTCATTTCAAGGTCCCCCTTAAGTTTTTGATCTGGTGGGTGATAGCATACCCCAACTATCACATCACTCCTGGGACCTGGTAGTTTAACCCACAGTGATTCTATGGTGGAGTCAGACCCTCTGTCAATCTCCATTCTGCTGGATTTTACACCTTCTTTAACGTAGATGGCCACTCCCCCTCCAACGCACCCCTCTCTATCCCTTCTATAGAGTTTATAGCCTGGGATTGCTGTATCCCACTGGTTCTCTACATTGCACCAGGTTTCTGTTATGGCTATTATATCAATGTTATCCCTAGCTGCCAAATGTTAAAGTTCTGCCATTTTTGGTCAGAGGCTTTGAGCATTGGCGTAGAAGCACCTGTACAGTGGGTTCTGCAACAACAGCTGCTGTTTTGTTCTCCCCCCCCCCACAGGTATTATTTTCAGTAAATGAACTATCACATTCCATTATTCTCCCAGTACTAATACCTGCTATGTCATCTCTATGTGATTCTCTACCCTTTCCAACCTCATTCCCTGTGGATGAGGTGTTCCAAACCGGATGCCACACAGCTCCTCTCGGCTTTCCCCCAGTTATCAGTTTAAAAGCTGCTCTGCAGCCTTTTTGAGGTTGAGTGCCAGCAATCTGGTCCCATCATGATTCAAGTGCAACCCGTCCCTCCAGAACAGGTTTGGCTTGTCCCAAAATGTTCTCCAGTTCCTGACAAATCTAAAGCCCTCCTCTTGACACCATTGCCTCATCCACGCATTGAGGCTTCTGAGCTCTGCCTGCCTGGCGGGTCCTGCACGAGGAACAGGTAGCACTTCTGAAAATGCTACCTTGGAAGTCCTGGACTTTAATCTTCTTCCTAACAACCTGAACTTGGCTTCCAAGACTGACCGCTTGGCCTTCCCGACATCATTGGTACCAACATGTACCATGACCACTGGCTCCTTCCCGGTTCTCTCTAACAAGCTATTTAGATTTCTCGTGATGTCTGCAACCTTTGCACCTGGCAGGCAAGTGACCATATGGTTATCATGCTCATCACAAACCCATTCCTCCGTATTTCTAATTATAGAATCCCCTAGCAGAAGGAGCTTCTCTCCTGCAGCCTGTTCTTCTACATGTACCTGATCCTGTATCTCATCATTTGTGATGAGGGAGAGATCTTCAGGTGGAACCAGTTGTTCCTCGGTGTGTGCCTCATGAGGTGTGATGAGGGAAAGAGCCTCAAATTGATTGTGCAATATGAGACTCTCCGAGTGATCCCTTGGCCTTCTACTCCTTTGAGTCACATTCCTCCACACATCTACCTCCTGGGTTGGGGAAGTGATTACATCCTCAGAAGTGTGCCCTGTCTCTTCTTGGACCTGGATAGTCTGTTCCCCTCTGTCCAAGAACCGCTCAAGCTCCTTAATACGTTGCTGGTTCGATATGCGGGCCTCTAGCTCCTGGACCTTCTCTTCTAATAGTGCAACCAGCTTACACTTGCAGCAAGTGTAGTTCTCTGTGCGTTTTGTCAAGATGACAAACATGGCACAAGTGTTACAGGTAACTACAGCTGCTCCCTCAGACTCCATTTTAATGAGTGCAGTATTCTGGGCCTTGAAGATTTTACAGTTTTATTAGCTACTACTCTAGAAATAATAATCTATTACCAATGTTCCTCCTTTTATGTCAAAAATAAAATCTCGCACGCCGTCAGGCGCGCGGACCGGTCAAAGAGCCCTAACTGAACTGCTCCAACCCAGAAACTTACCAGTGCTGTCTTCTTTCTCTTTTTCTCTCTCAGCAGTAGCTCTGCTTGGATTCACACCCAGGCTCAAAACCTATCCTGCATTTCATATTATGTCCACAGAATAACTAGGATGCTGAGCCTGCTGGATGGCCCAGTTGGAGCAGAGAATAAAGAGAGCCCTAGTGAAGAGATGTCCAAATGCCAAGCAACTATTTTGGAAAAGAAAGAACAATACAATAATCTATAATAAAATAAAGCTAAACATTTTACTGATCAAAGAAAATGGTCCCAAACTGAAAAGAGCCTGGAAGCAGCTAAAGACATGATTGAATAAAGATTGCTGCATTGAAAAAAGAAAGAATGAAAGATTACTCTGGACCTGATACCCAAAATCTGTATTCCCATTTAGGAGTGAAAACAAGAATTTACAAAACAAATAGTAGAACAGAAAAAGAAAGTGGATATAAAGTTATGTGGGACCTGCATAATCCAAAGAGCCAAAATTAAAGTCTCACTGTCTTCTGGAAATTGATATCAACATCCTCATTCAAAGACACCTCCCTGCTAGACTCACTAATTAAGCAAATGTATAGTATATTTCTGGAGGATACAAGCAGAAGCTCCCCATGATCCACTTGTCTGTTAGCCAGAGGGTACCCCCGTATGCCCTCCTGTTTTGTTGGATGAAATCTAATGGCTTATTGAGCAATTTAAGAATGAATGGAAAAGCTCCTGGCATACATAGGATTCCTTGTGTATTACGTGTTGCTTGATTCTTACCAAACTCAGTGACAATCCTTCATTTAACAAAAAAATGGTCCATGGGTATCCCCCTTGAACATATCCTGATTAGAGATGGGCACGACCAGAATTTTTTTTCGAGTTGTCGTTTTTCGGGACGGGTCCGTTTCGGGTCATTTCCGTTTTTTGTGAAATTTTTCAAAAATTTGTCATTTTGTCATTTCGTTTGTTGTTTCTACCGCGATTTAGCGCGATTTGACTTCCCATTCCTACCCAGAGCATGGGGGCGTCCCGCAATGACCCAGAGCAGGCGGAAAACACTTTAAACTGGGTGGTGACTGGTGGTGACGAATAATATATATCGTAGCATAAGACTGCATCCTATGCAATAAAGCAAACAAAGTAGCCAGAAATGCAATATTCTTTTTTTTTCTCTTGGTCAGCTCAGCGCTGAACTGGCCGGCCACCCTACTTGGTCTGGCTGGCTGCCTGTTATACTTTTGTTGTTGTTTTGTTTGAAGCTTTTATCCATCCCATCTCCCCTCCACCTCTCAGAGGCAGCAGGAGACACAGCATTCCGTTCCTCCCTAAATCTGGATGAGGGTCTACTCCTCTCAATGCCCCCCCCATCTCCAAGGTCCTGGCTTCACATCACTGTAAAGCCAAGCCAATGCAACCCTGGTCATCTAGCGGCCGGTTAGACTCTGATATTAGGGTTAGGGTTAGGGTTAGGAACTTGGAATAGGTAGGGATTGGGCTCTGGGTTGCTCTTAAGGAAGACAGTGTGCTGGTGTACGGGCACACAGCTTGGATTAGGCAGAAGAACTCTAGTATACAGCCCAGATCCCACTAGGCTATACAAGGAGGACTATGGGCGTCCACGTCCACAGTCCAAGGCCAGAGTAAGGGTGTCCACAAGGCCAGACTGTATGAGACCACCACACAGAGCCTGAGTACGGGAGGCCACAACGCCAAAGTACCTGAGGCCACAAGGCCAGAGTAAGGGTGCCAGCAAGGCCAGCATGGCAGATTTTTGCCTTATCATCACGGGGCTGTGTTAACAGTAAAATGTGTCCTTCTTAGTGGGTCACAGAGTCTTGCAGCCCAGAGGACAGAGTAGGGGAGCCCAAAAGGGCTGAGTCTGAGACCACAGGGCCCTGCGAAAGGGAGGCCACAAGGCCACAAAGTCCAAGGTGTGTGCTATTATCCCAGCAAACTCCCAGTACGCAGGCAAAATGTCGTTCTTCTTAGTGAGTCACAGTGTTTTGCAGCCCCGAGTGAAGAGTAGCGGAGGACACATAGCCTGAGTCTGAGGCCACAGGGCTGCAAACCGGAGGCCAGGTTTTCAGCCCTTCTTTGTGACTGTGAGTACTAGTACCACCATGAACCACACATGGCATTTTCTGACATACTCTTGGTGGTGGTGTGGTGAGTGACAGTACGTACGTAGTCGTACGCAAGTACAATTACCTTCTTAGTGAGCCACAGTGTCTTGCAGCCCAGAGGCCACATAGCTTGAGTGAGTCTGAGTAGTCAGTCACAGTTCCTACACCTCCAAAAGCCAAGCCTGGAACTTTCAGGCAAATCTGGTGACAGACAGAGTGCCACCAGCACGCAAGTACAATTCCCTCCTTAGTGAGCCACAGTGTCTTGCAGCCCAGAGGACAGAGTAGCGGAGACCCAAAGACCTGAGTCTGAGGCCACAGGGCCCGAGTAAGGGAGGATCATTGCCAGCCAGCTCCAGTACCCAAAGGAGCTGCTGAATGGCCTGAGTACGGGCTTGCCCAAAGGCCAGGAAGGCAGTGTGCTGCCTCTTCAAAGCTGTGCTACAAGCGGTTTTCCGTCCCTTCTTAGTGAGCCACAGTGTTCTGCAGCCCAGAGGGCAGAGTGGCGTGGACGAAAACATCCACCCTAACCCTAACCCTAACTGCACCTCCAACTATTCCTGATGAGTGTTCCCACTTCAACCGCCACCACCTACAAGTGTAGCTTGAACGTAACATTAAGTTTTCTTGTCCGGCAGTCTTTGTTCCAGGGTTTGGGCAAAAATGATTATAAAATGTTTAAGCAGTGTTAAGGAGTGCCAGCTTGAACATCATGTGTTCAGGTTAGTTGTTAAGCTACATTATTTGTGTTTTTTTGCATTTTATTTGCAGGAAAAGCAATCATTACATACAAATAGTGTGCTACAGTACTAGTACTGTAAGTTTTCATCCCTTCTTAGTGAGCCACAGTGGTTTGCAGCCCAGAGGACAGAGTGGCTGGAGGAGGCCACATAGCCTGAATCTGAGGCCACAGGGCCTGAGTAGGCGAGGCCAAAAGGACCGCTCAATTAGAAGAAGAATTCCTCAATTCCCTTCTCAGTGACTCACATACAGCCCAGAGCACAGAGTAGCGGAGGCCCAAAGGCCTGAGTCTGAGGCCACAGGGCCCAAGTAGGGGAGGATCATTGTCAGCCAGCTCCAGTACCCAAAGGAGCTGCTGAATGGCCTGAGTACGGGCTTGCCCAAAGGCCAGGAAGGCAGTGTGCTGCCTCTTCAAAGCTGTGCTACAAGCGGTTTTCCGTCCCTTCTTAGTGAGCCACAGTGTTCTGCAGCCCAGAGGGCAGAGTGGCGTGGACGAAAACATCCACCCTAACCCTAACCCTAACTGCACCTCCAACTATTCCTGATGAGTGTTCCCACTTCAACCGCCACCACCTACAAGTGTAGCTTGAACGTAACATTAAGTTTTCTTGTCCGGCAGTCTTTGTTCCAGGGTTTGGGCAAAAATGATTATAAAATGTTTAAGCAGTGTTAAGGAGTGCCAGCTTGAACATCATGTGTTCAGGTTAGTTGTTAAGCTACATTATTTGTGTTTTTTTGCAGGAAAAGCAATCATTACATACAAATAGTGTGCTACAGTACTAGTACTGTAAGTTTTCATCCCTTCTTAGTGAGCCACAGTGGTTTGCAGCCCAGAGGACAGAGTGGCTGGAGGAGGCCACATAGCCTGAATCTGAGGTCACAGGGCCTGAGTAGCCGAGGCCAAAAGGACCGCTCGATTAGAAGAAGAATTCCTGAATTCCCTTCTCAGTGACTCACATGCAGCCCAGAGGACAGAGTAGCAGAGACCCAAAGGCCTGAGTCTGAGGCCACAGGGCCCGAGTAGGGGAGGATCATTGTCAGCCAGCTCCAGTACCCAAAGTGACTGAATGGCCTGAGTACGCCAGTAAATTGTCCTTCTTAGTGAGCCACAGTGTCTTGCAGCCCAGAAGAAAGAGTGGTGGAGGCCACATCATAGCTTGAGTGAGTCTGAGTCTTAGTAGTAGTCAGTCACAGTTCCTACACCTCCAAGAACCAAGCCTGGAACTTTCAGGCAAATCTTCTATATGGTGACAGACAGAGTGCCACCAGCACGCAAGTACAATTCCCTCCTTAGTGAGCCACAGTGTCTTGCAGCCCAGAGGAAAGAGTGGTGGGGGCCACATGGGGCCTAACTCTGAGGCAAATGTCTCAAAATCTCCCAAATTCCAATGCAACTTGGAAACATTGTACTGACAGTGATGAAGAGCACATTATGAGAAGTGAGCAGAAAAATATTAAAAATTGGGTCAAAGAAAACGTGACAACAACAACTAGTACTGACTGAATCACACAGCACAGCACCAAGAACCACACATGGGACTTTCATACAGGAGTACGCAGTTACGCACACAACAAGTACATTTTCCTTCTTAGTGAGCCACAGTGTCTTGCAGCCCAGAGGAAAGAGTGGCGGGGGCCACATGGGGCCTGACTCTGAGGCCTGAGTCCAGCCTGAAAAAAGGAATGCAAGCCAGAGGGTCTTCCTTCACAGCTGTGTGTGTGCTGCTTCTCTGGTAAAATCCCATCCCAGGCACGTTCCCTTCTCAGTGAGTCAGTGCTTTGAACTTCCAATGGAACCGACAAGTAGCCCTTCCTCCACAGACACGCAGTCAGTGAAACAGACTACTAGTATCCACCAACAAGGACCAGGGATGGAACTTCCTGACAAACTCTTTTATTACATATACGTAATTACGTACGTAACACGTACGCCTACGCAAGTATGCTTCCCTTCTTAGTGAGCCACAGTTAGCAGCCCAGTGGAAAGAGCACAATGTCCTCCTTAGTGAGTCACAGTGTTTGGCACGGCAGCTCAGAGTGAAGAGCAGCGGAGGCTGACAAAACTCCCACACAGTGGCAACACTTCCTGCAGAAAGGCCTGCCTCTTCCCACTCTCAGAAGCGGAGCTGTCTAATTCCCTTCTTTGTGAGCTACAGTGCATTGCAGCCCAGTGGAAAGAGTGGTGGAGGAGACAGTAGGCCTGTGAATCACAGTCTCACAGTCAGTGTGTGACAGAGTATCCACGAAGTGCCAAGCCTGGAGGCTTTCTCCCTTCCTTCTTAGTGAGCCACAGTTGGCAGCCCAGTGGAAAGAGTAGCGGAGGCCTAAACAAACCCCCTAACCCTAACGCGGAGGCCAGAAGGCCTGACTAGAGGAGGTGGGATTTCCCAACCTGGATTGTGTGAAGAACCAGGATGACAGATTCCCCCAATTCTAAACAAAATAGTTCATGTCATGACTGCACCTTACAGTTGGTCAAGTGATTTTCCGCCTAGAGGCGGGGGCAGCCGGGGTTGCTGCATGGGCAAGTTGAGGGGAGTGGCCCACAGGGCGCATGTCGGCTCGGAGGCTGAACTTGAAGCACTGAACCGTGCTGTTAGGCTGAAGGAGAAGCACCTGGAAGGCCTCCTCTAAGCCGGGAGTGCCGGGAGCCTGACAGGCAGGCAGGGAGAAGACACAGAGCTTGAGTGAGTCTGAGTCTTAGACCACACAGGCTGCCAAAAGGACAGCAAGCCAGAATCTGAGTCTGGTGTGTGCTGGTAGACTTGCTAACTGCCGGCAATCTACTACCATGCCCTTCGTAGTGAATCACAGTTTCCACAACTCCAAGAGCCAAGCCTGGAACTTTCAGGCAAATCTTCTATTTGTAAATGGTGACAGAGTGCCACCAGCATGCCAGTAAGATGTCCTTCTTAGTGAGCCACAGTGCCGTGGAGCCCAGAGGAAAGAGTGGTGGAGACCCAAAGGCCTGAGTCTTGATGCTGCCAAAAGGACAGCAAGGAAGAGTTCTGTCTGACTCTTCCTTCCCATGTGCTGCTACTGGACTAAGCCTGGAGGAGTTGCCTTTCCTCTTCGACTGCTCCTTTTCCTGCTACTCTGGTGTCGGTGAGAGGGACACCTGGAGGAGCAGAGCCGGATAACATCGGAAGGGAGGGGCTGAAGAAGAGGGACTCCCACCTAAGGCTTTTTAGCTGACCTCAGCTCCTGGCAGCCACAACATCACCCAGCAAACACTCTTGCTGCTACTGCTGCTGGGCTAAGCCTGGAGGAGTTGCCTTTCCTCTTCGACTGCTCCTTTTCCTGCTACTCTGGTGTCGGTGAGAGGGACACCTGGAGGAGCAGAGCCGGATAACATCGGAAGGGAGGGGCTGAAGAAGAGGGACTCCCACCTAAGGCTTTTTAGCTGACCTCAGCTCCTGGCAGCCACAACATCACCCAGCAAACACTCTTGCTGCTACTGCTGCTGGGCTAAGCCTGGAGGAGTTGCCTTTCCTCTTCGACTGCTCCTTTTCCTGCTACTCTGGTGTCGGTGAGAGGGACACCTGGAGGAGCAGGGCCAGACAACATCAGAAGGGCGGGGCTGAAGAAGAGGGACTCCCACCTAAGGCTTTTTAGCTGACCTCAGCTCCTGGCAGCCACAACATCATCCAGCAAACACTCTTGCTGCTGCTGCTACTGGACTAAGCCTGGAGGAGTTGCCTTTCCTCTTCGACTGCTCCTTTTCCTGCTACTCTGGTGTCGGTGAGAGGGACACCTGGAGGAGCAGGGCCGGATAACATCAGAAGGGCGGGGCTGAAGAAGAGGGACTCCCACCTAAGGCTTTTTAGCTGAATTGTTAGGTGCATCTGTTTTTTGTTTTTATTTTTTATTTTTATTTTTTGTTTTTTGTTTTTTGCCATTAGTGTTGTGGGACCCACAATGGAACTGAAAGAACAGGAAGGGGGGAGGGCAATGGAGGGGGCAGCCATTGAAATTGTGCTGGGTAGGGGAAGGTATGGTGGTAGGAGTGGAACATGCCTGCATAGGAGAAGAGGGGTTAGATATCATACATCTATCCCCTCTTCTGGTCCCACTTCTAGCCAGAAGGAATCAGGTGAACATGTCAGCGAGCCCATGGGCCACATGGTGCTGTTGTTAAATGCCAGGTCAGTACAAAATAAGACCACCCTCATCCATGATGTCATTTTGGATGAGGGTGCTGACCTGGCATGTATTACTGAGACCTGGGTGGGAGAGGAGAGTGGAGTCCCCCTTTCCCAGCTATGCCCACCTGGGTACTCAGTCCAGCACCAGTGTCGCCCGGTGGGCCGGGGAGGTGGAGTTGCTATAGTCTACAGGAGTTCCATTTCCTTGGCCAGGCTTCCTGTTTCCTTGGGAAAAGGTCTGGAGGGCCTGTATTGTGTGTTGGGCTCACGAGACAGATTGGGGATTCTGTTGGTGTACCGCCCACCCTGCTGCATTCCAACAGTCTCCCTGCCTGAGCTGACAGAGGTGGTCTCGGACCTGGTGTTGAAGACCCCCAGACTGTTGGTACTGGGGATCTCAACATCCATGCCGAGGCTACCTTAACTGGAGCAGCTCAGGACTTCATGGCCGCCATGACAACCATGGGGCTGTCTCAACATGTCATCGGCCCAACACATGAGAAGGGTCATACCCTGGACCTAGTATTCTCAACGGGACTGGGGGATGGTGGTTTGGATGTGGAGGGGTTGGCTTTGACTCCATTGTCATGGTCAGACCACTTCCTGGTCAAGTTTAGGCTATTAGCTACTCCAACCCTCTGCAAGGGTGGGGGATCCATTAAGTTGATCCGCCCTCAGAGACTAATGGATCCGGATGGTTTCCTGAAAGCTCTGGGGATTATCCAGCTGACATGATCGGCGCTCCTGTCGAAGCTCAGGTCACCTTATGGAATAGGGAGATGACCCGGGCAGTTGACATGATCGCACCTAAGCGCCCTCTCCCCTACGCAGAGCCCGGACAGCTCCGTGGTATACATCTGAGTTGCGGGCAATGAAGCGGGGGGAGACGGCTGGAGCGCAAGTGGAGAAATTATCGCAGTGAGTCTGATCAAACACGGCTTAGAGCCCATTATCGAGCCTATTCCGTGGCTATACGGTTGGCGAAAAGGCAGTATTTCGCCAACCGTATTGCTTCCTCAGAGTGCCGTCCAGCGGAGCTGTTTCGGGTGGTCCGGGAACTTCTTCAGCCAGGAGATAGGGTGGAGGCCCAGGACCATTCGGCGGCACGCTGTGAGGAGTTTGCTGTTCACTTTGAGGGAAAAATTGCTCAGATTCGCAGTGAACTGGACTCCACTATTGATACAGTATCAAGGGATGTGTCCAGTGCACCGTGCTTAGGTCCAGTGTTATTGGATGAGTTTCAATTGTTGAGACCCGAGGATGTGGACAGGGTGCTTGGATCTGTCCGTTCCACCACCACGCTGCTCGACCCTTGCCCTTCTTGGCTAATTGAAAGATCTGCCAAGGGGTTCGCACCTGGGTCCAAGAAGCTGTAAATGCCTCTTTAAGAGAGGGAGTGGTCCCTGCTGCCTTAAAAGAGGCAGTAATCAGACCACTCTAAAAAACCTAACCTGGACCCAGGACTGGTGGTCAACTACCGACCAGTAGCGAACCTTCCTTATTTGGGCAAGGTGTTGGAGCGGGTGGTGGCCGGACAGCTCCAGGCGCTGCTGGATGAAACGGATTTTCTAGATCCATTTCAATCTGGTTTCAGGCCGGGTTTTGGAACAGAGACTGCCTTGGTCGCCCTGTACGATGACCTTTGCCGGGAGAGAGACAGGGGAGTGCAACCCTGTTGATACTCCTGGACCTCTCAGCGGCTTTTTTCGACACCATCGACCATGGTGTCCTTCTGGATAGGCTGGCCAGGTTGGGAGTTGGAGGCACCGCTTTGCGGTGGTTCCGATCCTTCCTGGCTGACCGTGTCCAGAAGGTGGTGCTGGGGGATAGTAGCTCTGCCCCTTGGTGTTTACGTCATGGGGTTCCACAGGGCTCAATACTATCCCCCATGCTGTTTAACATCTACATGGAACCGCTGGGAGAGGTCATCAGGAGGTTTGGGCTGAGGAGTCAGCAATATGCTGATGATACTCAGCTCTACCTCTCATTCTCCACCAATCCAGGTGAGGCGGTTTCTGTTCTGAACTCGTGTCTGGGCCAGATAATGGACTGGATGAGGGTTAATAAATTGAAACTCAATCCAGACAAGACGGAAGTGCTGTTAGTGGGTGCTTCGTCAGACAGGCTAGAGGGCCACTTCCCTGTTCTGGATGGGGTTGCACTCCCCCTAAGGGACAGGGTCCGTAGCTTGGGGGTGCTCCTGGACCCCGGTCTAACTCTGGAAGCCCAGGTGGATTCGGTGGCCAGGGGTGCCTTTCTCCAGCTGCGGAATATATACCAGCTGCGCCCCTACCTAGATGAACGGAGCCTCATGACAGTTACACATGCACTGGTAACATCCCGTATAGATTACTGTAATGCGCTTTACGTGGGGCTGCCTCTGAAGACGGTTCGGCGATTGCAACTGGTTCAGAATCGTGCGGCACGGCTGGTGAGTGGTACGGCCACCAAGGAACACATCACGCCGATTCTGTATAACCTTCACTGGTTACCAGTTGCTGCCCGAGCCCAATTCAAAGTGCTTGTTTTGACATATAAAGCCCTAAACGGCTTAGGACCTAGATACCTGAAGGACCGCCTCCTTCCATATGAACCTACCCGGCAATTAAGATCTAGTCAGGAGCCCTCCTGAAAGAGCCATCCCTTAAGGAGGTGAAGGGGATGGCTTGCAGGAATAGGGCTTTTTCAGCAACTGCTCCCAGACTATGGAATACCCTCCCATATGAGACTCGCCTGGCACCGACGTTGCTAACATTTCGGCGCCAGGTAAAAACCCTCCTATTCCAAAAGTTTTTTAACTAATGATTGTGGGCCCTGATGGCAATTTTAGTGGTGTGTTTTTAATGTATCGTATTTATTGCATCTACATGTTTTATTGTTCTAATTTTATTGTATTTGATGTTTTAACTGTTTATTCTTATTGTGAGCCGCCCAGAGACCTTTGGGTAGTGGGCGGCATACAAGCTAAATAAATAAATAAAATAAATAAATAAATAAATAAATAAGTCACAAACTGCCAATAGGCAAGGGCAATGCCCTTCTCAATGAGTCACACAGACTCACAGATCCACCATGAACCCACCCTGGAAGTTCCTCCTGACAGGCTCTTCTATTTCTAAGAAACGGACAACACACGGTTATGTGCAGTACAGTATACACAGCACACAGTACGCGCAAGTACATTCCACTCCAGTCCTTCTTAGTGAGTCACAGTGTTCTGCAGCCCATCCCCCTTGCCTAACCCTAACCCCCTTCCCAGTATTCCTGATTGAGTTCCCCTCACGGGTGATCATTCACCACCACCACCTCTAAAGGGGACCAGACCACAAACCCAGAGTCCTTCTAAGTGGGTAACTGACCAGCCCAGAGGACAAAGTAGGGGAGGCCAGAAGGCCAGACTAGAGGAGGTTGAATGAGAAGCAGCTGGAAGGCATGCTCAAAGCTGGGACTCTGACAGGAAGGCAGGTTGGCAGAGGGGCGGGCAGGCAGACAGGGAAGCAGGCAGTCCGGTTTACAGGTATGTAGGCTAGGCAGGCTTGCAGGATACCAGCCACCCAGGCTAGGGATTGGGAAGGCACAAAGCCAAAGTGCCAAAAGGGAGGATTGTTTCTGCCTTGGGAGGCAGAGTTTCTCTCTCCACCCCAGGAGACTGAGTTTCATCAACCAAGAGGAGACAGAGTAGAAGCAGGAGAACTGGGCTATTTCTTTAAGGCTGTAAGGAGGAGAGCTACCCCCCTGCTACTCAGTCTTTGAGGTAGGTTGTTGTAAAGTGCTTCCTGACCACTTTGTAAGCAGATTGGCGCCTAAACCCCGGCAGGGAAGGGAGGAAGCACCAAGGAAGGCAGGTTTTAGGGTCTCACTCAGACCAGCCATGGCCAACGGGGAAATATTGGGCCAATACAGATTACAGACCCTTTCAAATGACACTTTGAGAATGGTCCTTGCTGGTTTGGACCCAGGCAATGGCTGAAAAAATTGGGCCAATACAGACCCTTTCAAATGACACTTTGAGAATGGTCCTTGCTGGTTTGGACCCAGGCAAGGGCTGCAAAAATTGGGCCAATACAGAACCTTCCAATTGTGTGTGTTTGAATACAGCCAGCCAGGCAGGCAGGCAGACAGGCAAGCAGGCATTTAGGCACTAGGCAGGTAGTCACAGGGCCAGCCAGGCAGGTAGCCTTGTCGGCAGGCAGGCAGGCTTGTAGGCAGACAGGCAGGCGGACCGGCATAAATGTTGCCCTGGTAGTTGATGTTAGGGCAAGGGAGGGCCATTTAAGGAACCCATGGCAGAACGACTTGGGACTTAGGTCTTGGAGTGTTGGGGTAATCCCAACGTGGAAAGGTTGAAGCGGATGAAAGTCAACCTTTCCACCGTCTCCGGGTCCAGTCGGGAGCGGCGCGGCCTCAGGACATCTCCCATGTGGGAGAAGACCCGCTCACTCTGGACACTGGTGGGTGGGATGGACAAGAGGTCCAACGCCAGAGTCGAAAGAGCGGGCCAGAGGTCTGCCTTTCTGGCCCAGTAGTGGAATGGGTCCAAGGTGAGGGGTTGGAGGGGCTCGGCCATGTACTCCTTCACCATGGTCAGAGAGGGGTCCCATTCTTCTTCCTCCCTTGCCTCCACTGAGGAGGAGACTGCCATGGCTAGGGCAGAGGCCAGATAGTTGGCTGCTGGCATGGAACCTGGCCTCTGGGTGTATACTCCTGGAGTACAGAAGGATGAGGATCCTTGCGAGGATCCCTCTTCTGCATCGCTCTGGCTTCCGTGTGCCCTCGGAAATGCCTGGCCCTGATTGGAGAGAGCCCTGACTTGATGGCATAGCTCCGTCTTCCAGCAGTTCAGGTCAGCAGCGCTGCCCGCCAGGGAACCCTTGACGTGAGGGTCACACAGGCATGCCATCTGGTACATCTTTTCCCTCCTTAGTGGGCCAAGGCGGGTATCCACGCCGGTCAACAGCCTGTCTGCCAGGGCCCTGCTCTTTGGGAGAAGATTGGCTTCTTCCCGGATAGTGGCCTCTAGGCGTTGGCGAAGGGCATTGACCAGGGGGAGTACGTGGCCCACGCTGGCATTGTAGCTGCTGAGCACGTGGGTGGTGTCCTCAAACACCTGCAGGATACCCACCATCTGGGAGAGGGCGAGCCACTCGGTAGCACCAATGTCCATCTCCCTCCCCTCATGCAGGACTGGGGTGGTTGACATGACGTATTCCACCACTTCCCTCTGCTCCACCAGGCGCTTGACCATTTCGTAGGTGGAGTTCCACCGGGTGGTCACGTTCTGGATCAGGAGGTGCTCTGGTCGGCCCGTCTCCGCCTGCCTCTCACGCATCATCCTGGATGCCTTGACGCTGCGAGAGAAGTGCCCGACGATTTTCCGGCACTTGTCCAGCAAGGCCTTGGTCTCCAGGGTCCCCTCACCCCAGGAGTCCTTTGGTGCTCCCACCCCAATGGCATTGACCATCACCAGATGCAGTTTGTGTGCTGCGCACACGATGCCCTGCAACCCTGCCCTTTCAACCGCGTTGGTCATGTTATGGCCCGCATCAGTAACCATGAATCCGAGATTGACCTGCCCCTCAGTCCCCAATCCCCACTCTTGCATTGCTGTCTTGAGGACCTCTGAAATGTTGAACCCTGTGGCGTTGTCCTCCATGCTTTGTGCCTGGAGAAGCACCGCCCTATACCCTCTTGGGGTGCTGCCTTGTGGCTCCCCCTGCAGCTGTTCTTGGGATGTCCTGGGCTCCAGGACCTCCTTGGGTTGCCACCAATGAGCCATCAGAGAGAGGTATCCGTGGTGCCCACCGGTCCAGAGGTCGGAAGTGAAGTGGATCTTCCTTCCTCTGGCCGCCTGCAGCATGGCCCGGATCATGTTCCTGACGGACTCATAAAGGGAGGGAATCACCCGCCTGCTGAAGGTACGCTGGGATGGAGGCTCGTACCATGGAGCCACGTGCTTCATCAGGTGCCTGAAGCCTGATGACTCCACAAAGGAGAGGGGCAACCCATTCATGGCCACCATTTCACCCACCACGCGAGTGGTGGTCTCCTGTGCCTTAGCCCTATTTCGCTGGCTGACAAAACTCCCACCCAACAGCCCCACTTCCTGCAGAGTGGCCTGCCTCTTCCCACTCTCACTAGCGGAGCTGTGTTTTTCTTTCCCTAACCCTTCTTCCCCTCTCTTTCTCCCTGAGGAACAAGGGCCTGACAGGGTTCCAGGCAGAGTCCCAGGGTGCTTCCTCATCAGGTGGCTGTGCAACCCACTTGAGGAGAGGTGTTTGGGGTCATTCCCCCTGCGCAACACCACCCCGCATTTCTTGCACACCACCATCCTTGCGTCTTGGGGGCTGTTCTCAAAATGCTCCCAGAGACACCCGCGTGGCTTAGTGAAAGTACCGGCCCCTCTGGTATTGCCTGCTGCTGCTGCTGCTGTGGTGGTGGTGTGGCCTGTGCCCTGCCTGGAAAGTAGAGTACTACTGCTGTCACTGGCGGTACTCTGGGAGGAAGGAGGGCTGCTCCTTCCATCACTGTCTGAAGCCTGCCTTTCGTCAGTTCCTGCCATCAGGTCCTCAGAATCTGGAACCTCTAGATTCAAAGTGCCCGTTTCTGATTCTGATGCCATTTCTGACTCCAAGCCCTCGTCTTCTTCCTGATAAAGGAGGTCGGAGTCAAGTATCGTTGAAGGGATTTTTATCGCCTCATCCATGCTTCCTTCAGTGACAGAGGATGGTACGGTACTGGTTGTGGAGCTGCTTGGCGAGGGAGTACTATCTGCACTACTTCCTGTGCCTTCCTTCAGAAATGCGGCCTGATTTATCTTGGTGGTGGTCCCCCTCCCCTTCCCTCTGGCTGTGCCACCCCTCCTTATTTTTTTCATTTCTCAAAATATTAGAAATAATGGCACTGTGTTCTACAAAGTAGGACAAGTGAGCAAGGTAAACTTGCGCAGGCACCCACCAAGGTGTGCCTTGAGTTGTAACTTGTTGTAAATAAATGAACGAGCTAGCACACTGCTACAGGAGTAGGACTGTGTTGTCACTGTGAGCAAAGTAAACTTGCGCTGGCACCCACCAAGGGTGTGCCTTGTAACTTTAAATAAATGAACGAGCAAGCATACTGCTGTAAGTAGGAATGTTGTACACTGTGAGCAAAGTAAACTTGCACAGGTACCCACCAAGGGTGTGCCTTGAGTTACTGTGAGCACACTGCTACAGGAGTGGGACGCTGTTGTCACTGTGAGCAAAGTAAATTTGCGCAGGCCTTGAGTGTGCCTTGTAACTTGTTGTAAATAAATGAACGAGCAAGCACACTGCTACAGGAGTAGGACTATGTTGTCACTGTGAGCAAAGTAAACTTGCGCAGGCACCCACCAAGGGTGTGCCTTGAGTTGTAACTTGTTGTAAATAAATGAACGAGCAAGCACACTGCTACAGGAGTAGGACTGTGTTGTCACTGTGAGCAAAGTAAACTTGCGCTGGCACCCACCAAGGGTGTGCCTTGAGTTGTAACTTGTTGTAAATAAATGAACGAGCTAGCACACTGCTACAGGAGTAGGACTGTGTTGTCACTGTGAGCAAAGTAAACTTGCGCTGGCACCCACCAAGGGTGTGCCTTGTAACTTGTTGTAAATAAATGAACGAGCAAGCACACTGCTACAGGAGTAGGACTATGTTGTACACTGTGAGCAAAGTAAACTTGCACAGGCACCCACCAAGGGTGTGCCTTGAGTTATAACTTGTTGTAAATAAATGAACGAGCTAGCACACTGCTACAGGAGTGGGACTGTGTTGTCACTGTGAGCAAAGTAAATTTGCGCAGGCACCCACCAAGGGTGTGCCTTGTAACTTGTTGTAAATAAATGAACCAGCAAGCACACTGCTACAGGAGTAGGACTGTGTTGTACACTGTGAGCAAAGTAAACTTGCGCAGGCACCCACCAAGGGTGTGCCTTGAGTTGTAACTTGTTGTAAATAAATGAACGAGCTAGCACACTGCTACAGGAGTAGGACTGTGTTGTCACTGTGAGCAAAGTAAACTTGCGCTGGCACCCACCAAGGGTGTGCCTTGAGTTGTAACTTGTTGTAAATAAATGAACGAGCTAGCACACTGCTACAGGAGTAGGACTGTGTTGTCACTGTGAGAAAAGTAAACTTGCGCAGGCACCCACCAAGGGTGTGCCTTGTAACTTGTTGTAAATAAATGAACGAGCAAGCACACTGCTACAGGAGTAGGACTATGTTGTACACTGTGAGCAAAGTAAACTTGCGCAGGCACCCACCAAGGGTGTGCCTTGAGTTATAACTTGTTGTAAATAAATGAACGAGCTAGCACACTGCTACAGGAGTGGGACTGTGTTGTCACTGTGAGCAAATAAACTTGCGCAGGCACCCAACAAGGGTGTGCCTTGTAACTTGTTGTAAATAAATGAACGAGCAAGCACACTGCTACAGGAGTAGGACTGTGTTGTACACTGTGAGCAAAGTAAATTTGCGCAGGCACCCACCAAGGGTGTGCCTTGAGTTGTAACTTGTTGTAAATAAATGAATGAGCTAGCACACTGCTACAGGAGTAGAACTGTGTTGTCACTGTGAGCAAAGAAAACTTGCGCTGGCACCCACCAAGGGTGTGCCTTGAGTTGTAACTTGTTGTAAATAAATGAACGAGCTAGCACACTGCTACAGGAGTAGGACTGTGTTGTCACTGTGAGCAAAGTAAACTTGCGCAGGCACCCACCAAGGGTGTGCCTTGTAACTTGTTGTAAATAAATGAACAAGCAAGCACACTGCTACAGGAGTAGGACTGTGTTGTACACTGTGAGCAAAGTAAACTTGCGCAGGCACCCACCAAGGGTGTGCCTTGAGTTGTAACTTGTTGTAAATAAATGAACGAGCTAGCACACTGCTACAGGAGTAGGACTGTGTTGTCACTGTGAGCAAAGTAAACTTGCGCAGGCACCCACCAAGGTTGTGCCTTGTAACTTGTTGTAAATAAATGAACGAGCAAGCACACTATACACCGCTACAGGAGTAGGACTGTGTTGTACACTGTGAGCAAAGTAAACTTGCGCTGGCACCCACCAAGGGTGTGCCTTGAGTTGTAACTTGTTGTAAATAAATGAACAAGCAAGCACACTACACTGCTACAGGAGTAGGACTGTGTTGTACACTGTGAGCAAAGTAAACTTGCACAGGCACCCACCAAGGGTGTGCCTTGTTGTAACTTGTTGTAAATAAATGAACGAGCAAGCACACTACACTGCTACAGGAGTAGGACTGTGTTGTACACTGTGAGCAAAGTAAACTGAATGGGCCTGTGTTGTTTAACTGCAGTGTCCTCACAAAAGGTTTGCAAACAAACAAAAGTAAAAGTAAAGTAACAAATAATATTGTAATGTATAAAATGTAAAATATTATTCTCCCTCAGAGGTGTCCTTGGCTTGCCAATGCCAACAAATGTGTTTGAGTGCACTGGTTGGAGGAAATCTAAAATATACTAGGCTAGTATATTTTTAAAATAAAACTCGCCTCCCAAAATGGGCCTTTGAACTTTGAAGTTGGCACTAAATGAAATAAGTGTCCACACAAAAAGGAGAGGAGGAGATTAAAGAAAAACAAAAGTAAAAAAGTAACCAAATGAACACAAAATAGATTAGAAAATGTATTTCTAAAGTATAAAATATATTTTTAAAATAAAAATGAAAAGCTCCCCTTTGAACTTGAAGCAGTGGCACTAAATGAAAATCCTCTCTCTCTCACAAAAAGGAGAGGAAAGAATAAAGAAAACTGCTAGCAATGAAATGAAAATGAACTTTGTAAAATAGAAAATAAGTATGGAATGGTACGGGTAGTATATATTTTTTTAAAATAAATCCACACCTCCCCCAGTCAAACCTAAACCAATATCAGAAAAAAAATCCTCCTGAGTCCTGACAAACTGCAGGAGCATAAAAAGGAATAAACTGCGTATTGCTATTCCCCACAGCAGACAGGGAATGAAATATTTCCTAATAATTCAATTGAATCAATTATTCCCTCCCTGCCTGCCTAACTAAAATCTAAGGCTCCTCCGCGAAATCGAAACTAGTCTAGCACAGCAGCCAGCTACAGCCCTCTCTCCACCCAAATCCAAACCCGGACTGCGAGTGTTCTCGAGTGCCTCGCCTTTTTATAACCTCTGGCACATCCAGAAGTGTCAGTCAAAACCTGGCCATGCGATTGGTGAAATGGGTCCAAAAATTTGCATGGTCCCATCCCATGGCCAGCCCATCATTGCGCACGTGTAAAAAAATAAAAATAAAAATAAAAATAAAATAAAATAAATGGAGACTTTTGTTGCAAGAAAAACCCACTGCTGCTACTATAAAAAATCAGGCATATAAAATAGCTAATTTTCGCATGTTTCTGTGGTGCTTTGGTGGGTTTTTGGACCATGATTTAAAAAAAAAATATTGCAGTCACCATTTTGGATCCTCCCGTACTGCGCATAGCAAATGGAGATGCCGCCGAGGATGCCCCCTCCCAGCCTGGTACAAGCAGCCCAGGAGGGGGAGGGGGAGGGGGAAGGCTGGAGTGGGGACCCCCCCCCAGAAACCCACCCCTCTGGTATATTTTCGTGTGCTTTTTTGGCTGGGAATCGGGTTTTTTTTTTAGTTTTTAAAACTTTTTTCCTGTGCCGCTTCGCATCACGTGATCGCTGCGATGCCAGGAACGACAATGAAAAATCAGACCCAATTTTTCTTTAGTCGGTTCGAGTTCGAGTTCTGGCAGAGTAATTGTCGTTACCGTTTCCGTTCTGTAATGGAAACGAGAAACGGAAACGGAAACGAGAATTTCGCCAAGTCGTGCCCATGTCTAATCCTGATGCTAGGGCAGAAACAGACCCTAAGAATTCTCACCCAGACGCTGTGTAACATAGAGAGGCAGGAACTCCTTTCGCAGGCACACAGAACCCGCTCCCCTTTGTCACAAGGTGTTTTCCCTTCAACCAGGACCCCTGCAGCATACGTAACCTCACTCCGCTCACCACAGGCCTGCAGGGCCTTTATGCTGGCCAGGATAAATGTGCTACCTTCAGCACTTCTCCAGGGTAGGCTCAAGGGAATTCCACGCCAAGAGAGATTTTGTCCACGTGGAAATGAGTCCCCTGAATTTCTTCAGCATGTGCTTCTATTTTGTCCATTTTATGAACAAAATAGGAATAACGTAATTTGTTCATTGCTGAATAAGCTCCAAGGCCACCCTTCCAGATGGTTAGTACAATACTGTCTACTAGACCAGAATTCATATGTCACAGCACAGGTAGCAAAGTTTTTTCTAGCTGTCATACACTAGAGGTCAGAGATCATTTCAACCATCCATTCCTCTAACACTCCTATCTATTAGTAGTCTTCATTGTTTTTTCTCCTTGCTTCTACTGTACATTTGTATATTTGGGTCATATGACTGCAATAAACATAATTTGAATTTGATAACATTTCCCTGAGATATTGAAAAATAATGTTGATTGGTGGACCCCACCCCTTGCTGCCTTTCCATCTCCCTGGGGGATACTTGGCTGGAGGATAGTACCTGTGAAAGGGATCTGGGAGTCTTGGTGGACCATAAATTGAACATGAGTCAGCAGTGTGATGCGGCGGCCAGGAAAGCCAATGCGATTCTTGGTTGTATCAACAGAACCATAGTGTCTAGATCAAGGGAAGTGATAGTACCACTCTATTCTGCTCTGGTCAGACCCCACCTGGAGTCCTGTGTCCAGTTCTGTGCGCCTCAATTTGAAAAGGATGTTGACAACCTCGAGCGGGTGCAGAGGAGGGCGACCAGGATGGTTGAGGGTCTGGAGGAAATGTCTTATGAGGAACGGCTTAGGGAACTTGGAATGTTTAGCCTTTCAAAAAGAAGACTGAGAGGGGATATGATAGCTATGTTTAAATATTTGAAAGGATGTCATATTGAAGAGGGAACAGGTTTGTTTTCCATGGCTTCAGAGACTAGGACTTGGGGCAATGGTTTCAAACTACAGGAAAAGAGATTCCATTTGAACATTAGGAAGAACTTCATGAGAGTTAGAGCTATTCAGCAGTGGAATATGCTGCCGTGGAGGGTGGTTGAGTCTCCTTCTTTGGAAGTTTTTAAACAGAGGCTGGATGGCCATCTGTCGGAAATATTGTGATGGGGGTTCCTGCATGGCAGGGGGTTGGACTAGATGGCCCTTGAGGTCTCTTCCAACTCTATGATTCTATGATTCTGTGATTCTATGATTCTAAATCTGGGGTCAATTGATAATAGTTCCATTCTTTTGAAGAAATTTAAAACTTGACTAGACCAAGAAAATATACTGGTAAGAAAGCAGGCAGATTCAAGAAAAGAAGATCAACCCAGGGGCAAAGCCTGATTATGCGACACCTAATTGATAAATATATGACTGGAAACAACACAGTATTCCTAGAAACCGACTTCACTGACATAAAGTCTGCCTTCAACTCCATTCCAAGAGATAAACTGTGGAGAGTCCATATCCATTGACCAAAAGCTCCTCTACCTAATACAATCGTTAGATTTAATGGGAATACAGTAGACAATTTACTAACCCCATTTTAAAATCTAAGGGTGTGAAACAGGGATGAGTCTCACCTCTATCAATTTATGTCTTAAATTGCTACCCACAAGAATTAACATCTTTAATTCTCCATTACCACTTTTGTTTTTGGCTAAAAGCAGTACATCCAAAGGTAACATCTGTGGGCTTCTCCCCTCAGTTTCTTCTTACAATGGGACTAGATAGACAAGGTAACCACATGTGTTAAATGGAGGGGGTTTGACACAGAGAAACAAAGCAATATCAGCAGAGCCACCAACTTTCTCACAGCTGATAATTCTAGGTATATTGCCGCTCTGGCTGCCTACCCCTCTCTCTCCTGGACTTGCTGATCCACTGCAGGGCCTTCTCCCTAACTAGACCACATGCTTTTCCCTCAGAGGTTACAAATGGGAATCATAAAAATATCTCTGTAAGGAGAGAGGGTTTGCTCTTGTGGTGACAGTGCGGTAGAATCTACTTCACATGTAATATTACATTGCAGGCTCCATTCCAAACTATGTACTAATTGTATCCTTCCTTTATTTAACAGGTTTCTGAGATGTCTTGAAGCAGAGATCTCACAAAACTACCTTTAGGCCTTAAGCCCCAGATTAATGTGCAAAATTTATCGTGGCTGCGTGCATCATAAATAAAGAGTTAATGGATACTGGTTATCAGCTATAACTTTCCTTTACACACACACACACACACACACACACACACACACACACACACACACACACACACACACACACACACACACCGTTTTAGCACTGTGACTGCCTTATAAATGTAACTGATAATATATTTAGGTGGTGTTGTTTTTGCTGGTCACAGACTGTAATAAGTTAACTAAACGAAACGAAACTGACCAGAATGAGGAAATACAGATTTCTTCATTGTGTATGGCACAAGAAGAAAATGAGAAATCATTACAGAGCTATAGTGATCGTCAGATGCCCATGAAATGAAATGGTTTTCAGAGACATGGTTTACACATCAGTGGTAGACTATGGAGTTGATATATAACTTCAAGAAATATCAGATGGGTAACCATGTTCATAGTTTGGCCTTGAGTTCCAGGTTCCTACTTACAGATAGGAAACATGAGAGAGGACAGGTAATGCTGAGTCTGGGGGTTAGCTCCAGTAGGTGATAAGAAGCAAAGAGGTATCTGATTATCATTGCCACTTGTGGCATCTTCTCAGGCTTCCACTTTTGCTTCTCTGTGCAAATGCTAATATAAAAGAAAACTTTTTAGCCTTCAAGGTGCCACGTGATTCTTTGGTTTTGAATGTTTTTCCACATTCAAAAAGAATCCATGCAGTCAGAGCTGACCAACAAGGTAATCGGAGACATAGGCCATCCTTTGAATGCTGTGTTGTATTTCCTCTTTACACAGATTTTTACACAGGATTAGAAAAAAAAGTGATTCAATTCTATTCTAAAATCTTTAGTGGTATACTGTAGTTGATTCAATCATTTTTGGATTCTAATACATCATCCTTCTGCATATGTCTACCAAGCCAGAATCAGGCTTGTTCCCTTCATTTCTTTGTTCGTACATCAGAAATCATGTTGGTATAGCTGTATCTACCTTGTTTCTTTCTCACGTAGGTCTAAAACAGGAGTGTGTCTTCTAGATGCTTCATTATTGCAGACATTCATTTGCAATGGATGCTGCAGTTTGGCTCTCTTACCTACTTTGCATATATCTTTTAGTTGACACTTTCTGTGTGCTGCAAAATTATAATGTGAATTGCCTTGTGATCTACAAAAGCCCATTCTGTGACTAGATAGTACTGCTTGATGACAGCATATACATAAGGAAGCACATGATGCAGTAAGTTTGTGTATCCGGTGAATAGGAGAGGGGAGTTATAAATGCGAGCATAATTCACACACACAGACTTCTGTGACCATGCTTTACAATAAAATTCTCAATGGCTTTTTAAAGTGCGTACTTATACACATGAACATTAAATCATATTTAAAAGACACGGTTCATGCATTGTGGAATCGAGGAGTGTTCAGTCTCAAAAGGGCTACTAGGTAGGTGTATGAACATTTAGAGCCTGCAGACTCTGACATCTCATAGTCTGGGGTGGGGGTGGGGGCGGGAGGTCACAGGTGGATGCATCCTCCCTGCTCCAGCCACAGGATTTCAGTGGTCATAAGGGAGAAGCCAACCATACAGTACCTTGTCCGTTTCTGATCCAATCTCGGTAACTGAGTGCATGTTGTTTATGAGGAGAAATTGTACTCTAACTATGTCAAGGTAATCATCATTCTTTAGGACACAGCTTCTTGCTTTTTAGAAAAAGGAGTGATATTTTTTTCATATTTGACACCAGTGTTAGAGCATCTGCACAATTCATATTATATTGTACTTGCTGTGAAGTGGACTGCTACTTGAAAATAAGAGACCTGTGGCAGATGAAAAATGTGCATACCAGATAGGGACAAACGTGAGCCATTAGAGGAAACTGTACGTTCCATTCTAACTCAGAAGCAACCTTGATGTTCCAAATGAATGTTAAATGGAGCCCCAATCTCAAACTCTGTGTTCAAAATGTAGCCAATAGATTTCCTAGCCAAGCATTAGCACAGAGGGCTCTTTCATTATAGTCACACTGATTTTTAAATTCTGCTGTAACAAAGCTAAGCCTTTTCTTTTAAAAGCAATTTTTAAAGGGGGAAAATGTAATACACTGGGTTCCAGGAAGACAAATGCTGTACTGGAACTATCAACTTCACTACTATATTGCAAGCAATAGGATTTATTGCTGTGACTGCCTCACTGAGGTTCACAATCAATTTACCCTCTCCTCCCTCTCCTTCTCTTATGCTGTTGTATGGATTTGAGCGATAAGACAAAATCCTAATCTTGAACTTCTGCTGTAAGAGAAACCAAGCTTCTTGCCAGGAAACTGCCTGCCAGAAATATGTTTGGACTAGGGATGGGCATTTCGTTTCGAAATCAGTAGGTTATGAAACGAACCACATGAGCCCAGGTGGTCCTTGGAACTGGCTGATACATGCAGATCCAGTTGCTTACCCTTTCTCTGTCTCATGCAGGGTTAAAATCCAACGAGGGAGCACACTGTGACATCATCGTGCTACTGGCCAATCAGAGAGGGAGGCGGGATGATGCCTGTCCCTGCACAGCTCCTGATTGGCCAGAATCACAGATCTAGCACAGATGACATTGCAGCATGCTTCCTCATTGGATTTTAACCCTGTGGGATACAGAGAAAGGTAAAGCAATTGGATCTGTGTGTATCAGCCGGTTCCAAGCACCACCTGGGCTCATGTGGTTCATTTTGTAAGCTACTGGTTCCAGAAAAAAATGCCCATCTCTAGTTAAATAACAATGCGCTTACAAATTGACACAACCTGTGAGCACCACATCAGTTCCAGACCACCCACTAATTTTCATGGCTTACCACAATATCGAGTGATTGCTACTTTCCCAGTTTGCATTTTGGGACAGGCAGCGAATATCAGAGGCTTGTTAAAGCAATTGAACCACTTAATCCAGACAAGGCAGTGGTGCTCCGGGTCAGTCAAAAACCGGTCAAGGAATAGGCTTGGAGCTTGTGCCGGATGAGGTGACACTCCTTCTGAAAACACAGGCATGCAGCTTGGGGTTACTCCTGGAATCATCCCTCAGTCTGGATGCCCAGTTTTCAGTGATGTCCAGGAGTGCCTTTGCACAGTTAAAACTAGTGCTCCAGCTGCACTTGTTTCTTGAGAGGTCTGACTTGCCACAATGACATGCCCTAGTTACATCCTGCCTTAGTTACAGTAACACATTGTATGTGGGGTGCCTCTGGAAGGTGTTTGAAAAATGCAAATGGTCCAAAATGGCTAAGGGAGCACATGACTTCCTTGTAGCAGCAGCTCCACTGGCTGCCAATCCATTTCTGGGCACAATTCAAAGTGCTGGTATTAACCTATAAAGCCCTAAATGGCCTAAGCGACTGCATCTCCCCACATGAGTCTGCCCAGGCATTAAGTTAATCAGGAGAGGCCTTCATCTTGTTCCCACCACCCTCACAGGTGCATTTGGTGGGTATTTGGGAGAGGGCCTTCTCTGTTGCTGCTCCCTGACTCTGGAACTCCTTCCCATGGGAAATTTGGCTGGCCCCATTTCTGCTGTCCTTCTGCAGGCAGGCAAAGCCCTTTCTCCTCAGGTAGGCTTTTCCTTAGTGACTGATGGGTTGAGAATTGAGATGGGTTTGAAATGGATCACTGTGCTCTGTTGTTAGGTTTGTTTTAAAATTTTATCTTATTACTATTTTAATATATTTTGATATAAGACTTGTTTACTTCTTTTTAAAAATTGTATATTTCTTATTTTTAGCTTTTATGATATAAATTGTTTTTCTGTTTTATGATATAAGCCACCTTGGGTCCTTTTGGGGAGAAAAACAAGATAAGAGTGCAACCTATCACATCTGATGAAGTTGCCATGGCGATGAAATAGATGAAAGCACAACTTGAAGTCATGATTGCATCGGAGAGTAAGGCAGATCATGAGCTCCAAGCCCAACTATGGAGTGACCTTCTGACAAGGTTTGGCCTGTGTCTGAGTGTGGGGAAGACAAAATGACCCAAATGAATGTGGTATGATCCAAATTGATGGCATTGACCTACCAAGAAGGGATGAGTTCAAATAACTTGGTTCCATGGTCACAGCTGGCTGGAGTCTGCATTGTGAAGTCACATCAAGGATCAACAGTGGTGCAGATCAAGTGTCATGTGTGACGAAAAGATTAGTGACCATTTAAAGTCAAAGAATTATCACAGTGTTGTATGACCAAAACAGCGCTGGATGAACACCCTTGACAACAAAGTTGTCCCTGATTCACCTGGACCTGGTTCATGACCATGCAAAGTGGTGGCAAAAACAAGAATAGCAGACCCTCACCACCAAGTGGGACAAATGTTAAAAAAAGAGAAGAAAATAATAAATGGCTATTTTCCTTACTTTCACTGACCACCAGCTGCACAATCCTGACATTCAATCAGGAAAACGGCGTCAATAGTCTATATTAAAACTAAGTTAATAACAAGCGGCTGAAATGTTATCCTTCTTCCTTGAAAATGTCCAGAGTGCCAGCCAGAGGACCTTGTACGTGTTTCTTCTTTTTATTTTCCTCTTCTGCAAATATATGAATTTCTTTCTTGCTTCTTATTAATACATTTCAGTTTTTTTTGACTGCACAAACCAGAACCATGTGCCTCTGCAGTTATAAGGAACCATCATTTAATAATCAAGAATCAGCCATAAACACATAATTTTTGAAGTCAGATCTCGGGTCTTGTAGCTATTTCCACTGTAACAGCTGAAGAGAAGTAGATACTCACAATAAATTCAACATGAAGTCTGAGAACTAGTTGCCCTCACTAGTGATAATGATGTATTAGACCGATGTCCCCAACAGATTCATTAGAGCTTGACCAGATGGCACCATAAATTTTGATTTTCCAAATTTGCTGAATTATGCTTCACTGAAAGCATTATTATACCCAGGTGAGAGACTTCCGGGATGAGATTAGATGGCTGTTGTCTGGATTTATGGGAAATCTATGTTTTGTCCAAAATGTTATACTAAGTTCTCACCTTGACTTCTCGGCTCTTTCTCTCCAGTTTAGATAATTTAAGAGAGGCTGAATTGTGATGGTGTCTTATCAAGGTATGTCAGTAAGAAAAAGACCTCATTAAGATGCTCAATCATGTACAAATATACCCCGTGGCAACCTTAGGACCAGATTGACCCTATACATGGGTGTGTAGAGGGCTGAAGCGTGCCAGTGGCAACATTTTGAAAATGTTTCTTCCAGTCTTTCTTGCTGAAAGAGCAAAGATACTTCCCCATTTAAAATCAGCTTATCTCTGCAGCCAGATGGTAACTTTCAACCTCTGTATACACATTTTCCAACCTGTGCTTTAAGGTGTCTAGGCTTAGTGTTACAACTAAATGTACTGTAAAAGGATTTTATTGTTCAGTTCTTTATTACATCCCCACCCCCACACCATGAAGAACAGGGAAAGGAGCATGTGGGTCTCAATGCTCTCTGCTTCATCTCCTGTTGAACATCATATCAGTGTTACTGTGCATACAGCCTTGGTTATCGCCTCCCTGTTGAACGTTTCCAGGGGAAGAGTGCCAGTAATCCCCCACCAAACCACATGTGCAGTATATGATATTTACTGAAGGAATATGAAGGGGCATCCCAGTGTATAAAAAGGAGGAATTAAGAAGCAGCTCCAAAACTTCCCTGATCATAACTGTTTAAGAAAAGTATTGTTCCATTTTTCCATCTTTTCCATTACACCAGTGTGAGGTAGTTCTCACACTACAAGCAGGGAGACCACAGAAACCACATTAGCTGTATTCATTTACAATTTTGCCCTCAGAGTACACAGAAGGAAGGAGAACCTTACCTCTGCTCCCTCAGTTTTTACTTCCCTCATCCTTCACATGAAGGGCAAGAGATCCCAAGAGGAAAGCCTCTACTCTTTATCCTTGGAGGTCCTCATATAAGTCAGAAACAATTCGGGTTCTGATTCGTATGGAGAATGTTTACTGCAGTGGTGACCAAACTCTGGCCCTTCTGATGTTTTGGACCACAACTCCCAGAATTCCAAGCCTGTATTGCCAATGACAAAGAGCAGACTTCTGTGGCTTGCACAGACACTGTTCTAGCATTAAGGATCAGTGGCATAGAAGCAACATCACTTCCACCAACACCCCCTACCCAGACTTTCTTTATTCCAATATTCCTGGGGGGGGGGATTCTGGCATGGATGGAGCCACAGGTGCTCTGCCAAACATTGCTGCTTCTGTAACTTAACAACGAGCTCTGGGTTTGGGAATGGCCAAGTTGCTACTTTCATTGTTCCTCCTCAGTCACACTCATGGATCCATGGAACGTCAGCTGGATCTCTGCACCTGAGAGATTTATTTTGACGCTGCTTCATCAATCCTGCCCTAGGACAAAGTCGGCCTTGTACTGTAGAAATAAAACACTGTTCATGACAGAACAGGAACCTCTTGCATTTTAAGTTTGCTTTATTTTTTTCAGACTGCCTAGCATTGTCCATATACATCCACATCACATCTTACTTCTCTTGACTTTCAGGCATGTAATTTAGCTACACAGTTGCAGCTCAAAATTATTCCTTTATGCCCCCCCCTCCCCTTGCCTTGCTCTCAAGTGATTCTGTGCAGTTCAGCTGGAGAGAAATACACGGCTGCCAATTTGCTACTACCCAGGGAAAATGGTAGAACATAAAAACATTCCTTCCCCTTAGCTTTTGAAAGAGGGCTTGGGGAGGCAAGTATTAGTAAATCTGATGCCACACATATGTTCCTATTGCAATGGCCTCTGGCATCTGTCTCTCTGTGTTAAATGATGTAATAATATATCTCTCCTGGATTTGGAATGTACCACAAAAGTGACAGTCATAAATTGTACTGATACTAACACTAACTACAATGAATTTAAGAGGGAAATATGTATTACTGTATATGCAAACTGACATGCCCTGAATATTGATTCTGTCCTACACCTTGATATTTTAATATAACTCTTCTTGTTGACCTCCACTCTAAATATCTTCAAGTAGAATTATTTGACGTAATGGATTCTAGTCCATAAAAATTGATGCCACAATAAATGTACTGGTCTATTGATGGGGTATGTGGCAGAACCTTCTAGTTCATTACTTCTGGCAAAACACTTATTTGGCTTCACCTTGAAACTTTTCAGGTGGCATACTTGAGAAGGAACTCTTTAAATGTGCCTTGGATTTCACATTTGGCAAACTCTGACAGTAACCCAGGAATAGACAGAGCCCATGTAAAACAATTTTGTAGTCCTAGCAAAGCTTCTGGCATTCCTCCAGATTCCTCAGATGTTTTGCCTGAGGAATAACCTCCAAATTCATTACAAATGTTAGTATTTTGGTGGGAAATCTGGTCTTTGATGTGCACCACAGGACCCCTTGATCTCATTCCCGGAACACTTCTGCTGTGAGTACCCCTTTGTCATTTAAACAGAGGAAATGCCATCTATAACTTAGAGTGACAGTGGAAACTGCTCACTCAACCAAACTTAGAGGCTGTTTCCTCTAGAAAAATGCTTCATGGAGAACTCTATGATGTGGTTGCTCTCTCTTCTCTCTCAGATTGCAAGTTCTTCTCTGGCAGACATCACTCTCTTGGAACTGATTTCTGTGATGGCAGAAAAAGACCAATATCTAAGCTGCATGCCACGTTGCTTTAGTTGGTTAGAAAGAGCACGAGGGGGTGTGACTTGGCAACTGGATGTAGACCTGGACAGACTCAAATGACCAATCTATGAATTTCTACTTCCTGGGCAAGTAAAAGGTAAACTAATCAGACGGAACATAATCCAAACAAATTATAAAATTTATTATCTAAACTCACCGTGCTAACATTTAAGTCAGATCAGAAAAACAGGCATTTGGAATTATTGTTAGTTCAAATAAGGAAATGCACAGTCATCCTTCATAAAAGCCCCCCTTTTGCAAGAAAACCTGGAAACCATTGAAAAACTGACAGCCCTCATGAATTATAACAGTGCAAGCTAAATCTGCTCAAGGTCTTTCGTTTTACAAAGCTTATTACTATTCACATTCTCAATCAAATCTATAAGCTGTTAAAGTCTCCCTTCTTGTAGCCATAAGTCACTTTGAAAAATGACACATTGTACTTTCTCTTCCCTGCTCTCTCTCTCTCTCTCTCTCTCTCTCTCTCACACACACACACACACACACACACACACACACACACACACACACACACACACACACACACACACACACACACACTGTGACTTTCATTGTCATCACTGCTCAGTGTAGAAGTCAAAACATAGCTTTCCACATCCTTCTGTTCATCTCTAATGTCACAAAAATAACGATACACTGCTACTGCTACGTTGGTATACCTTATGGGGTCTTTTGAGGATATTCTGAGCTTACCTTTGAAGAGTTACATCCTTATTTCTAAGCTAACTGTTGCATGAGCAACTGTGAATGACTATAAGCTAAGTTTTACTCAGGCTGTTCCAGCTATTGCTGATATGGCCTCAGCACCTCTCCCTGTACTGTATATTGGCCAACAACTCCTAAAGCACTAAGGATTCCATGAAATGTTCGGAAGTAGGGTGTACAGTTGTAACAATATGAACAAAAATAATGCTACAGTGCTATGCTTCATGCTTTATAACACTCTCTTTCTATTTTCAAAGAGAAACCCAAAAGGCTTCAGTTGGGTTGCATAGTCTCTATCCAGCTTTAATAAGAGCTGAAATGGAGGAAATCTTACCAACTGTTCATATAAGGTAAGCTAAAGGTCAGGTGGTTTCAGAATGTTTCTTCTACCTCCCACCTCCATGGGAGACAGACCTAGGGCACCTTGCAGTCTGAGAGGAAGACTTTCTCACCCCAAATATGTCCCTCTTTTACTCAAGTCACCTATGGAAGCATATTGTTGATTCAAGAAGCTGATCACTGTCTCAAGGGTATCCCACTGCCCCTGGGAGCAACACTGTAAAACAGCAGCAAAGCATCAATATTTCTGCAAACCACATAAGCAGGGCAATAATGCAAATCATGACCTCTCTGCTGTCTCACATCATAAGTCATTCTTCCTAAATGCACTGTCAGGGATGCAATGGGAGAAGCCAGCTAGGTCAGGCAGATGGGTCAAGACCAGCAATGAGCAAGGGGTGCTATCCAGACATTGGCGCAAAATGAAACACTGCTTCATCATCTTCATCATGGAACAAAAAGAAATGCCATTTCCCCCCTCTAGGAACGAAAGTATTTGTCTTAGTGGAAATGGCAGGGGAGCTTTCTCAAGCTCTTCATTGTAAGCCCCCCCCCCACCATTTGGAAAGGTTTAGGGTTTAGGGGGCTGAGTTATTAAGTTCCACAGGGGGTTTCCCAAGGAAAAAAATCATTCTAATTCAATCAGGAAGGAGCGGGCGAGCGATTAGCGCCACCATGGCTTGGCTTCCGAATCCTGATTCAATCAATTATAAATAGGTTTTCCTTGGGGCACTCCATTGGGAGCTTAATAACTCAGCCCACTGACTGAGAAGAGCTTGAGGGAGCTTCCCTGCCATGAAGGTGCCTCTAGGAGCCAGGGGAGCATAGTGTTTGTTTCGTTTTTTTTTATTTCATAACAAAACCACTTTAAAATATTCATTACAAATGAAATTAAAACAAAACTACTAAAGACATGAAACAAAACACTAGATTTCTGTTTTGTGCTCATCTCTAGTGTTATCTTGTGAAGATGGATGATGAACAAATGGGAAGAGACCTTAGGAGGAATTGTGAGTAGAGATGGGCACAAAATTAATTTTTATTCGTTTTGTTATTTGTTATTCATTTCATTGCAGAACAAAATGAATAAGAATGGACCCATCAAAGAAAAACAAAATGAAACAAAATGGAAATTTCCATTTCATTCACTTCGTTTTTCATTTTCTCATAGGAATGCATTGAAGCAATGCATCCCTATGGGGAAAAGCTGCCCCCCCAACGCACCTGATCGGTGTGGGGAAACCGCAGGCTTTTTTCTCTACTGAGCTGGTTGGGCTTTTAAATCTTTTTCCCTCCCCAAGCTCCGTATGCCAGCTGATAAGTGCTGGGGTGGGGGGGGGACCCTTAAAATTAAAAACAAAAAACAAAATGCCACCCAGGCCTGCGGGCCAGCTGGTTGGTGTGAGATTGGAAAAAATAAAAGTAAAATAAAAAACAAAACAAATGCTAATCCAGCCCATGAGCCAGCTGGTTGGCACAAGGTTTTAAAAATGCGCTGACCCAGCCCACAGGCCAGCTGGTCAGTGCAAGATAAAAAATATTAAAAATAAATAACGCACCGACCCAGCCCGTGGGCCACCTGGTCGGTGCAAAATAAAACAATTTTTAAAAAATGAAAAACAAAACAAATGAAAAACAAAACAAGACAAAACAAAAAACTCAAAACAAAAAATGAAACGAAATGTTATTTTGGTATTTCATGCCCATCTCTAATTGTGAGTGAGGGGATGTTGCTGCTTCCTCCACAATCAGCCTATTTGTAGGGATAGCCCTACAATTTTCTAGTAATTATAAAATTCTTCTCGGTGTTTGGAAGTATATTATTATAGTTTGGAACTGTAGTACTGCCAGCACCTGAGGCACCCACTGAAACACAGACCTGTTTCTGCTACTTGCAACAACTGTGCTCACTTATACATGACACCTGAACCTTACCACACCATGTGTATATATCTTATGTGTTTGGTGAATTATATCTCTCTTCAACCCAGCCCACTTTCTGTAACAAATAGAACTCATATGTTATCAAACAGAGGAAATGTCCTGGCTATGTACTGTATTACTAGGTATATTGTTTAGAGTATGAAAATATGAGATCATATATGACATAGAGCAATACAGTAAAAAGAGCTGCACCATTTTTTTTTCTTCCTTGAAGATTCATGGGATGAAATTGCCAATGGGGGCAAAGGGATCTTCCCTTTCCATATTGGCTACTCATGGCCACATGATCTACACATCCGCTAATGCTACTTTGATTCTAT
Source organism: Phrynocephalus forsythii (assembly GCA_029282475.1). Lineage (NCBI taxonomy): Eukaryota > Metazoa > Chordata > Lepidosauria > Squamata > Agamidae > Phrynocephalus > Phrynocephalus forsythii. The sequence continues at coordinate 133,012,182 of JAPFRF010000008.1, read as the reverse complement.
TTTTAAGGGCAGTGCGGCTTCTTCTGTCTGCCTCAGTCCATAATTTGAGATAATCAAGAATCATATTAGTGATTTGAGACCACCATGAAGCCACAGAAGCCATCATATGAAGTCATATTGCACTCAGTGTGAAGTGAAATGTAGCAAAACTGGAATATACACTTTAATGCTAATTTCTATGCTTAATATAATATGTAGTTTAATGCATTCACTGTAATAAAACATTATTATCTGTGTTTGCAATTCATATAGTCATTCTGGTGCATTTCCAAGATGATATCCACTTCATCAATCTCCTTACCATAGTATTGCAGGTAGCTTCGTAAATACAAATCCAATGGCTGTCTCAATAGTGAAAAAAAGTTTTTGTGCCTTTCTCCATTAAGTGCTACTATTATAATAGGTAGGGATAACCAATCAGATTGGGCCAAGTTTATTTCCTCAGTATCACATAACAAGGGCTGAAATCCTGTTGATTAATATAGTAAGTTGCATGGGAGTAGGTCCATTGAAATAGTTGGGATTGGCTGAGTCAGCACCAGTGTAAATTCTACTGATAAGAACATAAGAGCATAAGAATAGCCTTGCTGGAACAGGCCACAGGCCATCCAGTCCAGCATTCTTTCAAACAGAATGGCTCACCATTTGCTTCAGGGTATTCCCAAGCAGATATCTTCACCTGCTTATGATTCCCTGCAAATGGCATTGAGAGATATCCTGTCTATCTCTCCAACCCGGAGGTTGTCCTTAGGCACCCATAATGATAGCCATTGATACCCTGGTTCTCCATGAACTTCTCTAATAGGCCTACTTTAGTTGCAATTTTACTAAGCAACAGAATTTCAGATAGTGCTTGGTGGGGTTCTCCTCACATTCAAGACCCTTCGCCAGTAGATCTCGAAAGACTGATGCGAAAGAAGGGAAATCTGGAATTTACACTTTAGAGATGTTTGGCCATTGCCCTTCAGTATTTCACATGCCAGGATTTGCCACTTAGATATAAACTCAACCCATACCAGTGCTCTCTCTCTCTCCCCCCCTCTCTGTGTTTTCTATTCCCTTTTGCATCTTTTAGAGGCATGTAAGCATACCTTAAGTACATAAAATACAAATGGCAAATTTAATACTACAGATAACTGTTGCCTGTGAAATATAAGAATTAAGTATAAAATAGCTCTAGTAATCTGTAGTTGAAAAGGGGGGAATGCATCCATATCAACATCTTCAGTGACTGCCTGACACCACATATTTAACAGTTACTTTTTTGAAAAGGGTGACTGCAGGGAAACACCATGGCAGGAATGGTGTAGAGCAAGCTACAGAGCATGTAACAAAGATGTTTCTGATTATCTCTTACCCAGATTGCATGCAAATGCAGCAACCTCCTGGTCTACCTCATGTTCAAGTCAATTCAACAGCAGCTTGAAGCTCCGATCTGGAGCCAAGAGCTCAGTGAACCTGCACACCTCTGGGGAACTGTTTTGGAGCCTCACTGACCCTCTGGACACACTACTGAGAATAATATCCACAGCAGGTTCTTGGATGTCTATTGGCAAGCTGCAGAATAGCCTGTGGGTGGCAAAAGCTAAAAAAATTCAAACTGGATGGAGAAGAAAGAAAATGGATCAAGTCTGAGATTATAAAATGGGAAAGAAGTGGATACAAACACGGATGATTAATAAACAAAATATAAAAAGCTCCAGTATGAATACTAATACATTAATATTAACATTAATATTTGGTGCTTTAAAAATTGTCCTGATATAAGGTAGTTCTTTTTTGAGCATGCAGCAAGTGCAAATATATGTTACTTACTTGCTTTGTGAATCTGGGATTAAGTTTGCACATGTTTCTTCATAATTAGGAGGGCCCTACTGAATTGGCAAGGATAGGTTACTTACTGTAGCTATGGCTCTTTATATGGATCTCTATGAATGCACACTATGGGTAACTTATGCACATGGCCAAGGTCATTGGTACATTCTAGAGTTTAGGGGGGAAGCTCTTTAGAGGCCCTGCCCCTGCACTGCCATTTCATGTCTTTAACAGCACGGATAGAGGGGAGAAAGGTGAGTTGTGTGAACTCACAGAGAACCACTTGAAGAACCATAGTTACGGTAAGTAACCTATCATCCTTGTCTTGGTTTTCATGAAGACACGCATATGGGTGAGTAGCAAGCTGTGACAAACCCGGCAGACAGGAGTGATGAATATACAAATCATCAGCCAATCCCAGCAGGAGGGCGGGGAATGGTAGGATATAAAAAGGGTGGAGCCTAGGCAGTGAGTTCAGTTGAGTTCAGTTAAGTTGAGAGCTAAGAGTGCTGGGAGAGAGCACTGTTCTCTGAGAGTTCTGTTAGGCAGTGAGGGCTATACTGTTTACTAGTTATTTAAGACAGGGAGGCTTGTGGAGCTGATTAAATCTGTTACAGTATATGTTAAAGGCAACGCATACCATCCTCAGATATTGTTATAGTTATTATCTTCTCAATAAACTTCGTCATTATTTTTATATTATATATCTCTGAGTCAGTCCCAATTCATGAGGCGACGGGTGTAAAAGGTGGCAGCATTCTCAAGTGAATAAAAGGTGGCAGCGGTACCATTTCCATCACAGAATTCAGTGTGTAAAAGGGAGGTGTCGTCACAATTTAGTGGCACAGCAGTGGGATGTCGAAATAAACCCGGTTGTGCCTCTGAAAACCACAGTCTGGGAAAGGGGATCGTCACAATTTGGTGGGCAGCGGTCGGATCTCGAATATATCCAGTTTGCCTGAGGGAAAAAGTCACCAGCTCAAAATATTTAGCCTGTACCCTGTGAAGAAATTGAAACTGGAAGTTTAAAAAGAAGCCTTTAGTAAAAGTTAGCCCTCAAGTGTTGTTGGTAGTCTGTGGAAGTTCCTCTGAAAAACGGGTTAGGACTGAGAATTAGGTGAAGCTAATTTCAGTTCCTTGGAAGCCCTGTGTGTGAGAGAGGAATTCAGACTTTAAAACCCTGTAGTGCTATCTGGATTTTCTTTGATGGGCCTGTTAGAGTGTCTGGAGGCCAGGACTCCAAAAGGAAAAGGAGTCTGACTTGACAAATTATAGGACACCTGGAAGAGAAAAATCTGAAAGGATAGACTAAAAATTCTACAGTGGTTTGTTTGGGAAAACTGCCTGAGAGTCACGGAACTCTGTGCTGTCCAGCAGCCTGAAAATTAAAAGGTGCTGAGACAAATTTCCTTTGAGGGTGAAAGACCCAAAGCGTTTGCCCTGGAATTGAGGGTGGCTGTGGTAAAAGTTGGAAATCACCCTGGGTTTTAACAGAAAGAAATCTCCAAAGTGAGAGTCTGTAGGGACAGAAAATTTACCTCAGAAAAATTTACCCCAGAAACTGAAGTGGTCTGAGGAGATTTAAAACTGACAGAAGCTCTGTGAGAGCAGGAGTTGGCTAATTAGAATCCCTTTTGGAGGGAAAGTGAAATTGTAAGGGCCAGAGAAAAGTTACAGATTAAAAGCTGAAGAAATATATTTAAATCTGTGTAGTTTAAACACTGAAATAATATTTTAAATAAAGAAAGAGTTTGAAGTCTGGGCACTGTGCCAATCTTGCCCTTGTCAACAGTTGCTTAACAGGAGTCAGGAGCTGGGAGCTGAGGTGAAATTTTTACAGTTGCCATTTAAACAGCTGTGACCCAGTCTGAACTTTCCTTTTCTTAAGAAAGTAATAAAAAGATTTGATTTCAAGTCAGTTCCAAAAATTGAATACTAAGAACAGGAAAAGAGTTAGTGTTTACTAGAATTGACATTTCAGTAGAACAACTGAGGAGAAAAATTTAGGTCAGTCACTAAAGTGCCAGAGAGATACCAAGAAAACCTTTTTTTTTTAAATGGCCCATACTGAGGTGTCTGAACTTAAGCCGCTGTTGGGGACGCCTTTGCGGCCAGGGGAGTTTTGGTATTTGATTAATTACCAGTGGTTCGAGCAGTGGAAGAAATATGTGGGCTTTGACAGCTGGGACCGGTATATAACGGGAGAGCCCAAACTCTTCCCAGGGCCAATTGACAACTCGGGACTTTTGCAAATTCAGAAACTCAAATATTGAAAGAGTACCTTATTGATGAAGTGGATTATGTTTTAGTTCCCACTGAAGCCTGGAATAAATTAGTAAATTGGTATGGGTGTGTAGAAGGGCAGAAGCCAATTGTGAGGAAAGTTGTAGAAATATGGATTATTTGTGAAATATTATAAAAGGAAGTATATCTTCGGGAACTGAAGCTCTGTCAAAACAATGATCCTAATAATCTCATAAGCTGTTATTTCAGCAAAGCGGATACCATTGATACTATTGGAAAAGAGATGCGGAAGCTGTTTAATATTCCTGATGGGAAGGAAATTAGGTTGTGGCGCAGATATATGAGTAATACCAGTATTTATGAGCAGTTAAGCAAACTTGACAGCACTATACAAGATGCAGGGCTCTACCAGAGACAGGCGGTGGTAATAGAAGTAAAGAATGAAGATGGTACTTGGCCCAGACAGTCTCCTGTGACAAAATTGGGCAGTGGAATCAGCATAAGTCTAGCTACCTCCTCAAAATTGACAGCAAACCCTTGCTCCACAACAGTTGTCTCTTCAGACATTACAAATGATGACTGCAATAACTCATATGGTTTGAACTCCAGTCATAGAATAGGAGTTTCAGATCAAATCCCAAGAGCAGGTTTAAGTGGAATAGATGTCTTAGAGCATGTGCAGAGTGCTTTTGTAGTAAAACAAGCTCAGACACACCAAGCTGAACAAAATGGTGAAAACAACACAGTTACAAAGCAAATGTCCATAGGAGAACTTGAGAGGGAATCTCAGCAATCTGAAATGGTAGGAAAAGACAACTTAGCTGACATAAAAGGGCCAGCAGCAGACTTTAGTCTAGAACAATGGCAAGATGACAGTTTGAAAGGAAGTTTTGACTTAATGGAATCGAATACACACTTCTTAAGTTCCAAACACCCTGAAAAGTTCATAATAGAGGAGAAAATGATACAAGCTTGTGAGGAACCAGTAGAGAACTCCAGGTTAGAAAAATATTTTAAATTAAAAGAAGAAGAAAAATTAGGACAGCTGGAAAAGGAACAAAATAAAGCAATAGCAGAAGCGCTGGAAGAAGCTAAAATTCTGCAGCCATCAGTTATTGGTGAACTCCAGAATGAAATTTCACCTTTGAAAGGACTTTTAGAGATGAAGGAAAAGGGTCTGGAGGAAAGGAGGAATGAATCTAATACAATTGTTTTCGAACTCCAGAAGAAATCAGCAGAACTAGAAGCAATTACTGCAGTGGAAAACATTAAAGAAAAGGAAATATGTAATTTGGAAATGCAATTGTCTGGTGCATCAGAAAGTAAAGAAGATTGCTTACAGCAACTTACACCAATGGAAGCAGAGCTTGGAAAAGAAATATTAAATAACGAACAACTTCATCTGGATTGGAACAAAGTGTCACTGGACATGGAACAAGAATGGAATAAGATCGCTGAAGAATTTAGAACACTGCAGGAAGCTGAAAAGCAAATAGAAAACGGTGTAAAGCAGAAACCCTACTTGGAAGTGAAGGATGCTAATGACAGACCTGATTCGGTAGTTGCAAAAGACACCTGGGAAAAACAACTACAGCCTGTGAACATCATGCTTCAGCGGATCCGAGAGGCCGAGAAGACGAAGGGAGAATCCAAATGGCGACTAGGAAATCTAAAGGTCAACTACCTGGGACACGACGTGGGACGAGGCGTGACCGGCCCCCTGCAGAGGAAGGTCGACGCGATGGTCCCGTGGCCAAGACAGACCAGCAAAGAGAAGGTGAGATCTTTTTTGGGTCTTGCGGGATATCATAGGAGGTTTGGTCCACATCTGAGCACCATTGCAACACCACTGACTGAACTGACAAAAAAGAAGCACGCATATGTCATGCAGTGGTCGCTTGAATACCAAGCTGCATTTGAGGGGACTCTGATGAACTGTACCAGGAGTGGTGTCAGAGAGTTGAATCTCACATTCCAAGAACTCAAAGAAAAATGGCATCCATTTACTGTGAACTGGACTTTGGATTTATGTGCCAGAGGAAGTGATCACCCGTGGCGTATCATCGTCCAGCCGTTGCAGCAAGAGGCGGAAGACATTGATTACATGGTCCATGGTTAAATAATAATAATGTAATATTGTTATTTTATTGCTGATGTAAGAGGAAGTTGTTAAAAAGTATGAAAATGTAATGTCATAAAATGTGAAAACCATAACTTAATGTAAGTTAACTGTAAATGAAAAATGCAAGGTAATGTATAATCAGAGCTTAATATAAGTAAAACTGGTTATGTGATATTTAGAATATAAGTTAAGGATAAAAATTGTATGTGTATTGATAAGTAAAATAGCTTAAAATGTAGACCAAATATATGTATTTAGGCATCTTAACATAGATTGATTCTAGGATGATCGATAAGGTAGTTACAGGTATTTGAAGTTATGATTTTAACCAATGTTATAAGAATATAGTCTATTTAAAATGTAATGTTATAGTAAGAATTATTGCATTTCATGATATTATATAGTAAGAAGGTTGAACATATTATAAAACAGTTTATAGATATGTATAGTTGAATATGATAAACAGAAGAATGTATGTATTAGTTAAATAGGCTCCAGAAGAGAATTTTAAGTGAGCAAACCGAGGTAAGTTTACTCCCTTAAAATTTCTTTATAAGGGGGGAGGTATTGTGACAAACCCTGCAGACAGGAGTGATGAATATACAAATCATCAGCCAATCCCAGCAGGAGGGCGGGGAATGGTAGGATATAAAAAGGGTGGAGCCTAGTCAGTCGGGGCAGTTCAGTTGAGTTGAGTTAAGTTGAGAGCAAAGAGTGCTGGGAGAGAGCACTGCTCTGTGAGAGTTCTGTCAGGCAGTGAGGGCTATACTGTTTACTAGTTATTGAAGACAAGGGAGGCTTGTAGAGCTGATTAAATCTATTATATGTTAAAGGCAACGCATACAATCCTCACATATTGTTATATTTATTATTTTCTCAATAAACTTTGTCATTATTTTTATATTATATATCTCTGAGTCAGTCCCAATTCATGAGGCGACGAGTGTAAAAGGTGGCAGCATTCTCAAGTGAATAAAAGGTGGCAGCGGTACCATTTCCATCACAGAATTCAGTGTGTAAAAGGGAGGTATCGTCACAATTTAGTGGCACAGCGGTGGGATGTCGAAATAAACCCGGTTGTGCCTCTGAAAACCACAGTCTGGGAAAGGCTAACGTCACACAAGCTCACTTACCAGATGGTGGGAATTCCTGGCAAAACCAAAGGCAATATAACTTCTGCCAAGGGAAGCCCAGGACTCTGTCCTGGTGTCCAGTCAGTACTGGATGACAAAACCAGACCGCTGGGCCCAAGTGGAAGCAGCACAAATGTCCTGTAGCTGGACACCTCTTGAGAAACTGCTGTATGAGGAAATAAATAAAATTGAGCGAGCCACCATGGGAGGATACAGTGGCTGCTTTGCTAGATGATAACGAAGAGTGATGGTGTTGATTAGCCACTTTGCAAAGTGCTGAGGGGACATTTGAGCACCCAAAGCGCCATCCTGAAAAGTGACAAAGAGATGCACAGTGGAAAAATAACAACAGAATTCCCACAGGATGTTGTTCAGCATGGGAGACGTCTCCAGGATGTGATTGTCACAAATAGTAAGGTAGGGCTTGGTAGGGCCGCCTTGGGCAATGAGGAGTGAGTTAGTTATTTTAAAAGAAAGCTTGACCACTACCCTGTGGAGCAAGGGGATGATTGGAGGAAAGAGGTAAAAAGGGTGGTTATTCCATTTGATCACAAATGTGCCTCTGATGGAGCTGTGGCCCACATCACCTCTCAAGCAGAACCTGGGACATTTGGAATTCAGAGCCTAGGGGGAAATGTTATGTCCAGGGAGTCCCAGCAGGCAGAGAGGCTGAGATAAATTTCTGTGGTCAGTTTCCATTCATGTGCCTATGAATGACAGAAACTTAGGGAGTCTGCCAGGTTGTTCTGTATGCTAGTGAGATGAACAATCATCAGGAAAATGTGGTGGGGAAAAGCAACATTTCCAAAAAGGGACTGTTAGGAAAAGTAGACATAAATGAGTATGTGCCTCCTTGCTTGTTGATGTAATACATCACCTAGAGTGGCCCAAGGCTCAATGGGTGGTATGCAGATCAAATCAAATCAAATCAAATCAAATCAAATCAAATAAATAAATAAATAAATAAATAAATAAATAAATAAATAAATAAATAAATAAATGAATGATAGTCATGTTGGCCCATCTCCGTCACTGAGCAAGAGGAGCAGGAATGCTTTGAAAAATGGAAGACAGCCAGAATTCTGATTTGTTGATGTGTCTTTGCTTGTCTTTGGGATACCACCAGGCAAGTGAGTTGTTGGGACTGGAGTCTGGCTCCTGCTCCAGCTGTTTCATGGCTGATGTTGGTCTAGATGAAGTATGGATGCATCCACGATATCCAGGTTTTGTGTAGAGGTGGTCAGGCTCGAGAGGTTGATCTGAGAGTGGTGGAACTTTTGGCAGTGACAGTACACCAATTCAGAACTGGGATTGACTGGAGGCAACGGAGACGGCTTAGGGGAGTGATGGTCTAGGGGTCCAGGCTGGTTTGAATGTGGAACCTCTTTTGGGAGTTTTTAGGTCTCATAGGTATGGAAGAGATCTTGATCATATCTGATGAGTCTAATAAGGCCCAAGTGGACTGTGAAGCAGCAAGTGATGAGGAGGTGGAATAGCTTGGATGTTTTATACAAGGATCTTCAGTGCCAGTAGTGAGCCTCTTATGGAACAGGTTGTTCATAATACTGGCAGTCACAGGCCAGACTCTGGTGTCAGTGCAGAGCTGATGACTAGTGACAACATGGAGAGGAGAACCAGAGTGCTTGCCCAGATAGGAGATGAGAGTAAGTGTGAAGGAACTGCAGTTCATTCCAGTCAGATTCCCACAGTAGTTCAATGAATGTAAAACTGTAGGAAAATGGCGAGGTGGCATGGATGGCCCTGTGGGGGGCTCCAGAACCAAAGATTAACATTACATCTTCCAGATTGGGTGAGCAACTTTCAAGGGATGATATCACACTGTGATAACAAGCAGCCAATAAAATTCTTGTTGAATTTCCTGGTTGTCCAAGGTAGGTGGTCTTATCTGAACCATCACAATTGCATTGTTGTTTCCTAACTGTTTAAGAGCATTCTGCAATGAAAACACTCCCTCATCAAAAACAGGAATGCTTCCAACATCCTCACCCAAATTTCTCCCCATGTGGAGTTCACAAAAAAAATTTATTATATTAAGAATGGAGTCCTCTTTTGTGTCCCCACTTTTTTCTGTTTGTTTTGTTTCTTTAATCAACATATGCACAGAATGTGGTGCACACACGGCTTTGAAGAAGTTACATTCTATTCAAAATATGCATTGCAGGACACCATAAAGCACCCCTCATGTGGCTCTATGTAAAGTGGCACAGAGCTTTTTTCTGTATGGCATTGTAAGATGCCACCTTACAGTTAAAACTATTAGGAAACCTATAAAGAAAAGAGGAATAGACACCCAGAGCAATGGAATCTCCACAGCTTTTAAAAAGCCTAGCAGAACCTGTATTTTGCATACTTCCAAATGTGGTATTACAATCATAACAATTAAAACATTGCTTTTAAAAAAAAAAGGAAATAGTAAGTTGCACCCAAATTCATTCTCAGCTTTTTCTTCCTTGCATAGATTCACAACACAGATACATGTCCCTTCTGTGAATATGTTTAGCACATTCAATACCAATTCATAAAATTCTTTGCTACAAGATGAAGAGGTAGCCAATGAACTTAACTGACATTCTAAAACAGCGAATCATAAGACAGACAAGAGGTACGTCTATGATTATCATCCATGACAACAAAAGTGGAACCTCCATGATCATGAGAACTGCACCTCTGGAGGAGAAGACAATCAAGAGAGAAAGAGTAAAACCTTTGTTCATTTCCTTGAGGATATGTCTGTTTAGCTGCTGCTGGAAACAATGGAGCTTGAAACAGACTCTTGGGTCTAGCTGACTTGTCAATTTTTTCCATATAGCAAAGTGCCATGGGCCACAGTGAAAAAAACACCCTATGAGCATATCCCTTTTAGTGGTAGCCTGTGCTATAGTATATTACTATCTTGTACTGAACCTCTATCTAGCAGAATTAGAGGATGTCATTTTTCACCATCATCACTTACCTGCATTATTTCCTTTTCCCCTTTTGCAACAGATGCAAAGTGGGGACATAAAATACAATATAAGACAAAACGTTTGGCTTAGGGAAGGGAAATAACTACTTACTTGTATCATCAGTGTCACAGATAAATGAATGGCAGTCAAATAATAACCCAAATCTTAAATGGATGATGCTGTCTGACAAGTATTTCCCTTCTATCTAAGCCATAATCTTGAACAAAAGGTCAAGGTGAACATCACATCTCCTGAGCTCAGTTGTGAGTAAGAGGTTTATGCTGTCCTGCTAGGCCCTTTCTATTGGTTTTGCTTCTTTGTAATTTCTACAGGGACAGGCTTTTATTGGCCGCACTAATTCTTATTGCTCATGTTCTGCCTCTCACACACTCCCTTTGTTCTTTTCCTGGAGGTAGGCAAACAGAACTGGCACTCTTGTTAGCAATCTCTGAAGGCAGAGCAAGTGCAGATATAGCTAATCCCCTCCCACTTGTTACTCAGGAATCTGCACCTACCAACAGGATTTGGGAGTCCCAGGAGACACAGGCTTTGATGTGAAGGGTTAAATCAGCTTACTTCATGACACTCAGCATTTCAGAGCTAATTCATCATATTCATGGAAACGGAACCACAGAGAGATCTAAAGCTGCCAATTAGGTTAAATTAGGCAAGACAAGAATCTAAGTGAAAAAGATCATTGTCATGACTGAAGCAACTTTATTAATAGAAGAAAGAAATCTTGGTGAAGGCAGTTCTTTTAATCAGTTTCTCCTACATCCTTATGGCTCATTAAAATTTTCTGTTTGGGAGGCAGTGCCCATAAAGTTGTATTCCCAATGAACAGATCATATAATACATAAAAAATTGTGTTTTCAATATGAAACTTCAGAGATAATTCTCAGTGATGTCCTTATCTGAATGAATAACTTGGATAATATGACTTTTAAAAAAATATTCAGAAGAGATACTGCTCTGACTAACCATCCTGAAATTGGTTACGGAAGTTAATTGGTGGCTAAATTTACAATGTATTGTTACTCAGCATTGTTCTTAAAAGTAAAATAATTCTCCAATATTTCTTTAATGGGCTTCAGGAGAAAAGTGACAGATAATGAGCAGTCAAACACAATTAGTTAAAAGCCCTCTGAAACAAAGAAAAACATCTAGTGAGAGGCAAAATGGAAATGAGGTTTTTCCCAACTTTACCAGTAGAGATGGGCACGAATCAAAAGAATGACGTTTCGTTTGTCGTTTGTCATTTGGAGGGTCCGTTTCGGTTCGTTTCCATTTTTCATGAATTTTTGCAAACAATTCATTTTCGTTTTTGTTCGTTTGTTACCATTTCGTTACCATTTATTTCAATTTTTTGTGATTTTTTTAGCATTTAAAGCAGTTCACTGTATTGTATTGCAGTAACGAAAACGAAACGCATGACAAAATTTCCGGTGTTTCTGTTCGTTTTGTTTCATTTTGGAGACAAAATTTGTTTGTCGTTTTGTTGTGTAATGAAACAAAAAAATGGAAATGGAAACGAAAAATTGTTCGTTTCATGCCCATCTCTACTTACCAGGTATGAACAAATAGCTGTCCTAGAAAAAAAAATCAGTCTCTAATACCTAGAGGACACGTGTCTGGAGCCATAACATAACTTCTTTCAGTTTTGATGCGGTGCTGAATCACCACACACTGCACACCAAAACACTAAGTTTTTCCACTTATCATTGGAAAAACTCAGCGCTTCCAAAGACAAGTTGTGGGAGGGCAGGAACCCCAAAGCTTTCCTGTTTCCATCATAAGCTAGGCCTCTAGCCTTTCTCCACAGTACCACTCAAAGAATCAGAGTTACAGATAAGTACCCTCTTTTTGCTTCTTGGACTCTATGAATGCACACAAATGGGTGACAAGCAAGCTTGACTTACTAGAGGTGGGGTGTCACAGTAGAATGAAGAAAAGATCATCCATCCAAACCCAGCATCCCTCTTAGTCTAGAGGTCTAAGCGATAGTGGGACACAAATGTGATAGGAGTGGACCATGTCGCTGCTCTGCAGATATCAGGAAGAGCCATGCCCTTTAAAAAGGCAGTGAGCACAGCCACAGCACACATGGAGTAAGCTTTGGGAGAAGCAGCTCGATGTGCCAAGTCATATGCCAGAGTGATGGTGGACACTATTCATCTGGAGATGGATTGGGAGGAAACAGGACAGCCAAAAGTCTGCCCATAGAAGCTGATGAAGAGGCAAATAAGACTTTCAGATGGAAGAAATCCTTGAGATGTAGAAAATGAGGAAGTGCCTGACACTGAGAGAGTGGAGACATTTTTCAATGGGAGTGGATGGATTTGGGGCAAAGGTGGGCAGAGTGTCATCTTGTCAGGGTGGAATTGGAGGTGGGGGTGGTCCTGAGGGTCGCAAGTTCACTAGCTTGTGACTAATGTCAAAAATAGAGACGGGCATGAAACAAAAATATAGTGTTTCGTTTCATTTCATTTCATTAAACATTTAAAGAAATTTCAGAATGAAACAAAACAAAGCAATTTGTTCTGGGTCCTAGAAGCACAAAAATTGCAGGGTAGCTTCTTTGGACTCTTCCCTGTAAGGACCCCAACTTTCTAGAAGTTTGCGGTTCAGGAGGCTGAGTTATTAAATTCCAAAGGGAGTCCCCCAGGAGAAAATCATTTCTAATTGAGTCAGGAAGCCACTAATACCCCCGCCGCCCATGGGGGGGAAGCAATTAGCTGTTTCTCAGTCGAGTATAGTTTGAGATCCTACTTTAAAATAGTCAGGAAGAATGCTGGGTTTGGAATTTTTGGATCTACAATCTGGAAAAGTAACCTTTCCAAGCTTTGCAGTGCATTCATTCCAAAACTACTACTATTAAATGACAGACACAAGCATGTGCGAATGAATCTTGTCTTCTCTGCCCCTCGTCCATAGTTAGCAGAAGCTGATAAATAGTGTAGACAGGCAAGGAGCAAAAACCAACAGCAAATGAGCCTTTCAGTTTCCCTCTTTGTCATTGGTATCAAAAGACTTTTGCTTCTCCTCAAGCAGTGAAACAATGTAGAAGAGGTTTCCTTGGTCCTGATACTCATTAAGAACACACTACTTTGAAAAGCTTTGGGAGTTCTCACTGAGGCCCTGAGTTCTGCCTAGACTACTACTTTAGAGAGTGAGAGAAGATTAAGTCTGAACAGTCCAGTTAAAAACAATGAAACCCAGCATCCATGATGTGATGGAGAATGACTGTACCTTCGACATCTCCTTGACATGCTACTTTTCTATGTGAAGAGATGGGGCAAGGATAAATGCTTGGTTAGACAGGAACCCAGGAAGAACAAAAGGGCATGTGTTCTCCCCAGCAGCAAACTGAGATGCTGAGCTGGCAATCTGCTGCAAATAGATCCTAGGTGCTATGGCAATGCCAGGTTCCCGGCAACATTTTCTGACTGCTGGCAATGTTCCTGGTCTTGTTTCCTTCTCCCTCTTTCTGTTATTTTCCCTAATTTGATTTTGTTGGAAAATCAGATTATAAAACAACTGTTATTGAACAGGAAAATGTAAAACAAAGTCAGATAAGTACAAGGAAGGTAAAAGAGCTAAGAAACTAATTTAATTGGGAAAAAATCTTTTCAGGATGATATATTGAAAATAATGGTCATTCCAATGGGTGAAATAAGTGGGGACATTTTAATAAGCAATTGTGCATAATCTCTGGTCCCCAATCAAGCTACCTCATCATTTTAATAGTACAACATAAATCCCTCAGCCAACCCTCCCACCTACCCCACCATTGCTTACCTTCTGGTTCTAAACATGAATGCTTTAATACAAATTTCATATACGGCAAACACACACGCACGCACAAACGCACACATATGCACGCGCGCACATACACACATACACACACACACTTTTATCACAATGTAAAGCCAAGCCTCAAACTAGTCCCAGTATTGAATAATCTTCCAATGCAGTTATCTCACAGCAGCACATTTTCTATAGGGTAACCATGTTAATCTATCACAGGAAAATAGCAGAGTCTTGGGGCATCTTTTAAGACGTATACACTAAGGGTAGCATGAAGCTTTGTGAAAACACAGCTCTTTTCTTCTGGCACACCAGAAAATGGGTATGTTCATTTTTAAAATATACAACATGTTCTAGAATCTAGTCAATTGCAGAGAAGTGGATACATTAAAACAATTAGTACAGGAACATGTTCTACTTTTGAAGTCAGGTGGGAAAAATACCTTGCCATCCAATGCAAATTTGAACTGGAACAAAGTTAAATGTCAAAAAAAAATTGAAGAACCTTGCTGAAGTTTTGTGTATTTGCACACACAATCAGAGCATCCTTCAGCTGTGCTTGCCATGCGAGGTAAATCAGGTGGTGACCAAAGAAAGTCCTTTCTAAGTGGTGGCCCTGCTGCACTTTAGAACTTCCTATCCAGAGTCTTGCCTTGAGCCACAAAAAACTGCCCTTTGGCCACAAGACAATTAAAACTAGACATGGGCAAGACTTGGCGAAATTCTCGTTTCCGTTTCCGTTCCTCGTTTCCGTTACGTAACGGAAACGGTAACGACAATTACTCCGCCAGAACTCGAACTCGAACCGATAAAAGAAAAATTGGGTCTGATTTGTCGTTGTCGTTCCTGGCATCGCAGCAATCGCGCGATGCCAAGCGGCACAGAAAAAAAAGTTTTAAAAATAAAAAAACCCCGATTCCCGGCCAAAAAAGCAGGCGAGAATATGCCTGCCTGAGTGAGGGCACCTACCAGAAGAGGGGTGGTTTCTGGAGGGGGGGTCCCCAGCCTCCACCCCTCCTGTCCTGGGCTGCTGGTACCGGGCTGGGAGGGGGCATCCTCATCCTCGGCGTCTCCATTTGCCATGCGGTGTGGGGGGATCCAAAATGGCGTCCGCATTTTTTTTTTGAAATCGTGGTCCAAAAACACACCAAAGCACCACAAAAACATGTGAAAATAGCTATTTTAAAACTGCCTGAATTTTTACAGTAGCAGCAGTGGGTTTTTCTTGCAACCAAACGTCTCCATTGATTTTTTTTATTTTATTTTTATTTTTATTTTTTTACACCTGTGCAATGATGGGCTGGCCATGGGAGTGGACCATGCAAATTTTTGGAGCCATTCCACCAATTGCATGGCCACTTGGCCAGGTTTTGACCGAGACTTCTGGGATGTGCCAGTCGGGCATAAAAAGCCCACTAACCGTAGCCCGAACCCTAACCCTAACCCTAACCCTAACCCATACGCCAGTACACTGTCCTTCTTAGTGGGTCAGGGAGGCACCCAGAGGTGCACTCCAGTAACTCACCCTAACCTTACCCGTAACCCTAAGCCTAGCCCTTGCGCTAACCCCTAACCAGTAAGCCAGATCTGTGTACCCGCATTGCACTACACGCAAGTACACTTCCCTTCTTAGTGAGTCACAGGGTGCCCATAGGGGTCCTCTCTCACTTCGTTCCCCATCCCAAGTGCACCGTACACCTGTATGCCAGTATGCTGTCCTTCTTAGTGAGTCAGAGTAGAGGCACCCACCCAAAAGAAAGAGAGGTGCCTCTGCCTGCCACTGCAACTGGTATGCACTATGCAATGCATATCCAATTGGCTATGGGGCCAGAGGAGGCACCCACCCCAGAGAGGTGCCTCCAGGAGCCCGCTTTCCCTTCATAGCGGGCCAGAGGAGGCACCCACCCAGGTGCCTCCAGGAGCCCGCTTTCCCTTTGTAGTGGGCCAGAGGAGGCACCCACCCACCCCAGAGAGGTGCCTCCAGGAGCCCGCTACCCCCCCAAACCAGTACTAACGACAGAAGAAAAAATGACAAACGAAACGACAAATTTTTGAGAAATTTCGCGACAAACGGAAACGAGCCGAAACGGGCCGGCTCCGACACACGACAACTCAAAACGTCATTTTTCCTGGTCGTGCCCATCTCTAATTAAAACATTTTAATGCTCCCAAATGTTTTCAGATTATTTTCCCCACCATATTAATATTATCTTTATTTTCTGTATTTTGATCTGATTTTACTGCTCTGGCATCTTAATAAATAAATAAATGAATGAATGAAAGCTCCACAATATGGTAACACGTGGCCTGATCAGCCATAATATTTAAACCAGCTGTCCAGTATCATGTACCTGTAGGTTCCCCTCATGCTGCCAAAACAGCTCTGATGCATTGAGGCATAGACTCCACAAGACCTCTGAAGGTGCCCTGTGGTAACTGGCACTAGGACATTAGCAGTAGATCCTTTAAGTCCTGCAAATTGTGAGGTGGGACCTGGATGGATCAGATTTGGTATTCATCCCACAGATCCTCAATCAGGCTAATTCCTGGGGAATCTGTAGGTCAAGGGATTATCAAAAAAGGGATTGAAAATAAAACAGCCAACATTATAATGCCATTATACAAAACAATAGTAAGGCCCCACCTGGAGTATTGTGTACAATTCTGGTCACCGCATCTCAAGAAAGACATAGTGGAACTGGAAAAGGTGCAGAAGAGAGTGACCAAAATGATTACTGGGCTGGGGCACCTCCCTTATGAGGAAAGGCTAAAACATTTGGGGCTCTTTAGTCTGGAAAAAAGGTGCCTAAGGGGGGATATGACTGAGACGTACAAAATAATGCAGGGCATGAGTAAAGTGGATAGAGGGAAGCTCTTTTCCCTCTCACAAAATACCAGAACTAGGGGACATGCACTCAAATTGAGGGCTGGGAGAGTAAGAACAGACAAAAGAAAATATTTTTTCACCCAGCGTGTTGTTAATCTATGGAACTCCCTGCCACAGGATGTGGTGATGGCATCTGGCTTGGATGCCTTCAAAAGGGGATTGGACAGATTCCTGGAGGAAAAGTCCATCACAGGTTACAAACCATGATGGAGATGTGTAATCTCCAGGCTTAAAACCAGGGTACTTCAAGGGCCAGATGCAGGGGAGTGGTATCAGGAGACAGAGATCTAGTCTCATGCACTTCCAAAAGCATCTGGTGGGGCCACTGTGAGATACAGGAAGCTGGACTAGATGGGCCTTTGGCCTGATCCAGCATGGCTCTTCTTATGTTCTTATGTTCTTATGTTCTTGAGCTCTTTATCATATTCCTCAAAGCATCCCTTTTTTGCAGTATGGCAGGGTACATTATCCTGCCGAAAGAGGCCACTGCCATCAGGGAACACAATTGTCAAGAAGGGGTTATTTAGAATGCAAAACTCTCTAGGTAGGCGGTACATGTCAAAGCAACATGTACATGGATGCCATGACCCAAGGTTTCCCAGCAAAAAATCTGATCAGAGCACAACACTTCCTAGTGGCCTGCCTTCTTCGCATAGTGCATCCTGTGCCATCAATTCCCCAGGTAAATGATGCACATGCAGCCAGACATCCACCTGATCTAAAGCAAAACATGATTGATCCAACCAGGCAACCTTCTTCCATTGCTCCATGGTCCAGCTCTGATGCTCCAAAATGCAGCAAAGTGCAATGCACTGTGTATGCTAATGCCTTTATATCATGGTCACCATCACATTTCTTCAACAACCTGAACAACTGAAATCATTGTGACACCCACCTACCCTGCCATTGCTTACCTTTTGGTTGTAAACATGATTAACATTAAATCTTCATGCAGAATGCTCTAATACAAAATTTCATATAAAACACACACACACACACACACACACACACAGAGAGAGAGAGAGAGAGAGAGAGAGAGAGAGAGAGAGAGGGAGAGAGAGAGAGAGAGAGAGAGAGAGAGAGAGACTTATCACAATTTAAAGCCAAGCTTTTACAGGTTCTGTGTGACTGGACCAGATCAGCTAGCCTTTCTTTGTATGTCCATCCGTGGGCCTTGGCTACCTGTGGCCCTGATGACTGTTAGACAGTTGCCCTTTCATGCACTACTTTGGGAAGGTATGAACCACTGCATTCCGGGAACACCCCACCAGCCTTGCTGTCTTGGAGATGCTCTGACACAGTTGCCTAGCCAACCAGCATTTGGGCCTTGTCAAATTTACTCAAATTTTTCACTGGCCCATCTTTTCTGCTTTCAACACATAAAATTCAAGAACTGACTGTTCATGTGCTGCCTAATGTATCCTACCCCTTGACAGGTGCCATTGTAACAACCTAATCAAAACTGTTCACTTCACCTGTCAGTGGTTTTAATGTGTAATGCATACATTTTGTAAAATCCCCGCCCCCAAAAAAAAATCCATTCCTGTTAATCAGGTCCTTTTGAAGCACTCACGTTTCCCATCAGAGATCCCACAAGATTCTCCTTTGCATAAATGAGAATATCCACATGGAATGTCAGGCTCAGACATCCTCTCCCCACATTCTTATTTTTAATCTGTTTATCCTCCTTAGCCTTGCAAAAGTAGCACCCTTCCAACAACACAAAAAACATAGTCCCTAGCTTAATGTATGGTGTTCAGACCGATTGCTCACTTTGACATCCTCATTTCTAGGGCAATCTTCACCCATCTTTTTGATGTTTTTTTTAACTTGCTTGTACTGGGAGAAAACACACCATTTGGATTGGAAGTATTTTCTGTTTCCAAAGAGAATTCCAATGACTTAAAGTTGTGAATTTGAGTTCTTCTTAGTCCCACAACTCTCCACAGGTCATTTTGAGCCAATATGAGCCCTCTTAAAAACAGAGTACCAAAAAAAAAAACATGAAGGTGATGATGACCCTTATTTTGTGAAGGCAAACCCACCTGTGACCCTCACTGCCTGTGCTATATCTTGCCTCAGTATTAGAGCCACTCCGTTTCCCCCTGAGTTTGTCATTTCCAGAGTAGAAGACTCTGCAGTTGTCTGAGTAAAAAACATTCCATTCCAATCGACTTCCATTTACTCATACCAAGCAGTGCAATGTTCCTACATTCCATTTCTTGTTTTAGTGTTTCCAGTTTACCTTTCTACTTCTCACATTCCAGTTCCAATTTGTGCAGAATTGGACTTTACTTTCTATTCTGATTATGCCAACCACTTGATGTACTTTCGGCTTGAATCTAGTTGCATCAGAAGCAAGAGTGCTATTTGCACTTGTCCTTTGCTATCCCCTACTAGCTGATTGAGTGCTTTCTCACCTGGGAAGCTCAGAGCCATCTCTTGTTTCATTTTAGACTGTGTCATCACAGGGTTTTCAGTAAAAGGAAAGTTCTGTAATGGTTTACCATTGTCACCTTCAGCTCAGTACTAACAAAAGTTAGCCTGACAGTCACTGCAGTTGCCTCCCCTATCAGTGTCATCTTCAGCTACCACTGTTGCTCAGTAGCTACTGCTGCAAAACAAGTTGAGGAGCTGTGTTATTTTTCTAGTAGCCTAAAGGTATCACCTTGTTCCATTTTTGTAAGTAGTTACTGCTGTCATCAGAGAATCATAGAGCTGGAAGAGACCTCAAGGGCCATCCACCCCAACTCCCTGCCATGCTGGAACCCCCATCACAGCACTCCCAAGTTACACATGGGCATCCAGCCTCTACTTAAAAACCTCCAAAGAAGGAGACTCCACCACCCTCCGTGGCAGCATATTCCACTGCCAGACAGCTCTAACCATCGGGAAGTTCTTCCTAATGTTCAAATGGAATCTCTTTTCCTGTAGTTTGAAACAATTGCTTTGAGTAATAGTCTCTAAAACCATGGGAAACAAACCTGTCCCATTTTCAATATGACATCCTTTCAAGTATTTAAACATGACCATTACATCCCCTCTCAACTTTATTTTGTAAGGCTAAACATTTCCAGCTCCCTAAGCCACTCCTCGTAAGACATTTCTTGCAGAATTTTAAGCCATCCTGGTTGCTCTCCTCTGGTCCTGTATAAGGTTGTCAACGTTCTTTTAAAACTGAGGTGTGCTGAACTGGACACAATACTCTATGTGAGGTCTGACCAGAGCAGAATAGAGTGGTTCTATCATTTCCCTTGATCTAGACAGGCCCTGGGGCCGGATGGTTCTGTTGGGATGCAACCCCCCAAGAATCACATCTAGCTGCTTTGGACTGGCTGCCCCAGTGGTGTCACACTGTTTGACTGAGGACCCCTGTTCATGGTTTGTTGATGTCCAGAATCTAAGCTTTCCTGGCTGCCCATCAAATCCCTGACTTCACAGGTCCACTAAGATTCCCCAGCCAGCCAAGTATCCCCCAATCCTAAATCTGTGCAATTCATTCTTTTGACCTAGATGCAGAACCCTACATTTCCCTCTGTTAAAACCCATTCCGTTAGCTTTGGCCCAGCACTGAAATCTGTCAAGGTTGTTTTGGATTTTATCCTGTCCTCCAGGGATTTAGCCACCCCTCCCAATTTGGTATAATCTGCAAATTTAATCAGCCTACTCTCTATTCCTTCAGCCAAGTAATTAGTAAGGATATTGAATAGCATGAAAGGCATCATCCAACTCTCCAGGCTGGTTTGTGGGGTCTATAAAACCCCAACATTACATCCCTCACTCCCCCCCCCAATTCTCACCCAAATACTCTCAACCTGACTTCCTAGGTGTACATACTGAATTTTGTCAGCAGTATAAATATCCTTAAAATGTAAAGCTACACTTCATCCTGTTTTACTAAGTCTGCTCCTCAGAAACAGGCATTCAAGAACTACATTCCAATCCTCTCTTCCCACCAGGTTTCAGTGATGCAAATTAGATATTTATTTTGCTGTATTAGGAATTCAAGCTCCTCCTGTTTGTTTCCCATGCTCTGTGCATTGGTGTAGAGACATTTAAAGCTGTGTGTCCTTAGAATCATAGAATCATAGAGTTGGAAGAGACCTCAAGGGCCATCTAGTCCAACCCCCTGCCATGCAGGAACCCTATCACAATATTTCCGACAGATGGCCATCCAGCCTCTGCTTAAAAACCACCAAAGAAGGAGACGCCACCACCCTCCGTGGCAGCATATTCCACTGCCAAACAGCTCTAACTTCTTACAACCCCTTTGCTTAACCTATATTTCCTTGCACTGTTGGGCTGTAATGCTCCTTCTCCTGCTCCTACTGCAACATTTGAGATATTCCCCACAACCCCTCCTCGTTTCCTACCCTTAAAAAGACTGTCTCCTTCCCCCTAAGAACTCAGTTTAAAGCTTTCCCTTTGAAATTTGCAAGCCTCCTGACAAAAAGAGTCCTACCAGAAGTGGTGAGGTGCACCCCATACCCCCTAATAGTCCATCTGAATGAAATAGCAAACCATATTACAACAATTCAAATAGTTCCTGCTGGCACCATCTGCAGAGCAAGTTGTTCATCTCTGTTATTATTATCCTTGTCCGTGGGCCACATCCTTCAACAGGGAGGAGAGATGAAATAATCACCTGCCCCCCCCAGGTCTTTCAGCTTCCTACTCATATGCCTTTGTGATGTCCTGAAAGCTGTGCTTTGCAGTATCATTAGTTACTACATGGACCAAGATAATGGGTTAAGAATCAATCAGTCTCTATGTTACATCATGAATTTTGGCTCCAGGAAGACAGCAGACCTATTGGCTCGTTCTGTCAAGATGGCAGATTTTTACTTCTGTTCTTATAAGCAAGGAGTCTCCAACCGTCACCACTCGTCTTCTTCTCTGAGGCTTGGTAGGGACATCACCATTGGAAGTATCCATTCTCTTTTGTTGACGTATCTATTGCACATGAATAAGTTGTGTATACCTTAACATGAAGGGTTTTCAGTATGTCAGTGAAGCTGAGACCAATGCCACCTGGAAGGCCGACTTCTCTCACAAGCCTGGATTCCTAGTAGAATGTTCACGGCTAAGCCACTGGACTAAGATGCACCCACCCACTTCAAAATAATAATCTATAATATTTTTATTCCACCTTTCTCCTAAAAAAGGACCCAAGACATCTCTGCCTGTCCATCATCGGTTAATTCAAGTGATGATAAAAAAAAAGAGAAATATTTGCCTCCCTTTCTGGATCCTTTCAAAGCATAGGTGGCAAGATGAGAGCTACTGGGCAAGCAGCAAAGTATCTGAACTGTCATTTCCACCTGCATCCTTAACAATTTGATTTTATATACTCAGTGCCTTACCTATACAGTACAACACCCTTATCCACTAATTCACTAACCATGTATTACGTTATCCACGGTTGGTGATCAGTGGGGGCGGGGGGAGCAGCAAGGAGGGGGAAAATAAAAATAAAACTTACTGTCACAAATGCCACCCACTCTCTTCTTCCTGCTGCTGCTGCTGCTGCCACAGGCCAGCCAGGCACCCTCCAGATGGGTGGAGGACCTGCCTGGCCAGCAAGCCTTTGAATTTCCCACTTGGGTCCCGAGTGGTGGACTGGAGGTTTTAAATTATTTTCTGGTGGAAGACGATACTCAAGCCCTGCTGGATCCATATACTTTTTATAAAGAATTTGCTGTCCCCAATCTTAGATCTTTCTGTGCTAGCTGAATTCATTCCATAAGGAGAAACACTCTTCATATTCCAAATTAATTCAGAGTTCGCCATCATATATCATACACTGTAGGAACTGCAAGGGTCCACTGCAGACAGGTCTTCTTTGCAAGATAAGGAGGTAACACACTGCAATTATCTTTCCTTTTAATCAAAATTTAGACTGACAGGTAATATTTTGTCTTCCTTTCACCTCCCTACCACTTGGTTAATGTGTAGCTGGCCAAAAAGCTCATAGTTTTAACGTTCCTTCAACCATGAACTCAATTAGGGGTGTGTGTGTGTGTGTGTGTGTGTGTGTGTGTGTGTGTGTGTGTGTGTGTGTGTGTGTGTGTGTGTGTGTGTGTGTTTTGTGTCATTACTGTCATGACCGATTCTTCATGGCTCCATGTCCATGGCAGGAATACTGGAGTGGTTTGCCAGTTCCTACTCCAGGCACCTGGTATTCCCTGGAGGTCACCCATCCAAGTATTAATCAGGCCCGACCCTGCTTAGGTTCCAAAATCAGGCGAGATCGGATGTGCTTAGGGCATCTTGGCAGTTAGGAGTTTTTCGGCAAGTGAATTCTGTCCTGCTTATTTTAGCTTATACTGTAAAATAAAAACACTCCCTCACTTTATACAATTGTTGAAAGTGCTCCATTGATGATACACAAAAAATCTTCCAAGGATTCTCTACACTGCAAGAGTGGCCTACGGTCTGAGCAGGGGTGTTTGAGAGCTCATCGTGACCTGTGGGGGGGGGGGAATTGATGGAAGGCCTTCTTTGCTCTGAGCATGAATCCTGACATCTTACCCCATGCTGAGTGTTATTAGTCTCAGCATAACAAAATCAGATACTCACATTATTTAATATTATGCTGGCAGAAACATGTCATTTTCTTTTATTCCAGCATGCATTCATATTAATGATGTTTCAACTCTGCTTTTGGTCAAACACAGAAATCTTCACAGAAGGATTTGAAGAGGGGAAAGGACTTTAAAATACTGCCTTTCTTGTCTGTGTTGTACGAGAAATCTCTCCAGCTGTCATCTGCCATGTAGCAAAGCAGGTAGTAACTGGATTAAGCACGCCAGCTATCTTTGCGAAAACTGCCTTTCCAATAAATTTACACTTAGCAGTAATGAGCTATGTTGTGTGGTATTTAATCAGGGTTTTTTTTAAAGGTAAAAAAGAATTCTTCAGCATGACTCTCAGGTATTAAAGTCTGTACATCATTTATGCTGACAGCTTGGCTCTGGGCTATAAAACAGAGAAACTGCTCTACACCTTCTGTTTAAAAAAGGAACAGAAATCTTAAACCCTCATCAGTCCACTGTCACAGTTTTACAACTGATCTCTGAAAAAGAAGAGGAAGAAAGGAAGAAGAAGAAAATTGGGAGGGGGGGAGGAATCACTGCAAAGTTCTGATCTGTTCCACAGATAGTTCCTTCAGTATGGCTTGTGAAATGGGAAATTCATCTGGAGAATGGTAGTTGGTGACAGCCGTCCCATATGGAATGTGCTAACACTTAGCATGACCAATGTTTGCTTATGATTTATCACAACACAAGGGTTCCTTAACAGTGCCATGTCTGTAAAAAGCACCCATATGTGATCATACAAACACACCAGTATGGTGTGATTAGATCTTTGCAACGTAATGAACAACTTGAATAACATTTATAATGCAAACTAAAAATCTCAGTTCTAGTATCTCTCCAGCTATGTGGAGTTATGTGTTGTAGAACACAGCTCAGATCTTTATTATTTCAATGAATAGAGCACTGAGATGCACACACTGGCTCCTTCCTTCCTTCCTTCCTTCCTTCCTTCCTTCCTTCCTTCCTTCCTTCCTTCCTTTGTCCAGCCATAGTCATCTGATTTCAGAGGCACTTGCCTAAGTATTGGCAAGGGTACAGAAGACAACGCTGCTACTGGAATTTTGGGAGAAGCACACTTAAGTAGACTAGCCATATATCATATTCCAAAGGACACCACACAGATCCTTGATTTCTACTGTACCAGCCTGAATGCACTAAACCTGCCTGCTCTTGGAAGCGAAGCAAGGTTGAGCCTGGTTAAAGCATGTTGCTTAGTACACTTTAACCAGGTTAGATCTTGGATGGGAGTTGACCAGGTAGCACCAGGAGAGAATACTGTCTGACACTCTGATGAGCTGCTGCCAGGGAGAGTTGATAATGGTGGGCTAGATGGATCAAAGGTCTGACAAATGGAAAAGGAAAAAATAAATAAAGACATGATAGGTCTTTAAAATGAAACAATTGTAATTTGGTCAATTCCTGGTCAGTAAAGCTCCCACCCTGAGCATAGTTAGCCAGGGGTTAACCCAAATGAATATAGTGGGACTATGGAATGTACAACTGAGGCAAAATATCAATTGTGCTCATGTGCAATTTTAAAAAAAGTTCTTTCTGGTTAGTCTGCAGTCTCAGTCTTCAAAAAATCCTCGAAAGTCCTTGCAGTAAAAAACACACACACATACAATCAGTTTCTCTGTTGTGGTTGTTCCAAAAAAGATTGAGAGGGAGTGGGGCCCCACCACCCCACCCTTGCAAGCTTCACACAATCTCACATGTAAGGTGTCTCCCCAATGGGTGGCAGCGGTGAAGAAGGCCAATTCCATGCTAGGGACTATCAAAAAGGGGATTGAAAATAAAACAGCCAACATGATAATGCCACTATACAAAACGATAGTTAAGGCTGCATCTGGAGTATTGTGTACAATTCTGGTCACCGCATCTCAAGAAAGACATAGTGGAACTGGAAAAGGTGCAGAAGAGAGCGACCAAAATGATTACTGGGCTGGGGCACCTCCCTTATGAAGAAAGGCTAAAACATTTGGGCCTCTTTAGTCTGGAAAAAAGGCGATTGAGGGGGGATATGATTGAGACATACAAAATAATGCAGGGTTTGAGTAAAGTGGATAGAGGGAAGCTCTTCTCCCTCTCCCAAAATACCAGAACTAGGGGACATACACTCAAATTGAGTGCTGGGAGAGTAAGAACTGACAAAAGAAAATATTTTTTCACCCAGCGCGTTGTTAGTCTATGGAACTCCCTGCCACAGGATGTGGTGATGGCATCTGGCCTGGATGCCTTCAAAAGGGGATTGGACAGATTCCTAGAGGAAAAGTCCATCACGGGTTACAAACCATGATGGAGATGTGTAATCTCTAGGCTTTAAACCAGGGTACTTCAAGGGCCAGATGCAGGGGAGTGGTATCAGGAGACAGATATCTAGTCTCCTGCGCTCCCAAACGCATCTGGTGGGGCCGCTGTGAGATACAGGAAGCTGGACTAGATGGGCATTTGGCCTGATCCAGCAGGGCTCTTCTTATGTTCTTATGTTCTTATGTAAAATCTGAAGGACAAGAGGAAGACAGGCAGCAGATGAAGATTTTGCTCACCTGGCAGAAGCCAATCAACAGACTGAAGTCTACTTGTGATGGTGTATAGGGTGAGGATAGCAAAGGAAAGCAAGGTCAGGAATGCTTGAAAAATAAAATAATTTGAGTTAACAAGTAGGAAGAAAATCATTTGCAGGGAAAAGGGTTCATTTGATTTCTAATACCCACTCCCCAAATGATCTGAGCATGTGCCCAGAATAACCATTTCAAAAGACTCTCCTCTGTCTATTAGAAAAAAGCTCCATCAACAGCAGAACTCACCATATTAACATATATCTAGGAATATACCAGGAAGTAAGTACTTTATCCTAGTGGCACAGAAGATTCTGCACAGGGATAATTCACTGCTCACCTGGACACAGCGACTATCATGGATACTCGCAAATACCATGACCTGACTAACCCAGCGGTAGCAAAATAATGGTAATAAGAAAACTAAATAGCTGACACTGAAGAAGCTAATTAATTTACATCATAATTTGATGTCCACTGATGATAGCAGCCCAGCCTCTCTCTCAAGGAGGATTAGATTGCTGGTCAAATTTAGACTCAAGTTTAAATGCCCATTCAGCCACAAAGGCACTGCTTCCTTTTGCAAGAATCCTACCTTTCAGCTTAAGTTAGGTGACAGGTTGGTTGTAGGAAAATTATTGAACGAGAATAAAAAAAAAAAATGTTAGCCAGAGCTTTGTGAAGGACTATCAGAATAAATCTATGCTCATTGACAGCAGCACGATCTAATGCTGAATGTCTCTCTGTATCCCCCCAAAGGGTTTCCAGTTTAAAGCTTCTATCTGCCAAATATTTCTTCCTCCACAATTTAACTGGGCAGTTGCCACACAAAAGCTTGATAAAAAGCATGAGGAACTTTTGGAAGTTTTTCTGAATGAATATAAGCTAAGCAATAACATTATTTACTGCTATCTCTCTTCTTGACTATGAAACAAAGCTGAAGCTACACATGTTTTGCATGAAAGTTTTCAGGCCAGGGAGTAGGAATTCAAGTGTGCTAAATCTGTTCCATGTACTCAGGTTTTAGAGGTCAATGAAATCACACAACTATAGCCCTCTTTGGTGCAAACAAGGCGTCACATTTTTGAATTATTTTTCATATCCCTTCCCCCCAATTTGGATCCCTAGGGCAAACACCCTTGGCTTTCCACAGACATCAGCATTTTTCTCTTTTCTATATATCAGGAAACATTCAATAATTTGATTTTTCCCACTTGCATTATGAAGTGGAACTGTCTCAGGAGGGTTGTATCACGTGCCTTTAAAATGTGTGTGTTTGTGTATTCAGAAAATGTTCTGCAAACAACAATCTGTAATGCAGAGCATGCATTTTTCCAAATAGCCCTGTAGAAAAACATCACACCATCTCCTTATTTGCATATGCAAGATCACCAAAATCCTACTAAATATGTAACTTGCCTTTATTTATTTAATTTGCACTTTCTGTCCTTCTAAGGCTTCCACTACATTCATGATAGCTTACAGAAACTAAGGAAGTTTATGAAATAAATAAAATGTCATGAACAAAGGATAGTACAAGGCAGATTCATCAGAACATAAAGACATCCAGTAGAAATTATCTATCTGATAAATTAATTCATCTGATAAAATGTAGAGTCCTATAATCTGTTTATTTTATGGAACAAAAATATTAAGAGCCATCTGAGGCCTATTGGGCAAGAGACAGAGAGAGAGAGACTTCAGTTGTACTACTAAGAATTTTAATTGAGTTAGGAAGCCACTAATTGCTCACCTGCAAGGAGGGGAACTATTCATGGCTTCTTGACTCAATTAGAAATTATTTTCTCCTACAGGACCCTCTTTGGAGTTTAATAACTCAATCCACTGAACCCCAAACCTCTCCAAATTTCGGGGTATTACAGGGAAGAGTCCAAAGAAGCAACCCTGTGATTTTGGTTTCTCTGGGACCCAGGGGAGCCATTAATGAATTGTTTCATTTCATTGTTTCATTTCATTCTGAAACTACTTAAAATTTGTTGCTAACAAAATGAAATGAAACTACTAAAGAAACGAAATGAAACAAAATGCTATATTTTCATTCCATGCCCATCTCTATTGCTAACATATTTTGGACTCAAATGCTAACATATTTTGGAATCACTGAAGTTTCAAAAAACATTATGAAAATAGCCCATCATAGAAGACACCACAGTAATCCAATGCAGATGAAACCAGTGCATGTGCTATTGCTCCTGGGCCTACCATTTCCAGGAATGAGCCCAGTTGTCATGCCAGCCTAAATGGATCAAATGCACTTCTATCCTAAAACCACCATTTTTCTATCCAAATGTGAAGCTGAACCTGAGTGGAAATACCTTAAAGCTTTAAATTTAATTATTTAAGGGTGTGCTAATCCATCCAAAACATTGTTACTTCTCTGTGTGTATCTCTCTAGAACAGACAGACATCTACCTTGCCAAGATCAAGTCTTGATTTATTAGTCCCCCAACAGCTTCAGTCGTGCAAAAGGAAAACAGTAAGGAATTAGGCATCACCTCTGTCCTGATAAGAGCAAATAAGATCCTGGTGATCTTTCCCAATAGTTTCATGTAGATGACGAACAATGTAGGCAGAATTGATTATTTAGATCTCCAAGAAGATTAGCATCTCTTTCCAGACCTACCATTTCTAGACATGCTGAAAGGATGCCACAGTTAATGGTACCAGCCACTACAAAAAGGCATGCACTCCCATTATCTAGTTCATAGTATATTTCATTAAAACCACATTTTCCCCATTTTCTAAGACAGGCTCCATGGAGTCTTGGATAAAGCAAATTATCCAGACTGAAAAAAGTCTGGATAATTTGCAGGGATGTAGATTAGTCTTCAGGACCAAGACCCATTTCTGAGTGTGAGTCTTAGAGCTGAGCACTGAGTCCCAAGTCCCAAGTCACCAAGTATTTGGCCCTGACCCTCAGGCTTGGGATTTGGACTATGCATGTGCTACCCAGATAATAATCTAGTTTACAGGAATATGAGAGTTGTATGACCTACATTCAGAGTACAGAATGCAAGAACATCACAATGAAGGACCCTCAGATTCCTTGCAAGCTAGAACATTCCTTCTGTTTGATAGGGCCTGGTTCCTGTCAGGGAAGCCACAATTGTTTCCTTTGAAGATGACAGCAGTGGCATGTAGGCCAATGGCAGCAGTGGGGCCAGGCATCAGAAGTGGGCGCACCAGAACTCAGAACCTGACAACACAAATCAGACAAATGGGTCCATGTCATGAGCTGAGTTGTAAGTCTCTCCCAGCAACCCCTGTCAAGTCTGAGTCAAGTCACCCACAGAACTTAATTCAGATTTGAGAGCAACACATAACTTGAGAGTCCTCATCCTTGATAAATCGCTTTATCCCAGAGCACTTGGATCTGAGCTGACCTAGAAAAGTTGAATCTGGAACTAAATAGAAAGCACTGTATCATATACAGCAGGACTCCTTTTCTCCAGGAATTGTCTTGCCATAGCTATCTATGGATAGCCAACATCAAACCTCCTTTGAATGAGATTTTTACTACTGTCCTATCCTGTACATATCTGACCAGCCAGAAGCAGAGTTCCTGGTCAAATGTGCATGCTATTTATTTCACATTATCTCACATTGTCTTACTGAGAATATGAACCTTTCATTGATGTTTTCCAACCCAGCCTGTACTAAGGAAATGAGACACATAAATTGGATTGTAACTGGGCAACAACATCATTAAAATATCATTTAACTTTAACTTTTCAACCCTTTCCTTCTTAGAAGGGGGAAACATTGTGCAAGCAGGTCTGGGCCAGTAGTCAATAAACTTCCAGCCCATGCCTGATTTCAGGAACTTCCTACTTCGGAAGAGTGCTATCCACCTGCTCAGTTCTCTTCCAAACTTCAAACATCTGATAAAACTGAGACAGTCTTCATTTCATAGTTAACCATGCTGTCCTGTAATTTCTTATTATCATTACACTGTTATCCTTCCTTTCTTAATTCCAAGCTGAGGGCTACTGGGCACCCATTTGATGCCTTCTTAATGATCTAATCTGAAATCTATAACTTATTGCATTACCTGCCAAGTTGTGACTCAGATGCTAACTATTAAACCCTCCAGTGCAAATGGGATAGGTCAAAACTCACAAATACCATGAGCCAATTAGATACCAGCCCAAAATTTCCACCCAACCCAATAAAATTGCGACCAGCAAATATCATGCTCAATGCACATAGGGTGGGAGGGAGGGATGCTCACTGCAAGGAGAAAGAGGCCGAGCCCAGTGAACACAGTTCTAAAATGGCCGCCTCACCCCTGCTTTACCGGCGCTGTAGCCGGATTGCTTCTTTGGCGCATTTCCTTGCGTGTGGCAAAGAAGCCCCGCCCTGGAGCAGGTCTGGCATGGAGCCTCCATTATAATTAAGATCTTTAACATAAGCAATCATGGACTTTTTCTTTCAGTGACCTATGAGGTGTTTTGCTTGTTTGTTTTTTTTTTTGTTAGATACAGCTAGATATAGCATGTAACTCGACTGTAATGACATTTACTTAACAAAGATCTTGACAACAGTACTGCATTATTATTTTCCCTTTTATACTGCATAAAACAATTATTTTATTTGGAAAAAAATGCCTCACGCACAGCACTTACAGCATTTCTGATGTAGTATCACATTCATTTAATCTGCTTTATGAAAATGCTGGAGGAAATATTCAGCTGTTTTCTGAAAGGCAGACTTGGGGATTATTTGAGCTGTATAATTGTTCAACTGATCCCAAGCAGGAAGAAATACTTTATTTGACATTAATCTTACTGAAATGGGCAATGAATTTGGGAAATAGATTGGTGCCTAACTGCCTTGCCAAAATATCTCTTGCTGGGTGTAACTGTGGTTTTATTTTTTCACTTGAATTGTAACAGCTTCTTTTAAGAATTTACAATCTTTATTCAACATCTGTTGTTTCTTTCTGCTCTGGAACATAATTATGCGGAATCTAGTATAAAACAGGTTGTGTACTTAATAAGAGGCATCTCAAAACCATCATGCAGTTGCCCTGCAGATGTTCCTTTTATTTCTGTATCTTTCTCTCCTGCTCTTAAAGTGACTACACACAACATGTGGAAATGCCTGAAAATGAGTTTGCAAAGTGTACTCATTGAGAAGGCTCCTAAAAATATCTTCACAAGATGAAATGATGTCTGCTGGATAGAGGTGAGCAAGTTTTAAAAACCCAAAGATTAATGAAATAACATGGAAACGTAACCAGTGTTTTTACCAAGCATGTGACACTAGCATCAGGCTTTAAGAGATCTCAGTATTTATTGAATTTGACCAACTTGACTGTCTTTAAGATAACCTGGTTAAAAAAAAAACCCTAACTCATATCTTCATACAGCTATGATTCCCAGATCTATTGGTTACAGAAAAAAAATCAGAAAGTCTTCGGTAATTAGTTGTTGAAGACCTTTCCTTTATCCACCATGCTTCCAAATGTTCTAGAATTTAACAATGACAACATTCCTTGTATGATTCAATACAAGCAACCCTTTGACTATCTTTGGAAGGAAAGGTATTTCATTATTTTGTGCTGAACCTTACAAGTCATACTTATGTCTCTATGATAAAAATAATCCTCATTTTTTTTCTAAGACATTATTCTGGCCAGTCCCATTTGCAGTTCAGGAAACAATAGAAAAAATGTGGAACATGACTCAGTGAAGGATGTAAGGTCTGTTCTGAAACTCTTCAGCCATGTAGAATTACTGTCTTCAAACAGGCAGAAGTATGATATATTTGCATTCTTTTGAATTTTAAACATATCATTTGTAAGAATGAATAACGCTTCTATAGAACAAATATAAATAGTTACAATAGGTGGTGGTGGTGGGGAGAACAACCTTCCCAAAAGGAAAACAATGGGATAGACAGACTAATGACTTGTTTTACAACAAGTGTTAAAGAATAAAGAAGAAGGGATAACAGCTCAAAATATTATGTTCAAATACAACACTGAGTAGTGGAATGCACTGAGTGCACCCAGTCTCAGTGAAACATACAAACATCATGAAAATTGGTTTGTGCCTATGAAATTCTTCAGGTGTTTTATCCAGACAAGTGCCTTCACATTCACCCTGGTATTTTGTTTAGGAGAAATCTTTTATTTGTAGAAAAGTCTCATCTTAACAATGCTTCTCACAGCATAATTGGTATTCAAATCCGGGTGCCTGGACCAAATTAATCATAACATGTCATTTCTAAAAGCTTCATGCATGTATATATAATGTGCAGCCTGTCCCTTTGAAATAAGAGCAGCCCTTGCCAGGTTACCACCTGCAAATCGTTTCAGGTGGTAATTAATGGTTTTTGCAATACGCAAAATCGCTTTTATTCAACTTTTGTATAAATTAGCTAAAGGTGCCTGCTCCTTCAAAGAAATTCATAATATAATAATGGCATGACAATCTGCCCAGGGAAGATATTTTCAACCATAATGTACCATCATGTCAGTTTTGTTACTGAGTAAGCTGTCATGAACTGCATTCCACTTCCTCAGATGCAGCAGGCATTTCCTGAGGTGCAGATATATAGACACACATGGTTGGAATTGCAATATTTATTTATTTATTTATTTATTTATTTATTTATTTATTTCAGAGAGAAAGGAAATGCAGCAAGACTAAGCAACAGTGAGTAAATATTAGCAATGACCATTCACAAATGCTGTTGTCAGTGAGAAGGCATGTATAACTGAAGAGAGCAATCCTGTATTCCTGGGACAGCATAACAGAGATCACAAGACAAAACAAAAAGGACCTCTTAATCAGAGATAGTGGTTTAATGTATCCTCTTTCTGCTCCATAAAAATATTCATTTTTGCTTCCTAGTATTAATGAGGTGAGGATGACATGAGGATTTGGTGAGGTTCTGAAACAACAAAATCCAGTCTTAACATCTCTAATACTCTACCAATCTGAATATATAAAGTATATTTAACAACTGGTAGAAATTCTTTCCTTTCTACACCTTATAATGGGAAAGAAACAACTTTCAAAATAAGGAGAGGGCAAACAGATAAAAATCAGTGTGCTATATTTTTGCATTGTCTGGCCTTCCACACTGCTGATTGGAAACTGGATGTTCCAGATGTTGAGGTCTTGAGAGTGTTTCAACCATGTAATTAATACATATAGTATTTTATGAAACCTCTATATGCATTTAGGCCACAACTGATATGACTGAACCTTATAATGAAGCACAAAATTGTGAGAGCAATAACATGGGGAGGCACTGAGGATTCTAATAGAGGCCACTCACCCTTCCTTCATTGAACCATGCTTTCCAAACTGCCCAGGGAACAAGGATTTTTTTTTCATCCAGTTAAGTAATTGTGCAGACCCATCCATGTATGAAAATTTAAAAGCCAGTTCTTCAGTGCTGTTCTTGCTAATTCCATGGCTTGTGCTTGGGTAGGCAGGGAGAAGGGATATTTCAAAATACTGAATACTCAATACTTGACTAGGAAGTGCAAGAGAAAATAATAGTAGTGATACTGGTGCTGTTTTATTAGATGGTCTGTCAAAAAGAGAAAAATGGAATTTACTATAAACTGAAGTTTTTACAGCTTTTCTGTTCGACAATCTGGTGATTAATTTATAAACTCTTTTTTTGTATCAATACTTTAGGCTTACATGAGAAAGCGTTCCATAATATTGACAAAGTAGGCACTTTATTTCTAGATTCTACTCCAATTTAATTGCTCTGTGCAGCTCAAACCAGACCAGTCCCTATCTCTGATAGACTAAGGTTCCAAACTATAAAATAAGAGAAGCAAAGAGGGGAGATGGGAAGCACAGATACAACTTAACCAGAAGGAATTGGGAAGCAAAAAGAGGGCAGTGAAACAGAAAAATGCCAAGGAAGTTTGAATGTGAAAGAAGTAAAAACGATGAAGATGTTGAGGAAATGAGTGAGTGGGACTGAAGTGAAGTAGTGATCTAAACCGAGAATGGTAAAAGTAAAAACTGTGATAGATGAATCCTGAAAGGTAGAAAGAAGCATTCAGCAAAGAAGCATCAAAATAGAGTGGAGAGTGGGTTTTTCTGTTTGTTTTGTTTTTATTTTTTTAAACAGGCAGAAAGTGAGTGACTTTTCCTTTTAGAGTTTCCTTCACAAGCATAGGAAAACTTGGGGAATGTTACACGAATATGGGCATATGTTAGTAGAACGCCTGCCCTTTCGGGTGAAGGTTTCTTTGAACAACCCATGATTACTGTAATAATAATTCTTCAACCAATAATGAAAGTGGTGAAAGCTGCTCATGGAGCATTAGAACATCCATTTATAACTCAGCATGTAACTCCTCCAAAACATATACCTAGAGAAAAATAAAACTGAAGAGAATGGTTCTTGATAATGAAGAAACAGCAGCACAAACACAACTGGAAATATGTGAATGGAGAGATGGATTTCTGATGGGAAAGTGGTTGCTTAAGAGCTGGGGGGAAACAGTTGTAACAAACTCCAAACTGGTTATGAATTTCACACACAATATTTTTTTAAAAATATATATATACAGTACTGGTCTTTTCTCCTCTTTTGTCAGCTTTCTTTCATTCATCAAAATGACACACATGTCTTATTTTTAATTTATCTGGGTTTACATTCACCACTTTATATCCTTTCCTGACAGAAATACAGTACAACCAATCAAAATTGTGTCTACCTACAGTTCTCGAGTCCAGTTTTGATATAAAAAGCATATGTCTGGCTTCCACAAAGTATGATATGTTCTACACTTGGCATTCTGTTATGCCACAGCTGAAATGGAATTTCCATGGTACCTTTGGTTGGCAATCTCTTCTGGAGATACATTGCCATCATGATTGCATACCCATAAGTTTGCTGGGCAATTTTGCAAGCATATATTTTGTCATCTCCAAAAATAATCTCAGCTTTCAGCTTTCCATTTTTCCCTGGAATGTATCAAACAGTTCTCTTTTGCAAAAGGCCTTGTTCCTCCAGAAAAACTTATATGTGATATGAAAGATACCCACCACCATGATTTCTTTTCTCTTCTGGGATTTTCT
This sequence comes from Phrynocephalus forsythii, assembly GCA_029282475.1. Classification (NCBI taxonomy): domain Eukaryota; kingdom Metazoa; phylum Chordata; class Lepidosauria; order Squamata; family Agamidae; genus Phrynocephalus; species Phrynocephalus forsythii. Next base: position 132,976,968 of record JAPFRF010000008.1, on the reverse strand, counting down.
TTCAGATCTGTTGCTAACCATGGCCAAGTGCTTCCTTTAAATGGCAGGTGGCACACTATCTTAGGAACAATATCTATTATGACCAAGTTCTGCTCCCATCTGTGCAGGACATTTCCTCCCCCATGAACCCATTGCAACCATTTTTGTTTTGGTCATGATGGGGGAATCACACAAGCATGCTCATGGACAAGACATAGCCCTGTGAAGCAGTTGTATTATCTTGATAGTAATCTTGATAGATGCTCTGCCACTGAAAAAGTCTCAAATTTTCCTCTTTTTGGCACCCACATTGGGTTAGACCAGGGGTCCTCAACCTAAGGCCCCGGGGGCAGATGCGGCCCCCTAAGGTCCTGAATCCGGCCCCTGGGACCAATTGCAAACCCCCCCACCTACCCCTGCTTTGCGAGCAAGCCAGCCTCCGCAGCTGCTTCTGTTGCTGAGGCAGATCAAAGCAGTGGACTATGCCACTTCTCCCCCCAACTACTGCCCAGATGATCAGCATGCTGGCTAGTGGGGCATTTAGAGTGGGAGGGCTACGGCAAGGTCACCCGCTCCCCCCACCCACTGTGGTCCGGCCCCCAGTGGTGCCTGGGGCGTGGTGGACCGGCCCCCTGTTTGAAAACTTTGAGGACCCCTGGGTTAGACAGATGCACCCCAACATATTCCATGGACCTGGCACATCCAAGGGCCCAGCCTGCATCATTCCTGTCACATTTGTATTCATGTTAAGATCTGCCCTCTGTTCTGGTTCAATCTCTTGACTCAAGCTGATTTCAGTAGATATGTTTATCATATTTTGTAAATTTGGCATATCCAAAAATTTATCCTGGATCAATCTTGTTGTGTTTCTCTATAGATTAAGATCAGCTGTTTGTTTTAGTTCAATCTCCTGATTAGTTTTTCCTAGAGACCCTGTGTTATCCACCACTCCATCTTGAGGTCTAACTTGCGGAGTTGCTGTTGTAGTAATCTGCAAACTGCATTCTGGTCTCTGTTTTGCCTCTGTGTCTTTATCAGAATTGAAGATCTCTGTATCTTCAGAGGTTCAGTCAGTGTAGATATCTGAACCTATGCAGTTTTTTTGCAAACTGCATAGAATTATGTTGGCAAATCTTCTGAAATGGTTTTTCATAGACAGCTCACAAGAAAGGGTTTATATTGGTTGTAATAGTTTCTGCCAGTTAGTTTCAAAATTAGAGAGATATGGAGGAGAGTAACTAGACTAGATGAAGCCAAATCAGCCAGGAACAGTCTTCAAGCTTTGTTTTCAAAACATGTGGTTATTCCAAGGTCAGATTATTTTTTTAAAAGAAACAGCTTTCCCAACACTGCTCTTACAGTTGTGTCTTTAAATTCAATATATAGAAAGCATAGAGACATAAGGTAGTTTCCTTTAAGTTTTATCTTTAAATCCCCCACATATAAAGAGCAGCAAAGGCATAAGATATTTTTCCTCAAGAAGGCAATAGGCAGGAAGGCACGTTCATGAAATAATGTGGAAACAATCACTTCTGGGCTTGTCTTTCAAAAACATTCTCCCCTTCTTTACTAAAAGCAGCTTCCTCAGAGAAGGGGGGTTAGTGCTTGTTTGAAGGAAAGATTTCCAAATACCAAGGAGAAGAGAGAGAGAGAGAAAAAGAAGCATTCTACTCACGGCATGCCAAATATTTATAAGCTTTAATGTCCAGCACCAAAGCTCTGCCTTTGTCATAGCGAAGGTCTTCCTCTGGTGGGAGATGAAGCATTTTCCTGCTTCCTCAAAGTTTGCCATTGCTCCCTTTGTGGTCTGAAGTTGCTGCCTCTTCTTTGTTTCACCTTCAAGGAAACTTTACTCTTATTAGGGTCCCTTTATCCTGATGAATTCAACTCAATAAGCTGGAGCACGTATCAAATTGTATTGTCGTGGTGTAGCTGGAACCTTTTGAAATGAGCTCTGGCCATGTTGACACCTGCCCTGGTGATGTCCCAGCTAGACTACTGTAGGGCCACTAAAAAAAAATGAAATATTCTAGGAGATGCTTTTGGAGTTCCCAACACCCCAAAACTGCACCCAACACCATGCACAAGCACTACACGAAAACCCCAAACAAATTGGAACCTTCCCATAGAAATACTAGGCAAACTGTTCTGCAGTCTTTTCCCAGCCTGAGTGGCACTGCTGCTGAACCAGGAGGCTTTGATTAACTGAAATACAACAACATCATTCACCATAGACCCTGAAGAGCCTAAATCACTGACAAAACTCCATACACACCTGGATTCTCCTTTTCCCCCTCCACTAAATTTCCCCCCCTCTTTCTCTTGCCTTCCCCTCCCCGCCACCTTGAGCTAGAAGGGCACCCCCCCTGCTCTCCTCTTAACCTCTCAGCCCACCATGCTATCCTGGGTACTCCCCCCCCTGTTCTCTATGCTTGGGACCACCATCTTGGGCACGAACCCTGGGGAGAGGAGGAGGAAGATGGTGACTCTTTGGCATGGCTGCATCTTCCAGAAGCGACTCCATCATTCAAGGAGAGGCAGGAATTTCCTCCTGCACAATGGGATTAACTTCAGCCTGCAGGCTCCCTCTTGTGTCACTTCCACCTCTACCAGGAACTGTGTCATCTGGCAGCCTTAGGACTCTTCCTATTGACTTTCCAGCTCCCCCATTGACCTGTTAGTTACCCAGAGATTACCCAGACCCTTGGACAATGCTCACCTTCTTCCTTTCCATTCTCACACCTTGAATGGCCCATCAAAGAACAGAGGAGTCCTGGCCACACCTGGCAAACAGGTTAATCTGGAACCCTGTTTCAGGACTTAGGAACACCTTGAGACCTCCCCCAGGAGACCCTCTGGACTGTCCCCATTGGATGTCCCCTGAGGACCACCTCTTGCCTGGCCCAGGGATTGCATGCACCTCATGGGAGGGGGAGGGAGGTATAAAACCCGGGTGCACTCTTTCTTCTGGGCCGACCATCCTGCACTGCCTTGCTGTGGGTTAATTGGCCTTACCGTTCTTTATTAGGCCTAATAAACCGGTAATTTTTCCCTGGACCTCTCTGTGTTGAATTTCTTTCATTGGAACTTGGGAAATTCAACAGCGTACAGTAGGAATAGTCTACTGTGGACTCAACACTACTGACTACTGTAATGCACTCTATGTGGGGCTACTGATGAAAAGTCTCAGGAAACTTCAACAGGTCCAACATGCAGCAGCCAAATTGCTGACTGGAGTGGGGTGCAGAGATGACATTACACCCCTATTAAAGCAGTTCCACTGGCAACCATTCAGCTATCGGGCACAATTCAAGGTGCTGACCTTAACCTACAAACCACTGTAGACCTGGGTCCTAGCTACCTCTAAGATTGAATCTCACAGTATGAAGTGACTTGGGTGTTAAGGAGATCAGGAGAGGCATTTCTCTCCATCCCACCCACAAGTACATCTTGTGGGAACACATGAAAGGACCTTCTTGGCTGCTGTGCCCAGACTCTGGAACTCCCTCCCACTAGAGGCCATCTCTGATATCTTTCTGGAAACAGGCAAAGACCTTTCTCTTCAGATAAGCTTTCCCTGAATGATGGACTATTATATGTCTTTTATATGAATCTATACAATCACATAGAGTTTGTGTTTATAACCACTTATAACCTTAGTGATTGCATTGACACTATGTTTAAAATGTTAGTGTCCATCACTCATAACCTTTACATGGATTTTTACTCTCTTTTTAACTGTGTGTGTTCTCTTGTAGCTTTAATGTAATGTTGTCTTTTAATGCTGTAAGATGTTCCTCAATTCCCTGTTTTCAATACTTGAATATTTCTGAATTGTACTGGACTGTATATTATCCTTTATCACTGTAAGCTGCCTTGGGTCCTTTTCCAAGGAGAAAGGCAGGGTAAAAATATTCTTAAATAAACAAATAAACAAACAAACAAATAAATAAATAAATAAAAAACACACTGCTTTTGTACAGGTATTACTGTTGATAATATCGTCTGCTTCTGACATGTCTTTTAATTATAATTCAGTGATTCACAGGTTCTTAATCTGAATGGTTAATTTGGTTTCCTGCTTGTTATTTTTGTTAGTAATAGTGGAAATTAGTAACAACATTTATGTAACTACTTATTTAGAAGCAATATCCTATATTATTGCTGCACAAGCATGAAGCAATGATACTGCAAAGCAGAGTAAAGCAACATTTTATGAAGCAATTCTAAATATGGGAGAATCCCAAACAAAAAACTATACCTTTTAAATTGGCTTTCACATCAGTATGAGTAGATAGTTTGCTACTGTTCTATGCAAAATTTGTGATGGTTTGGACAAACAACTTTCAAGTTGTCAGTTTTTAAAAGGCAGAACTGTTTCCCCACCCCCATTCAGAAATTGATTTCTTATCCATGCTATGATTTCTTAAATATAGATGTGATTAAGCCATGCATTAAGGAGCAGGTGACCATTTTCTCTAGGTGATAAGAAACTGCTGACATATATTTCTATATTTTTTAAAATTAAAAGTATCTTTTTAAAAATCTTAAAATCTTATATTAATTAGTGTAGCCTTTGTTTTATCTATTGCAGCAGATCTATCCTATAGTTGTTAACTCCAAAGTTAACCTACGTTAAAACACAAAATCAGCCATTCTGTAACTCTGTAGAATGATCAGTAGTAGACATGGGCACGACTTGGCGAAATTGTCGTTTCCGTTTTCAGATATTGTTTCCGTTACGTAACGGAAACGGTAACGACAATTAAGCTGTCAGAACTCGAACCCAAACCGAAAAAAGAAAAATTGGGTCTGATTTGTCGTTGTCGTTCCTGGCATCGCGCGGCAGCACAGAAAAAAAGTAAAAAAAAAAACCCGATTCCCGGCCAAAAAAGCAGGCGAAAATATGCCTGCCTGAGGGCACCTAACAGAGGGGTGGTTTCTGGGGGGGGGGGGTCCACAGCCTTCCCCCCCTCCTGTCCTGGGCTGCTGGTACTGGGCTGGGAGGGGGCATCCTCGGCGTCTCCATTTGCCATGCGGTGCGGGGGGATCCAAAATGGCATCCGCAATATTTTTTTGAAATCGTGGTCCAAAAAACCACCAAAGCACCACAGAAACATGCGAAAATTAGCTATTTTAAATGCTTGAATTTTTACAGTAGCAGCAGTGGGTTTTTTAAGGCAGTAAAAGGTCGCACTGATTTTATTTTATTTTATTTTTATTTTTATTTTTATTTTTTTACACCTGTGCAATGATGGGCTGGCCATGGGATGGGACCATGCAAATTTTTGGACCCATTCTACCAATCGCATGGCCAGGTTTTGACTGACATTTCTGGATGTGCAAGAGGGCATAAAAAGCCGAGGCACTCCCAGAAGAGTCGCAGTCCGGGCTTGGATGTGGGTGGGAGAGGGCTGTGTGTAGCTGGCTGCTGTGCTTAGACTAGTTTTGATTTCGCGGAGCCTTTAGATTTCAGTTAGGCAGGCAGGGAGGGAATTGATTCAATTGAATTTTTAGGAAATAATAATAATTCCTTTCATTCTTTGTCTGCTGTGGGGAATAGCAACGCAGGTTATTCTTTTTTTTCTCCTGCAGTTTGTTAGGATTTCTTTTCTGATAGTGCTTCAAAGGGGGGGAGGTTTGAGTGGGAGGGGAGGTGTGGATTTATTTTAAAAAATTCATTTGCTTGGTGGCAAGCCAAGGTCCTTTCATATCCTGCCTGCAGCTCTGCTGTGGGTGCACTGCCCACTTTGTTTGCAATAAAAATTGCAATTGCTTTATTCGATGCAGTTTTGCGCAGCAAGTCAGTTTAAAGTGTTTCCCGCCTGCTCTGGGTCATTGCAGGACCCGCGCCCACACGCCCGTGCGCCCGCCCCTCCCCCCTGCCGCTGCCGCCGCCCGCCCATGCCCCCCGCCACCCCACCCGCCGCCTAGGGCGCAAAAACACCTAGCGCCGGCGGGACGCCACTCGCTGGGACGTCAAATTGTGCGAAATCGTGGCGGCGGTAATGACAAACAACAAACAACACGACGAAATGATAAATTTTTAAAAAAATTCACGAAAAACGGAAATGACCCGAAACGGACCCGTCCCGAAAAACGACAACTCAAAAAAAATGTTCTGGTTGTGCCCATCTCTAATCAGTAGACATTTTCTAGAAGCTTGTTACAGAGAGAACTCATTGAAAAACACAGTTGAAAATAGCTTTGAATTTGGGTAAGAAGAGGTTAACTTGTTAAAAAGAGTCATGCTCTTGAATTGTCCCCTGCTTGGTGTCTCTTTGTGAATGACAGTGAGTATACAAGGATATCTTGTGGACTATTTTGACTGTTGCCATTATCTGCCCTTGCTGTTTACAATTTGGCATCCTTTTTCCTATAGGCAAAACGCACACAATATTGAACAGCAGTATTGGGCCATTTCCTAGTGTTGTGAATTGTGGATGGAGACGTAAACTATTCCACATTCGTAAACTGGAGGTTTATTTTGTTTTGTTTCAGAATTGAATTTTGTGCATAGATCTATGAATGGTTTATGGGATTAAATAAATGAGATTCGTACTAGAAACAGAATACTATTAAAAACACAAGCTTTGCATTAGTGAATGTCTCAAGGCCAGGTAGGTTGAGGTGAGAGAGAATAAATGTATCCAAGTTTATCAGAAAGGGTTTAACAAACAAGGTAAAGTTGAGCAGATTAATAGGCAGTACTCTGTCCTCCTGGATGTTGGAATCTGAGGGGTTGGACAAGATTCATTACCACCACCACCACCCCCAGGGTGAAATAATAGGTGAGACAGAGTGTTGGGGTTGAAAAACAGGCCACGCTTTTTTGAGTCCAATGCATCACGTGACAAAGAGAGGGCTGCCACCTGGTGGGGAACCATTGGCCCTGGGGTCTCCAGAGACCTCACTCAACTGCATTGTGAAGGTGGGCAAGTTCCACGGCCCTGGGAGGGTACCATCTGAGAGTGGCACACCCTCGGCTAGCCTAAGTTATGCAACTCACCCTCAGCTGCTCTGGGTGCCATCACACGGCTGGTCCTGGGCCCACTTGGCTTACAAGGGCCTCCTTGCCCTAGCTCCGTGATCACTGGATTCTGCGGAACTATGGGTTGGTGGGGCATTACTTGTTACCCATTATTGGAACTCACCAGATGCTTTGGTTCTCCACCCTACACACCAGCATGGTCAACCCGCACCAGTGTGGGACTGGAAAAAATCCTTGTCCCTCCCTTGGCCAATCGGGGGGGGGGGACACAAAAAATCCTATCCGGACCCTATGGCAACCACAGTATGCCACACTAGTGTTCAAAAGGCAGCTGGCAGGTGGGATTTTGCTGGCCAGGAGAGAAAGAGACCATGTGGGTGGCAAGACCCTGTTATGTAGGGCCCTCACCCTACCCCCTCATGTGCCTCACAATATTTGAGGGCAGTAGCTCATGCCAATTCCCCCAGGAGGGGCAAAGAAGTCCCAGCGCTGGACTAACTAGTGGCAGAACAAATCTATGAGACAGGGTGTCAGCCTTGTGGGATTTTTTTTGGGGGGGGGTCCCCATAAGATTTTGAATCTCCCATCTGCAACCAAGAGTAAAATACTAACTGAGGGAACAGGCATATACATTTAGAATTTAAGAACCGGATATATCATACACAGGTAGAAATGCTCCCTTATCCTGTTCTCATGCACAGGATTGAGACACCATACATTTTGGATTGTTTCATGACACAGCCTTTGAGGTGAAACCTATTCATAATGTTTACCATTGTTTCCTTCTGTACAGTACAAACAGCAGATAACTTGAGTGTCACTGCTGCTGTCTATGAAAGATCTTCTGCCAACATCATGGCCGAGTAACAATCCTTCAATAATTTCTCTATCCCTTTCTCCATGGAAACCATCAATTCAACCATTAATTCCTTTTTTTTAATAAAGCATGCTGCTTATATACTGCCCCATCATGCTTAAAGCACTCTCTGGGCAGTTTACAATTTATTTATGCAGGGTACACATTGCCCTTTCCCAGGAAGCTAGGTACTTTAAAAGATGGACATATCTTAATCTGGCATCCGGGCCTTCACCGTTCCAAATCAAATGCCTCTAGAAGAAGACCAAATTCATGGTGGAGCCTGCCACTCAAGAGTACTGCTCTCAGTTTCCTTAACACATTCAAACCCTCTCACCATATTCACCTGTGCATGTATGATTGATGTGTATAACACCTTAAAGACTAGTAATTTTATTAAACATATTAGTCTCCCGATATGGATGGTGAGGAACAAAGGTTTCTAAAACCCTGATGGCAGCAGTGCCTAGAATGCAAAGGGGAGAAGTGGGGCTGTCACAGTTCTATATAAAACTTAGTTGTATGTAAAATAAAAATTGAGCAACATGTTTTAACATGTAAATATATATACACTTTTTATTACCTTTTTTATGTAGAAGGATGGCAAGTACTAGCTATAAGTATCTACACTACCCTAACATGCCTATTAGCAAGCAGGTACTCCCTTTTCCTTTGTGAGTATGGCTATACTGGATGTTATCTTGTCTTTCCCTAAGAGAGAAGAAATAATTTAGCTCTGGTATATTTCTTATTGATGTGCCTTCCTAAGCATCATCCTGCTTCATATAGTATCAGAACAGGCATGCATCCATACAGTAAATGCCTGATACTGCAAGAACCAGTTGTGGGTTTGGACCCAATATCTCCAGTGTAGTGGGAATGACTTAATCAGCAGTGGCAGTTTTTCCCTAATTAGAGAATCCCTGCTGTGGTTTCAGGTTGCACACGACTGGCACACAACAAGAGAAAGTCACATGCAATCTGAATCTGAAGCAAGGAGTCCTGGTGATGTCACTCCTCATGTGCCCACAGAGCTCTAATATGGGATTTTGTCTGTTAAAATGTTTTCAGGATGTGTTGAAGAGCATGGTTTTGTTTACTTCTTTTAGACATACTGTTCGGTGTAAAAATCAGCTTTCTGTGTATTAGCAAGATGCTGTTTCAGTTGCAATGTTCTCATTATGCAGTACAATTCACATGCCTTATCGACAGAGGAGAGGCTTTCAGTACCAAGTCATGTCTCTGTCATTCAGTGGCTTTTAACACCTTCTAATATTTTCTCTTCAACTTCTAAACTGTGGACGGCTCCTTTGATTCCTGAGTTGAAAGAAGACACGGGTGGTTTCGAATAAAAGGTGGGTTTGCAACTTCAGGGGTTAAGAGAGAGAATGGAAATGCAGTCGTTTCCACCACCCCAGTATTTTTTTTTACATTATAAAAGAAATGTTCATATTAAATATGCACATATTTATGGCTACTATTAAAATATAATTTTATCATAAAAACTACAAATGTAATATTTGACTATTAAAGCAGCTTCCAACATTTTTAAGGAAAAATTGCAATTCAAATGCTGGTACTTATCAGATTCAAAAATAAGATCTGATATGAGAGATGGTTCATTTTGAAATCATTTTTACCTTCTACTTGGTGAAAAACAGACATTACTGAAAAGAACAATAAAGCTGTGTGATCTTAACACCACATTTTAAGAGCATGTAATTCTGTTGAAAGGAAATATATGTAATTGATTTATATTGATAAACATTAATATCTTGGTTTAGGAGCATAATTTCTGTAAACCGCCCAGAGTGATCTTTGGTTGGATGGCATGGTATATAAATCAAATAAATAAATAATAAATAAATAAATTGTTCAGGAAACATGATTGTAAACCAAAGCACTCTTATATTAAAGCAATTTTTATAAGAAATAATGGAAACTCAGATTATTTGTTCTGTGGCCCCATAGACCACATACTATACACACAAAATGCCCAAACTCACAAAAAAAGTTGGCTAGAAGTCCACATTCACACCATGGTTTAGGGACCTGGCTGTGGAATTTGCTCTGCTTGGGACTAACAACTGGATTTTACTCTGTGTTTTTATATGACAACAATAAGTGCAATTTGTAGCCATAAACACATTTGATGAGCTGCCCCGTGACTATAAGTGGTTTGAAAAATAAGAAAGGATATTGAAAACAAATTAAATATAAATATAAATAAAAACAAAAATAAAACCCTAACCTGCACTCTCATTTGAAAACATTCCTGACTAGTGCAAGGGAGACCTGCATTTCTTTCTCTTTCCTCTGCTTTGGAGGCTATCTGAGATGGAAGGTTTGAGAGAATCACCCGCAATCCAGCAGGGGGAGAAAGAAAGAGCCACCACTGGCTCACTTATGTTCATGTGACCTGCTCCAGTGCAAATTAGGTGACTGAAATATCGTAATTTTCTTTTCTTTATGGTATTGAGAATTTCTAGATTTTTATTCATGAGCTGTAATATGGCCACAACCTTGGATTCTGAATTTTCTTCTTTATGTTTCTGAATATAAAATACCTTTTTCTCATCATTGTTTGTCTGTTTTTTAACTTCTGGCACCATCTCCTGGTGTGACCCTCCTGAAGACATTCAAAACAGACATATTTCCTTTGATTGCCATCACTCCCTTTATTGGATTTTCCTTCTGCTCCTTCAAACTTTGAAGGCTGGGACTCAGGCATTTTGACTGGCCCTCCTTTACCCTGGGATTGCTTAAAGGATTTGTAATCACCCTGTCCTGTTTTCTTCTTATATTCCCAATCTCTAAATCTCGCTTCTGAATATGTTGACTCTCTGTCAGTGATTTTAGCTGCCTTGAGTACTGTTTTGGGTTTCTTATCACAAACTAAGAAACTAAGATTGGGGTGTAACAAATTATAAAACTGTTCAAGACCAAACACCTGTTTAATCTCTTTGACGGTCATTACATTTTTACTGTTTAACCATATGGACAACAGTCTGTTAATCTATATACTAACTGTGCATATGTTTCCTGAATTTTCTTCTCAACTGCTCAGGCATTATCCCAATTCTCATGAAAATCAGATATTTAAAATCTTGATAGTCCTTAGCACTCTCACTATCAATGTGTGCATAAATTTCTTCTAAGATCACCGAAATCAAAGGGCATAAGTAAGACATTCAATATTCATCCCTTACTGACAAACCCTCATTTAAAAGAACCTTTTTTAAAACTAGGGAATATCCTCAAATCAATTTTACTGGGTACTTCACTAAAATTATTATTATTGTTACTAGTATTAGCCAATGAAGCTAATTCTAATTTCTTCAGTTCTATCTGGAATTCTCTCTCTCTCGGTCTCTTTCTCTAGCCTGTAATTCAATCTCTCTCTCTTTCATTTCCATATCTTTAACTATTTGGAATTGGGCTAGGGTTTTAACATATATTATTTTAACATATATTCCTGTTCCAACCTCCATCTTTCAAGATCCTGGGTTTTATTAGTTTGTTGAGCAGTCCTGGGAATCTGCTTTTCCCACAGTTCACTAATTTCTCCCTCACAAGCAAGATTCTGCTGTTCAATCAGGCTTTCTCTATGAGCCTCCATTTTATTGTTTCTATTTTATTTTTATTTGTAGGCATCAATTTTTTTTCTAAAATGGTAAATAATATATGTGTTGTCTTTATTTGTAAAAGCTCTGTTTATATTCCCTGGGTTTTCTAGGTTTCCTCCCTCCTGTGGTTACTCAGTTATCACTCTCCCAGAGCTGATAGTTTTGGCAGTTACAATGTAATGTAATGTCCAACTGGCAAACTACCCAGAATTAATATCTTAGCCCTGTTCCTATTGTTATTTCACAGCCTTTAGGAACCAAATATAAGTTTTTCCCCTTTCATTTAACAGATTTAATTTCCTTGAGTACCTTTGGTTTATTTACATAGCTAGCCTTGTTCTCCTTTTCACCAGAGAATCTGGCAGCTATAAAGCCCACAGGCACTCTGAAATTTACACGTACCTCACACAGTTACAAACTATGAACTTTTCCCTGATAAAAATAGGGTTTTATTCCAGACCGTTACTGAAGCCTCCCTACCAGACACTCTTCAGTTTATTTTAGGGTAACCACTCCAGTCTTTCACCGGTCTGAACCCCACTATACAGGAAAATACGTTCAGAAGTTTTCACAGCAGATCTCTATTCCCTGCTGCTTGACCGTCTAACAGACAGATGCTGTGTATCTCAATTTAGAGCACTGGCACCAAACCATACCAACTGACAGGCACTCAGAAATCATGAGGGAAAAATGCAGTTTCAGAGCCTGTACTCCCTCTCACTTTAGGTTTTTCCCCAGACTGGAACTAGAAGTTTCCCCCAAAATAAACTTTTAATTTTGTTTATTAAGGTATACTTCCTCCAATTCCCAGTCCTAAATCACTCAAGGAATCCTTACAAATCTCTCTCACACAACTGCCTTTTCAAACGAAGTCTGATTTGTCTCAAGACTCCCCACATGTAAGCTGGCAAACTCTTTAGAACTACAGGGATACTGGATAGTACTCTTCATCACTGACTACTTTTCATGAGGCTGACTGGCTCTTTTGAAATCCCAATGCAATGCCACCAATTTGTGACAAACCAGGGCTTTCACACTCTGGCCACACTTTACAAATGTGTTGTTACCTTGTGTCTCTTCGCTGCCACCATTTATTAATACCTGAAGTTCTTATTTTTTATGAATAAACAGGAATTGACACATGTGTTAACTCTTCATAGTAACTTTGTGGTTTATTTTCCTATGGGAAGGCTGTTCCAACTCCCCTCAATCAAGGGCAGCCAAAGGCTGCTCTCTGCAACCCCCCGCCTGATTTTGACAGGTCTGACCTATCACATTCAGCTGTTTGGTGGGGCTGCAAGAGAGCAGCTTTAAGCTGCCCTTGATTGAGGGGGGATGGGAGAGCCTTCCCATGGGAATACATTGAAAACCTATTAATCCATTCCCTCTGAAATGGATTAATTGATTTTCAATGCATTCCTATAGGAAACCACTGCTGGACTTATGCGTTTTCTACTTAACAGCATGAATTTGGAATGGATTAAATTTGTACATAGAGGTACCACTGTATATTCCTACCACTCCTGTAGTATTTCCTCAGAAACTGTTAAGGTATTGCCTTTCTTACCAATAAGAAAGCTACTTCCTCTACTGTTATACACACATGCTGCTTGCTTTATTTTCTAGTACATATTAAATAAGTCATGCTTAGCATCCAATTCTTATATTTTGCTACATTCATTTGAATTTTTTTTCTTCCTTTGTCATTCTTATTTTACACCATATTTCTTTCTGCAGTTGTTTATATATTACAGGGTTTCTGTTTTTCCTCTGTCTTCTACAACCTATGAGGTCCAGAATTTTCTCTGTCATCCAAGGTTTGGTCTTTTTTCTCTTGATGATCACAGTTCAACTATTTGTCACCTTTGACATTTCTTCAACTTGAGGTTCACTGTTGCTAACCAAATGATCAAAATTAATATCTGCACCAGGATACGATTTGACACATTTCACTGAGTTCCTAAAATGTTAATTAATCATGATGTAATCAATCTGATTCCTCATGTTCCTGTTAGCATTTGAAAGAATAGAGAGTAGGCTGATTAAATTTGCAGATAATACTAAATTGGGAGGGGGTGGCTAATTCTCTAGAGGATAAGATAAAAATCTAAAATGACCTTGACATATTAGAGTGGTGGCCCAATGCTAACAGAATGAGTTTCAACAGAGAGAAATGTAGGGTCTCGCATCGAGGCCAGTGTTGGCGAATCTATGTCACGGGTTCCAAAAGTGGCATGCAGAGCCCTTTCTGTGGGCACACAGCATCGCCCCCTCACAGCCACAGCAATTCCTTCTCCGCTCAGAGCATGGCACAGCGCTCTATGCAGAGACCCAGGAGAAGGGGAGGCCGCAGCTTGTGGGCTCGTTCATAATCCTAGTTTACTCTTCAGCCATGGCACTCTGGGCATCCCAAAAGCAACATGGCTGGAGAATAAACTGGGGCTATAAGGGAACCCACAAACTGATCCACCTTTCTCCCAGCTCTCTGCATGGAGCCATTTTGCTCCCTTTCCACATCCCGACCTGTCAAAAAGCCCAGCTGGAAAGCAGGGGTCACAAGGGAGAAGGAAGTAGGCAGCAATACATTCAAACAGAACTTGAATTTACTGCTTCCTCCTTTCTTCTCCCCTCCTCCCCCCTCATCCAAGGTAGGTTTTTTGGACAAGGAGGGCTGTGGGTGCCTAGAGGCTTTTTAAAAAGTCCTGCAGCAAAAAAATGAAATGAAATGGTATTTTTCTGTTTCATGCCCATCCCTAGAAACTGTTATTGCACTGTGGGTATATAGTAGAACTTCACCAGAATGCGAGCTCCCAAAGATCAAATTTCTCTTAGGCATGTGAAGAATTGTCTTGGCCAAACAAACTATCTCAACACACCAGGAAAGGTAGTCAAGAAACCACTGCCTTCTGCAAGATTCTTTTGCTCTCAACCAGCATCAGAACAAGAACAACCATTTGTTACTCAAAATAAAAAAGAAGACATGTAATGCTAACAAACCTATTGTTGCTATTAAATGAAAAGCAGCTTAAAAATCAGAGATGAAAAGTGCTATTGAAGTACTTCAGTTACATGTTACTATCATTTCACTGAATGGACTACAAAAGAAAAAAGCAGTCAATTAGACCTACTTAATTCCTAATTCTTGCAAATCTACATCACAAATCCCCCCCCCCCGAAAAAAAATTAAGACTCATTTAAAGTTAACCAAGTGGGCAATTAACAGCTTGTTGATGCTGTCAATCAACAAGATATGTGGGAGGAATTTAAAGAGATGTACATAATGCAAATTCTTAAGTTAGACTGTTCTTTTCTTTACTACTCCACCCTACTGTCTACTAAGGATGAAAGATTCAAGTCATTCATATGAATACCAAAAAATAACAAATGCTATTCATATGTGTTAATATTGTGCCAAACTAGACTATATGGAGAAAAAGGTGGATAGTCTTACAGCAGCACTTTCCCCTCCTTTCTGGAAATTAGAACTGGAACCTCAAACTGAAAATATTGCATTTTCAGGCTGGGATGGTGAATTTGTGATATTTTCAAGCCAGGATGGAGGATCTGTGAAACTGCAGGTGCTGTCAGACTCCAGATCCCATCATGCTTGACCATTTGCTTTACTAGCCCGACCAGATGAGAACTGAGGTCCAGCCAACTTTGGAAGCCCAGTATTTCCCCAATTATATCTATGTTGTTCAACTAACCCTTTCTCCTGCTACAGTACTGTTACAAAAAAAAAAAAAAATCCCTATCCATATATGAGTATGATACTGGGGGGGTGGGGGTGCACTTCCAAGAGAGGATAGAGCAAGAAGGGAAAGAAGTTTATGAGGGGAAAGGCTGACTTCAGCTTCTCTTCCCTACCACGACATCTTTGACACCACCAATGTGTAATGCCGCTTTTTGGGTAATAAAAATCACATCAGATTTGAGGCACTTTACAAGTTCTTTTAAAACCTTATAATGAAAATAATTATTAAGGAAGACAGAGAAGTCAATTTGATACTTCACAACTATAACCCTTTTGATCTAGAAGATGCTTTTAAAAAGTTAAATGTCAACTATTCCCTCTTTTAAAAGGCAAAAATATTATGGATGCTAAGATCTCAAAGTTATGAACACTGAATAAGGTAATCTGATGTGACCTCTTTGCATAATATAATTAACAGTATTTTGTTCTGAAAAAATGCATTCTTCACAACAGCCATTCAGTTATGTTTCAAATATATATTTATCTATAGATTTTTAATGTCATTACAGTATTCTTTAAGATGATCTTTAAGGTCATTTTTCCAACACTAATTCCTCCCTAAGGAAAGCACAGACACACAGACAGACACAGACACAGACACAGACAGACAGACAGACAGACAGACAGACAGACAGACAGACACACACACACACACACACACACACACACACACACACACACACACACACACACACACATGTTGTATTTGAAAATTATCTCCAGGATCTCACAGTAGCACTTTTAATATTACTATTACCGATTAGTACAAATAGTTATAAAATGATGTACTCATATACTTAAGATGGTTTTCATCTATTACCATAGCCCCAAATTGTGTTTACTCTTTTTTCTAGTCACAGCTACTCACTAGCACTCATTGTGTAATCATCAGACCATAAACCTGGGATACTGCAGAAAACAAATCAACCTAATTCTCACTTCTTGTGAGAATTAATGTGAATTGGAGCATAATTATCCTTAGTACCGTAAACTTCTCTGAATCCTTCAATAAAGTTCTTGGATACAAAATATGCATACAAAAGTGCATCTTAAAAAACCTAAGTAGAAGATTGCCTGTATGATGGCATATACAGTATGTACGAAATGAAGATTTGAGAAGCTCTGTGTGAAAATAAATGTGAATTTTCACATGGTTTTAAAAAAAAATCATGTGGAAATTAAATCGAATGTTCTTTTTTATTGAATACAGTACATAGGAAAGTGAAATGAACCGGTGGAACAAAATATGAACAGCTGGATAGTTCAGTGGTTTCAGTATCTGCCTGGGGAGCCAGAAGTTGGGAATTCATTCAGAGTCCTGTGTTTCAGATGTTTTCTGCGACATAAAGTAAATTCTAATTATATTATATAGATATATGGTTTGCTTGTACTGAAGCTCCCTAGCTTGCCTACTAATTGGTTAAGCAATTTAGTAGATGGAGGATGAATCTGCAATGGTTCCCCAGCATGTGACTGCTGTGCAGGAAAGGGAACAATGGACTTGCCGCCAACCACAAAGGAAATCACATTCTGATTTCCATCATTGCAATTTACTACATAGTCGTCCCCTTTGAACAAGTCAGAAAGCAACAATTGATAGAGCCTCCTGGCGCAGTGGTTAAATGCCTGTACTGCAAGTAAAACTGTGCTCACGACCTGGGTTCAATCCCCGGTAGCAGGCTCAAGGTTCACTCAGCCTTCCATCCTTCCGAGGTCGGTAAAATGAGTACCCAGCTTGCGGGGGGGGGGCAATGTGTAGCCTGCACACTGTAATTAAAATTGTAAACCGCCCAGAGATGACTTGTAGTAGTATGGGGCAGTATATAAGCAGAACACTTTGCTTTGATAAACTCTCAGCTACTTCGGCTGCACCTAAAATGGAGAACGCCCAATCCACGTACAGGTGAAACTCGAAAAAAATTAGAATGTTGTACAAATGTTCATTTATGTCAGTAGGTCAACTCAAAGGATGAAACTGATATATGAGATAGACTCATTACATGCAAAGCAAGATATGTCAAGCCTTACTTTGGTATAATTGTGATGATTCTGCTGTACAGTTTATGAAAACCTCAAATTCACAATCTCTGAAAATTAGAATAGTGTGAAAAGGTTCACTATTCTAGGCTCAAAGTGTCTCACTCTAATCAGCTAATGAATCTAAAACACCTGCAAAGGGTTCCTGAACCTTTTAATGGTCTCTCAGACTGGTTCAGTAGGAATCACAACCATGGGAAAGATTGATACACTGACAATTGTGCAGAAAACCATCATTGACACCCTCCATAAAAAGGGAAAGGCCCAAAAGGTACAGATTGCAAAAGAAGTTGGATGTTCCCAAAGTGCTGTATCAAAGCACATTAATAGAAAGTTATGTGGAAGAGGAAAGTGTGGAAGAAAAAGCTGCACAAGCAGCAGGAATGACTGCAGCCTGGAGAGGATTGTCAGGAAAAGGCCATTCAAAAGTGTTGGGGACTTTCACAAGGAGTGGACTGAGGGTGGAGTTAGTGCATTAGGAGCCACCACCACACAGAGATGGATCCTGGACATGGGCTTCAAATGTTGTATTCCTCTTGTCAAGCCACTCCTGAACATCATTGCTCAGTGGTCCAAAGTAGACATGGGCACGACTTGGCGAAATTCTCGTTTCCATTTCCGTTCCTCGTTTCCGTTACGCAACGGAAACGGTAACGACAATTAAGCTGTCAGAACTCGAACTTGAACCGATAAAAGAAAAATTGGGTCTGATTTGTCGTTGTCGTTCATGGCATCGCGGCGATCGCGCGATGCCAAGTGGCACAGAAAAAAAGTTCTTTAAAAAAAAACCCTGATTCCCAGCCAAAAAAGCAGGCGAAAATATGCCTGCCTGAGTGAGGGCACCTACCAGAGGGGTGGTTTCTGGGGGGGGGGTCCCCGGCCTCCGCCCCTCTCCTGTCCTGGGCTGCTCTGGTGGGGGGCATCCTCGTCGTCTCGCCATGCCATGCGGTGCGGGGGGATCCAAAATGGCGACCACAATATTTTTTTTTGAAATCGTGGTCCAAAAACCCACCAAAGCACCACACAGAAACATGTGAAAATTAGGTATTTTAACTGCCTGAATTTTTACAGTAGCAGCAGTGGGTTTTTCTTGCAAATCCCATTTATTTTATTTTATTTTATTTTTATTTTTATTTTTTTTTACACCTGCGCAATGATGGGCTGGCCATGGGATGGGACCATGCAAGTTTTTGGAGCCATTCCACCAATCACATGGCCACTTGGCCAGGTTTTGACTGAGACTTCTGGGATGTGCCAGTCGGGCATAAAAAGCCCACTATAACCCTAGCCCTAACCCTAACCCTAACCCTAACCCTAACCCGTATGCCAGTACACTGTCCTTCTTAGTGGGTCAGAGGCACCCAGAGGTGCAGCCCACTAACTCACCCTAACCTTACCCGTAATAACCCTAAGCCTAGCCCTTGCCCTAACCCCAACCCTAAGCCAGATCTCTACTTGCATTGCACTACACGCAAGTACACTGTCCTTCTTAGTGAGTCAGAGGGCGCCCAGCAGAGGCAGTCTTCTCTCACCTCGCTCACAGTCCAAAGTTCCAAAAAACTCCAAACCTGTACGCCAGTATGCTGTCCTTCTTAGTGAGCTAGAGGCACCCAAACGAGAGGTGCCTCTGCCAGTGCCACTTGGTACGCAATGGCTACACGGTCATGTACCCTTCCTTTTCCCTTTGTAGGGGGCCAGAGGAGGCATCCACCTCAGAGAGGTGCCTCCAGGAGCCCGCTACCCTACCCCCCCCAAACCAGTACTAATGACAGACGACAAACAAAACGACAAATTTTTGAAAAATTTCGCGACAAACGGAAACGAGCTGAAACGGGCCAGCTCCGACACACGACAACTCGAAACGTCATTTTTCCTGGTTGTGCCCATCTCTAGTCCAAAGTCCTCTTTTCTGATGAGAGAGCAACTTTTGCATCTCATTTGGGAACCAAGGACCCAGAGTCTGGAGGAAGAACGGAGAGGCACAAAATGCACAATGCATGAAGTCCAGTGTGAAGTTTCCACCATCTGTATTGATTTGAGGAGCCATGTTATCTGCTGGGGTTGGTCCACTGTGCTTCATTAAGTCCAGGGTCAATGCAGCCATCTATCGGGAGATTTTGGAGCATTGTATGCTTCCTTCTGCAGACAAACTTTATGGGGATGCTGATTTCATTTTCAAGCAGGACTTGGGACCTGTCTGCACTGCCAAAACCTGGTTCAGTGACCATAGGATTACTGTGCTTGATTGGCCAGCAAACTCACCTGACCTGAACTCCATTGCCAAGAGAAATATGGGGGACATGAGACTGAACAAAGCAGTGGAGCTGAAGGCCCCTATTGAAGCATCCTGATCTTCCATAACACCCAGCAGTGCCACAAGCTGATACCATCCATGCCATGCGACACTGAGGCAGTAATTGATGCAAAAGGGGCCCAGACCCAGTACTGTGTACATTTGCATGCTTATACTTTTCAGAGGTCCGATATTGTTCTACTTCCAATCCTTGTGTTACTGATGTCATATAATATTATAATTTTCTGAGATTGTGAATTTGGGGTTTTCATAAGATGTTGACTTACTGAAATAAATGAACATTTGCACAATATTCTAATTTTTTGAGTTTCACCTGTATTTCATCTGGCCTACAAAGTTTCCCCTATTCTGCTTGCATGCTTCTTCTGCAAAGACCACCCCTTTCCCTTCCAGTGTTGTGTGGGATCCATTGGTAAAAGCTTATATTTCCCTGATAAACCTATCATAGTATGTGGACCTCTGCTGTTATTAAAATAAACTCTAAATGCTACCTCAGCAGATAGTACTTTGCATTCATGAAATCTTTTCTACTGGTGCTTATTCCAGTATAGACATGTGTATGAATGAGCTATTCTGTGTGTGCTTGGTGAGAAAATATTTTGACTAGTAAGAAATTCATCCGGCCCATCACCCATTGTGGTGATTTTACCTACTTTGTCCTAGACACTGCCTCTGTCCCAGTGCATTACCTAATGCTGTGTTGAAGCTCCCAAGAGCCCTTCCAAACTGTAATGTTTATCCTTGCAAGCAGTTAACATTGAGTAATTTAACCTTTTTTGCATTATATTTTATCTGGGGTGCAAACTTGAGCTTTTACTTTTTTTTAATTTCAGGTATATATTCCAGAGATATATTCTTCACTACTGCCAAATATAAACTATCCACATGCAAAAAGCCCACTGTTGTCCTCCAAAAACCAATTCTTAAAAAAAGTAAGTTATTTGCAACTTGTGATGCTACAAAACATTACTAGAAGATAAGTAGATATCATTTACTACTTAAGGCAGGTTTGCACTTAATTGCGAAGCTGCTGTCTCCTCTAGTTCAACCCTTGATGTCAATAGCAAGGGGCACAAGAGTCATGCAGAGAGCTGAAACTGTTAGCACAGTTGCATTTACGAGAGGGCAGTACTTAAAATATTTGGTGATACAGTCTCCTGGCTGCCAAGCTAAGTGCTGATGGAAGAGCAGTGGTTGTTTTAAACTTTAATTTCACTTTTCTTTTCTTTTTAAATTGGCACAGAAGCACCAGCCAATTGGCTGAAATGTATACTGGTTTAAGAGAGGAAAGGCAACATTTGAGATGTGTGGCTATCATATTTGTGAGCATTCCTGCTCCAGTCTTTAAATTTTATTCTTCATTTTTGTCTGAGAAACCAAAAATGGACAGATAAAGAGGCAAATTTCATTAGGGTAAGAAACTTTAATGAAACCTTCATTCCCAGTTTTGGTTCAAGGGTCTCCAAAAGCAATTCACAAGCCAGGCCAAAATCGATAGGGCTCTCCGAGGACACACAATGAGTTCCACTCGCTGCACACAGAGGCAGCTGTGCTCTTCTAGCCCAGTGAATCCAGATGGCATCCCGAGTGAAACTCAAAAGCTGGAGGGAAAAACTGCTCTTCAGTTGCTAGCTGTTGCGTGAGAACAGGCAGGCTAGCTGTTGCGTGAGAAAGAGTAGGTATCAATGGGAAATTTTCACAATGGAGAGAGGTGAAAAGTGGTGTGCCCCAGGGCTCTGTCCTGGGACCGGTGCTTTTCAATCTGTTCATAAATGACCTTGAGACAGGGATAACCAATGAGGTGGCCAAGTTTGCAGATGACACAAAACTTTTCTGTGTGGTAAAAACCAGAGAAGATTGTGAAGAGCTCCAGAAGGATCTCTCCAAACTGGGGGAATGGGCTGCGAAATGGCAAATGCATTTTAATGTAGCCAAATGTAAAGTAATGCATATTGGGGCAAAAAAATCAAAACTTTATCTATCAACTCATGGGCTCTGAGTTATCCGTGACAGATCAGGAAAGAGATCTTGGTGTGTTGGTGGACAGCTCCATGAAGGTGTCTCCCCAATGTGTGGCAGCAGTGAAGAAAGCCAATTCCATGCTAGGGATTATCAAAAAGGGGATTGAAAATAAAACAGCCAACATTATAATGCCATTATACAAAACAATAGTAAGGCCCCACCTGGAGTATTGTGTACAATTCTGGTCACCGCATCTCAAGAAAGACATAGTGGAACTGGAAAAGGTGCAGAAGAGAGCGACTAAAATGATTACTGGGCTGGGGCACCTCCCTTATGAGGAAAGGCTAAAACATTTGGGGCTCTTTAGTCTGGAAAAAAGGCACCTGAGGGGGGATATGACTGAGATGTACAAAATAATGCAGGGCATGAGTAAAGTGGATAGAGGGAAGCTCTTCTCCCTCTCACAAAATACCAGAACTAGGGAACATCCACTCAAATTGAGGGCTGGGAGAGTAAGAACAGACAAAAGAAAATATTTTTTTCTCCCAGCGTGTTGTTAGTCTGTGAAACTCCCTGCCACTGGATGTGGTGATGGCATCTGGCCTGGATGCCTTCAAAAGGGGATTGGACAGATTCCTGGAGGAAAAGTCCATCACAGGTTACAAACCATGATGGAGATGTGTAATCTCCAGGCTTAAAACCGGGGTCCTTCAAGGGCCAGATGCAGGGGAGTGGTATCAGGAGACAGATACCTAGTCTCATGCACTCCCAAACGCATCTGGTGGGGCCACTGTGAGATACAGGAACCTGGACTAGATGGGCCTTTGGCCTGATCCAGCAGGGCTCTTCTTAGGTTCTTAGGTTCTTATGAAGCCACCAGTGCCATACTTGCCAAAGGTGGTCTGTTTTACTTTAGGGATTAGTTGGTTTGTCAGTTCATGATAGGGGGCTTTGCAGTCCATGGTTTATCAACACTGATGAACAAGGAACCATGATGAACTACCAGTTTGGTGATTTGTTCCTGTCTTTACTGGTAATTAACCAGTTATTGTGGGGTTCAAGGAGAGCTTTTTCAAACAATTGACTTAGTGCGGCACGTTCTAAGCATGTTGGCAACCTACGTTGCTGCAAGGCCATTCCCTCTCCAGCAGCCTGTATAAGTCAAAGAAGGGAATGATCTAGCAGATAGGTAGTAGCCTTCATCTCCCTGAGGCTCATTGTCCACATCATCAGGCTGCAAAAATTGAAAATCCATTAACACATGAAAAGCAGTGAACATAGTTACATAGATACATCCTCAGGACACATCTCAACTGCAACATCCAGGTCAGAGCACAGCTGAGCAATTTGTCCTGCAAAGTGTCTTCACAGTGAGCTACAGTGGAGTCTACATTCTCTTCCCACAGGCTGGCATTTAATAGGCTCTTGACCACTGAAACCACATTTAAGGGAATGTGTAGAGTTCTTTATCAGATTTGCTAGTAGTTCAACAAATGACAGCTCGTACGATTCCATAGGATAGGGGAAAAGGATAGGGAGATGCTGGCATAGCAGAATAAACAATGTACAAATACTTTTTTTTATTTGGTGCAAGAAAGGAGCTGGAGGTTGAGAATTCAACAATTCTCAGCTGAGAAGCCAGACCAACTATGTCCATCAATCATCTGTTATATATAGATTACCTAAACCTATATGCAAAAGTTCCACAGAGATAAAATCACTGCTAAACACTGTGTGAATATTTAATGAAGATATTATTAATATTATTGAATTACAAATGTGGAATTGACAAATGTGCAGCATGGCAAGGTTCAAAACCTAGATTGAAGAGAGTTTAAAATGGTGATATTATTAAATCAGTATCAATTAATGAAAATAATAAATACTTTGGAACACTAGAAGCAGATAATGTTCAATATAAAAAGTTAAAGAACTGACAGAAAGAGAATACATCAAAAGACTGCAGAAAATCTTAAAATCAAAATTGAATGGTGGAAATACAGTCAAAGCCATAAACATGTGGACAACTCCAGTCATTAGATACCAAGGTGGAATAACAGATTGAAACGAAAATGAATTGGAATAACTGGGTTGAAAAATATGGAGTAGCAATGTGGGAGAGAACACTCTCAGGATGCTGATTAGGAAGTTTATTGAAAGTTTATTAAAATGGCCTTTATTAAAATAGCCCAACGCGTTTCGGCCCAAATGGCCTTCTTCAGGGACTTTTTTACTATAAAAAAGGTGACATTTAAAAGACATAGAGTCAGAGAATTTTACATATGAACAACAAACAGAAGCACTAATAATCAAATGCATGATAAACACTTAAAATGCTGAAACAGTAAAGGGATAACTGTGTTACAGGTATACTCTAAAAACAGTCCGGCCTGCTGTCTCAAACTCCCAACCAGCCTATATAACAACATTCTGGAGAACAACCACACAAGGCGTGATATGCATGTGTACACAGTCTCAAAATATATATCAAAAGAGAAGTGAAGATAGCAGATGCATGGGTATTTTACTGTTTACCCCACTATTTCCATACATAGGGTATCAAATGTATGTGGGTGTTGTCTACAACTATTTCCAAACATCTTATCTGAAAAATGCACAAGGCCGGTTGGGAGTTTGAGACAAAAAATGAGAGTGTTCTCTCCCACATTGCTACTGTCTGTGGATGCTCCAGTCCTTTCACCTTGAAAAATATGGAGACTAATAAACATGTGTCATATGCTACATCAAAAAAGTAATGTGGACAGGTTATATTTACCACAAACAACTGGAGACAAT
The DNA here is from genome assembly GCA_029282475.1 of Phrynocephalus forsythii. Classification (NCBI taxonomy): domain Eukaryota; kingdom Metazoa; phylum Chordata; class Lepidosauria; order Squamata; family Agamidae; genus Phrynocephalus; species Phrynocephalus forsythii. The sequence continues at coordinate 132,952,653 of JAPFRF010000008.1, read as the reverse complement.
GCATTACTGCAAATATATCAGATAGCAGAGGAGGAAAAAAAGAAGCCTAAATGGTTATATCAGTAAAAGCAGAGAAAAAATACTTAAGAGAGAGAAAATGGAGAATACTATGAAAAAAGAGAAATAAAGGCACAATATAAGAAACAACAATTTGAAAGAAATAGACAGTTGAAAAAAATAAAACATTGCATGGACAACACCTGGGAAATATCAATGGAAAGCATGATAATAATTTAAAATGGGCATGGCTAAAACTGGGGACCATTAAGAAAGAAAATGAAGGTTTGATTTTGTGATATACAAGAATAAGCACTACAAACCAATGTGATGAAAGCTAAAATTTGAAGAATTAGTGTTAGAGGAAATGTTGACTCAGCCAAGAAAAGGATGAGGTGAAGGTAATTCCAGTGGATAGCAGAGGCGAAGAACTGGAAAAACTAACAAAATACAGAAACCTGACAATTGAAAGATCTCTCTTATGGACAAAACACACTTCAATGGTCCCCACAGTCACTGGGGCTTTGGGAGCTATGTAAAGAAATTTCACACAATATTACACGCAGTTGCTACAAAAAATGGCACCACCTGGAGTACTGTGTCCAGTTCTGTGCGCCTCAGTTTAAAAAGGATGTTGACAACCTCGAGCGGGTGCAGAGGAGGGCGACCAGGATGGTTGAGGGTCTGGACGAAATGTCTTATGAGGAACGGCTTAGGGAACTGGGAATGTTTAGCCTTTCAAAAAGAAGACTGAGAGGGGATATGGTAGCTATGTTTAAATATATGAAAGGATGTCATATTGAAGAGGGAACAGGTTTGTTTTCCATGGCTTCAGAGACTAGGACTCGGGGCAATGGTTTCAAACTACAGGAAAAGAGATTCCATTTGAACATTAGGAAGAACTTCATGACAGTTAGAGCTGTCTGGCAGTGGAATATGCTGCCATGGAGGGTGGTGGAGTCTCCTTCTTGGGTGGTTTTTAAGCAGAGGCTGGATGGCCATCTGTCAGAAATATTGTGAAGGGGTTCCTGCGTGGCAGGGGGTTGGACTAGATGGCCCTTGAGGTCTCTTCCAACTCTATTATTCTATGATTCTATAATTCTAAGAAAAGCATACATACTGTTATGTAGTTAACAGATACTGTACTTTGGTTAAAAGTTGTGTCTGTGCGTGTATGTGTGTGTGTGTGTGCATATATATATATATATGTGCATATATATATATATATATATGTTTTCGTAGATTTTCACGGGTATAGGTATGCATGTTAGGGTGGATTCGGGTTTCTTCCCGTGTAGAAATCTGGTTGTTTTGGCGACGTTTCGACGAGGTCTCACTCGTCATCTTCAGGCTGGTGTTCTGGCTTCTTTCTTCTTGAAGCAAAGTGTGGTCTCAGTTGAAGTCCTTCTATAAATACTGCTGGGGGGGGTGTGGTTTGCTTGCTCTGTTGCTGATTGTAGGTTCCTTTGTTCCTTTGTTCTTTTGTGATCTGCTGTGTGGCTGAGGCGATCGTTAAGGGATTAACTGCTGATGGCTGTTTAGATGGCTGTTTACATGCTGGTGGGTTAGATGGCTGGTAGGTTCTGGCAGTATCCTGGGCTTTGGTGGAGTGGGGTCCTGTGTCTTGTGAATTCATTTTGGTCTGGCTACGTGTCTGTGGTCTCCCAATTTTTTTGGGGGTGTGTGAGTGTGCTCCATGTGGTGACTGGAGTGGGGTGCCGCAGTAGATGGTGCAGTCGTGGTTTTGTTATTGGATGGTGGTTTCGTTTCATCTGTGGGAAGGGTCTGGGTTTGTGTTTGGTGTGGATGGAAGGTGGTGGCATCTTGTGTCCTTTTGGACCTGGTGTCAGTCTTTGTGACAGAGGCGTCTGTTGACCAGGGCTAGTTTCCAGATGTCAGGCAAGCGGGAGGTGTCATCACGTTTATTCATGTTGTTTGGGTGTTTCTCTATTTCAATGGCTTCCATGATTATTCGACTGTTGAAGTGTTCAGTTTTGGAGATGAGTTTGGTTCTTTCAAAGTCAATTTCATGACCTGTTGTTTTTATGTGCTGGAAGAGAGAGGAAGATTTTTCTTCTTTTTTTTTTGACTGCAGTTCTTGTGTTCTGCGATGCGTGCGCTTATTCTCCTGTTTGTCTGTCCGATGTATGTGGCTGGACAGACTTTGCATGGTATTTCGTAGACTCCTTGGTTTTCTAGCTCAATCTTGTCTTTGGGGTTTCTTAAGATGTTGGCTATTTTTTGGTCGGTGCAAAAGGCTGTCTTGATATTGTGTTTGTGGAGAATTTTGCTGATTTTGTCTGTGGTGCCTTTGATGTAAGGGAGGAGGGCGGTGCCGTTGTTCTCTTCTGTTTCTTGGTTCTTGGGGGTGTTTCCTTTTGGATTAGTTTGGTGATGGTGTTTTTTTGGTTTCGCAATTAAAACATTCGAGAGAGTGTGTAATTCAGTTTTTAGGTGGTCTTTGTCAGAGGCGTTTGGTTCTGGAGATGAGGGTTTTTGCTACGGAGTTGATCTGTGCAGGGTGGTGGTGTGATTGTGCATTTAAGTAGCGGTTTGTATGTGTTTTTTTCTGGTAGATGGTATGTCCTAAGGAGCCGTCGGGTTTTTTGTAGATTAGGACGTCCAGGAAGGGAAGTTGGTTGTTGGCTTCTATTTCCATAGTGAATTGTATTTTGGGGTGTAGGCTGTTGAGATGTGTGAGGAAGTTGTTCAGTTTATCTTTCCTGTGTGGCCAGATAACTCAACATATCTGAGCCAGAGTTTGGGTTTATGTTCGGACTTCTGTAACGCGTTGGTTTCAAAGTGTTCCATATATAGGTTTGCGATGACCGGTGAGAGGGGTGATCCCATGGGTGCTCCTTCTATCTGTTTGTATCTTTGTCCATTGTGGATGAAGTATGTGTTGGTTAGGCAGTGGTTGGTCAGATCTAGGATGTGTTTGGGGGTTGTATTTGTTGTGGATAGCTGTCAAGGCTTCTTGAATGGGCACTTGTGTGAAGAGCGAAACAACATCGAAGAACTAGGTCATTGGGTTGTAGGTCTTGTTTCTTTATAATTTCTATGAAGTGGAACGAGTTTTGTACGTATGAAGTGATGGATTCTGCATAGGGCTGGAGTTGTTTGGCAAGCAGAGGTTTTGTAGAGGTGAGCCTATGGAGCTGACTATGGGTCTGAGAGGTGTTCCTTCTTTGTGAATCTTGGGGAGGCCGTAGAGCTTGGGGCATCTGGATGATTTCTCTCTGGGGATGATGCTTGGCTTGATTTCTTCACTTAAGGGAGAGGCTTTTATTTTGGCTTTGGTGGTTTTTTCCAGGTAGGTGGTGGGGTCTGTGTTCAAAGGTATGTAAGCAGGGTCTTGTAGTAGGTTGGATAGTTTGGCTTGGTAGTCGGATGTGTTCATCACCACTGTGGCATTGCCTTTGTCTGCTGGGAGAATGATTATGTTGTTGTCTTTCCTCAGGTTGGAGAGGGCTTTTTGTTCTTCTTTGTGTAAATTGCTTCTGGGTGGTTTGCTGGAGCAGAGGACATTGGTGACTTGAGTCTGATTTTGTTGGCTTCATCTGGGTTGATTTTGGTTAGGCTGGCTTCCACTCCGCATATGATGTTTTCGGTGGGGATGTGTCTGGGGGCGACTGCAAAGTTGAATCCTTTGGAAAGGACTTTGGTCTCTGCGATGGTGAGTGTCCTGTCTGATATGTTGTGAACTGTTTGTTTCATGGGCTGTTGTGGGGGTTGGGCTTCTGGCGTTTTTCCAGTTTGTGGAGTTTGTTGGTGTGTGTGTCTGTCTTGTGGGAGGTCTCTGTTTCAGCTCTCCAGGCGGCAAGTTGCTTGGATTCGTTCCAGAGTGTTGGGTGGATTTTGTTGCTGAGTTTGAGGTGGAGAGTGAGTAGGTCTCTGTTGGTTTGATCTAGTAGGTATCTTTTCCTGTGTAGTTCGCTTCTGATTAGGGCTAGTTCTGTTCTTTTCAGGATCCTTTCGCTGGATGGGGTTTTGAGTGGAATTTCAGTTGGAAGCTTGTGGGGATCACATTTTTGTCTCGGCAGTTGCGTAGGAATGCAATGTCACATAAGATGGTGGCTCTTCGGACTTCTAGTTTCTCGTAGGTTCTGGTCAGCTGGAAGGTTTCCTCCCGTAGAGGTCGGATATTTGTTTTCGTAGATTTTCACGGGTATAGGTATGCATGTTAGGTGGATTCGGTTTCTTCCCGTGTAGAAATCTGGTTGTTTTGGCGACGTTTCGACGAGGTCTCACTCGTCATCTTCAGGCTGGTGTTCTGGCTTCTTTCTTCTTGAAGCAAAGCGTGATCTCATTTGAAGTCCTTCTATAAACACTGCTGGGGGTGTGTGGTTTGCTTGCTCTGTTGCTGATTGTAGGTTCCTTTGTTCCTTTGTTCTTTTGTGATCTGCTGTGTGGCTGAGGCGATCGTTAAGGGATTAACTGCTGGTGGCTGTTTAGATGGCTGTTTAGATGCTGGTGGGTTAGATGGCTGGTGGGTTCTGGCAGTATCCTGGGCTTTGGTGGAGTGGAGTCCTGTGTCTTGTGAATTCATTTTGGTCTGGCTACGTGTCTGTGGTCTCCCAATGTTTTTTTGGGGTGTGTGAGTGTGCTCCATGTGGTGACTGGAGTGGGGTGCCGCAGTAGATGGATAGAGAAACACCCAAACAACATGAATAAACGTGATGACACCTCCCGCTTGCCTGACATCTGGAAACTAGCCCTGGTCAACAGACGAGCCTCTGTCACAAAGACTGACACCAGGTCCAAAAGGACACAAGATGCCACCACCTTCCATCCACACCAAACACAAACCCAGACCCTTCCCACAGATGAAACGAAACCACCATCCAATAACAAAACCACGACTGCACCATCTACTGCGGCACCCCACTCCAGTCACCACATGGAGCACACTCACACACCCCAAAAAAACATTGGGAGACCACAGACACGTAGCCAGACCAAAATGAATTCACAAGACACAGGACCCCACTCCACCAAAGCCCAGGATACTGCCAGAACCCACCAGCCATCTAACCCACCAGCATCTAAACAGCCATCTAAACAGCCACCAGCAGTTAATCCCTTAACGATCGCCTCAGCCACACAGCAGATCACAAAAGAACAAAGGAACAAAGGAACCTGCAATCAGCAACAGAGCAAGCAAACCACACACCCCCAGCAGTATTTATAGACGGACTTCAACTGAGATCACGCTTTGCTTCAAGAAGAAAGAAGCCAGAACACCAGCCTGAAGATGACGAGTGAGACCTCGTCGAAACGTCGCCAAAACAACCAGATTTCTACACGGGAAGAAACCCGAATCCACCCTAACATGCATACCTATACCCGTGAAAATCTATTTAAAAATATATATATATATATATATATATATATATATATATATATATATATATATATATATATATATATATATATATATATATATATATATATATATATATATATATATATATATATAATGAATGTAACGACACACACACAGACACACACACATATACCAGTCATTTTTTTATAATACTGATTGATTATTCATAATAAGAATAAGAATAAGAATAAGAATAAGAATAAGAATAAGAATAAGAATTCAACATCAGAGCACTGTGCAAATGATTTATACTTGATGTTGTGTATTCATTGCTACACTGGAACTTAAGAACACCATTACATGAAAGAAAGAAAGGTCCATCTAACCACAACATGTTGCTTCAAGAAAGGTTCAGTCAGATATACCAGAAAGTCCATGGATTTGTTTACTACACATTTATACCCATCACTACAAACAGTCATAAGAACCTAAGAAGAGCCATGCGGGATCAGGCCAAAGGCCCATCTAGTCCAGCTTCCTGTATCTCACAGCGGCCCCACCAGATGCGTTTGGGAGTGCATGAGACTAGATATCTGTCTCCTGACACCACTCCCCTGCATCTGGCCCTTGAAGTACCCTGCTTTTAAGCCTGGAGGTTACACATCTCCATCATGGTTTGTAACCTATGAGGGACTTTTCCTCCAGGAATCTGTCCAATCCCCTTTTGAAGGCATCCAAGCCAGATGCCATCACCACATCCTGTGGTAGGGAGTTCCGTAGATTAACAACGCGCTGGGTGAAAAAATATTTTCTTTTGTCTGTTCTTACTCTCCCAGCCCTCAATTTGAGTGCATGTCCCCTAGTTCTGGTATTTTGCGAGAGGGAAAAGAGCTTCCCTCTATCCACTTTACTCATGCCCTGCATTATTTTGTACGTCTCAATCATATCCCCCCTCAGGCGCCTTTTTTCCAGACTAAAGAGCCCCAAATGTTTTAGCCTTTCCCCAGCAATCTGGTCCCTTCATGATTCAAGTGCAACCCATCCCTCCTGAACAGGTTTGGCTTGTCCCAAAATGTTCTCCAGTTCCTGACAAATCTAAAGCCCTCCTCTCGACACCATCTTGTAGCATTGAGTTCCACACAGTAATTAAAAGATTAATTTGAATAAGTGTCTTTCCATAGCCAAAGGGGTGTGTGTGCCCTAACGTGAAGACACCAATACAATTCTTAGTATCTTAGCTATATATACTTATATTTGTATCTGCAGAATAAACAATTGGTACCATGGACAAAACTATAATTAAACAAAAATATTTATTTATTTATTTATTTATTTATTTATTTATTTATTTATTTATTTATTTATTATTTTCCAACTTCCAGCTATATGCCACCCACCACTCAAAGCTCTCTTTATTTAAGCATTGGCATCCATGACTTTGAAATATTTACACATTTGACCAACCTGGGTCTTGTGACAGCCAAACCCTTTTTGTAATTAATCTCTCCTTCCTCTTTGATTTGGGATCACCGCTACGGAATCCGAAGTGGCGTGTCAGGGCAGGATGTTCCTGATATCTTTTCACAACCCACTATGAGATGGAACCACATTACCTTCACTTTGGGCACATTTCTTTTGCCCTTTTTCTATAATTTCCCAAGATTAAAGATGCTGCATGTGGGATTCTATAGCATGGTCTCTGCTTGTGCTTCAGTGTCTAGAGATGCTGGATAGTATGTCTTCCCAAACCTCTTGGTACTTCTATATCTATTCCTATTCACTTAGTTCCCCACCTTCAAATGAAAAAGAAAAGGGTGTTATGGAGACCACTAGAGGTATGTGGGATGGTGGGGCCTTAGGAGCTCAACAGTTAATTTGGAAAACATGCTATTTTTGTTCTAATACCTCTAGAATATTTTATATAATAATACACATTCTGTTAACCATAACGTAGACAGACTGGGCACACAAGAACTATTTAGGAACTGGACATATTGTGCCATAAACTGTCAATTTACAGTGGGTCACAAAAATGTTTACCTTACATGAAAGATGAAACATGTCTTCCTTCAAGAGGCTGCAACCACCACCACCCCCACACACACACACACCACTTTGGATTTCATGGCATTTTGAAGGTAGACAGGAAAGCTACATTACTTTTGATACAGAGACCCTTTCCTACAAATTCAGATAAAAGAAGGGAAGGAAGAAAGGAAAATGCCCCAAAGAGCTTGACATTTGAGGACAGATGTCCTTGTGTACAAGTTGGTTTAGACTTAGAGAATGGAGAATGAAGCTCCATCAACAAGCTCCATCACATCCAATTTCTCTTGTCCCTCTGATGGAATGTCTGGCTAGTTTTTATATTTTATTTATTTATTTTAGCTTACAAGGTAACAACCCTACAGCGTATATAATTCACCCACCTTCTCTCTCTTGCCTGTGTATAACAAACATAGCATTATGTGCGTGCCAGGCCAGGCAGCAGGGAGGCTGAGGAGCCTGCTGAGAATGGACAGGTAAAAGAAGCACTGCCTGATTTGTCACATTTGTCTAATGATCTTAAAATCACAATTAAAGTTATAGCTTAGAAGTTCTATGTAGAATGAATCCTACAAAAGAACCAATATTTTTTTAAAAAAAAAAGAGAGAGAGAGAGAGAGAGAGAGAGAGAGAGAGAGAGAGAGAGAGAGAGAAGTTAAATAACAGCTAGTTAATTAGATTAATTAGGGCTCTATTTTCCATGGTCTTTTTCTGTGTAAGATGCATACTTAAAATATGTCTCTATGCAGATCTAAACTGCACTTGTATACGGGGATGGGAGAAACTTTAAAGCAAGTCATGTACTGTATTTTAGTTCTCACAGATGCAGATCTTTCCAACAAAATAAAATGTTTAACATGAGCAAGCCTGCAGCTGAATCAGTGCTTATGCTGCATCTTGCTGACAATTTTATTACACTTGCTTTCATATCCATTATTCTGAATGTCAGAGGGCTATTTTAAGTACCAGCTTAGTTCAGCTTAAAACAGATATTAAAAATATCTACATCTGGGAAAGTGTGTGTGTGTGTGTGTGTGTGTGTGTGTGTGTGTGTGTGTGTGTGTGTGTGTGTGTGTGTGTGTGTGTGTGTGTGTGTGTGTGTGTGTGTGTGCACATAAACCAGTTTAGACAATGTAACAGCTTGTTTTGGCAGAGACAGATGTCTTCCCACCTGCTGGACTGTGGATATTCAGCACCTTGTTGTGGAGGAATATTGATATAATAAATGTATCAGCCACAGGTGGGTGGCTGATGTGTTCTACAACTACCTACTCAGCCAAACGATTTCAGTATCCATACCTTCATGCTCTTGTGGAAATCCTATTCATTTCAGTCTTTCTTGCTAATTGGTCTGCCTGGTGAATTATGTCCCACTGCTCAAATCTGCCTCCCTTATACTCTGCCATACGAAGGGATGAATAAAATACACAAATGCATTTAAATCTTAAGCAGCTCTTTCAAAATGCACTGAAGACAATGACTGATGGCTATATCTGATCGTTCTCTATTACCTAAGAAGCAATGTTTGCTCTTTGTTAGATCATACAGAGGAACGCAGCCTCGTACAACACCTGGGAGAAACCACAAAGTCTTCAATGGTGTAAAATAAACACGGGGGCAACTACACCGACCAATGCTTCAGGGTTGGGACAGTCTGATTCTTATTGTTCTTCTGTTGACTCCCTGAAATAAAAGTCAATGCCAATCATGCCAGTGCTCTTTCCCACCCTTAATCCATAATTTCCCCCTCCCCCACAGGGGCTTCTCCTTCTTCTTACTCCCCCCGCTGTAATTATATACTTAGGCATATGCTCAGGCCATGTGAAGGCTTGAGCCAATGAAGCTTCAAGGCTAAACAGGCAGCCAGAAGCTGGCTCTCAGCTTTTGCGTTCATGGTGAGGAGTAAGGAAGCAAAGAGGCTTTGTTTGAAGCCACCCAAGTAGCGACATTGGGACTAGTTGAGTGGGATAAAAATATAAATAAATAAATAAAGTACCATCATCCAAACTCAAAACAAGGTTTCAACCGCTATGTGGATCTCTGAAATTGCCACTGAGAAATTTTGGGGAGGGAAATATGGGAGGGAAATATGGGATTAAAAACATTCCCCCACCTGCCAATGAGAGTGTTAGTAATCATGGAATGCTACCTGTTGTGAAGCAAGTGGGAAGGGGCTGGAGGAAATCTGAACATCAGCATTCTACATTTTGTTGAATGTGTGTTCTATTACAATATCTCACTATAAAGTTGAGTATTATCACATTTTACACTCTTGCATGAATGTTATAAAAGATTTATTCACTGAACAGCCATACTTCAAAAACATGGGGAGAACATTGCTGTTAGAAAGAACCTGCCCCACCATTAACAGTTGTACCAATCTTCTTTTATTGGACAGATTAGGTAAGCAGCGCTGCAAAGCTGCCTCCAGATATTGTCAGCCATTATCTGATGGCCATCCAAAGGGACTGACATTTACTATGGAGTAATTTACATAATAAGAAATTATACTCCTTTGTCTTTCTCAGGATGCCTTCAATGACTTGCCAGGAGTACATCCCTCTTCAAAACACTGCATCTGTTGATCAGCCTGATCAGAAGGCAGAATCTTCTAATAATGAGAATGGTGCTGTGAGACACACTATGACTCTGCAATTCAAATAATGATGCGTGCTGAGTGATGATGAATGCAACTGGGCAGTGCAGACAGCTTCAAGTTTCCGCAATGCATATTTGTTTAGCTTTAATAAGACTGTGGCTGTATGTTTATTAAATGCCTACTGATTCCTAAACCTATTTGCCAAGATTAATAGCTGTTTAAAGATCCATCTATTAAAAAAACAAGCACAAGACGTGGCCTCTATATAACAATACATTATCAAGTGATTTCAATCAAATGATTTAAAATAAATGAGGATGTATGATGCAAATGCTATAAACTGTATTCAAATACATTCTAAATCTCTTTTTTTTCAGCTGTTCATTTTACATTTTTAGACATTACAAAAATTGAGATGAATGAGAACATTTTTAATCTACCTTTGCAAATATTTTACCTAATTTTAAAGGTTCCCTATTTAGAAGTTATTCTCCGTACAGAGGAACATGTTGCTATGTCTGCCTCCACCTGAGGCCTGAATTGGTACAACCAAGATACTAGTTTCTCACCACACAAAGAGCTGCACCTTATGCTGCGGTCTCACCTGGTTTTGATCCTGATCTTCTGAAGGTCTGGCTTTTCCTCTTCATCCTGTCACGTGATTTATTATGTGGTTCAGGAGTTCCCACGTACAAATCTGTTTTTTTTTATTTTAAAGTGCAGTTCAGCCCCCCCCCCCTTGGCCAGCAGGTGGTGCTAGCATTTTTAAAAAACGGACCACTTTCTGGGGGAAATTAATTAAAGGACGCACGAAGGAGCTTCCTGTTTCTCTGAACCTTGCCGGGGAATTTTAAAAAGCAGCGCCGATCAGCCGGTCGGTGCTCTGAGAAAAAAGAAAGAAGGAAACCCGGATCATCTGCGTGGTCCCACGACCTCTGCCTCAGTAAAAGGTGGATTTTTAAGCGAGGCAGAAAATACCCTACCTCTGTGGTACGTCAAAGAAACCTCGCTTAAAGAGGCATTACCGGGTTTTCTTTTCTTTTCTTTTTCAAAAAGCCCTGTGGCCGTGGGGACGGCATTTTGGGGCACAATTTATTTAGGAATTTAAACTGCTTTTAAAGGGACGTGGGACCAGGGCCTTACTCAACACAAAGGCCCATTGCAGGTATTCTAGAAGGTAATCAAGGCCAACCCCTGTTCAATTCAGAAATACAAATCAAAGAATGTCTGCCAGGTGGTTGTCCCAATTTCTCTTGAAGGCCTCCAGTGCTGGAGCACTCATCACCTCTTGAGCAACTGGTTCCATTACTGTACTACTCTCGCAGTTAGAAAGTTTTTCCTCATATTGTTGAGCCTGTTGTTGCATGTCCTGCATTCTGGTTTGCTCCAGAACAGATCCTGCCATTCCTCTGAATGACAGCCTTTAAAGTATTTGAAAAGTGCTCTCATATCACCCGTCAATCTTCTTTTCTCAAGGCCAGGTTCTTTCCATCATTCTTCAGAGGGCTTGGTTTCCAGTCACCTAATCAACCTTGTTGCCCTCCTCTGAACATTTTCGATTTGCCAGCATCCTTCTTGAAGTGAACTGGACACAATACTCAAGATAAGGCCTAATCAGTACTGAATAGAGGGGAAATAGTACCTTGCAGGATTTGGAGACTACACGTCTGTTAATGAAACTTATATTCAGCTTGCAATCTGTGATAATTCCAAGATCTTTCTTGCTTGTAGTACTTCTGAGCCAGGTTTCCCCCATCTTGTAACTGTGGGCTTGGTTTGTCTTTCCTAAGTTCAGTACTTTGCACCTATTCTTGATGAATTTCATCCTGTTGTTTTCAGCCCAGTGCTTCAGTCAATCTAGATGCTTTTGGTATTTGTTTTTGTCTTCCAGGGTATATTAGAAATTCGATCCAATTTTGGGTCATCTGAAATTTGATTAGCCTTCCCTGTACTGCCTGATCCATACTATTAATAAAAATGTTGAAGCGTACTGGGCCCAGGACTGAACCCTGGGGTACTCAACTTGTCACTTTCTCTCAGTTTGAGAAGGAGCAGCCACTTTCTGATTATACTTCTGTAGCTAGCTGTGTGTCCACCTGGTGGTTGTTCTATCCAGCCCACACCTACTTATCTTGCTAATCAGAATATCAGGGGGCAGTTCACCAAAAGCTTTGCTGAAGTCAAGATATACTTTGTCTACAGCATTATACTAGTCTGTCAGGGAGGTTACCTCACCAACAAATGAGATTAGGTTAGTCTGGCAGGATTTGTTCTTGCTATTACTGTACTGTATTGTTTTTTAGGTGCTTGCATAGTGATTGATTTATAATCTGTTCCAAAATTTTCCCTGAGATTGATGTCAGGCTTCTCGCCCAAATATAAAGCAACTGTCAGAGTTGTTTTTCTACAAGTATTAGTGCTGTTTTTCAACAAATTGAAATGTTGCTTGGGAAAGTAGTGTGGGGACAGTAGGAAAAAAATGAAATCCTAACATACTTTTTGCCTGAACAAAGAAATCAAGAGTAGGGATGGGCACAAGAGGAAAAATGAAACACTGTTTTGCCACTTTATTAGCTAACGAAGCAAAAGAAATGAAACGAAATGAGGAAGCAGCATTTTGTTACAGATGAAATGAAATGGTCCTTTATTTTCCTTAAAACAAACTGTTTCCCTTATCCGTAAAACGGCTCCCTTTGTCGCCTCTGCTGCTCCCACTGCTGCTGTTGAAAAGCCGCCACCACAGCCGGGAAGGGTGAGCAAGGCTGCCGGAAAGCCCCACCGCTGCCACCGCTGCTGAGGACCCTGGCCAGGAAGGGCGAGAAGGGCCGCTGGAGCCCAGAAGGAGGAGGAGGAGATTTCAAGCCCCCAGCTTAGGTAGGGGAATGAAACATTTTGTTATTGTTTCATTTCGTACATTATGTTTTGCAAAAATTCATACGAAACGGAATGAAACAAATTCAGGGGGATGTGAAGTGAAACACCATTTTTCTGTTTCATGCCCATCCCTAATCAAGAGATGTCCGTTTGAAACACCTGAGCAGTATTGGCTGAAAAAGACAAAATTGTTAGGAAATGGGGAAGTAGGAAGTGAGATCAACCTAACATAATCTGTTGTTGGTTTGCAAGATCTCAGCAGAACTGTTAATGTTTGGATATTTAGGAGATCATTAACTCATATATATGGTCAATACACATCAGAAATGAGTTTATGGTATATAACACATTTGGAGATTTTTTTTCTTCATTACCAGGCAGTTAGTTATATAGTAACAAGATTAGAATCATTGAAACCAGGATAACATCTAGACAGCAAAGCTCTGCTAACATTAAGACCATCCCCCAACCACAAAGCAAAGCAGCTCCCAGGAATTTCACAACTTAAATGAGTGACCTTCTGAATAAAGCTGTACTGTCTCAGGGAAGCCCCCCAAAAAGGGTACTGTAAACCACTTCTGAATATTCTCTGTCCAGAAAACATTGAAGTCACTGTTCTCTCAGCCACAGTCTAACAATTGCTATACAGGAATAAAAACACAGTACTAGCTTGCTGTGTGTGGCAGATGTAAGAACTGCCAGGATGATAAATGTGAACCACTATGAACACTTGAAATGATTTTTGTAAATACTGTATTAAGTATCACTATGATTCTTATAGCAAAGTGACCTTAAGTTAAGCTAGATTTCCCTGTAAATATTCAGCTGAGTTTACAGCACCACTGTGTGTTCTTATTTCTCTTTCTCCAGTGCCTGAAGCTCATATAGAAACCATTCTTTCCCTTTTTCTTCTTCTTCATTTCTCCCCACCCCCACCCCCTGGCACTTGGTATCTGGTGCTGCATAATCGGCCTGGATAGGTTTCTCTGCTGCTGGGCAGCTCAGATTATTAATATCGCTTACACTGCCTTTGAACTTTATTTGGGCATGCAATGCCCTCAAGTAATTTGACCAGAAGTGGCTGCTCAAGTTTTTCAAAGACAATATTATTTGAGGTTATGTGTGTGTGTGTGTGTGTGTGTGTGTGTGTGTGTGTGTGTGTGTGTGTGTGTGTGTGTGTGTGTGTGTGTGTGTGTGTGTGTGTGTGTGTTGCGTCATTACAGTCATGTAGGAAAATAAATTTTGCTGGAAAAACAGAACTGATCTCAGGCTGGAGACAGATAATGGTTTTTAAAGAATTAGAGATAATATCATAGAACAATGGTGTACACAATTATTTATTGTCACTTTTCTGCTGATTTAAATTATTTCACTGTAGAATGTGTGAACAAGAAAAGTGGCCTATTCAATTGGGTCCCCGAACCCAATTTTGAACCTAGAGAACATGGAGTGAACTACATAGCCTGTGAAAATATGCTATTAAATATGCTACACTCACACAATTCTCCTTCATTATGATCTTTGGAGGGTTTTTTGTTTGTTTGTATAAAAAGAGATATTCTCTTTAGTATCCTGTGCTGACTTCTCAGAAGGGGATGAGTCCCTGCCCTTGGGAAACCATTTATCCCCTTTTATGATAGAAAATAATATAACAACATTTTCACGCTTTTGAACAGGGAAATTGGAGAACAAAAATATGATAAGCTAGATGATAAGAGAAAGGAAAAAAAATCAAGAGGAAGACATCTAACTGCTGTCGGGGGAACTGGTTCCTGGCATTTTTATATATGGTGGAGTCATTGTGCATGCACACCCCAAACAGGCATTTGTGTTAATTCAATACATGGATCTTATTTATAGGGCCCATGTGGATTTCCCTGGCATGGCGGGGTTCATGTATGTTGAGGGCTTCAGGATGACAGCTGCCCTCCTTTCCACCTTACCATGGGACAGGCCCCATGATGTGCTTTGGTTGCGTGTCATGTCCCCTTTTAGGCTGCTGTTTGGGGAATGATTTGATTATGGGCATCTCATTCAGATGGCTGAACAAGTTAATGCTTCCTTTCAGGGGGTGGGCCAGGAGGTACAACCCTGCTTGGTCTGGTAGGATTTCAATAACTGAGGTAATTGCTCCAGGAGGCAGTGCAAAGTCAAACATTAGTGTTCCACATATAGTGGGCAGCACGTGGCAGTCAATTGCCCATGATGCCATAGGGGTAACAGTGGAGCCAGGGATAGCAGGGCTGGCAGAAAGCCACTGGGACCTGCTGCTCCTCCAAAAGGGCCCCAGCTCAATTAGGTTAGGTGTATTGGAGGAGTGACTGAGCAATTATCCATACCGGGAGGAGGACAAGTTTTTGTACAATGGTTTTAAGTTAAGTTTTGTATTCTGGATGTTGGACACGGGCATAGTTAGGGGCAAGATACATAAGGAAATCAAGAAGGGCTGGGTGCTGGGACCCTGGCCAATCTCAGGGTGTACCATTAGAAGTTGTTCCTAAGAAGACACCAGGGGAGTTCCAGTTAACCCATCACATGTAATACCGAGCTGAGACGTCGATGAACGACAGGATTCCCAAGGAACTGTGTAGCGTTCATTATACGTCCTTTGATTCTGCTGTACGTATGGTTAAGGTGTGTGGGTTTGGTGCTGAGATGGAAAGTGTAATTATAAATCAGTGTTCAGGCTGTTGCCGGTCCACCTTGGAGATTTTCATTTGTTAGGTTTCATGTTTGATGGCCAGTTTTATGTTGATAGGGCTTTACCCATAGGATGTTGGGTGTCATGTGTGGCTTTTGAGCATTTTAGTTCTTTTTTGGAATAGGTTGTGCATGTGTGGGCTAAGTCTAGATGTGTGGTCCATTATTTAGATGACTATTTATTTTGTGGGCAGCAAGGGACTGGCCAATGTAATAGGTTGATGGGGACCTTTGCTCAGGTGACCAGGGAGCAATGAGTACCTCTGGCTGAGGAGAAAACAGAGGGTCCGGCAACCAAGCTCACCTTTTTAGGTATAGAGCTTGACACATGCCAGCAGGCTTGCAAGCTGCCTGATGATAAATAGGTGTATTTATGAGATAGGATAGCCATGATGTCAGGGCAGAGGAAGGTGACCTTGAAAAAACTTCAAGTTTTTGTTGGACATTTAATCTTTGCATGTAAGTTCATTGCCCTGGGTAGGGTTTTCTGTGCAGGTTGTGTGAGGCTATGGTGGGGCTGAACATCCTTCACCGTAGGTGCAGGTTGTCAGCTGGTATGAGGAAGGACTTGTTAGTCTGGCTCAGATTTTTACGGGAGTTTAGTGGGATATCTTTTTGCAGTCTGATCTATCGTTGGGGGCAGTGTTACAAGTCCATACAGATGCTTTGGGCTCGCGGAGTTTTGGTATGCTTTTTCAGGGTAGGTAGTGCACTGGGCAGTGGCCTGCTGAATAGGTTCGCTTAGGTACAGTGAGGGAGTTAACTTTTTTTGAGAAATTTTTCTGATTGTTGGAGCACTTTGGCTATGGGGTGATAGCTGGGCAAATGGGGCAGTCATGTTTTGGTGTGATAACCAAGTGGTAGTTCGCATCATTAACTCCGACATCTAGATCACTAACGGTTATGGTTTTGTTGACAGCCTTTACTTTGAAGTGCTTGAAGCTAATTGTTGTTTTTCATGCTAAGCATGTTCCTGGAATCCAGAATGAGCTGGCTGACGCCCTGTCCCATCAACAGATTGGGCAGCTCAGGGAGTTGGCAGAAACAGTGCCAGATGTTCTTCTAGATGAGGCTTGGAGGATTGGCAGGTGGAAGCCAACCTGGCCATGAACTTAGTGTTAGCTCCCAACACCAGTTATGCAGAGTTATGCAGCAGCCTATATCAAGTTTGAACATTTTTGCCTGAGTCAGAGGCTTCTACTGACCCTGAGCACCTGATACAATTTGCTGTGTATCTACAACGGAAAGGTTTGGCCCCACATTCCATTCAAGGAAGAATGTTGGTGTTGGCCTTTTATTCCAAAGCCAGAGGCTTGCCACACCCCAAGGGAGATGGTAGGGTCCCTACGATGATCAAGGGGTGGTCCCGGGAAAGGGGCATGTCTAGGAATCACCACATGCCCATTATGCCAGCAATGCTGATTGTGTTGTGTGCTAGCTGGTTAGAGGTTTGTAACGATAGTTTTGAAGTCTCATTGTTCAAGGCTGCAATGTTGGTGGCTTTTGGGGGGGTCTTTTAGAATTAGCAAGCTGATCGCCACATCCAAATATGTTTGATCACAGGCTGCACTGCAGATGGCAGATTTATTGCTTACACAGGAGCAGCTCATTTTGACTTTGCACTGATCTAAAATGGATCAGCTTGGCATAGATAGATTGATACACCTGGGAAAGTGGCATGTCCAGGAAATCTGCACATTTATGGCAGTCACCATTTAATTGGGCTTGCAGGATGAGGGTGAAGGGCATTTGTTTCTTCATAAACATAAGAGTCCATTGACCAGATACCAGTTTTGGCAGGTTATATCTAGTTCGCTCGAGAGAGCAAGCCTTGGCACATGGCAGTTTTGGGACACACTTGTTCCAGATAGGGGCAGCCTCTACAGCTGCTGCCTTGGGTTATTCTGTACAGGAGATCCAGGCTGTTGGGTGTTGGTCTTCACAAAAGTACAAAACCTGATTCGCCCCTTGCCTGAATGTTAGGGCTGGTCTTCGCCTGTTGTGTTTTTCTCATTTTAGGTTTGTCCGTAAGACCACGAGTTTTGGTGCTCATTTGCGGGCACAGTTTTATATACTGGGCAGCAGTCCATGCCAGGTGGACCAGCTGGAGCAGCAATTTGGGCCTAGGACAACAGGCCAGGATTGCTTGGAGTGGATGAAGAGGCATACTGTGGAAGGACTTCCTAAATGCTGCTGAGTTCGGCCTCTGTCCATGGTTGTGATACATCTTGGGGATAATGACCTCACCCAATGTGAAGGAAATGTCACTATTTTACAGGTCATTGAGGTTCCTAAAGCATTGTTTCCCCCCAAATCTCTTAGCTGTGGACAGAGATTCTGCCACGTATGTTTTGGTGAGGAGTGCGGAATCCTCGTAAGGTTGATTGCATGCAGAAGGGTGTCAATTGAGAGGTAGGGAAAGTGATACATGGTGGTCTCAAGGGTGTGATATGCCACTCTCGGATCAAATTTCACTGCCCAGACATATAGGCAAGATGGAGTTCATTTATCAGAGGCAGAGTTAGATTTGTTTAAGCAGGAGATTTAAGGGAAACTGCAGGTCAAGGTTCAGAGACTTTGTGGGGGGCTAGGAGCATATTAATAGCCCCTTAGCCTTGGCAGGTAGTGCATAGGTTAACAGTGAGTCGAGATCCCAGATTGGCATCCAATGGGTGCTTGGTAGCCCTCTGGCCATACATAGGATTTTATTTGAACACAGGCAAAGGAAGGAGATAAATTAGGATTAATAAAAGGCAAAGAACAGCCCTGCTGTATTCATACCTGTTAAGTGGGAGGCATGCTGAACTGGTGGACATGTAATTGAAGGTGGGCTGCCTCCAAGGCCATGCATTTTGACAATATCCAGAATGATCTTGATAGGCCAAATGGAAGCTTGAATTGGTAGACTCAGCTTTCTTCAGACTGATGAAGCTGTTTGGATGAGCAGCAAAATGTTTCAATCTCTCAAGAAAAAGAAGTCCATAACCATGACTCAACTTCCAGGTAAACTCACCTGGATGACTGAGACTCTTCACAGACACATCAAGGTGGAAGTAGAGGAAGGGACAGTGTTCAGGATGGATAGAAATATGGAAAATAGGCATCTCCTACATTGATCACAACAAATCAGTCCTGCGGTTGCAGGAGATATATCATGGACTCCAAGGTGGCCAATTAGAACCTGGTAGTAGTAATGTACGAGCTAACGTCTCACAGGTCTAGAGTAGGGCATCTCTTTTGGGCACCATGTAGTACTGGGAGAAGAAGTTTGTAGACTTCTTCTGCAATGTATGGGGTCGATAGCATTTTTGAGATGTAAATTTTGATCTTCTTCCCATGGGGTGGGGGAACAGAGAGGTGATTTTGTGACAGATGAGTGATGTGGTGGAGTTCAATCCAGTAGCATGACTCCACAATCAATAGAGCCTATCTGTCCATGGTAATGGACTTGCAAGCAGGTAGATCAGGTTGAAAAATGGAGTGGGTTTGGTGGAGTGGTAGTGGTGAGGCAATCCTGGTCACTGGTAAGTCAAACATGCTGCTCATGGGAAGGATATTTGGGACTGGTTTGGCAATTGAATTGTGGCTTATAGTATGGAGTGTGGGCTGATACTCAGAAGGCATCTGGTGTGTACCGGGGCGGGGGGGGTGAGTTATAGCTCCCAGACTAGCAGTACCAGGCTGGCACTGGGGTCTTTGTTGATAAGAGGGACAGACATTTCAGCATCTAGACTTCTTTTGAACATTCTTGAGGAGATGGAAGCAACAGTGTGGTACGCCGATAGAATTTTCTGCTTTTCAACTATCATGCCTTATTGTTGGAAGGTATGTGCAAATAGGTGCTTGTCCTTCAGCAGGGAGGTCAAAATGGTTGAGATGTTGTGCCACAAAAATGCTGATAGGTCCCCATGGTGCTCTGATTATTCATGATGCACGTGTTAAGGGTTGCAGCTGAGTAGCACTGCATGTTCTCAATACAGCTGCTCTCCCTATTTGGTGGAGTCATGCCATGTCTTTGACACAGGCAAGGCTGAGAAGCATCCATAAAGATGGAATTCACAGCTTGCTGCTTCTAGAGGAGTATGGTCTCATGGTCATGAATGCTATGCAGGTTGTCCACACAGGTTGCTGTCATGTGCGATGAGGCAGGTTTTGTCCAAGCACATCTAGCTGTTTCAAGGAGAGAGAATACATACCATGGAGAGGTGAACTGGTGTGGTAGTCTCCTTGGTGACTGGATCATAGAGATGGTCCAAAGGAGCTGTGGCCAGGCTGTGCATCTTATGGGGATATGTCAAGAAATTTTCCACCAGGAAGGATGGATCTGGGTCTGCCAATCAGAAACTGAAGACATTACAAGGACCAATGGGGTCTGGAGATAGTAATTTGGGTTGGAGACCAGGACGTCTTGAGATGAAGCCAAGGAACTGACTTCCAGGTCACAGTCATATACTAAGGACCGTGATCGTGGATGGTCCATCAGTGGATGAGATTGACACAGCAGTGTATGCAGGGCTTGAGATAGAATGCTGGAAGAGATAAGAGAGCAGTGAGGCAGCTAGAGAAATCGACCCTCCTGGGCCCAATCCGGAGTGTTTGGGGAGGGATAGGTGCCTCCTCAGATTCCAATGCCAGAAGGATAGTCTCGGGGGGGGATGTACAAACAGAGAAGGGAGTTATGCATAGTTTAGATGATGCTGACTCATGCTTTGATTTCAAAGCCTTTGGAGGCTGTTCAGTTGGATGGCTATGCTGGTGTCTTCCATTTGTTCAAGGTCAATGATTTTGGACTCAAAGGAGTGGCTGTTGGCAGCATGGATTTTGATCTTGACACCAGAGTTGAAGCCAGAGATACTCCAGGAGATGTTGATCAGGGGCTTTCAGAGGTTGGTGCCACAATACAGCACCTGGTGGCTTCTGCTACAGCTTTGTCAATGCTTGGTGACTTAGAGGTGGCCTTGCAGACCAAGATGCAACAGAGGACCCCACATTTGGAAATTTTTGAAGCGGGGGGAATGGTGGACTTCTCCCAAGCACAATAAGCACTTGAAATATCTATCAGATAGAGAAACTTTCTTCAAAGAGCCCATGCAGCGTTTAAATTGGGCCTTGGATGCTATGAAAGTTGGATAGGCAAGGAGGGAAATGGCCAAAGCCAGAGGCTAGCAACTGGGAAATGGCTATATCAGTTGTGTGGGCAACATCTCAGAATAGAAAGAGTATATTTTTGATATCTTTATTTCTCGTTTAGAAAACTGGAAAAGACTCTAAGAAAGCTCAGAAAGACAAGACTTGCAGCACAGTGATAAAAAAGAGCAGAGGGATGTGCATGGTGCCAAGGCAAATACTGTGTAGTGTGTACTATATGTGTGTGGGAGGGAAATATTTATGTATCAGTTTTATCATACAGAAGCTCTAGAATGTTCCAGTGAAGCTCTGTGAATGTGAAGATTCCCCCCCCCCCATCAGTGTGATTCAAGAGGCCACAAAGAAGAACCTTAAGACATTTGAAAGGCAGGCCAGTCTTAATACCACCATAATGAAAAGGAGGAACTGGCAGGAACTGCGGTTAACAGTGGGAGCTCGCTCCATTGCGTGGCACCCAGGATTTGAACTTCTGAGCTGCTGACTTTGCAGCCAACAGTCTTAGTACCACCATAATGCAAAGAAGAAGGGAGGTTGCTACAGCTAAATATAAGATAGAAGGTGATGAAGAAAAAATATCTGCCTCAGAATCCAGAGTGCTACTCCAGACACAAGAGCACAAGATCAATGATTAGTATGATCTAGAAATGTGTGCATTGCAGCTTTCTATTAGGAATGGGCACCATACAAAAATGACACACTGTTTTCTTGAGTCGTAAGGTGTCAAATCGTTTGAAATAAAACTAAATTGCAGCTTCCATTTCATTATGCAACAAAACGGAACACCATTCCCCACCATCAAAATGATTAGTTTTAGAGGAAATGGCAGGGGAGCTTCCTCTAGCTCTTCCCCTCAAGTCCCATGATGTTTAGAAAGGTTTTGAGGTCACAGAGCTGAGTGATAAAGCTCCAAAGGGGGTGCCCCTAAGAAAAAAACTTTCTAATTGGATTCAATGGAAAGCAGCGGCAGCGCTATCGCTCACCTGATCAGCTTCTGATTCCAATTAGAAAGTATTTCCCCCTAGGGGTAACCCCTTTGGAGCCTCATAACTCAGGTCTGTGACCCCCAAACCTTTCTAGATTTCAGGGGTTTACCTAAAATTGCTTGCTCCCCTGGGTCCTCTAGGACCCTGGGGAGCATAGTGTTTTGTTTTGTAACAAACTACTTTAAAATTCATTTTGTAACAAAATGAAATGAAACTACTCAAGAACTGAAACAAAATGAAACACCATTGTCCTGTTTTGTGCCCATCCCTACTTTCTAAGACTAGTGGTCTCTAAGACTAAGTGGTCTCAGTTTACCTAAAGTCATTCATCCTATTCCCACCAGAACATAGCTTTGAATGTTTGAATTCAGGTCTCTCAGTCTCCTAGTTCGTTCACGATGCAACTATGAACCCTTGACAAATCTGGACCAATTTCAGTTTCTCACACTCAAATGAGCAGCTTCAATGATCTCATGGGGATGAACATTAGCAGAATGCATTTCTAAATATGTGTGCTAGAGATGGGCATGGAACGAAGAATTTTTCATTTTCGTTGTTTGTTTTTCGTTTCGTTATGCAACGAAACGACAAATGAAATTTGTCCCTAAAATGAAATGAAACGAACAGGAACGTGGGGATTTTGGTCGTGTGTTTCATTTTCATTACTGCAATGAAGTGAGCGGCTTTAAATGCTTTTAAAAAACATTAAAATCGGAATAAATGGTAACAAAACGGTAACGTAACGAAACGAAAACAAATTTTTTGAAAAATTTCATAAACAATGGAAATGAACCGAAACGGACCTCTAAACGACAAATGAAACTCCATTTTTTCTATTCATGCCCATCTCTAATGTGTGCTATGCTTACACAATTTAAATAAAGATGTTTTGATATCACTGCACAGTTTTGTTACAATCAAGACAAATGCCCTCCATTTCTGAATTGCACAGCAGAGGAGGTGGAAGAGAATGTAATATGGCACACCACTCATGGGAAATTATGTAGCACTTGCCCCTAACGCCATGTAGTCACAAGCTGCAACTTTGGAAAAAAATTACAGCAGATCTTCTACATTAAAAAGGGCACATACCTTTTTAATGTAGAGGAAAGGATGAAATCAAGCATACTATCTGATGTTCATGGCTGATTATCAACAGAAATAAAATTAACACATACATTTAAAAATATTTTTTGCTTTGAAGAACTGCAGGCTTTGAGAGCACTCAGGTGAAAGACGTTTATAGGAGCTCAATAGGTGACTCTGGAAAACTCAGGATGTAGAATCATTCTATGAAAGCCCACATAAAAACCTAATGAAAAAAGGCAATTAGGAATGAATAAGTATTTACTTATCATTGTTCTAAAGAGCTTACAAACCTGTGCAACTTTGTTTCTGAACGTTCAAAAGAAAAATTGAGATTATTTTGTGAGATGAAGCAGACCTGTGACCCATGCACAGGGCTTTAAGATGTTTAGTTCTTAAATATCTAGCATTGCATCTTGTGTTCAACTGGTGTTGGAACTCTGGAAGGATTCCTGTTTTTAGCAGCTATATAACAAGTAAGGCGAGGTTCTCTTTATACTGGAAGTAGTTGTACTTGTTGAACTGGCCACTGCAGACAGCAGAGAATTTTACTTAGCTCATTTTCTATGAGGGCGTAACAACATTCACAGTCCCCACCACCACCATAAACTTGATGGAATGAACTGGAGAGAGCAGAAATGTCACAAATGAGCAGTGAAACTATAAGATCCAGATATCTATAAGTAAAATGGAGTGAGTCATAGCACTAGTGGCATACATTTCACATTCACACTTATGCATGGGTTGTTTCATAGGTCTGTTTCCTCAGTAATATTATCTACAGCACTTACAATTTTCCATTTTTATGTCATGACTAGGTCAGGTTTGGTTTCCTACAATTCTCCTGAATCTAATTTTAAAATTCATACGGTTCTTTTTTTGCATAATTATATATGCTAAACTGCTATTTTTGTGTTTGCCAAAACACTCAGCAGTCCATGCACACATTTTGTTGTTCTGCACCACTGCTAGCCTTTCTCACAGACAAAAACACTGGAGATGATGCAGTTTAAATTTTCCCCTTCTGTGCATTTTTCTTGAGAAAAGAGGACATGGCCCATTGTCACATTTAATTATGTGCATGTTCTAATTTTGTAATTTACATAACTGGATACACACAGAGACACACAAACATGCACAGAGGCCTGACATTTCATTCTAACAGAGTTCCATGACTAAGCAAATTAGGTAGATAGATTTTCATCTTTTTAATGGAAATAATGACTTAAAACCTCCACAATGTACATGAGATAGGTAACAATTTTATTTTAATTCTCCATCAAAGGGCAAAAATGGCAATTCTGCTCCTTTATTTTTGCATTCCAATGACAGATATCGCTGCCTTTATTTTTTTTTTTTTTGAAAAAAAAAACTGATTTTGAGCTTAATTCAGCTTAAGTGGAAAAGTGAATGTGTATGTGTTAGGGCATAACAGTAAAGTAACCAACAATTGTAAGTAAGTTGCTTAAGAGTTTGTAACTGTAGTAAATCAGTCAGGGATCAGCTGACTGCAATGTGCAATCAACTGAGCATATAGTGGTTAGCAAGTGTGGGTAACACTTGATCACTTCATCCCAATCTCCTGATGATGATCCATGCTGCTACACGTCTCTGCTGAAGAACTCTGTGACTGCAAGAAGGAATGCTGAAGAAAGCTGTTTATGTTATATTGTTATTTTGCCAAGTTATTCTTTGTAAATAAAACTCTGCTAAAAAAAAAACATAACAGTGGTTATGGGCCCAGCCGCTGACCTGCACCACAGCTGCTGATGTAAGTAACAAAGAGGTTTGATCTGCTGAGCGTTTGTGCATGAAAGGAGTTGCCTGTGGCAGGCGAGAGAGGCTCCGAGAGGATGGCAGAATCAACAGCGGTGAGCATTCCTGTCCCAGTGTTAAAATAAGGAGGATATTTATCGTGGGCTTATCGCATTGAACTTTGTTTAAAGAAAGCAGGCTTGTGGGAAATTGTTAAGAATCCACTTGTTCAGCCCACAAAAGCACAGAAACGAAAGAATGATAAGGCACTGGCAATAATAGGACTGAGTGTAGCTGATGACCAGTTGTGTATAATCAGAGGAATTACCTCAGCTGCCGAGTGCTGGGAAAAGTTACGTGCTGTGCACATAAGGACCTCTGCAAGTTCTAAAGTTCATTTGTCTAGGAGACTGTATAGAACTGTCTTGCAAGAGGGAGGAGACATGAAAAGTCATTTGCAAACATTACAGGACATTTTCCAAGAGCTTGAGCAGTTGGAATGTCCATTTACTGAGGAACAAAGGAGTTATTTGATACTAAGCAGCCTTCCTCCTTCGTATGATAACCTTGTGAGGTCCTTGGAAACATTGCCAGCAGCTGACCTGATGACCCATTATCTGGTGGGATGGCTGACTGAGGAGGCCAGACAGAGAGCAGAGAGAGCAGCAACAGGTGTTTTCACCCAAGGAGCAGAGACTAAACAGAATACCAGCCAAGAGAGTAGTAAAAACAAACAAACAGGAACTTTGAACATTGCCAAACGTTGCCACTACTGCAGTTCCTGGAAGCATTTAAAGAAAGACTGTGAATCAAGAAGAAATTGCCCAGTAGCTGTGACATTGCCCAGTCACAGCCAAACAGGAGGGGAAGAAGAAAACTCTCAGTAATTAACTCCTGCAAACAGAGGGACAAATCAGTTCGGGTCCTGGACTCTGGTGCAACAGCAAATGTTTCTTGTAAAAACCCTACTAACTTTGTTTCATTTCACAGGTCTGAAGAAGAGACAGTGTGTCTTGCTGACGGTAAAACTTTAAAAGTGGCTGGTAAAGGGGATTTATATGTAGATTGTTTGGGTGTAACATGCAAAGACATATTATGTATCCCTAGTCTATCATACAATCTCTTGTCTGTGTCTAGTTTAGACAGACAAAATTACAAAGTACAATTTGAGAAGGGCACGTGTAAAGTAATTAAGAATGGAAAGATATGTGCTGAAGGTAGACTGAGAAATGGGCTCTATGAAATGTTCCCAAAAGAAAGACCAGAAGAGGAGGGGGGAAAGCAAACAGTAAATTCAGTTAACAATCAGCCTCATTTAAATTGCATTCATGACTGGCACAAGAGAATGGGACATTTAAACTATAAAACTCTGTTTAAAATTAAAATGCATGTAGAAGGTATGAACATGAAAGAGTGTAAAGCATATGTACCTTGTGAAGTGTGTAACACTGCAAAAGCTAAAGCAAAGCCAATTCCTAAGGCAAATGATAGGATTTCAAATTCACCTTTTCAGGTAGTGTTTGCTGATATAGCTGGGCCATTTAAACAATCTCATGGTTCAGCTAAGTATTTTCTGCTTGTTGTAGATGACTATAGCAGATATAGTTTTCTGTTCCCAATGAAAAGAAAGTCTGAAGTGTTTGCCATATTTACATCTTGGGTAAAGTTTATAGAAAGAAAATTTCCAGATAAAGACTCAGAAGTAAGGACTGATAATGCAAAAGAGTTTACTTCTGAACAGTTTGAGAGCTGGTTAAAGAAAAGAGGAATATTTCACAAAAGGTCATGTGTTTATACACCTTGGCAGTGTGGTGTAGTGGAAAGACATATTCAGTCAGTAAATAACATGAAAAATTGCATGCTTCAGGATGCCAAATTACCTCAGACATTTTGGGCAGAGGCTGCATTGACAAGTGTATATATTTTGAACAGGACATTGCATAGCACAACAGGTGAAATACCATTTACACTGTTATATGGCAGGAAACCAAACCTAACACATTTAAGAAAATGTGGTGCCTCTGCATTTGTAAGAATTCCCAAGGAGAGAAGAAAGAAAGGACAACCTAAAGCCAAAAAGTGCAGATTTTTGGGCTATGACTCTAGTGCAAGAGCTTGGAAGTTTGTGGATAAAGACAAAAATGTTGTAATATCTAGAGATGCCACATTCATAGATGAACCAAGGGAATTAGAGCCAGATAGTCAACTGACCAGGTGGAGCAGTCAGAAGAGCAAGGTAACTTTAAGGAAAGTGCTTCTGACAGTGAGTATGAGGCAGACTCTGAATTAGTCCTTGCAGGTGCTACAAAGCAGGAAGAGTCAAGTAGTGAGGAGTTGGAAGAATTACCTCACAGGTCTCATAGAGAAAGGAGAAAACCAGATAGATATCAACCTGTAAATATTTCCTTAGTAAAACAGGAACCCTCATGTTATGAGGACATTCTATCTTTGCCAGAAATTGAAAAGAAAGAATGGCTAGAGGCAATGCAGTCAGAGTTAAAATCTATGAAACAGCTAAAGGTATATAAGAAAGTGCAACTAGAACCAGGTCAGAAAACAATAGGTTGCAGATGGATATTCAAGAGAAAACCACTGCCAGATGGTAATTATAAGTGCAAAGCTCGTTTGGTTGCAAAAGGGTATTTACAGCAGAAAAATATAAACTATGATGAAACTTTTGCTCCCACTATACATGCTGATAGCATTAGAATTTGCCTTGCAGTGGCAGCTCAGAGAAAATGTGTGGTAACTCATTGTGATAAAAAACAGCCTACTTAAACTCAGAGTTGTCTGAGACCATTTACATGGATATTCCACCTGGAGTGAAAAGTAAAATAGAAATACAGTATATGTAGGCATTAACATAGAGCATTTACCAGGGAGGGAATTTGTATAACAAAATAGCTACATTATTAAAATCCCAAAACATGAGTGAATTTAACTTTGTGAGTATTTTGTAAAAAAAGAAAGTGTTCCTTTTGACACAGAAAGGTATCAGACTGTAGTGAGGTCACTACAATACATAGCTCTAACCACTAGAACTGACATAATGTTAGCAGTTAACATGGTGAGCAGGTATTGCTCTAAACAAACCAGAATGCATTGGATTGCAGTAAAACATTTTATGTATGGATAATGTATAATATGTTCAATTGTTAATTAAGGAGGGGACTGTTAGGATATAACAGTAAAGTAACTAACAATTGTAAGTAAGCAAAGCAAGCAAAGTGTTCTGCTTATATACCGCCCAATACCACTTTAAGTAGTCTCTGGGTGGTTTACAAATTTTAATTACAGTGTGCAGGCTACACATTGCCCCCCCCCCCAGCAAGCTGGGTACTCATTTTACCAACCTCGGAAGGATGGAAGGCTGAGTGAACCTTGAGCCTGCTACCAGGGATTGAACCCCAGGTCATGAGCACAGTTTTACCTGCAGTACAGGCATTTAACCACTGCGCCACAAGGGAAGTAAGTTGCTTAAGAGTTTGTAACTGTTGTAAATCAGTCAGGGATCAGCTGACTGCAACGTGTAATCAACTGAGTAGATAGTGGTTAGCAAGTGTGGGTAACACTTGATCACTTCATCCCAATCTCCTGATGATGATCCATGCTGCTACACGTCTCTGCTAAAGAACTCTGTGACTGCAAGAAGGAATGCTGAAGAAAGCTGTTTATGTTATATTGTTATTTTGCCAAGTTATTCTTTGTAAATAAAACTCTGCTAAAAAACCATAACAGTATGTTAATATGAAACTAGAAATACAGTATTTACAGCAGGTTTCTTGCTTTGTTAAAGTCATACGTATATTACAAATGACTGTCTAACTTATTCACTCTTAGCAGGGAACCCTATGAGATTTTAAAAGAGTTTATTCTGTGTATGTTTGGTGGAATTAATCTCATAGACAGACCGTGCTCAGAATGCCCACGAAGCCATTGGGGGGGGGGGACAAACCAGACAAAGTGATACAAATCTAATATAGTTTATACTACACCTGTAAAACAATTATTAAATAACGATCAAATCCTGATTTTCTTTAGAACTTTAAAAGATTTTTAAAAGCATCAAAGCCATTATGTTTTAAAAAGAAAACCATAAAGAAACTACTACTACTACTACTACTACTACTACTACTACTACTACTACTATTATTATTATTTATTATTATTATTATTATTATTATTATTATTATTATTTATTATTATTATTATTATTATTATTACAGTCATGACTGACTCTTCCTGATCCCATGTCCATGGAGTTTTCTTGGCAAGAATACTGAAGTAGTTTGCCAGTTGCTACTCCAGGTGCCTATAGCACCTGGTATTCCCTGGTGGTCACCCATCCAAGTACTAGCTTACCCTCCACCTAAAAAACACAAAGTCTCTTCCTGTAGTACATTTTGTGATTCTGTTTCTTTTTGACTTGTCTCAAATAACTGAAAATGAATATTGTTACTTAATTGTTCAGATTATGGCCCAAATCCTGTTATTTAGTCCAATAAATTCCACTAGAGTAGGCCGACAGCATGCTACTTACTACTATTGCAAATGGGTGAAATAATATGAATGGTACCTAGGAAGCAGACAGAGCAACAGAGATAGGTGAAGTAGGAACTCCCAATTCATATAGCTTTCTGTCACACCACTTCTATTTCTGAAATCCAGTTGTTAATGGGACCTAAGGGATTTTTCATATTTAAATTAGTATTCTAAAATAAGAGCTAAAGTAAGGGGTGTGTTACTGAAACTCCATCAAAATCCATGGGGCATACCTCTAGAAAAATATATATTTAAGATGGAGGAATTAATGTGAAATATATTTTCCCATAGAAAACTAACTTGGGGGAAAGGGTGCGCCACTCTCTGGTAATTCTTCCTGGTGCTGGCTGGGTGAAATCTTGAGAACAGCTTGGCCTTTCTTGGAACAACCAGAAAACGGAGCTCATTTGTTTCTAGCAGGCCTGACAGTAGCGCCAAAAGTACTGTAATATCTATTCATTCTCCCACACACATCTCCAAAAAAGATGCACAAGGCGTATTTGCAAGAAGGTTCAGATTGAGGAGCAGGGGTGTGGAGAGGGAGCCGTTCTGTCTCACCCTCTGCGTAGCAAATGGCTCCAGCAATACAACAGAACGGTACAAAACATAGCATAACTACTAATTGTTATTGGTTGGCAAATCCTATATGTACCATATTCTACCAAGAAGTGGGTACATTGATATGTGTATTTTGAAAACATTCAGGTCCAATCTATAATTCTCCAAGGGAGATATGCTGAACTTTATGATGTCTGACTGCTAAGCTTCTATAATCACATTTTGTTCCTTAAAAGCAGTTTAGTTCCCTTTTGTCCAAGACAGTTCTCTATAAAGTAGTAAGGACAAGAGCTCAAATTACTTTATACCTGAACAGGCAGCTAGAGCATTATAGACTCATGTTTTCTCTTAGGTTAAATCTGTCCAGGTCCTGCTACTTAAAATAGTTTATGAGAAATTCCAAGGATTATTGGATATAGAAATTAAGCTATGACTCTTCTGAACATTCTCAAAGAGAACTCTCTCTTTTCAAAACATGCCTCTACTGTACAAGTCATCCTATAACACAGTGAGGCTTTTCATCTCCATTTAAGGTCCTCACAAGCCTTAAATTAGGAACACAGAAAGGTCCCTGAATTTAAGATCATTAGTCCATCTCATTCAGTATCATGAATTCTGCTGACTAGCAAAGATTCTACAGGATTCAGTCTTGAATTTTCACTTTGATCTGTGGTATACCCTCATTATTCTCTTATCATCCACTCTTATCATTCAACTACAGTAGGACCCCCGTATCCACGGGGGATTGTTTCCCAGCCACCCCACAGATAATGAAATCCACGGATAGTGTGAACGCTCTTATCTGAGGGTGTCAGGGGTGAAAGCAGTGGGAGAGTCCACCAGCACCCAGGAGACCCACGCTATGACACTGCACCATCTCCACCAAATCCTCTACCGACCTTGTGGGTGGAATGCCCCGGGCTGGGCTCTCCCAGGCCGCACAACCGCTTCTTCTCTTACCTCTGCTGCCACTCTTGCAGGCGGACGGCCGGGCTCTCCTAAGCCACATGGCCTCCTCTGCTGCCACCACTGCTAGTGTCCCAGGTGGGCACTCCTAGGTGGCACAGCCTCGGCAGCTGCAGCTGCTGTACTGCCTGAGCCAGGCCCAGCCCTTTGCACTGTCACTCGCATTTGTGGATAACTGAATCCGTGAATGGTGAATCAGTGGATACAAGGGTGCTGCTGTAGTTACTAGGCATGATCCTGCTTAGGTCCCCAGTTCAGGTGATATAGGCTGTGTTCAGGACAGTAGATAGAAAAACTAAATTATCATCTTCATATGCCACCCTTACTCATAAAAATATGCCTACTTATTAAAAATCTGGCCAGAAGGATCTCACAAGAGGTTTTAAAAAGAGGAATGGAAGGCCTCAGCTTGAGAAGAGAAACTGAACAGTGTTCTCATGATATGGAGGCAGTAAAGCAGAGGAGGACTGATCCTCACACTTGCATCTGGAATGCTGAGGCCTGCTGTGTATATGATTTAGGTGAAATACTGGATGTTTGCTAAAACTGAAATGTACTAAAATACTGTAGTTGAATGTCATCCATTTATTTCTTTTTGTTCTACTTATCTTCCTTTCCATCCATATTATTGAAGAGGAAGCTGAAAGACTTCAGCTGCATTGGGGGTTTTGGTTTCTGTTTTGTTGTGTTTAACTTTTCTATACTATTATTTGTTTGCTATCTTTTGGAAAATAATTTATTTGGAGTTGAGACATGCACTAAAAGTACTGACTTCAGAACCTTCAGAAGCTTTCCACAAGATCAAGGACCCCTGCCTCAGGAATTCTACATTTCTGAAGTTTCCAGTAAGTTTCAGAGAAACAGAAACACAGTATGCACAGATATTTGAAATACTAATGCCTGGAGCGGTGCATTACTGTAAAATAGGCATGCTAACACACTTCAGTTGATTAGAGAAAATGCACATAAGATGTGTACATTACTAAAAATGTGTCCAGAAATACATACTTTGGGGAAAATGTATGTGAAATATGTGTATGAATTTTATAAATGAATTAAAAAAACATAACCTTTCTATCAGATATACTTTGATTTGGATTCCTGCATTGAGCAGGAACTTAATAGTCTCATAGGCCCCTTCCAACTCCATTATTCTGTGATTCTATGCTTCAGAGGTCCCACAACCTGCTACAGAAAGAGGATAAGTAAGAATGCAGAAGTGGTGGTAGTTCAGGGCAACATAAAACACCGAGTATTTTTCACATCCCTAGTTGGTAATTTACAAATACAAAATCAGTCAATCAAAAATCAAAATGAAAAAAAAATCCTAAAATTATCTATTGGACAGTAGGGCCAATGGGGTCCTTTATCTTGATCTGTGTTTTTGTTTTTATTTACCATCGATCATCACTCTTCACTGTGCTTTCTTGTGTCAGATGGAAGTGAAGAATGGGTATTGCGTGCACGTCCTAGCATACAACAGCAAGGCAGTTTCTTACCTGACCTTGTCAGGGGCAACCAACTTGGAGTGGATGGTATTCTTGGACATAAAGTTTCTTAGGTGGAGTCAGAACAAGGAGTGCAGTCTGAGAGCTATTCTCATTTTGGGCACAGGGAGAATGAGAGAGAAGATGCTCTGTCCAGGGGGGAAAACCTATGGGAGGAAGCAATGGTGAACAACATTTGACAGGTAGTGTCATTTTAGGGTGGGATTCCCAAATTAGACCATGGTCATAATTAGGGAAGCAAATGGTTAACGACTGAATGTTGAGAATGTCACATGAACCCAAGACATCTTTTTTTTTTGTAAATAATATGTTGGTGATATAACATAAGAGCAAAGAGGGTGACTGTTTTAAATCAGTGAACCTTCCCAATATTTAACAGGCTAGCTTTGTTTTAAGAACTCATCATTTCCATATGCTTTTGGTTTTTTCTTTAAATATGAAACCATGAATAATATGCACCAGGAAGCTCAGCCTTAGTCAAAACCCACAGTTTTCTCTTGTCTGAAAACCATGACTAGGCCTGGGATTTAGAAATAACTATTTTCACCAAATTCTGAATTAAAATTATTGGTAATGATAATGGTGAAATTATTTCTTAATCCTTTTATATTACCAGAGAAAAGGGGACACCCACGTTTGTAAACTAGCTAGAACTTATATATAATATCTCTTCTCCAATCTTATACTAATTCAAAATGAGTTTAACTGTCTTGGTCCCCCATCACAACACTTAAGGAACCCTGGGAATAGCTGATTAATTAAATTGCTGGGACTTGGCTATTACAGAGCCTTAATATCATAGCTTGTTTCTCCCCTAATACAGAGACACTTTCATGTCCTACGGGGTTCATTTACATTGTCTCTTTGATCAGTTAAATAGTAACTGTCAATCCATCCTTGAATCATTACCCTAAGCATATTCTATAAAAGTATAGGATTTTATATAAATAAGTAATGGACAGTGACATGACTTAGTTGCAGTGAGCATTTATAGATCTGATTGATCTCAACAGGAGAAACTTTAGCTATTCAATCAAAATAAATTGAATTTTAAAAATATTTAACTTCAGGGTGATATTCAATACTATTTGCATAATATGGCCAGGAAGATGATCCAGTGAATGTTCTGGATTCTCTTTCTGCTCTGAATGTTCAGTTGCTAGTTTTAGGCCTAGCAAAACAAATCCTCAGTTACATAAATGAGATTCCTTTAGAAATTAGGAAAGCATATCTAAGAAAGTGGCAGTGTACACTTTATGCCATCAGGCTGTTCTACCCATGAGGCTGATGAGGCACTGCTCTGTTTCTGGTGCTGGTGACTTGACTTGCTCTGAACATGAAGAAGCTCTCTAGTACTTTATTCCTGCAGTTGGGAAATTTCAAATATGAACTTGAGCTTACTAATTAAAAAAATAGTTATTTTATACCTCTTCCCATTTGATCAAAATCTCATTTCATTTGAGGGGGAAACTGGAAGAAACTTCACATTTTTAAATTCTGGGACTGGTTACTTTTGTTATCCCGGTTTACTAGGAAATTTATAATTATCATTTCTGAACATTCATGATACTTTTAATCAGTTGTTTGTTTCAGTCTCTTCTATTCACGGGGAAGGATTATTTCCTACAAAGTGCTTTCCAAAATAGAGAAGAACCGCTTATGGAAAAACACAGAATTCCAGGCACACCTTGAAGGGCCCTAGAGCATGCCATGAATGTTTTATTTCAGCTCTGAGTTAACTGATAATCTCCTTTTTAAGAATCTATGAATAAACTTTATATAGATGGATGAGGATGTGGGGTATATGGTGATCTTTTGAAATTATTGAGAAATATTTATTCAGCATTACTAGAAATATAAATATTTGATAAAGGGGCTGATCTGCAGATTCTGCTATCTTACTTTACTGGAACAGTGCTGCTGGTGCTATCAGAGATGGAGACTTGAATTGTGTGACTTGCTATCAAGCTGTACTTAAGTCAGAGCAGTGACTTTAGCACAATTTGGGCTTGACTCATGTCTGTGTTTTTTAAATGACTTGGACTTAACTTGCAGGGCATTTTTTTCCAAGTCAAGTAGTTATTGTTTTAATTTTTAAAAAATCTTGCTTCACATATCTTTGAAGATACTCTGTTTTTATGCCTGGAATCCTGCAGTGGGATATCACACTAAAGAAACTGCTTCCAGTTCATGCATGGCTACACCTCCCTTGCCTAGGCTCTCTCTCTCTCTCTCTCTCTCTCTCTCTCTCTCTCCAGGGCAATTTCCTTCTGTCTGCAGACTGTTAAATAGAGGAGTCCAGCCTGAAAATGGACCTGTTTAAAAGATACATAAAAAGTGGGTGGTTCACAAACCTCAGGCCAGCACACTCACACTCTCTACCCAGATGCCACACACTCCTCTGAAAGCTTGCTTTTCATAGGGACCTGAGACCTGGCCCTGGGCCTTGGGACTCCTGACTTCGCCCAAAGACTTGAGATTGGACTGAAGTCTTGGTAGAAAAGACTTGCCAACATCCCTGGCTATTATCCAAACCTTAAAAATAAATGTCAGAGGAAACTATCACAAGTTTTTAATGGGAAATTTAAGATATCTTCTATTCAAGCTCGCTCCTTTAAAAGTAAATGTTGGAGAATAGTACAGTATAACAGTACTGTAGTTTTTAATGTAAAATTTAAGGTATTCTTTTAGATATGACACAGCAAAAGCTAGACTGCCCAACATAGTAATGAATTCCAGACAAATAGCCAGGTTTAGCTGTTGAGCATAAATAACAAAGTGTCGTGTAGCAAAAATGAGCAGAGCAGGATGAATATTGGATGCTAGACCAGTATAATGAGCCATTTAGGTCAGGGGCAACTTGCAGCTGTCTCTTGATGCTGCTCAAAAGCAATTCCTCACTATTAGCCCTGTTTAGGGACAAGGAGAGTTCAATGTAACACATGGAAAGCCCTATACCCCTGTTGTACAGGCTTTGGCTTTGGCAGCTCAGCTAGTACTGCAGAAGCAGGATGAGAGTGAGGAAGAGAGGGCACTATACAGCATTTCCATGATCTTTTTGTGAGCCACAAATGGTAAATTATTGGGAAAATGGGAGGGCTGAGGTTAGGAAAGATAAATAATATTTTGTACTTCTGCATTAGAGACGGGCACAAAATGTTTCATTTCATTTCTCCATTCATTTTATTTTGTTACTAGCTAATGTGGCATTTACCCCTTGGTGAGGAATAATTCATGAGAAGTGTCTGTATTGATTGGTTAGTTGTTGGCCAATGGGGGAGTCTGGGGGAGTTCCCTGAAGGGATTTAAGGCTCATCCCAACACTGAATTAGTCAGATAGGGACTGACACTGTCAGAGAGAAGGTCAGATACAGACCTACATGGAGAAAAGATAGATGGGGTCTGTCTGTAAGACTTATATTTACTAGAGAGAGAAGAGATAGGATTTAGAACTTCTGTGAGGAAAACTAAGTGGTGAGTGTCTGAAAATTTAAGAACTGGGTATGCAGGTCATCAGCATAGTCTATAACATAACTTTAGTGTGACTGAGTTATAGTCTTACTTTTTATTGTACCTAAACATGTTACCCTTGATGCTCTTAATTATACTTTGTAATATATAAACTTATTTTATTTTATTCAATTTTTAACCAGTCTGAAAGCACTAATATAATAGAGAAACTTGTTGATGGCAGCAAAAGAGAAAAATTAGAAGTGGTACTGGTCAATAGCCCATGAAAGGGCCAGAGGCAAAGGACGGGAATGCTACAACAAATTTTTAAAATAATTTTCAGAACAAGACAAAACAATTCATTACTCTATATATTGACTCCCCTGCATCCTATAGGCACCAATTTTGGGGGTAGCTTCTTTAGACTCTTCCTCTTAAGCCCGCCCAAACTTGGAAAGGTTTGGGTTTCAGAAGACTGAGTTATTAAACTCCAAAGTGGGTCCCCCCTGGAGAAAATCATTTAATTATTAAGGAAAGTGCTGAATCACTCCCCCGCAGGGGAAGCAATTAAGTACTTCTGAAACAATTACAAATTATTTTCTCCTAGAGGGACACATTTTGGAGTTTAATAACTCAGCCCCCTGAACCCCAAACCTCTCCAAATTTGGGGGGGGGGTTAAAGGAAAGTGTCCAAAGAAGCTACCCACCAAATTTGGTTTCTCTAGGATCAATTGTTTAGTTTCTTGAGGAAAAAATGATGTTTTTGTTTCATTTCATAACAACATGGATCCTACCATTTCTTTTTGTAACAAAATGATTTGTTATGTAATGAAATGCTAAAACAGCATTTCGTTCTTCATTTCGTGCCCATCTCTATTCTTTATCTATTGGAATATCCATCCCTTTCTACATCTGTGTCAGACATCAGTCAATTAACAGGTTATAAGCAAACTGAATATCTGATGTGATACAAGCATAAACATCAACAGGTGGTTGGCATTTCATGAAATAGGAAATTCATGTTCACATGCTCTAACTACTGGATGTGTGAAAGGGTTTTTTTTCCCCTTGAAGGAGAAGAAGGAGAAAATGAAAAAGCAGAAGACTTGATGTGGGTGGGCAACTTCAAGTAAGCATGTATCACAACAAGAGGCCTTTACCCTGAAAGAACATATATCTTGTAACATAAAAACCTAGTGAAGGATTTGCAGGTTGTGAGGAGAAAGAAAAGATACTAAACCTAGCTTGTGACTCCAAAGGAAATAAGGAAACAATTCATAATTGACTTTGTTCTTACAGTAGCCTCTGATGAAATTACATTCAGAACATACCTTTCCAATCCTGATGTAGTAATGCGTTACTTGCACTCTCGGAACCAGTTACATTAGAACATGAGAACCTACAGCCTTGCTGGAACAGGCCACAGCCCATCCAGTCCACCATTCTGTCTCACACAGTGGCTCACCATTTGCTTCAGGGTATCCCCAAGCAGATGTCTTCACCTGCTTACGATTCCCTGCAAATGGTATTCAGAGATATCTTGCATATCTCTCCAACCCAGAGGTTGTCCTCAGGCATCCATAGTGATAGCCATTGGTACCCTTTCTTAAAACTGTCAAGGCTGACAGCTGTCACCACTTCTTCTGGCAGGTAATTCTATAGACCAGTGATCCTCTGGGTAAAAAAGTACTTTCTCTTATTTGTTTGAGATCTAGCATCCAAAATTTCATGGAGTGCCCTGTAGTTCTAGTGTCGTGTGATAGGGAAAACAGTTTTTCCTTATCTAATTTGTCCACACTGTGTACTCATATCATACATGAATATGATATATGCTAGCTAGCTTCTGCAAGCCTTGCTTGTAAAAACACTACAGTAGTCCCCTGCTACAACGCGGTTCATATATTACGGTCTCAGTATATCGCAGATTTTTTTCTTGAGAGAAGCAGGATTACAAGCTTTAAGCCCTCTCATGCAACCTCAGCAAACAGATCTTGGTCTTCTGGCACCAGCAGCAGCAGCCCCAGATCTGTTTGCTGAGGTATCAGGAGGAGGTCAAAAACCTCTCTTTGGAAGTGTAGCCAGTAGCAGACGCCAAAGGTCAGTTTGCTGAGATGCCAGGAGGGGTTTAAAAGCCTCTCTCTGGAAGGGCACACCCCTCCAAGGTCAGTTTGCTAAGGCATCTGCATTTTGCGGATTTTCCTTTATCATGGGTGGGTCAGGCACCAAACTCCCACAATAAACAGGGGAGTAATGTACTTTGATAGAAAAGAGTATGCAAAAGCAGTAGCTCTAGCCACTGCCAGAAACAGCAAAAAAGAGTTCCTATGTCAAAACCTTGCAAATCTAATTCCTTGTGTATATATAGCGCCTTCATAAACCAAAGATATATATATATGGCAGGGGCAGAGAGGGGAAAGCAAGAGAGTCAGCTTCCTGCATTCTGCAATGGCCCATAGGGAGCCATATATGCTTCTTTAGGGAGGATGGCCCTCTCTTCTTTTGTGATGATACATGATGCATGTTCTATTGGTGATGTAAAAATGTCCCTTCCCAAGGAAGTGTCCATGCTCAGGCAGGGAAAGGAGAGGTTTTGAGTGGTAAATATATCTATTCAGCCTCTCTCATCTTCTAGCTCTTCAACTGGTTCAAGAGACACTCATTTTGTAAGAAAAGATGCTTAAAAAGAATAGCAGTGGTATGTCAGTTGTGTATGAATGTCAGCTGTGAAGTCAGTTCTAGGAGTGGACACTCTGAGACCTCTTTTTGGACCATTCCTCTGAAATAACTGATTGTTACCAAGCTAGGTATTTCATCAAAATTGCAGTGACCTCTATTTTCTTTCTAGATACTGTACAATACATTTCTGTAAGCAACAGAAACAGGCCATTTCAGGGAGTTCTTAACATAATGTCTTATTTTATTTTATTTTATTTTATTTTATTTTATTTATTTATTTATTTATTTACCCATTTTTCTGTGTGTCCCAATTTAGTTACCATATTTTTCACTCCATAAGACACACCTGACCATAAGGCACACCTAGTTTTCAGAAGAGGGAAACAAGAAAAAAATTTTAGCCTAAGGTTTCATGGCAGGGGAATACTGGCAGCAAAGGGGGAGGGAAAGGCTCCATGGAGGAGACCTCCTTGCAAATGAAGTGAATTTTGACTTGGGAATCCTGGCTGCAGAAGGGAAGGGGTGGGGAGAGGCTCCCTGGAGGAAGCCTCTTTGCAAAGGAGGTGATTGGGATTGGGGAATCCAAGCTGAAAAGGGGGAGGGTTGTGAACAATGTAATTGGAACTGTGGAATCCTGGCTGCAAAAGGGGAGAGTTGGAAAAGGAGATGATTTGTACTGGAGAATCCAGGCTGCAAAAGGGGAGGCTTGCAAACAAGGTGATTGGGAAAGGGGAATCCAGACTTCAAAAGGGGATGGTTTCAAACGATGTGATTGGAACTATGGAATCCAGGCTGCAAAAGGGGGCCAGAAGTTGCATGGAGGAGACTTCTTTGCAAGCAAGGTGATTTTTGACTGGGGAAATCTGGCTGCAGCAGGAAACGGGAGAGGCTTAGTGCAGGTAACTTCTCTCTAAATGAAAATCTGTGATATATACTGTATGTAGTGGGGACTACTGTATTCGCTCTATAAAACTCACAGACAATTCCCCCTACTTTTGAGGGGGGCATCGTATAGAGCAAAAAATACAGTACTTAAATCACAATCTTCGACTGAGAAGACAAGGCATGTGTTCCGTCACCCACATATGAATATTCTCTTCAGGTTTTAGCCTAAGGTGCAGTCACCTGATATTTTCTACAGCCAAAATTCATTGGTAACATACTGTCTTCACAACAACATTCTACTAGAATAAATAGGTATTACAACTCAGTAAATGAGTGTAGGAAATTGATTGATTGTATTTATAAGGAAACAAGAGATAGGCAGTTACTTCCTCAGACTACAGTGAAAAGAATTCCTCAGTCATCAAGATAATAGACTATTCTGGATGAGAAATTCTGGATGGTATAATAAATAAATAATTAAATAAATAAATAAATAAATAAATAAATAATCATACATACATACATACATACATACATACATACATACATACATACATACATACATACATACATACATACATAGAAATGCTCAAGCTCTGCTATGAATTTAATCCCCACCACAGTATGGCTCATAGAAGGGGAAACAAAATACCAGGTGATTGTGACAGGGGTTGGAAAGAAGATGACAGACTGCGTTGGCATTAACAAATGTGTTTCTCTGTGTGTGTGTGTCTGTGTGTGTGTGTGTGTCACTGTGGTGTTTATTTTAATAATTTATTACAATTAAAATATTTTATCCCACCTTTCTCCTTTACATACTGTGTGTGAATATATAAAATAAAAATTAAAAATGGCAAATAATGCTAAACTAGAATATTTTCTACTCATAATAAAATATTTGATCCATATCTTTGAATGAACTGGCATCTTGGGTCTTCCCTGATTTTTATAATGTACCTTCACATTCCCCTGCAGTTTTCTCTGAACATGAAATGAGAAAGTATCACTCAAAGCACATTCCTGTCATATTCCCGTGGATTTGTAGGTGGTTTTTGCCATTTAAAAATCTAATGCCAAAAGCAACTACCATCTCATGAGAATATCACCTGAAGCCTTTGAATAAGGTGAAACACAATTCTTTTTTATACTCCTTTGCACCAGTCGTATGCACAGCTGGGGCTCCCATGGTTCTCTCCCACTTTTTGCCAAAAGCAACACTTTGGGTAGGATTGGGTGCGATACTGGCCCAAGGACCTCAAGTAAACCTTGTGAGTAAGGTAGGATATGAAATTTGGTCACATGTTCCAAGTCCAAACAAATCATTACACAATACAGGCTCCCTGAGCTTACAGGTTACCATAAAAATGTTGCCAACAACGAAGCATACTGGTAGAAAAACAATTTGATTCCTCAAAAACAAAATCCCTTCAAATTATCAATATAAAATATTGTGTGTATGTATCCATACAAATGAACGAAAATGGTCTAATATTGCTACACAATCTTTTGCCCACATTGTCAGCAGGAAAAAGGATACCAAGCTTTACATAGTGAAGGGTGTCCTGAATGTTGACATCAACAACGGCAGCATTGAAGATAATTTACAGGATGCCCTCTTCTGCTCATCATCATTCAAAAAGGGATACCAAGCAAGGGAAAATTCCAGAAACCAATTCTTCTTCTTCTTCTTCTTCTTCTTCTTCTTCTTCTTCTTCTTCTTCTTCTTCTTCTTCTTCTTCTTCTTCTTCAAAACTCATTTATTTTTCACAAAGTGCCAATATACAGTGGTACCCTGGGTTACAAATGCTTTACCCTTCAGGAAAGCGAGGATCAAAGAGCAGTCTTTTGAATCTTCCCTCACTGAGCCTGTGGAAAATTCAAAAATCTGCTCTTCACTCCTCACTTCCCTGGAGGGAAGTATGGGGTGCAACCCTTCAGGAAAGTGAGGATTGAACAGCAGGCTTTTGAATTTCCCACAGCTTCAGAACCCTCACTGTGGCCATGGGAAATTCTCAAAGAGTAGCACCCCATCTGCCTCTCTGCCCTGAGCATTGGGAAAGCCAGAGGGGAGTGGTGGTGGCTTGTGGGCTCATTTGCAGCCCTAGTTTATTCTCCAGCCATGCCACTCTGGCTGTGGCCGGAGAGAGTAAACTGAGGCTCCAAATGAGCCCACAAACTGTGGCCTCTCCTTCACCCAGCTCTCTTCACAGAGCTGTTTTGGCAGTCTTGAAACGGCTCCATGCAGAGAGCCAGGCGAAGGAGGGCAGCAGTTTGTGGGTTCCTTCATAGCCCCAGTTTATTCTCCAGCCATGTTGCTTTTGGGATGCCCAGAGTGCCATGGCTGAAGAGTAAACTAGGATTATGAACGAGCCCACAAGCTGCGGCCTCTCCTTCTCCTGGGTCTCTGCATAGAGCGCTGTGCCATGCTCTGAGCGGAGAAGGAATTGCTGTGGCTGTGAGGGGGCGATGCTGTGTGCCCACAGAAAGGGCTCTGCATGCCACTTTTGGAACCCATGCCATAGATTCACCAACACTGCTGTAGACCATCTTGACTACTACTATTGGTGATGTCAATATTCATGCTGCCTATTGCAGTGTAAAGCTTGGAATGTTGTTGTTTTTTCTGCTGACAAACATGGCAAGATAATGTGCAGCGATATGGGGCCAGTTCCTAGCTTTTTTGAATCATAAATAGAGAAGCATAATATCCCACATTCATAAATCACAGGTGTGTTGTTTTTAAGCAATAAATTTTCTGGCTTTATATAACAGAATTTTAATTCTACATACATTACACCCAAATTCCTAAATAGACATCCTTCATGTAGCATTACCCAGTGCGAGAGAAACCCAGAAGATGAACACATTATCTGTTCTATGGTTCCCAAAAATAATTGCAAGAACTGTTTTGGACATAATAAAATGGTGAAGCAAAGGTGTGAGTAAGTACCATACACACAATGGAGAAATATATATATGCTTTAATTTCTGATGTAAATGAACACACACACACACACACACACACACACACACACACACACACACACACACACACACACACACACACACACACACACACACACACACACACACACACACACCAAATGCAGAATAGAAAACTATTTTCCATTTTCCAAACCATTTCCTTGGGGCTGGCAAGCTGAGGAAGAAAAGCTGTATCATACCGAAAACTCTATGGATATGTTGTGTGCATGTTTTTCAAAATATGCCCACAGTTTTGATTTTTTTAAAAGAAAGCAAAAAAGCAAAGTGTTCTGCTTATATATCGCCCCATACCACTACAAGTAGTCTCTGGGCGGTTTACAATTTTAATTACAGTGTGCAGGCTACACATTGCCCCCCCCCAGCAAGCTGGGTACTCATTTTACCGACCTCGGAAGGATGGAAGGCTGAGTGAACCTTGAGCCTGCTACCTGGGATTGAGCCCCAGGTCGTGAGCACAGTTTTACCTGCAGGACAGGCATTTAACCACTGCGCCATGAGGCTCCTGCTATTTTTTTTTTACTAGCACTGACCAGTTGGAGTTCAGGGACCTGGCAAATCAGTGGGGAAACTGGGGGATTTTTCAACTTTTTCGGCCCCGTGAAGCCCCTTGTGCCAGCTGATTGGCACCTGGGGTGGCAAATAAATAAATAAAATAAAACTTAATATCCCACACTTTCCCAGCGCTCAATCAGGTGAGGGAAACTGGGGGATTTTAAAACTTTTTTGACATCTGAAGCCCCGCATGCCAGCTGATCAGCGCTTGCGGCAGCAAAAGAAGTTTAATGATCCCGCCCTTTCCCCGCATCTCATCAGGAGGGGGAAAGTGTGGCATTTTAAAACTTTTTTGTGGTGCGAAACCCCATGTGCCCGCTGATTGGCGCTTGGGGCAGCAAAAAAAGTTTTTAAAGCCCCCACTTTCCCCCACCCAATTGGGCACATTAGGGCAAAATTGTGGTCCTTTCCCCATAGGAATGTGCTGCTTCAATGCATTCATATGGAAAAATGAAACACGAAACAGAACAAAACAAAAATTTCCATTTTGTTTTGTTTCATTTTTCTTTGATGAGTCATTTTGTTTTTGTTTCATTTGGGGACAAAACAAAAAACAAAAACAAAATAAAACATCATCCCGTGCCCATCTCTAGATACCACACAACAGAATTACTTAATAGCACATAATATATTTGGAGTTTTATTCTTGATTAATAAACAAGACCAGCGGCATGACTGAAATGATGAGAGAATAGAGGCACCAAGACTTTGCTATCATCTTGTAAGATTAGCTCTCGCCACAAAACAAAAACCAGTAAGTTCACAGTTTAAATGCTACATATTCTTTTTTAGATATCTTAATTTTTGGCTGCCTTGATTACTTCTAAACTGTTCTCTTTCAAAATAAGCAAGATTAGTATCTTCTATTTATATGGCCTATTTTAAATATGGGGACATTTAGGGTCAACTTTTTCTAAATGGAGAGAAAACAGTTCTATTATTTAAAACTGTAACTTGAAAACCTTTTGCCCAATCTTCCCCAAATTTGGCACAGAGTAGGAGTGGAGTGTCTATAATTGTGCCCAATTTTGGGCTAATCATGAGTCATCTTCAAAGTTTGGGGTCTCCCTTTTTCAGAATTGCCCTGTAGAATGTTGATTTGCTCTGCTGGACAATATTAATTATTGCAGACCGATGAAGCTGTTTGGATGAACAGTGAAACGTTTCTATCTCTCAAAAAAGAAGTCCAGAAGCCATGACTCAACTTCCAGATGCAGGTATTAATGTTCATTACTTGTTCAATATGGGAAAGTTCATATTTATTTAGTTATTATGTAAATATGGCTATTTACTAATAATTTGCACAACATGCAGTTTGGGCTTTGCATTGAAGAAACAGAATATGGAAACCCTACAGCACAACACTGACTTTATTTTTTGGCATAAGTCAGTGTCTATAAATCTGATTTTTTTATGGCAAACCCCACCATGTTGCTTGACTATTACTCTGACACAACTGGACAGGGATTTTCTAAAGCCTCTCCCTTTTGTGTTCCTTTCCCACTGCTTTCACTGTGATGAAAGAAAGGAAGGAAGGAAGGAAGGAAGGAAGGAAGGAAGGAAGGAAGGAAGGAAGGAAGGAAGGAAGGAAGGAAGGAAGGAAAATATTTAGACAAGGACCGGCCCCTGGACTGGCGTAGTCACACCAGCATACAGTTGGGGACATTCCAGCCAGCCCCAGCATGACTTTGACTGCTCTACAACTAAATACAGTACTAAAAAAATGCTAATTTACAGAAGAGGATTCCAGCACAATAACAAAGGTTGGTGCAGATTATTTTCATAACTTCTATTCATGATGACAACGTCTAAATGAGGAACAAACAAAATGTCAAGCTGAAGAAATTTCCTTAAAGAGTAGTAAGCATATGGAAGGAGCTGCTTAGTAAGGCCAGTGAATCAGAGGCCATAAATAAGCTTATGAGACAGCTAGACATTTTTAGAGAAAGAGAAGGAAGAGGCTTCCTATGGAGAGCTGGGGTGGAGATAACTTAAAGGGGACATGCTTGCTTATTGCACGAGACTTTCTGTCCCAATGATTATGCTTCCTTTTCTAAAAGCCTGTTCTCCTTCAGGCCACCTGCCAAGATTTATCAAAGCAC
This sequence comes from Phrynocephalus forsythii, assembly GCA_029282475.1. Taxonomy (NCBI): domain Eukaryota; kingdom Metazoa; phylum Chordata; class Lepidosauria; order Squamata; family Agamidae; genus Phrynocephalus; species Phrynocephalus forsythii. The sequence continues at coordinate 132,907,894 of JAPFRF010000008.1, read as the reverse complement.
CCTCATTTTTCATTCTCCTTTCTCTGTTTACTATATACTAAAAAAGTCCAGCATGGAACAAATATTGCATCTGTGGAATTCTTTTTCTAAGCAGCAGCAGCAGATATTCTCAGCCTTTCATCTTCCATTATTCCCTCTCATTCAATGCAAGCCATGTCAAGTTTGATGGAAATAGGGAAAACGTTAGTTTATCTGGGATATACAAAGACTTAAACCATCATACATATAAGCATTCCTAGGCATCTCGAGCCCAGTCAGAAATTTGCATTTATGGTTCATTTTCCTGCAGTATACATTCCTTTAAATGATATGCTTCATCAACCAACTCCCATCTAATCTATTGGAATTTGTATAATCACTACCACAAAGCCTTAGCATTTTGCAACTATATACAGATTCACATCTTTGAACTAGCCAGCTTTGAAAAGTAAGTCTCATTACGCAAGACCTAAGGAATCTATCAGTTTGCTGACACTTCTTTTCCCTTGATGATATCTTAAACCAATGTAAGCATATTTTGCCATTATAAATAGGCAAGGCAAGAGAAAGCTAGAGTGGCATAACATTCTGCTCAAAAATATTCTGATGCTCACTCTCCTTTTGTGAGAGTCATTGTAAATGTCTTCACCCATTGTGAACAATCCAGGGTTACACAGAATCACTGTTTTTACCATTTTTGGCCTTGTATAAAACATATTCTAGAAGACATCTCATAATTTCCAGGCAGATATTTATGGGTAGAATAGAGACTGCCAAGGATTACCAGTTAAAGTGTTCAGGTTAGATGGGGGGGGGATCTGACTCCAGTCCAAATTCAGCTATGAGGTTCATCGGTGACTCTTCTGCGTCACTATCAGCTTAACGTAGGTCACAGAGGAATTGTACTATTAGGGGTCTTAATAGCAGTTTCTTTGAGGAAGGGCGGGCTAGAAATATAAGAAACAAAAGTAAGGTCTAAAGTTTAGAGTTTATGTAGAGTTGTTCAGTACTGATTCAGGACTGATGATGAACAATAACAGGGGCAAAGGGGGAAGTAAAACGCTCCTTATTCACTTGGCAGCAAAATCTGAAGATCTTTCTAAACCTTCTCTCAAAATTTCTATAGCTGCTTCAATTACAGTTATTCCATAGCAGCATAATCTAGGTTAATAAAATTTTAGAAATCTCTAGGTTAATAAAATTTTAGAAATCTTTAGAAATCATCTATACTATACAAAGTAGCTGCATGTTGGAAGAGGCTTTACAGGAAGAGAGAGAAAAAAACTAATACTGCATTTCATTGTCCAGCTACAGCAGCGAGTCAGTCTCATAAAATGGATAAGGGAATCACCTCTTTGCCATTTATTACCTAGAAAGGAAGTTATGAGCAAGCTTTTCTTGTAGATGTAACACAGAAAAAAGAACTGGAATGTAACATCCTACCTATTGCACACAGAAAAACAAACAACCATACTGCATTGTTGAACTGATCCAGAAAATGAAACCAAATGAACATTTGCTGATGAATGTAGTTCAGCTTTGACTTTGATGGAAGCCAAAATCTAGTCCTAATTCATCATCAATTAATAGAAAGCTTATAGAGTAATGTATTTCCGCCTAATTATACATATAGCTTCTCATTAATAATGACTTAATTAATCAATTTTTCAAACATCCTGAATGATGTGAATCATTTTCCACAGCAAAAGCTGAAATGACTAACAGAGATGAGAGAGTGAATTCAAAATAATCCCCCTCAGTCTCTGGAAGAGTGCAAGCAAACTGTACAACACAGGGACACACACAACATATACACAGCTGGTGTACTCAGTTTAGCTTCCACTGAAAGGAAATGGTAGGCTTCTTTTGAAATAAATAGCACTTGCAGTTAGCAAAAGGGAACATAAATCAAATCAGGCCCAGATTTCAATAGAACAAAGCTGTTTATTCTCTTGAAATAGGAATCAGTTGAGAATAGTCACGGTTCTGCTTCAAGTCACCCCAGCAGTGCCACAGGCACCAATTAGAAAGTTTGCCTATCATGTAAGACAGAGACGCAAATGGTATGAGTGACTACCTAATAGCCAAATTATAGATCAAGGAAAAACTGAACACAGTCACCACAGATTCCAAATCATGTCGCTTAGCACCCTAAATTGCTCTAGAGTAGGCCATCAAATCAGTGGGGCAATAGTACAGTCAAAACTCTGACCATGGTTAGCCTTTGATTCTGCCAGCCATCTAGAGGTTCAATCAGCCTTCCATCCTTCAGAGTAAGTAAAATGAGTACCCAGCTCACTGGGATGGGGGGGGGAGAGGGTAAATATGTAGCTTATACAGTGTACTTAAAAAACATAAACCATCCTGATAGTGTTTTATGAGGGGGTATAAAAGCAGAATATTTTGCTTTGCTTTGGTGAATCATCTTTTCTGTGAGTTCCATTAATTCAATGGGCCTACCCAGAATATGGCATACAACAGGCAAATTTCAGGGTTCTTTGAGGCAAGGCAGTAAGAAAAATTCCTCGAGGATACAATATTTTAAAACAATTGCAATGGAGCACATAGAGAACACCAGTCAGAATGTACAGAGAGTGGGCACAAGAAAATGCATAGCTACGTCAACCATTTGCTAGTCTATCTCAATCACAGTTATCTGAAGCCATTCATTTGAATGAACTTTCCTCCAAGTTAATATTCCTGGAGTTCTAACCTGTTCCTTATATTAGATAATAAAATCAAGCCTGCAAGCAAAACTACAAAGTGGCTCTTCACTGGACTACCTGTGGATCCTGTATAGTAACAAGAGTAAATGGGAATTAATTATCACAATGTGCGTCATTCTTAAGGCCACAATTTGTTGTTTTGTTTTGGCCTGGTTATAATGCAAATGCTCTCCACTACAAGAACACTCTAGTATCAGAATGAAGTAATTAGGCAAGCAATATCCGAGCTATGTGTTTAGAAAGTATTAAACAAAACCATTTGGCTCCAAATGCCTTAAGGCATAAGAATAGTAAATTGTGTTCTTCTAGTAATTCCCAGGAGCAAATATCAGATGTGAAGGGACTTGAGGAGACATTTAACATTTGTCCAAAAGCTTGGATAGCAGTTGTTTGATTTTTGACTTTTTGTTTTTCTGTAGCAGCCATATGACCAACTGTGCATTCAAGTATATGACATATGAAACAGTCATATGTGTCTTTGTACCCCAGCTCTGCTATTAATGATTATGGAGTGTTAATCTCTGTTTCTTGGAGTTCAGTTAATTGCTAAAACAAGATAACTATGTGTTCCATCTAAAGTTTTGAATGAGTGTATGTATCTGTGTGTGTGTGTGTGTGTGTGTGTGTGTGTGTGTGTGTGTGTGTGTGTGTGTGTGTGTGTGTGTGTGTGTGTGTGTATGTGCAGAAACATGTACAGTACTTATACATGTACAGTATTTGCACATGTTCATAGAGGAATATATGCACACAGAGACTTTTTTTTGTGTGTGTGTAGCTCAACCACACACAAACACACACAGTCTTCACCCATTTTCCAAACACAAAGAAATGCACCAGATAACATGTTTTTGCTGTGGCCTAAATGGAAGATTTAGTGTTCCCTCTGATAGCATTATCAATTGGCTTGTCTAGCATGATGAAGTGTTTGAACAACAGAAACAGGTTTTTGATCATAGCAGACGTTTCAAGAAATAGTAGCTCCACTCACCTTGTTCAAGCGGCTGGGGTTTGGTTGAAGTCGTTTTCATCTTGAGTGCCTCCCTAACCGACATGTCACAACAGGAGCCTTTGTTTGTATCTTGGTCACTGTCTGCTTGGTCACTATCCCCGTGTCCGCTGTCTCTCAAGCTGGCTCGCTCAGGGTCCTTGAACGTGGAGCTACTGTTATTTGAGCACAGGAAAGAAAGGGAGGGGGGGGGGAGAGAGAGAAGAGAGAGAAAAGAATATGTTAAACTTGTATTTGCTTTGCCTCAATTTGAATTCTACTCTCTGGCAAAGCAATTTTGACAAGAATGCAAATGGGGAAGCCAAGAAAGTTATTTAATAGGCCTTACCTTTGAACAAACTGCTGCCTGCTGCCCATGTAATTGGGCTCTGCGGGAAAATTGTCTGTCTGTGAAAGAAGGAAAAAAAATACATCTAGTTGTACACTGGACAAATCTCCTGCAGAGCAACATGATTTCCTAAAGGAGGAATGATTAATAATTCAAAAAATGCTTCCCCCTCCCCATAATCTTCAGATTTTTGCATTTTAATTAAATTGGAAAATGCTGGTATATAATTATGTACTCAGAACAATTAAGTGTTCTTGGACCATAAATTACCTGGAAAACAAACAAGGAAGATTTACATAAGTGACATGAAAATACGCTTTGCAATTTGATAGGTACTAAGCTCATCTTAACCTTCATATGAAGGCAAGTTCATGTAGCACAGTTTGTTCATAACAGCTTACCAAGGCAAATCACCTATCACTGTTGCAAAATTTTCAGATGTTCTCTGGATAAACATGATGCAGATTTTAAAAAAAGCATTTGCATACTATCTTACATCTTATATGTTACACTCTGGGCTACCTTCCTTCCACCCTCATATAACAGCTGCCTATATGCCTCTTTTAATTTCCTTCAAGGGTCAATGCTCAGTCACGCTATCTCACATCCCCACTCCCTGCTGTCCAAAGCAGCACAAACCAGCAGCAAACATTGTAAATGGGAGTACTTGTTTACACACTCTTGTCATTCTCTGCTTGGTCACTAACGCACAAAATGGTGTTTTTCAGATGTTTTCGCAAAACAGCAGGCCACACATCTGTCATGGAGCACCAGAATCCTCTCCCTTCTCCCACAACTTACTAGTGATAATGCATAGAAAGGGATGTTCTATTTTCTAGGAAGGATGGTAATTATAGTTATATGCAGACATTCATAAGATGGATGGTCTGAACATATGATGTTGGGGAGTACACTAGCCCTTCCACTGCCACCCTCAGAAGGATAACTCTAGCACCTATGGCAAGCCATGAAAAATTAACTATGCAATTGATTATGTGAAAATGGTATAATCAGTCATAAAATGGAAAACCTTGCCAGCATCTCTGCTCCTCCAGACAATATCACCAGCAGTGTGAAAAGTACAGAAACAAATTTAAAAATGTGCCACGTACAGTACATATAGCCACGTATCCAAGTTCCCAGCTGCTGCTATGCCAACCATTTTCCTCCCAGCGTGAAGAAGGCTGGCCTACTGGTGTCCTTTTTATGGCTGAAGGCCTGGCAGCCAAGCCAATCCTGGAAGTTTAAGGAAGGTGTACATCTCTAAATTCAGCACTTTGGAATGCAAAAATATGATTGCCTCACCCCAGTTACACTCCTAGTTGTGTTATAGGTCTAAATATCAAAAATATGAAGAGGAGAAACCCTTCTTCATGCATCCCCAGACAACTGGGGAATCTTCCATGTTCTGAAGCACACGGAGCCTCCCAGAGGCCATTCTCTTCAGACTTTCACTTTCAACATGAGGACAGGCAGGAAGCAAAGCTAGTGTTTCTATTCCTCACCTGTTCTGATTGACTATTTCTGAATGCCCGACCAATTCTCAAATCAATACATGATCCTATGTCTCTTCCATACTGGCATATAAGCTTTGTGTAATTGATAGGGGTTACCAATGACATGCTTCTGTAGCCTCTGCAAAGAATTGTAGAACAATGAAGTTGGAAGCAACCTGTAACACCATCAAGTCCATCCTCCTACTCAATGCAGGAATACAAATCAAAGAATATCTGACAGGTGGTTGTCCAAATTTCTCTTGAATGCCTCCAGTGTTGGAGCACTCACTGCTCAAGGCAATTGCATCATCCTTGTTATCATCATTTTTGCTGCCCTCCTCTGAACGTTTCAATTTCTCAACATCTTTCTTGAAGTGCAGTAGAACTGGACAGAGTACTCTAGGTCAGGGCTGTCCAACAGGTAGACTGTAGGCTACCAGTAGCCCGCGAAGAGTTCAAAAGGAGCCCGCCAGGCATCAATAAAAAAAGTGAGGGGATACGTTCTCCACCCCTCCCTCCCCATCCCAAGGATCACTACTGCCCCAGCAAAGTTCTGGGTCTGCCAACCCACTGTCTTAGCTGAGCGGGCAGTTCAAGGGCCATGAGCATGTGCACGGAATGGATAAAATTAGTAAGTAGAGGTATTAGTGTAGTAGCCTTCAGGCACTCTAGGCCAGAAAAAGTAGACCTCAGCTTGTTCAAAGTTGGACATCCCTGCTCTAGATGAGGCCTAACCAGAGGGTAACTAGTACCTCATGGGATTTGGAGACTAGATGTTTTAATGAAGCCTAAATAGCTTTTTGGGGGGGTAACCATATTACACTGTTGGCTTTGTAGCAATATGTAAATTTAACTTATGAATATTAATGGTCTGATTTGGGTAGCAAATCAAAAAAGCCTATGGGTGGAGCTAGTCTATCTATCTATCTATCTATCTATCTATCTATCTATCTATCTATCTATCTATCTATCTATCTATCTATCTATCTATCTATCTATCTATCTATCTATCTAGGTACCTCAACTTAGCTTTGACAACTGAATAATTTGACTTAGAAATGCTGCTCTCTGCTCCGCATGACAGCTGACTTTGACACGTTGGACCTGTCAACGTCAGCTGTCATGCAGAGTGGAAAGAAGTATTCTCTGCCCATCGCCACCACCTCCTTCTTGGATGCTTTGATCTCTGCAAAAGAGAGCAAAGCACCTAGGAGAAGGAGGTAGCAACCTCTGCCTCTGTCACCTCCCCTCCTTCCTTGCTTCCCTTCCAAGGCATGCGGGCTGGGAGAAGACCAAATTTGTGGGCAGAGCATGGACCCATTGGTCTTCAGGAAACCCGGGTGTTTTGCAAAGGAAGCACTTACCTCCAGGTAAGCACTTACCTTTGCTTACCTCCAGGCTGGCTAAAGATCAGTCTGTCCATGTTCTGCCTAACACGTTGTTGGGTAGAGCAGGGATGGATAGATCTTTCCCCAAGCCAGGATGCTTGCAAGGCAAGTGGCGGTGACAATTGGGACAGACTGATCTTTGGTCAGCCCAGGCACCTTGGAAGGCAAGTGGTAGTGGCCAATCACCACCATCACTTACCTTGCAAGCTCCGGGGCTGGGCAAAGATATATCCATTCCTGCTCTGCCCAACAAGGTGTTGGGCATAGCACTGACCCATTGATCTTTGAGCAGCCCGGGTGTCTTGCAGCGCAAGAGCTTACCTCTGGGTAAGCACTTACCTTTGCTTACCTCCAGGCTGGACCAATCAATCTTTGGCCAGCCCAGAGGCAAGTGAAGGTAAGTGCTTACCTGGAGGTAAGGAAAGGTAAGTGCTTACCCAGAGGGAAGCGCTTGCCTTTCAAGGAGCCTGGGCTGCCTGAAGATCAATGGATGATCTTCCTCAATCAAGGGCAGCCAAAGGCTGCTCTCTGCACACCCCACATCAGCTGTCTGGTGGGGCTGCAGAGAGCAGCCTTCCGCTGCCCTCGATTGGGACAGCCTTCCCATGGGAATGCATGGAAACCCAATTAATCTGTTCCCTTTTTGCCTTTTTTCCAACCTCCGGAATGGATTAATTGATTTTCATTGCATTCCTCTTGGAAACTTCTGTTCAACTTACGACTTCCGAATATGTATTCAGAATGGATTAATGTCGTAAGTCGTGGCACCACTGTATATACTACCATACATGCCTCTTAGGTTTAGGTAGGGTTAGCTTGGGACAGATGGGGTTTAGGTTCTGTAGAGTTAGGAACTGAAATGTGAGAGTATGTGTAATGATGACTGTTCCTGAGATGTTTAGTTAGAGAGTAGAGATGAGTGTTTTGTTTTGGAAGTGGTCTGGTTCCGAAACAAAACAGGCCAGCACAACTGGTGTTCGGAACTGGGACTCAGCCTCCAGAATAAAATCAGCTACTGACTTACCTTGCTTTGAATTGTGCAGGGGAAATTCCAATCAGAAAGAAGCCTCTGACTCATCATCTTTCCTTCTCCCTGGTGCTGCCCAATCAGACATGGAGGCGGGATAATGCATGTCCTTGCATAGCTCCTGATTGGCCAGTACCAGGGAGAAGGAAAGAAGATGCGTCAGAGGCTTCTTCCTGATTGGAATTTCACCCCACGTGACCCAAAGCAAGATAAGTCAATCACTGATTTCATTCCAGAGGGTGAGTCCTGGTTCCGAATGTCAGCTCTGCTGGCGTGTTTAGTTTTGGAACCAGAGCCCTTCCAAAACAAAACACCTATCTCTACTGTTAAGCAAACAAAATGTATTTGGTTAACCCATTACATATATTTATATAAAAATGAAACAACTGAAGGAAAATAGTTCCCTTTTTTATTTTATTCTGTGATTTTTCAACCATAAATTTTGGTAAGGGACTCCAATGGTTTTAGAGAAAATTGAAACACTAAAAAGGTGGCAGCATCAATAACAGTGATTGCAACATTCATTATATTTAGTTTGTTACCTACAACAATTCTCATAGTATTTCCAAGCCGGATATCCCCCATCTTGTGACTGTGTTTTTAGTTTTTTTTTCCCTAGGTGTATTACTGTGCACTTATTCCTGTTGTATGTTATTCTATTGTTTTAAACCCAGTGATCAACCCTATTAAGATCATTTGCATGTAATTTCTGTCTTCTAGGGTATTAGCTATTCCACCCAATTTTGTGTCATCTGCAGATTTGATTAGCCTTCCCCACACCACCTGATCTAGGTCATTAATAAAAAAGTTGAAGAGCGCTAGCTCCAAGATTGAGCTCTGGGGTACCCCACTTGTTACCTCTTCCCAGTTTGAAAAGGAGCTTTAATCGACACCCTCTGAGTACAATTCTGTAGTCAACTGTGTATCTACCTGACATTTGTTATATCCGTGTTATACCTAGTTAAACATCACAGTTACCTCTATGCTCGTTTCACCCTCCCCCATATAGATAGATAGATAGATAGATATAGATATAGATATAGATATATAAGAGACGGGCACGAAACAAAAAAATTGCATTTCGGTTTTTTGTTTGTCGTTGAGAGGTCTGTTTCGGTTCGTGTCCGTTTGTCAAGAATTTTTTGAAAAATTTCGTTACCGTTTTTCGTTTTTCATTTCTACCCGCTTTTTGCGCAATTTTTAAGGCATTTCCATGTGCAGGCATCCCCCAACACCCCAGACCAGAGGGAAAACACTAAAAAAATGGATGCTGGCAGAGACACAGTATAGACCAGGTATGCAGGGAGGCTGCAAAGGCAGCAGTGGGCGTTGCCCAGGGCGCAAGGCAGCCGCAGAGTGACTGCACTGTGGGGCAAGGGAGGGTACTCACCGAGAGGTACGCAGCACGCGCACACACAGGGAGGCTGCAAGACTGAAGCTAGACTCGCAGAGACAGCAATCCCACCCTAACTCCCACCAGAGACTGCAAGAAGGACGGGGGCTGCCAGAGCTTTTATGCCCTCTGTGGCTGCCAGATCTGCCTGCCCGGTCTGCAACTTGGGCATGCTATTGGTTGAACATGATCCCATCACATGGCTTGCCTCCATTTTGTGGCTGGTGGTAACATCCATTTTAAAGAGAAAAGAAAAATACATTGCGATGGGAGAAGACAAAAACAAACGTTTTAAGGACCCCAACCCCCCTGGTAGGTATTATCAGACAATATAAATAATTATCGCTGTGTTTTTACGGATGTCCAGGGCGTTTTTTAACATTTAAAACAGCTCATTTCATTGCGCGTCACCATTAACGGAAACGAAACGTAACCACAATTTTCGTGGTTCTGTTCGTTTCGTTTCATTTTCATGACAATTTTCTTGTTAGCAGTCAATCTTCCAAAAAACTTATCCTGTGATCTTCAAAACCAAATCCCTTGTATCAACACCACCTTGGCAGCCAGTCATTCACCCAGAGTATTTCCCTCTCCCTTTCTATTCCTCTTCCATATACTGTTAGAATGGATGAGACAACTATCGGGGCACCAAGTTCTTATGTTCCCTTCCCAGAGCTTCAAAGTCTGAAGTGATCTCTTTGAAGTTGCTACTGGCTGTGTTGATTGTGTCCACATGGATGAGAAGGAAGGGATATGTATCCATGGACTTTATGGGTGATGGCAATCCTCCGCCACAGCCCTCACCTTCTAGGGAGACAACATGCCTGGTGGGTCCATGCATCTTACAGCATACTTCAGTTTCAATCCCTTACAGTGGAGAGTCGCCTATAACAAACACTTTTATCTTCATATTTTTGTTGGATGTGGGTTCAGCTTTTGCCTCTCTGCTTGGCTGAATTGCAGTCCCTCTCATAAACTCCTGCAAGTTCTCCTCTTTGTCTGCTTTATGTTTGCCAAACACCACATCAGGATCCTGAAACTGGTTTTGCAGTTTCATCCGTGAAGATGGTTGTTCCTAACTGTGAATCTTCCATGGTGTTTCCTCCACAATGCTTACTCTCTCCTGGGCATTCTCCTCCTCTGCTTTCCTTTATTGCTATGGTACTTCCAGTTCCTCCTTTAACTGCTGCTGCTCAAGAGTTCTGTCAGTGTATGCTCCAGTTCTCTCAGGTTTTTTTCTGACAGTGCCACCAGGTTGCACTGCTGCATGTGCACACTGTGTTACCCTCAGGCACAAAGGCAAACATTGCACAAACTTTCTAGTTCTCCACAACTAAAGTGTCTCTTTCCTCCATAATCCCCGTCACCTTTTGGCTTTCATTTATCTATGAATACCCTTTCCCTTATTTATTTATTTATTTATTTATTTATTTATTTTCACATTTATATACTGCTCCTACTTCCCGAGCGAGAACTCAGGGCGGTTCACATAAAAACAGAAGCTAAAAAACAAAGATAAAAAAACAAAGATGGTGGCAGGAACAAACTTCCAACATATACACGTGTAAGTGTGAGAAGACGAACAAGGGGGAGGAAAAAAAAATAAAAAATAAAAAATATTCTAGTCATTATTTTCTTAGTGTGAACATAGCTGGGAAAGTAGAATAATATATAACCAGACTAAAGATAAAACCAAAAATGTTTTTGGGGGCCTCCCCCCTTGAACATCCTGTTAGCTCTCCCTGTTCACTCACTTTGGTTGCGAGGTCTCAAAGCGGAGGGTCTGCCTCAGCTTTATTACTCAGTTGTACTCTGTTAGGAGTCAGCAATCAAAAGGCCCTCCCAGAACTCACAGCTGCTACAAACAGCTCTGAACAGTATGGGTGAAATCTGGACTGAAGTAGATCAAGGTGAAATGGAGAAGGTACCCACTACAGTTCTTCCTTACATATAAAGATGGCTTCACATACTGCCTCTCCGTCTTCTCTACCTCTGTGCTGACAAAGGAAGTCCATAATAGAAATAGTTACCACATTTTGCTGAATATAGTTGCAGAGCTCCTTGCATGGTAACAAAGGCTCAGATGAATTATTATCTAGTTTATACCCTATATATTAATTTGAACATGCCATGATTTGATTTAATAGAGAAGCAATTTGCCATATGTGCAACTTCTTTGCATAAACAAGCCGCATATAACCACTTATAACCTTGTGTGGTTGCATTGACACTATGTTTTCAATGTTAGTTTCCATCACTCATAACTTTACATGGAATTTTTACTCTCTCTTTAACTGCTCTCATTCTCTTGTAGCTTTAATGTAATGTTCTCGTTTACTGCTGTAAGAGGTCCCTCAATTCCTGTTCTCAATACCTGAACAGCTCTTAATTGAACTGGACTGTATATTGACCCTCATTACTGTAAGCCACCTTGGGTCCTTTTCCAAGGAGAAAGGTGGAGTAAAAATACTCTAAAATAAATAAGTAAATACAATTAAGCCTCCATTTGTGAATTATATAGTTCTCTTGTGTCTGTTGCTCACGTGATGTGGTTTTACAGAATATGACTGTTCTGAATATGTCCAAAGGGCCACATGTTCAACAGCATTACTTTCTAGAACCCCTGTATATATTAACTTCCTATACCAGATACAGATGACTTTGGTCTATTTATGCTAGCATTGGATATTCTCAAAAAAGGGAGACAGAGGAAACAAGTAGGATGGATGTGTTTGATTTCAAATTTCTAGCAAATCCTCATCGGTGGCTAAGCGCTGAAGGCTGATGCAAATGAAAGAGCCTCAGTACGCAGACGACTCATATGGATGTTGTATATTTTGGTAGTATTAATGTTATACTGTATTTATATTTTAATGCTATGTTTGTATATTATATGTTTTTGATCACTGGAATGCACTCTGGTGTAGTCGTCAATAAGAATTAATTTTTATTATTATTATTATTATTATTATTATTATTATTATTATTATTATTATTATTATTATTATTATTATTATTATTGGTTTGCTTTCATCTGTTTAATAAGAATTATCTACTTAGTCCAAAATATACAAGTTTAAACTCCAGACAAAGCCTTTTTAGGACCCTGAGGGGCCTAGAGCAGAATGTTCAGTATATTTATTTATTTATTTATTTTAGAGTATTTTTGTCCCATCTTCACATGGGTCAGACCTAGTTCTCTATGCATGATGCCTCCTCCTATATGAACCCTAGGGTAACTGTCCCATGCTTCCACTCAGAAAGCTTCCATCTCCAAACACTGTTACACTACATCCTTTTATCTTCTTTTGAAATGTGTGGAACATGTGCCAAGTGCTTGATAACGCCTAAATCTTAATCTGTTAAATTATCACTAATAGTCAATTTTAACCAAAGACCCTTGAGAACACATGGTTATTTCCATGCTGATATCATTCTTATATGTTAATAATAAAAGGGAACATGTGAGAAAAGACTAAATAAATCTTTTAAATAGCAGATTTTGAATTCTGTCACACATCTATGGGGATTCTTCTTTATTAAGAATTCAAAGTCATCTACTGTTAAACTACTGATATTGTATAAATTTAGTTCCATTGCATCAGATATATGTAGTCAGCCAATTAAATGATTGAATGAATAAGCTCCCCAAACATTTTAATTTCTATACAAGAGTTCAAAAAGTATCTTACACAAGTGTAATAAAAAGTAAGTTTCACAAAACTCAGTGGGTGTTCCTTCTCAGCCACACATACACAGGATTGAGCTAGTTGAAACCTTATTGTGCTGTTACACAAACTACATGATTTTAAGAAGCAAATTGTCATAAATTAAGAAATCTCCATAAATATTATATGTTGCATACTGAATCATTTGGCTCAGTACAAAGAGATCATGCCTACAGAGATTTCCCAACTTAATGGCAATTTGCACCTAAATGTTAAACTGTTTTCATAACTGTGCATCAGGATTTCAGCCATTGTCCCCTATGTACGCTACTTAACCCCAGCTGAAACATTTTAGTAGAGATTAGAGATGGGCACGAATAAAAATTGGTGTTTCGTTTGTCGTTTGTCGTTTAGGGGGTCCGTTTCGGTTCGTTTCCGTTTTTTGTGAATTTTTGCAAAAAAATTGTTTTCATTTTCATTCATTTTGTTACCGTTTCATTACCGTTTATTTCGATTTTTTGTGATTTTTGTGATTTTTTAAAGCAATTCACTGTATTGCCGTAACGAAAACGAAACGCACGACAAAATTTCCAGTGTTTCTGTTCGTTTTGTTTCATTTTGGAGACAAAATTCGTTTGTCGTTTCATTGCACAATGAAATGAAAAAACGAAAACGGAAACGAAAAATTGTTCGTTTCATGCCCATCTCTAGTTGAGATTATTGCTGGATGGTAACATAAATGACTATAAGACAACTACCTGCAGCATGAAGGATATTTACAGGTACAGTACTGTGGAAGCTAGCCAGAATCTAGTCCCAAATCTTTCTTGCTATTATAATCTACTAGATTTCTTTTGGCGGGTGGAGGGGATTGCAAAATTAAGCTGATATCTTTCACAGAATAATAGCCACAATATCTTCTCCTCACTGTTCTTTTTTTAGCTGACTTGGTGACAATGCTCCTGCTGTGTTCTGCCTCACTTCATGCCATGCTTCTATGTTCTGCAGCAGCTATGAGCACAGCAACATTATCTAGGGCTATGGTGCTCAAGGTATAAAAGAGACACAGCAGCCTGCAAGATGTGCAAGAGTGCCCAAGAAAGAACACGAATGGACTGCCCTCTCCAGCATTCAGGAAACTCTTTTTGTGAATATTTCATGTGCATGAATAAAACAGTGTATAGTGGTGGAACCAACAGTTCTGAAAGGTTAGTTGGGTTCTGCACTGGCCTCACGCCCTTGAGATGGCATCCTTGTGCTTTAAAGGAACTATTAACATGCTAGACAAATGAACAAGCAAAATGACCAATATTGTAAGAAAAAACTCATTCTCAGAGTCCTGATTTTTATGGAACCAAAGCATCATTATCTCCATACAAGAGGTAAGTATTAGCATGCTTGGAGGAACCTGCAACTTTGGGGAATCACAGAACTGTAAAGCTGGAGGCACCCCAGGGCAAATCAGGCAATCCACAGCTAAAGCATTCATGATCTGATATATATATCTGCTTACGTATAATCAGGGATGAAGAACCCAGTACCCTCTGAAGGAATCAAATACAGTCGAACATTCAGAAAAGTTCTTCCTAAAGTTTAGTCAAAATTTGCTACCTTGAAATTCGAGTCCACTGATTTGGTTCCTGTTCTGTAGATTTGCAGAAAACAAGCTTCTTCCATTTCCCACCCACAATCCTTTAAAAATTCATTTTGTGCCCATCTTTACTGATGGCCCTCCTGTGGAAGTATCACAATTTGGTGAAAGCTGAATAATGCAAAATAAAAGTGGTGATACTTCATCTAAACACTGTACTTATGCATCAACATTATTGCATTCACATATTTACTACTGCATCACACTTCTGATTCATTTTTTAGCCTGCAGTCTAAAAAGACTGTTTCTATATGTGCATGTTCTAAGATAACTGTCATCCACCTTATATTTGTATATCTGATTTTTCCTAGCTAAATATAGAACTTTACACATTCTTCATTGAAACAAATTTTGTTTCTTTTTACCAAGTTCTCCACTCTGTTGCGGTCATCTTGCTAATTCTCCCTTGGTATGTATTAGGTAACCATCCCTTCTTGGTACCATCTGAAAATCTAATAAACATACACATAAACAAACACACATCACCCCCCCTCATAATCTCTTACTGAATAACACTGAGCTCTGTGCTATCTGATTTGTCACTCCTTTCAACATAATAAGAAAGTGAGCATCCCTTGAGTACAACTGATTGCTATAAATCCATCTAACAGTATCATCATCTAACCCATATTAACCACATGAATATTTTGACGTACATTGTCAGAATATTTGCTGAAGTCAAGATATACTACATATACAGCATTCTCCTTAGAAAAGAGGTAAGGTCAATCTGGAATTACTTTTTATTTTTGAGGAAACTTTTTATGGGTCTTTGTAATGATTGCTGTTTACCTCTTCTAGAAAATTTACAGATATTGATGTCAAGCTGACCAGTTAGTAACTTCAGATACCTCACTTTTTCTTTAGGAATTATCCAAGATTATAGAGGCTCAGATATTCTTAAATTTTCAAAACAACAGCAACAACAAAACACAACAAAAACAAAAACACCCCAAACACTCAGGTTTATATATGTGAGATAGCACTACTGTATCCACTACACAAAATACCAAGAAAGGGACCATTTTTGCCTTGCAAAATTATGCCCTCGTTGCCATCATTTAGATAGAGAAGGCCAGCCTAAATATTGATACCAGTTTCAGCAGTCAAGATGGTCTACAGGACTCCATCTTGTACTTGCTGCCATTTACAGTCATCAAGCAAGAAAAAAAACAAGAACCTTCTTTAAATCAGTTAAACAATTCTCACCAAACACAAAACAATCAGCACTGCTGTTTTTCAACAAGTTATCCAGCTAATTATTATTTGGAGAACAAAATATACATGGATACACAGTTAGTTACAGAATTGTACTAACAAGTGCTTATCCATGGCTTCTTCTCAAATGGATGTACACCTGGGAAGTGAGGTTGAGAGTATTTGGGTGAGAATTAAGGCTGAGAATAATGGGAGGGAGTAATTATGGGGGGGGAGTATATTATAGACCCCCAAGGCAGCCAGAGGAGTCAAATGATGCCTTATGTGAGCAGATGGCCACACAGTTAAAAGGGAGAGATGTACTACTAATGGGAGATTTTAACTATCCTAATATATGTTGGCAGTCTAACTCAGCTAAGAACACAAGGTCCAATAAATTCCTTACTGATCTTGCAGACAATTTCATGGCAGGTGATGTGCAGATGATACCAAATTGGGAGGGGTGTCTAATTCCCTAGAGGATAGGATAAAAAACCAAAATGACCTTGTCAGACTTGAGTGCTGGGCCAAAGCTAACAGAATGAGTTTCAACATAGAGAAATGTAAGGTCTTGCCTCTAAGCAGAAAAAATGAATTGCACAGAAATAGGATGGGAGAAACCTGGCTCTTCAGTTCTGCACTCCTCAATTTAAAAAAGGATGTTGACAACCTTGAACAGCTCCAGAGGACAACCAGGATAGTTAAAGGTCTGGAAGAAAGATCTTACAAGTAGCAGCCTGGGGAGCTGGGAATGTTAGCCTTACAAAAAGAAGGTTGAGAGGGCATATGATAGCCATGTTTAAATATTTGAAAGGATGTCATGTTGAAGATGGGACAGGTTTGTTTTCCATGGCGTCAGAGACTAGAACTTGGTTCTAAAAAAGATATTCCCATTTGAACATTAGGAAGAACTTCCTGATGGTTAGAGCTCTCTGGCAGTGGAATATGCTGCCATGGAAGGTGATGGAGTCTTCTTCTTTGGAGGTTTTTAAGTAGAGGCTGGATGGCCATGTGTTGGGAGTACTTTGCATGGCAGGGGGTTGGAGTGGATGGCCCTTGAGGTCTCTTCCAACTCTATGATTCTATGATTGAACTGGAAAAGGTGCAGAAGAGAGCGACTAAAATGATTACTGGGCTGGGGCACCTCCCTTATGAAGAAAGGCTAAAACAATTGGGCCTCTTCAGTCTGGAAAAAAGGCGCTTGAGGGGGGATATGATTGAGACATACAAAATAATGCAGGGTGTGAGTAAAGTGGATAGAGGGGGAGGCTCTTCCCAAGACCTCCCTCTCCCAAAATACCAGAACTAGTGGGGACATACACTCAAATTGAGTGCTGGGAGAGTAAGAACTGACAAAAGAAAATATCTTTTTCACCCAGGGAAAAATTATCAAGCATTTGTAAGTCTATGGAACTCCCTGCCACAGGATGTGGTGATGGCATCTGGCCTGGATGCCTTTAAAAGGGGAAATTGGACAGATTCCTAGAGGAAAAGTCCATCACAGGGTTACAAACCATGATGGAGATGTGTAATCTCTAGGCTTTAAACCAGGGTATTTGAAAGGGCCAGATGAAGATGGGAGTGGTATCAGGAGACAGATATCTAGTCTCATTTGAACTCCCAAACGCATCTGGTGGGGCCGCTGTGGAGATACAGGAAGCTGGACTTTAGATGGGGCTTTGGCCTGATCCAGCATGGCTCTTCTAATGTTCTTATGTTCTTATGATTCTATAATATCCTCATGTTACAGGAAACCAGATTTTGGTTGAATGCCCTAGTTGTTAGAATAGTATTTTTCCATCTATAAGATCTCCCCATATATAAGATACCCCCCTTTTCCAACTCAAAATTACATTTTCACAACTACATGGTTCTCTCCTTGGCTTAGTTCTGTGTTCAAAATGACCCTCAATTTTTGGACTAACAATTTTATACAAAATATATACTCATACATGGAAAATACTGCTACTACCTTGGGAACTGGTGACCAGTCTAACACTGGAGGCATTCAAGAGAAAATTAAACATCTGTTGAATATGCTTTGATTTAGATTCCTGCATTGAGCGGGGGAGTTCAACTCTATGGACAGGCCCTTACGACTGACTCCATTATCTTAAGAGAAACAGAGATACATCAGTAAGATTATTTATTTCTACGTAAATCTTAATGAAGGGTTGATGACTAGTGATCACTAATTAGATCCCTAAAAAAGCAATTGTCCCAAGATATTTTATCAGGTCTGCAAATTGCTGTCTCTGTCTCCCTGAGGAAGAATCACATGCCACCACTATAGATCTCCTCTTCCTTCCGATCCATGTGGGTGGGTTCTTATAACCTCAGGCTATAAGATAAAAATGTCACAGTTGCTGCAGGTAACACACAGTGTCTATCTCCCTTGTCTTATTCAAGTGGTGGAATAATGCACTTCATCTCCCCCTCCAACTCTCTCACTAAACAGCTGCTTAAAAATGCCCCAGTTTACTCACCCTGCCCATGAGCTCCTGCTCATGAGTTTGCAGGGACTGAGTGCAGATGCAGAACTGGTAAGAGCTGTCTCCTGCCACAACCAAGTCAGCAAAGTCATTTTCTTTATGCTGTGGCCTATACCCCTTGCAAACAGCTTCAATCATATGAAAAACCTATGAACACACAAACATTCCTCCAAAAACCAAAAAAAAAAAAAAAAGAAGAAGACATCTCCATCAAGCTAGTAGGCACAGCCTCGCCCACCCCTCCACCTCTCTCTCCAACAATCCCAGAAAAAAACCCCGCTCAACATCATGACTCTGCAGGAACTGTAGAGTTATAGACCTGGCAGCAATTGAAGAAATACTGTTTTTAGAGAAAAACTAACAAAAACATCTAATGAAAAAATTGTTTGTGATATATCTTTTGTAATGTATTTTTAAACAATGCTGGCTTTTAGGTGCTGACATGTTTATTTTTTATTTTTTATTTTTTATAAAATTCTAAGCAGTGACACATTTTGTCCTAAAATGCAAGAAAACAGACCTGATAAAATGCTTGATTGTTAGTATTTCAACATATCCAGCATTTTCCTCATGCACTGTTATGAAATGGAATGTGTGCCACAGTTGAGGTTGAAGGTGATGACGACCTGCTAGCCTGCCTTCTTTTTATTTATTTAATTCCAACTTTACTTAAGTCCCACTTCTAAACAACTCCTCTTGATCTACTTTCAAATGCTTTAAGGTTTACTACTCTAAAAGGAAGCATCAGTTCAAGTGGTCGTGACAGGAATTGACATTTAGTAGGAATTTCTAGGGGAAGTGAATGTAGCAAACACTTTCCCCAGACAGGTGAGCTGCCTACTGTGGTTGATGAACTTGTGAAGGGGTAGCATTGTAGCAGGAGTGAGAGGAAAGTAGTTGCTTAGGGTCACCTCAAATTTAGCTCTGCCTTTTGGGCCTCTGCTCAGCACAACTTGTAGAACACTAACCTGAATGCTGCCCTACATCCATACAATATGGCCTTTAAATCATGTGACTTTAACCGTGTTTCATCCGCCTGCCCTATTCCTAAAGTTCTAGCCTATCAGTGAATGCACGAGAGCCATGTTAGGCCACTGAATGTAGTAGGTAGTGGATTAGATTTAGATTTATGTGTCTCAAGAATGGGCATGCCATGCTACCCATCATCTGTTAATTTAATCACTGAAACTGAGCCCCACTTCCTTCTATACATTTTGCCCCCCCCTCAATTCTTTTTACGAGAATGAGGTTATTATTTTATTCTTATTTAATACTGTGGAGAGGAAATATGAATTGTTAATTCTATATTTTTAAACATTGCTTTGTATAGAGTTTTTTTGTTCCACATAAACAAGTAAACAGTTCAGGTGATTGTTACTCCTGTTGTTACTTACAGTTACAAATAAATATTATCTAAAAAGTAAATACTGCTTGTAATAATTATTTGGATACACTATATTTTAATATGCTAGTTGTGATAATTTTATGCCAAGTCAAATTGTTCATAGTCATATTTTTATGTTCCTAAAGTAACAGAATGACTTTCAAGCTGTAAAAAGGGGTTAGGGAGTGCTAATGTAGCATTTGTTTCAAATTTTCTGAAAATTCCTGGGGGGTTTTTTCCCCCAAAAGAAACCAGAAGAAATTGTGGGTTTTTGGTTTTTTTTGTGGGTTTTTTTCCCAAGCTTCAAATTTCCAGAAATTTTACATCTCTAGTTAGGAATAAGATTTAATATTAGTCAACTCATACATACAGTATAATCAACAAGGAAATATTGTGTTACATTTAGGCTCCTCTGAGGTAAATCAGGAAGGGAAACAATAATTTGTTATATGGAGACAGATATGTTAGGTTAATCAGTTTTGTGTCTTTGTCTCTCTGTTTGATTTTCATTGGAAGTGTTTCTGCAGCAATGGAGGTGGCAGAGAAGTGCTGCTACTTACGTGGTTAGGAAAGAGACTGATGAACAGCATTGATTTCCATATCTATACCATGCAGCTCCATCATATTCAAGGAAGGGCTTGCCCCTGTCCCCAGGAAATCTCTCTTGTGCATAGCAATATTGTGGTTGGTGAGAACTAATCTCCCAGTCTTGGATGGTTGCTTAGGTGAAAGCCCATATGTTCTCTAATGTGCCCTTCTGTATCCTGTTGAATCACTCTACCTCCGCTGGGTAAAACATTAAGTGACGGTCTGGAACTATATAAAACCAGTGACTGGGAACAAGCTGTATTTCTATGTGTAGAGATCTTAACTAGAATTGCATTTTTGTTTAGGGTGCTCATATAAGATTTTAATTGTGAGCCCAAGAAATCGATTTTCTTGAAGATCTTTTGCAATGTTTCAAAGACTAAAAAGGTTTGTGAAGTCAATAGCTGAAGGACAACTGCTTAATCTAAATCATCTTTATTGCTCTTTAATCAATTCTCAGCAAGGGAAGTTTCACCTATTGCTTTTATACAGTAGTATCTTGGTATATGAGCATAATCCATTCCAGAAACATGCTTGCAAACAAAAATACTCATATATCAAAGCAAATTTTCCCATAGGAAATAAAGGAAAATTAGATTATTTGTTCTGGGGACCCAGTACATTATTTCCTATTGGGAAATTTGCTTTGGCTGGGAGCTGGTGGCTGCAGCAGACAAGGGCTGGAGGCCAGGCACAGGCCAAAGACCACTGCCAGTCCCACCATGTGGTCTAGCGGCCACCAGGACTGCGGCTGCAGTGAAGGGCTGCCAACTGTGAAGATGAGGGACTGCCAGCTGTGCAGGCCAGGGACATCTGTCCAAGATCTCAGCAGGGATGGGGTGCCTTGGATCCCTATCTTTCCTCTCTTCCTCACAGCCCAGCTCACCTCTTCCTCCTCCTCTGCTGCTGCCGCCATCCTGAGAGCCAGCCAAGCAAAATCTGGGTGCCATCCCAAGATGGTGGCAGCGACTGTGAGAAAGGGAAGGAGGAAGAGGTGAGTGAGGCCGTGGGGGAGGGAAGGACATCCCTGGCTATGCTGTCATCATCCCTTCACCACCACCTTCAATGTCACCCTCCAGTGCTCATTTTGCAAGACACTGTTTGCAAAGCAATGCAAAATTTTATTAAAAATTTTGCTTGTCTTGCAAAATACTCATAAACCAAGGTACCTGTAAACCAAGGTACCACCGTACTTGAATTTATTCCATTTCACATTTCCTGACTACTTAGAGTAGTAAATCAATGGAACTTATGGATGGGCTGACCCCCCACCCAAATTCATCTGCCCTATGAAAAATATATATTTGTCCCTGCTTCTATGTTAATATGGTCTGAAAAAGTGAAAATATAGCTTGTATTCTTCTATCCATTCTGAGAAGGACCGCTGTCCAGCATTAATATTTTGTGTGTATTTGTGTATGTGCAAGCCTGAAAATATAGTACTTACACTATGGCAGAGAATCACCTCTCATATAATATAGTGTATTAAAAAGGTAAAGGTTCCCCCTGCACATGCGTGCTAGTTGTGTCCGACTCTAGGGGCAGTGCTCATCTCCATATTCAAGCCGGAGAGCCAGTGTTGTGCAAGTCCATGGCCACATGGCTGGCATGGCTACAAGGAAACACTGTTTTACCTTCCCACTTTTTATGGTGATACCTATTTATCTACTTGCATGTACATGCTTTCGAACTGCTAGTTTGGCAGGAGCTAGGGTTATCAGCGCTCGCTCCACTGTGTGGCACCCGGGATTCGAACTGCCAAGCTGCCGACTTTGCAGCCGACAGTTTTGGAGCCTTTGCCTGCTGACTTTCAATAGATCGCAGCAAGGGACCTGTTCTGCTACATACGAAACCCTGACCCAGAATATAGTGTATTAGTGTATTAGAAATAAAAAAAAAAAGTACAATCATCTGCAACACAAACTCTTCCATGCTTTCTTCAAAACTCCTCAGATATGTGTCAACCAGAGTGGAGTTACAGCCAAGAACATACAATAGTGGATCATATGAACTATTCATTCAACAGGGGGCAACTCCATTCATATTTCTGAAGGAAGAGCCACGAACAGTACTGTGTGAAGAGCAGTTTGTCACGCAAATATTGTACTCATTTGGTTTACTTTTCTATGCATCTCCATGAATGGGCATGACTCTTAAGTGCCACTTCTGCTTCTAAAAACACACTGACAAGTGCTGCCTAGTACTAGCTGGTGACTAGAAGTTGTGATCATACATCAATTGAACAGAAACAGAATAGTATGTTCTCTTTCTAGGATACTGGAAGATTTTGTTCTTTTCTTTCCCTTGTTTACATTATAGAGCTGTGTAATGAATTAGTCATTAACAGGCACAGATGTTCCATTGTACCAACCTATTATAGTTATTGGGGTAGAAATGAAATTATTCATAACATATATATTTGTCCCTGCTTCTTCATTAAAGGAAACCACTCAGTTCCCACCAATGTTTCATCTCCTTTCACTTGCTGTTTCAGGGATAGGCTATTTGTTGTTGTTGCTGCTGCTGTTGTTGGCAGGTTTATTTATCAGCATGGCTGGTGCTTCAGGGCAGACCAAATGATCAAGCTTCAAAATCTGCAGGTGAGATGATATGTTTGCATAGAAATTGCCTCTGTGTAACTCTGGTTCTATGAATAGTCATCTGTGAATTCACACAATTGGGCATATCTGTCTCTGTGCAGAGATCCTCAGAACTTTGTAGAGCTTTAGCAGATGTTCACCACAAAACTCCTCCTGCATGTGCATGCTATGCTCATTCAGGAGTTGAGTCATGGCAAATGGACTTTTTTTTTCTTGTGGGATTTAAACATTTCATTGCTTATCCAAGTAGCTTCTTCATTTTTGGATGTGTAGCGAAATGTTTTGATCTCACAAGAAAAAGGAGTCCAGTTGCCATGACTCAACTTGTGGAAAACCTCACCTGGATGACTAAGAATCTCCATAGATATAATGTGAGTATGATCTGCTCATATTATAGAGTCCCTCAGTTCCTGTGAAGGAGTCCACCGCTGTCAAAATATAAAAGAGATATACCATATATGCTCGAGTATAAGTCGACCCGAGTATAAATTGAGGCCCCTAATTTAACCCCCCAGAACTGGGGAAACTTATTGACTTGAGTAAAAGTCTAGGGTGGGAAATGCAGCAGGGCGTTGCAGCTCCTCCTTTGTGAGCTGGGGGAGTGGTGTGTGATGTTTAAAATGCCTTTTAGCCACCGAGGCAAGCAACACGGGGGTGGGGGGTCAGGAGAAGCGGCACACAATGTTTAAAAGACTTTTAGTCACCGACCCAAGCACTTGCCTCGGTGGCTAAAAGTATTGCCCCGAATAAAAGTTGAGGGCTCCTTTTTTCAGTCCAAAATTAGGGCTGAAAAACTAGACTTATATTTGAGTATATACAGTATGTGATGGACAAATGAGAGGATGGGTGGTATGTGTGAATTCACAGGTGATCACTGTAAGAACCAGTTACAGGCAGATAACTTCTCTTTTTTCTTTGTGGTCTCAGTGACCCAGACAATTAGGTGCCTAGCAAGCTGATTTACCTGAGGTGGGCCATCACAGAAGAACAGAAGCTAGCACAGCCCTGCCAAACTTGGCATACACTTTACCCTATACGTCAAGCCTGTAATGAAAGTCAAATTCAGAAGGCATATCTTGCAAACATCTGTAAGGCTGACACCTCCGAGGAAAGCTGTGCAGCTGGAAACAGTTCTAATTTAATATGCTTTCACAGGACCCAGAAGAGCTTTACAAGACCGTAGGCTTGTAGATGGGGATGATGGTGCTGACAATACATTCTGAAATAGTCTGAGAACAGACTGGGAGATATGTAGTGTCACAATGGGAACTGCCAAAGTTTATGAAATCTGCAAAAAGGTGAAGTGCGTGAGACATAGAAGGCAAGGGCATTCCTGAAATCTGAGTGCAGAGAGCATTTTCAAATCTCTGTGGGGAGTTGGAATGAAGGCATGGAAAGTGACAGTTTAGTTCAGATTAAAGTTGGTGACTACTTTAGGAAGGAAGGCAACATACTGTACAAAGTAACCTTTTCTATGTAAAACTGCAAAAAAAATGGAAATCCACATGAAGTGTGTCAGAATCATCTGCATGATGGGCAGAGGTGATGGCAACAAGGAAGAGGGTCTTGAAGAAGAGATGATTCTCACTGGCAGGTGCCAGAGGTACAAAACAGTGGTAAAGTCAAATGATGCAAAACAAGCTGTAAGGACCATTTAGGAGTTGTTGGCCTCAGCGTGGGGCATAAATTTCTTAGTCCATACCTAGGTTTTGCGAGCTCAGGTACTAACACTGACACCATTTAAATTAATCCCTATTTTTACTTTAAAATCATGGAGTCTCACAAGCTTTATATTTTTTTAAAATGAGTAAGTGTAGTTTATTAAAACATGAGGAAGAAATACATTTGTGCTTACTGGTGTTAAGCTCAGTTACTATAAAACATACAGCCAAGCCCTAACACTAACCTATCCCAGTCCCTACCTATTACATTGACTATTCCAGATCTGACTAGATGCTTACATCTTCTTACCCCATCTCTACATATCTCTATCTAACCACAGCAGGCATGTACAAAAGTATATATACATGTTGGCTCTTCAATTGGATATGCAAATACATCCTCCTAAGTAATACATATTCATGTGTGAGGCTGCCCACTACACCAGGTATATGATGTCAGGTGTCCACCTAGTCGTTAAGGCATTTCCCTTAGATCCCTTGCCCATACCTGCTCCTGAGGAGGAAATAGTGCCTGCATTTTTTGGTAGCAGTTGTGAAGATGTCCACACAAGGTGTGACCCATCTGCAGCACAGCTGGAGATACGTTTGCCTGATCCAGTGCTCATTCATGGGTTTGTGAGTGCAGTCTGCCCAGATGGTTTGCTACGGCATTCTCAGTCATGATGAGAACCATGACTGAGAAGTTATGATAAGCAAGTCCTCAATATAAGTTTGAGAATTTTCTGTGAAGCTGACAAATTGCAGCCACACATATATTTGTAAAGCAATGGAAGTGGCCATAGGCTTGGCAGCTGCAGCAGTGACATGATTTGCAACAGTCCTTTAGAGCCAGGCCAAGGCTGTGACCTCTTGGTGTAAATTAAAACCAAAGGCACAATGGACATCTTGGGCAGCCTGAAAGATTGGTAGGGCCTTGTTCCATAGGTGTTAATGATAACCACCAAGCAAAAGAAGTATCATTAATGTCCATCTGATTACAGGGATCTTACTAGGATCTTAGAGTAGGTTACATATCTCTTGAAGGGACCTGAAGAGGCCATAAAATGTCAGGAAGGGAAGGAGAAGGACACATATTTTTCAATAATAGCTATCTTTTAAAATAATCTCCCTATTTTATTTTTTAGGTTAACTTGCAAAAGAAATGATGAAAAAATGGCAAAATTAAGCCAGAAAAATGATGATTGAAGTACCAGCTTAAAAGTGTCCTGTAGTGCTTAAAGCACTCTCTGGGCATTTTACAATTTATTTATGCAGCCTACACATTACCCCTTCCACCAGCAGTTCCGTACTCATTTTATTGACCTCAGGAGGACAGAAGGCTGAGTCAACCATGAGCGGGATACCTGGGATTGAACCCCAGGTCACGAGCAGTTATAGCTGCAGTACAGCAGGTCAACCACTAAGCCATGAGCCTTAAGAGGAGATTTAACCTCAGCAGTGGCAAACAAGGACAGAGGGAGTCTATGAGATTGGTAAGGAGGATGGGCACCAAGGGGGGGGGTCGTTCTTTGAATGTACACTAAAGTTCTAGAAAGTTCCAAGGACCTCTGCAGAGGCACATATATACCCAATTGTGTAATTCACAGAAACCATAAACAAGAATTACTGGTTTCTAAATTCCAGAAAACAAACTGACAGTAATTGGGAATTGTTAAACAAATATTTTGGAATTATTCCTGTTGAATAAATTAATATGGGGAGGAGGATGACCTGACCTTGCTTTCATGTTTTTTCAAATACTTTATATTAACTTAGAATAGGGAGGAAAATATATGAAAAATCCATATGACTTAGCTAACCTTTAAAATATTATATTTGCAACTTTGTTACGCTGGCATAGAAATTCATTAACACTATCTTTGTGTATCCAAGTGAATCCATAATTATTTCTTTCTTTTGATTGGTGACAGCAGTTATGTATATCACTCACAACTTCTGTGGTGATATTGTAGTACGTACTACAAATTCTTCATCTTGGGCTGTGTCTATAAATCTTTGTTACATCCTGATGATGGTCTAATTTAGACCACAAATTTGAATGTTCCTTATTAACATTATCATCCAGGAGGTAACTGGGGTGCTGTCCATGTAATGGTTTATGAAGCTATGCATCCCTGCATTGTGGCACTTTCATTAATATTGTTGATTCTCACTTGCAAGTTTCAACATAATTAGTCCTATTGTTTTCTGATATCAAGTAGCTTCAAAGCTTTACTATTTGGCTTCATCCCATATTCTTGAGGTTGACAAGTCTGTGCCTGTCCATAATGCAGGCAAATAAATATGTTCTTTAATTTCATTTTGAATGATGGCACCAGTATTTTGACAGGACTAGGTTTTTCCTACTTAAATCAAGATCACTGTATTCCAGTCCACAATTCTGAAATAATGTAATAATACTGGAGTTGCCCAGCTATTTATAACATCATTTTCCCGTTTTGTATTGAGTTCCATTTTGAGTACCATTTTCACTCTATCAAAGTACTTGTTCTTGAATAACAACAATTAGTATCAATATTAGTGGCAGTATTATAGAGTGATAGAATAATTGAGTTGAAAAGGGTGTATGACATCATCAAGTCTAATTCCCTTCCCTGCCCAATGCAGGAATCCAAATCAAAGTAGATCTAACATATAGTTGTCTAATTTCCTATTGAAATTGCTTCATATGTGGCAGCATTCATTGCCTCCCAAGGTAAATTGTTCCACTGTCATACTGACAACATTTAAGAAGTTTCTTCTGATACTCTGTCTAAATCTGGCTCCCTGCTACCTGAAGTTGTTACTATGTGCCATGCACTCTAGGATGACAGAAAATTTGTATTTGAAAAGACCTTATCATCACAGTCTTCTTTTCTTAAGGCTAAACATGCCCAGTTCTTCCAGCCTTTTCTCATAGGGCTTGGTAAAATTATACTACATCTAGTATAACATTTTTGGATGATGCATGTTATATACAGCAATCCCCTATTTATGGTGGGAGTTAAGGATCCGACCTGACCCATGATAAAGGGAAATCCACTTTATGCAGTTACTGGGTTGGGACTGGGGGGTGGCTGTTTGGAGCCTCCTACACTTACCTTAGGCCTGGTGCAATACAGCAGGGGATGACTGTATATCAGTAGATTTTAAAGCAAATAAATTCTGTAGATATTTTCTCACTTAGAGCAAGATGAAACAATCAAGTTATTCTATTTAAGAAACTTCCAGAAGGTGGAGGCAGGAATGAATATTTTATATGAATACAGGTATATACTTTCAAATATAATCTAATTTTTCTATAAAATTTATAAATTTGCTGTAGTTAATTTTTTAAACCAAAGAAAACAGCCTCACCATAATCATGGTGGTTTGATTTTGGATGTCTGCCCCTTGGCCTGGGCATCATATCCTCAACTGCCTACATTTCCTAAAACACCACCTACAGACACATCCCCCTCTTTTGAAGAATATATCAAAGAACCGCATGAGGGGAAAAAAACCAATTCAAATCCTTCAGGCTAGGAAAAAGTAGAATCTGTCCAGCAGCAGAGAAAAACAGAACAAAAAGGACTAGACTAATTGATATACTTCGATATTTGACCACATAATTGCATTCTAAGAAGAAATTTCCACCACTAAAAATAGTTATTTACCTGTAGCTTGAGTTCTTTGAGTGGTACTCTGTGAATTCACACAAATGAGTTAAATGTGCACAAGCACAGAGATTCTCAGAAGTTTCCAGAGCTATAAAGCATGTCCGCGAAGACCGTCCCCAGTATACTCTGCCCTAGTTGAGGCATGCTCAGTTCCCCATAGCAAGTCCGCCGCTGTCAGAAAAGATTCTAATGAACTTAAGAAGTGCATTCCATTTGTAGAGATAGAATTTCTCTGTGGACTCTTTGCTAGCTTTTGAAAGAATAAAGTGTACTGATGGGAAATTCTCCATGCTGTCAGATGGAAAGAAAGCAGATTCGGATAGAGGGTCCTGCCAATTGTTTTCTGGAGGGCATGAATTGGGTGAAGGAGGTGGAGGAACTCCTTGGACCAGTTGACTGTGAAAGCATTGTCGAGAGAGTGATGCCCTTTGCCACCCCTGGAACAGAAATTGGGACATTTTTTGTTTGACAATGTGGCGAGCAAATCTACGGATAGAGTTCCCCATCTGGTGCAGAGCTAGGGGGTGGAAATGGCTTGGTCAAGGAACCATCTATGAGTTTGAGAGGTGGGTCGGCTCAGGTGGTCTGCAATGATGTCATCTGTGGAGATGTATACAGTCACATGGAAAATGTGTCGAGCCAGGCACCACTCAGATACAGGA
Source organism: Phrynocephalus forsythii (assembly GCA_029282475.1). Taxonomy (NCBI): domain Eukaryota; kingdom Metazoa; phylum Chordata; class Lepidosauria; order Squamata; family Agamidae; genus Phrynocephalus; species Phrynocephalus forsythii. The sequence continues at coordinate 132,878,989 of JAPFRF010000008.1, read as the reverse complement.
GGGATGTTGAGTGTTTGATGACATAAAATAGTGTATTATTTGGATTGCACACCCTGTTATGAGGGGCAAGAAAGTATGAAGGGCTTTGGTGATGACCAGTTGTTCAAGGTGCTTGATATGCATGGTCCTTTCTTTGGGTGACCAGAGTGCACATATTTTGTGGCACTTGCAGTGTGTGCTCCATCCTGAAGGACGGGCATTGATGGTACTTTGAAGCAACAGGGACAATGGGCTGAAGGTTCTGCCTAACTGGAGATTTTGAGGCATGGTCCACCACTGGAATTGTTGTGCAAGCTGTGGGGTTACCCTGAGAGGCATGTTGGGGTCGTCGTACAGGGGATTGAACAATGCAAGGCACCATGCCTGCAGGGACTCCATTTTCAATATTGCATGCTGAATTACACAAGTGGTGGAGGCCATAAGGCCTAGGAGTTGTTGAGTGAGGCATTGAGATGGAAATGCTGGATAGGTGTGGTAAATCATGTAAGGAATTGTTCCAGTGGAAAGGCCCAGGGTACTTTTGTGTTGAGGTGGACACTGATGTAGGTCACTTGCTGTGATGGAAGAGGATGGATCTGGAGGGGTTTCTCTGAAATCCAAATTCTGTGAGAAGGGAAAGGGTGAAGCAGAGGTCTTCCTTGGCTTTTTGATAAGAATTTGTTTGATACCAGGAGCCATTTGTTGATGTAGGGGAAAACAGAAGTGCCCTGGAGGTTTACGAAGGCAGTAACTGGGGCAAAACATTTTATAAAGACCCTTGGAGCCATAGAACGTCCAAGGGAAGGCTGGTGTATTTGGCTGAGGGTGAACCATAGGTATTCATGAAATTCTAGATCAGGCCTGCCCAAAGTCCGGCCCGGGGGCCAAATCTGTCCCATCAGGCCATTCTGAGTGGCCTGTGGCTGGCTGACCCGCCCCTCCCTCCCCCTCATTCACCCCATGTTTTTTTAAAAAAATCTTCTCCAACACTGACACCGCTGGGAAGCTTGGGCGGACAGGCGGATGGGCGGTCTGCCACCACCGGCCCCACAGGGGAAAGTGTGGGGGTGGGCAGGCCAACGGGCCTCTGCCACCGCCAAGGAGCTTTGGGGTGGGCTGGCGGGCGAGCCGTCGCCACTGCTGGGGAGCTTGGGGGGTGCAAGGTCGCACAGATCGCCTCTTTCAAGGGGCGACCTGTGGTCACGGCTCCCTGTGCTTCCTTTGGTCCCCACCTTCCTTCTCTCCTCCCTCCCTTGGTCCCCACCTTCCTTCCTGTGGGTGGGGTTGCAAGGGGTCAGTGGGTGGGGCTTATGGGTCAGTGGGTGGGGCTTGCAGTGGGATGGCAGGCTCGGGGAGCAACTGGCCCCTGACACATTCTCAACCACCAAATCTGGCCCTCCTTACAAAAAGTTTGGGCACCCCTGTTCTAGATGGATGGAAATATTTAAAAAGGCATTGTATATAAATTGTCTGCTCTGGGGACATTTGAGGGATTGTGGAGGGCTTATCGCAGGATTATTTGGTGATTTGGATTGAATAAAGGCCTTGTGGAGTGTTGAGGCTTTCTCTTGATCAATGTCCTCATAAACCTTACCAGAGGAGGGAGCAGCTGGTTGTTCAACATTGAGGTCCTTAGTGGTGAGAAGGATTAGGCAAAAATAAGCCAAAAAATCCTCTGGTAGAGATGGAGGGTGTCGTTCTGTGACATCGGAGCTCAGGGTCAGGAGATTGGGGAATGCATTAGATGTTCCTGAGAAATTGTTCACTGTTCATTGTCATAAGATGGAGAGATGGGCTGAAGGGAGGCAGGAGAGGTTGTTCCGATCTTGGGTGTTAGGATGTTGAAGGAACTGCAGGAGTGATAGTAGAAGAATGTCAGTTCTTGAGACAGGGAGGGAGGCGGTTCCTAGAGTCAGCCTTGATGACATTGCTGTCAAAGGGTGAGAAGGAGAACCATGGCATGGACACTTTGGTGCTGAAGGTTTGTCCTAGCTTGACTGGGAGACTTGTGAGGCGACATGTCTCTTTGATGCAGTGCATACGGCATGTAGTATGACAGGGGTGGTATGTTGTGGTTGGTATCACTGGGAGTCCATTTGGGCCTGGTGTCAAGAAGATAGCGGTGACTCTGACAAGGAGTCAGAATACCTATCATATCTGTATCGGTGTGGAGTATAGTACCAACAGAAGTGTGGTTTGTAATAGGGGTTCTTGGTTTCACAGAGGTCTTGGTAGTCTGGACGGTCATAAAGGGTGACCCGTCTAACTGGTGCATGCCAGGATCAAAGGAGATAAGCCAGCTGTTGAACATCATGAGGTTCAGCAATCCTGTAGCCCTGAAGCTCAATATGGAGAGTTTTTGCCCATTGTTTGTTAGGTGGAAAGGCATTGGGAGGTAATAAGCCTGTTTCCGACAGACGGCAACATGGAGAGAAGTCCATCGTTGCAAGGCTAGTATGCACAGAATGCATAGAAGCAACTACTTCAGCTGAGGCATTTCTGCATTCAGGAGAGTCACTGAATATAGGGGATTGGGACAGGGCCAGTATTTGGAGGGAGAGCAGAGTCACGATCCAAGGGAGAGTGAAGGCAAACGGTCTACCGTGGCACTTCCTCCAGGATTGGGGAGTGTAAGGGCTCTCTCAGTTAGCACTCTCGATTTCAGTAACAGAGCGCTCTTTCTTGACACCCTGTCTGAACTCAAGAGGCTGAAATGAAAGATCAATAGTTGAGGAAGAAGAAGGGCTTTTCTGATTCTTTAGTGTTGAGAATGAGGTCGAGCAGGGTTTCAGTGACAACCCCAACTTAGATGTCAAGGATGATGTCCATGCCAAGGAATTGCATTTGGAAGCTGACTTAGATTTTGATTTAGGAGCTCGTTTTGAATGTCAAAGGAGGAGACAGAATGCTTTCCTGAGGGTTACTTTCCATGGTAGGAGGTCAGAGGCCAAAGTTTGAGGGCTGGCTTGGTCAGATTTTGGCAAGCCTGGCAGGACCGGATTGGGTGGGACTCATCCAAGCAAAAGAGGCACAATGAGTGGACCTCAGACCAATCAAAGGGTGGGAATGGGGGGGCAGAGTTTCAGATTCTCTTCTCTCTCTCTCTCTCTCTCTCTCTCTCTCACACACTCACACACACACACACACACACACACACACACACACACACACACACACACACACACACAATCACTTACACGCTCGCTCGCTTTAATTTTTATTTTGTAGGAACAGATGAAGGGAGGGAAAAACAGGAAAAGGAAACGAAAGGGAACTGAGTACACCTCAGTTAAGGTGGCCCTTGCAGATACGTGCTACATTTCTGGGATATTCCAATCTCTGTATGTGCGCACATTTAACCTATTTGTGTGAATTCACAGCGACCATGAAGAAGCAATAACTGTGTGATAAGGGCTAATAAACTCTTGATTATAGCTATCACATAAATAACATTAACACATGTATTGCATAAGGCCACACAGGCTTTTGTAATTTTTTATTAACACATGGAATGTGCAAAACAAAAACAAACAAAACAAAAGACAAAACAAAAAAGATTCAAACTTGGATCATGTCAAAGATGGAAAAAGCTTCATTGTTTCTCCCTCCCCAACCTAGCTGGAGTCTGGCTCCAGATTCTCTCCTGATTTAAAATGTTCAGTGTTTTCTTTAGTCTGCATCTATACAAACGAGGAGGAGCAATACAAAATGTCAATTTGGAATGCACAGTTCAATTTAAGTACATTTACTTGGAAATAAATTTCACTGTTTTCAATAGGGATAACAATATTGAACAATTCTCTTCACTCCCTAGAAAACACAAAAAACAAAATAGTTCATTGTGTATTTTCTATTTTTCAAACAAGCTGCTGAAATCACAGAGAACCAGTGTCATGCCATGAATTTAGTGACAGATTCAAACTCAGGAGACTTGGGTTCAAATCTCATTTGGCCGTGGAAACTTACTGGAAGGTAACATTGGCAAAACAGTTCTTTTAAAAATTACACATACCTTGGGAATCTTACTAGGCTCACTATAAGTTGGATTGATTTTGGTGATACATAATAACAACAACAACAAAAGCAGAAATCAGAAATAGAAGAAAAGGCATACGTTAGGCAGGTTTTTCAGAAGCCCCACACCAGCCTTTATTGTCACAGATATGGCTGTAAATTAAAAATGTTATTGTTGAGCAGCTAATGTATATTCGGCAGAAACCTTTACTATCTCTTTCTTCACGGAAACACCCACCCGTCTGCTGTTAGGATCTACTATACGAGCTAAAATCTTTAAAAGGTTTACTCAGCCTTATGCCCCAGCTTCTCAAAATGCACAACTTGCAGAGGAGTTTCAAACTGCTAAGAGAAACCATGGCCTTGCTTAGCATCGGTTTCACTGTAGAGATGGGAACTTAACATAGTTCAGCCATTTGGTGCAGTTCACTTGATCAGGCCCATAGGGGGTGAGTAGGTCCCCCAGATTCTGCACCTTGCTTCCTCTTGTAGGCACCCACTCAAAGGAGGAGGTGGTACTGCTTCTAATGGGGTGCCTGTAGAAGAAGGTTGGGCATGGAATCTTAAGGAAACTAGATGACATCTGGGGAAACACCACAGAACACCGTACAACAACTGTGCCAAACCACTGAAGTGTGGTCAAGGCCCATCTCTATTCCAGTGTTTTTTGCTCACTCTATTTTTAGAGAATTTTTGAGGGGGGCAGAAATTTATTACTGCCACAAAACAGTTGTCACGGAGCACTGCCGGTATTCCTCCTCAATCCAAGGATCCCAAGAAAAAATTATATATACTGTATATATTTGACATTTTAAAAGGGATGCATTGAATGACATCTGGGGCTTTGTCTACCCTGGTGGAGTGGGCTGGAACAAGCTAAATAGGATGTTGGTTTCTTAGGGTTGGTTAGCGGTACAGCATGGAGTCTTCACATCCAAATGGCACATTAGAGCTCAAGCAATCCTCTTTGGTCCCTCTCTTTCCTGAATTTCCAACATTGTAAAGTGGTTTAGTAAGTGAGCCACTTCAGGCCAAATTGAGTACTTTCTCTGCTCCATGGTTTCAACTGAGGGAAGTTTCTAAATCAGTCCTCCAGACAAGGCAAATAAATCTATTGTAAGTCATGCAGCACATCTGTGATTATCTATTACAATTTTTTAAAAATCAATCCCCCTACCCCTCTTTCATGGAGCAGACAAAGTGTTCAATTTGCTGATGTCCTGAAGTGAGTGCCATAAGATGAAGGCATTCGTGACATCGGTAACTCAAATCAGAAGGAGCCTTGACAGAAAGAAGGCTCACCTTTGTTCCATTTCCTGCAATCAAGTGTATTAGACCAAACCAGAGTGCACCTCTTAACACTAAAAAGTAGAAGCCGTTGACAAGGGCTCTGAAGTGTGCAGGTGGAAATGCTCCAGGGATTATTTGGTTCATTCTAATGATTACTTTGTGTGATCAGCAGAAAAACGCATGAATCAAGCCATCCCTGCAGCAAATCAAACAGCCATCTCATCTCATCCTGTAATAGCTTTTTGGAATGTTTTGATGACAGAACTTTGCCCCAAATAGCAAGTTATGATCTGCTAATCTAAATCCTTGCTGAACTGGCACTGGATAGGTCCATTCTTGTACATTATTTTTAGGGATGGGCACCATATGAAAAATGACACACTGTTTTTTGTTTCATTAGCTAACAAAACAAAACAAAACAAAACAAAACAAAACAGGGAAACAGTGATTCATTACAAACAAAATGAAACACCATTTCCCCCTCTAGAATGAAGCAATTCATTCTAGAGGAAATGGCAGGGGAACTTCCTCAAGCTCTTTCCTGAAAGCCGCGGAAATTGGGAAATATTTGGGGGTCATGGAGCTGAGTTATGAAGCTCCAAAGGTGGTGCCCCTAGGAAAAAAACCTTCTAATTGGAATCAGAAGCTGATTGGGCCAGCACTTCCCAAATGATTCCAATTAAAAGATTTTTTTCCTAGGGGCACCCCCTTTGGAGCTTCATAATTCAGCCCCCTTACCACCAAATCTTTCCAAATTTCAGGGGGTTCTCTAAAATTGCTTTCTGAAGCTACCCCTGCTATTTTGGTGCACCAAGTAATTACTGAGTGCATTTTTTAAAAAAATACACACTCAAAATTGTTTTTTAAAATACGCAATCAAAATTTACTTACCTTGGGGTTCCAACGTGGCAGTTATCTTCCCAAAGTGATTTTAGGGAACCCCCTGAAATCTGGAAACATTTGAGGGTAAGGGGACTTAGTTAGAAAGCTCTAAAGGAGCTGGGGGTAGTTAATTGGCAAAGTATGCTGCAGTGTGGAGGCAATCAGGGAGTTTACTCTATGGTATTAACTCCTTAATTGCCTCCATTCTCCCAGCACAGGAGCTGTGAGGGGCAAAAAGGACCTTTCTGTACTTTGTCCCTCCCCCTGCCTCCCAGTTGGGGCTTTTTATAGGTCATGGTTTAGAGAGGGGGACACCCCTCCTCCACATACACAGCCATCTGTTAAAAAGTCCCGGCGGGTAGGCGGGGGAGAGGCAAAAGGCAAAATTGATCATTGAGGGGATAAAATCTGTTCTGTTCAACCCTTTGCCCCTCCCCCACCTACCAGCTGGGACTCTTTGACAGGATGGGGTGTGGGGGGAGGGGTGCCCTGTTTGAACTTACCTCTGCCTTCTTCCTTTTCCTGTGCTCCCCCTCCTGCTAGGGAGGTTTTCTGGACAGGGAGGGCTGTGGGGAGTTGGGGCTGGCCCCACTGCCCACAGCCCTCCCTGTCCAAAGCACAAATCCCCAGGAGGAGGGGGTGGCAGGGGAGAAAGGAGCAGTCAGGCAGGGAATTTACTTCTGCCTGGCTGCTCCTTTCCTCCTACCTGTCTGCCTCCCAGCTGGGATCAAGCTGTCAGAATCAGCTGGGAGGCAATGGCGATTAGACTTTTGAATCCCCCACTGCTCCAGCTAGAGTGCTGGTGCCATGGAGGATTCCTTTTGTTTCATTTTGTTTTGTAAGTTACATTTTTTTGAAATATTACATTACATACAATATGAAACAAAATGCAGGGGGATGAAATGGTTTCGTGCCCATCCCTAATTCTCCCCCCCCCCTTTTTTATCCTTGGGATTCTGTCTACATCACATTGAAAATTAACACTAGATATACAGTAATTCCTTGGTTTATGAGCATAATTCATCCAGAAACATGCCTGTAAACCAAAACACTCTTATGTCAAAGGAAATGTCCCTGTAAGATATAATGGAAACTCAGATAATTCATTCTGGGGTCCCATAGACCTCATACTGTACACACAAAATGCCAAAACTCACAAAAGAAATTGGCTAGAAGTCCACGTCAACACCATGGTTTATGTACAGTACCTAGCTGCAGAAATCTGTTCTGCTTGGGACTGACAACAGGATATTACAATGTATTTTTAATGTGAAAATAATGAAGTGCAATTTGTAGCCCTATACACACTTGACACACTGTCCCATGACTAGAAATGGTTTGAAAAAATAAGAAAGAATGTTGAAAACAAATTAAAGAAAAATATAAAGAAAAATAAAACCCTAACCTGCCCTCTCCTTTGAAAATGTTACTGGCTGGTGCAAGGGAGACCTCTGTTCCTCTCTCCTCCCTCTTCTATGGAGACTGCCTGAGATGGAATGTTCCCAACAATCACCCAGAATCCAGCAGGGGGAGGAAAACAGTGGGAGTCACCATTGACTCATGGGATCATGGGATCTGCTCCAGTGCTTTTATATCAAGGCATTGCTTGTTGATCAAGGCAAAATTTAGAAGAAATGTTTGCTTGTCTTGCAAAACATTCTTAAACCAAGTTAATCTTAAACCATGGTATTACTTATTTGTGACTCTCAGGGGAGCAAAGACTGTAATAACTAGGACACAATTTTATAAATTAGGTATTCATCATTTCCAACAGCATCATAAATAATCTGTTTGTTATTGCTTGATTATTTATTTATTTTTGGGTTTTGTTGCATTTTGCCCCACATTGTAGCTGAAAAGTCTTTATTTTGTTTGCTTCACAGATACAAGGGAAATTCAGATTGTTCCTTTTTTACAGCTGAGCCAAGTTTTGTTCCAGAAAAAAATCTTGTGTCTCTATCTCAGTGTCAGATTAAAAAAATACTTTTGTACTTACAATTGTATACAAATAAAAAAATTCACACAGCTAGCGTATAGTAGTCACTGTATATGAGATATCTAGCAATTCCACTTCTTAAAAATGCCAAAGGCTAAGAAACTCACACTTACAAGATATGACACAAGAATACTGGTCTTCAAATTATGCCCCGAAACATTTATCTTATTAGAGGAAGACTTATTCTAAAATCTAACAAATACCTGAAACATTAATCAGATTTATGGATATGAGGTTGTTGGAATATTAATATTTCCCATCCACCCCAAAATTGCAAGTACACGGATCACATTTTCAAAACGTATGATTCAGTGCTGGCCTTATTGCATGTAGATGTAGATGTTCATACCTGAATCTGTAATAAAGAAAAATGTCTTGGCTGACTTTAAATGTTTTTTAATTAAACATTACTAGAAAAAATTGAAATGGAACATCTATGCCCTTTATAAAGCTGCACTTAATATCTCATTCAAGCATATTCTAGTTCCTCCCCTGGAAAATGCAATTTCCAGTATTTCCTCTTCAGGAAGGAAATACGTTCACAATACAGAAACAGACATGTATTCTGCCAAAATCTTTTCTGAAACAGTATATGACTATGAACAATATTTTTCTAAGGTTTTCCCCAATTAACATAAATTTGTCTATAGACAAAGTGTATTTTCTCTGAGAAGGTAAATTCCTTCCTTTTTTATGGAATGGGCCACTATGTTTTTGAGCATGTGGGTTTTACCTCTGGTCAGATGTCCATGGTTCATGTGCCAATGAATGCAGAAATCAGAGTATTTCACTATAATTGCACTATAAATGCATGCACATTTTCCATATGAGATACACTGGCTGCATATTTTCTTATCCACTGCCCTTGTGCTGAAGTCACACCCAGTAGGAAGGGGAAAATATGACCTTTTTGGTTGAATGATCCAATATACTTAACTGTAGGTCTTGCTGCAAGGATTAGTTCCTCCTAGCACTGTTTGTTTCCATTCTTCTTTGCTGGGCAATTTTTGTCCCAGCTATTATTATTTTTTCCTCATAAAAATCCTATGCATAACAGATGGCTGAAACTCAGGGCCAATACTTACAACTCTTCAGCTGACAATATCATAAAATGTCTGCTTTATAGGTTGAGCTCTGTGTGGCTACCGTAACAAAACATATCTCCTGGGATACTGAAATAGAAGAGGGTCACTGTCATTTTGGATCCAGACAGGTTTCAATTTTATTCTGAAATCTTTCAATTTTTCATCGTTTAATATCTGCCATGTTGGCATTATATTGCCACACATTTGCTGTTGTTAAGATATTTTCTTCCTTGGTGAATTTTAATGGATTTGTGTTCCTCTATGAGACATACACCACTGATAACCCAATGAGCTGCAAGATCTATAGTATGTCCATTTGAAAATAGGGAATATAGAGAAACACAGAACAGAAACTGTACAGAAGGAACAATTGTGGTTAACTAAGTATTCCCCCCTCTTCCTGGACCACTGCCTTGTCATGGTGAAGGGGCTTGAATAACTCAGGGAAGCTATGGGCTATGTTGTGCAAGGCCACCCAAGACGGAGAGGTCATAGTGGAGAGTTCTGACTGAATGTGGTCCACCTGGAGTAGGAACTGGAAAGCCACTCCAGTATCCCTGCCAAGAAAACTCCATGGACAGTAACAAAACGCTAAAGGATATGACACTAGAACAGGCCTGCCCAACAGGTAGACCGGAGGCTACCAGTAGCCCATGAAGGGTTCAAAAGTAGCCCATCAGCCATCAATAAAAATGTGAGGGGATAATTTCTCCACCTCTACCTCCCCCACCCCAAGGACTAACACTGCCTCAGCAAAGTTCTGGGTCTGCCAGCCCACTGTCTCAGCCGAGCTGGGCAGTTCAAGGGCCATGACACAGTCTCCTGCTCTCCCTACTGGCCAGAAGATCAGTACACCACTGTCTCATGACCAATTGAGTTGTTGGTGCAGAGTGGAGGAAGAGGAGTGGAGGGGACAGCGAAGGGCGGGGTCATAGGTGTGCCCACCTCCTTTGCGTGATGACATCCCCCTCTTCTCCCCCCTGGATAATTCCTTCCTCCCATACTTCCATCCTCCTCTTCCTCCTCCTCCTCCTCCCACTGCCACAGCTGCCTCACAGAGACTGTGACCTGCTGCTTGTCCTGCTCCCCTTCTGAGCCATTCCCTCCTCCTTGCACCGCCGTGGCGATGTGATTGCCCCGCTGCTGGCTTGGCCCATTCCAGCTGCACAGCGAACATGGCAGAGGTGAGTGAGAGGTATGAGCAGCAGCAGCAGTGGCAGCGAGGGGGCTGGAAGGGAGAAGGGGGGAAGGTGGAGAAGTAGAGCCAAATCAGGCCCTGGGCGGTTTGGGAGGGAAAGTGCACCTTTTTAAAAAAAGTCTTCCAGCAGCCCGAGTAAGCGAAAGGGGTGATCTGCGCAAGCATGTATGCGCCTCCCTTTCACCCATCCACACCGGCTTGAGCGGGTGTAAGGGAAGCATGTGCATGGTCAGCCTTATCATAAGAATGCATTGAAATATGTTCCTTCCAGAAAGGATTAATTGGTTTTCAATGCGTTCCTATGGGAAACTGCTGCTCTACTTGCACTTTTTTTTTACTTATGAGCATATACTCGGAACATATAAAATTCATAAGTAGAGGTTTTAGTGTAGTAGCCCCCAGGAACTTTCATCTGGAAAAAGTGGACCTCGGCCTGCTCATAGTTGGACAGCCCTGCACTAGAAGATGAGCCCCTCAAATCACAAGGAGTCCAGCATGCTACTGAGGAAGAGCACAGGATAAGGACAAATAGCTCCAGAGCTTTAAAAAAAAAAAGCTGCTGGGCCAAAAAAAAAAAGCTGCTGGGCCAAAACTGTTCAGCTGGAGATGTGCCAATGCTACAAAGAAATATATGGTAGTCCCTCATACATTGCAGTGATTAGGTTCCCAAACCACCCGCAATAAAGGAAAAACCACGATATGTGGACACTAGGTGTGTGGTGGCAAGCGTCACCAGGTCACCGTCACAGAGAAAATAAAAAAGCCAGCCGTCCTGCAAGCTGAGGTGCCCGGAGGGGCGAGCGGGAGGGCTCTGTGTGGAACAGGGTCTGTGAGAGTGCATGTGTGCGCTTGCAAATCCTGGGAGACCATTCTCCAAAGCTCTCCAGCAGGGTCTCTTTCTCTTTGCTGCCTCTCTGCCTCTCAGAAGTAACCCTTGAGATGCCAGTAGGGAAAAGGCCTCATTCATCCCCAGCCCCAAGCACACTGGAAGAACACACACAGAAGCTGGAGAAGCAGGAGGGAAAGAAAGAAAAAGACAGCAGAGGTTCGGCCTGAGGGGAAAAGCCTTCCGAGCTGCCGCTGCCTCTGCCTTCACTTTGGCTTCAGTCACCAAAGGGAACCAGGAGCAAGCCGACAAGTCCCCTGCACGCCTTTTCCCTACTCGGAACCACATGAGGAGAGAGGACTGCCTGGAAAAGTCCATGATGTTGGGAAAGATAGAAGACAAAAGGAAAAGAGGATGGCAGAGAATGAGATGGTTAGACGGTGTCATTCAAGCAACCAACATGGATTTGACAAATCTCTGGGAGGCATTGGAAGACAAGAGGGCCTGATGAGCTCTGGTCCATGGGGTCATGAAGAGTTGGACATGGCATAACGACTGAACAACAAGTATTCCCCACCCTTTATATGGCCCACAGCTGTCATATTCACTCAATCCTTCTATGTAATTCTTTAAAGCTGAAGGCACTGAAGAAGCAGCCCAACAGGGAAGACTACTTTCCCCCCTGGATTTAGTTATTAGCCATACTGATGGAACAATACAATCATTTTATTGGAGAAAGCATACCTATGCTTGCAAAATATATAAACAGAAACTTGTAGGGAAGTGTGCTTCTACTTTTAAAACAAGCAATCTTAGACCCTTCCTAAGATTTTTTTGGAGAAGATAGCCATGTTAGTCTGTGCAAGAATTTCACATAAAAATAAAATACAAATAAAATAAAATAAAAGACAAAAACATTTGGCACCTGAAAGACTAACTTTCATATTTTAATGACACGTCCACTTCTTCAGACATATCGCAGCAGAATGAGTTGTGCAATATAATATGTAATGGGTTATATGTTTCATACCAAATATTCATTTGCTGTAGTATGTAGTATGCATGCAGGCCCGGTTGTAAGTTTCTATAGAGGCAGAGTTGGGTGATGGTGGATAGGGGAAGTGGAAGATGAGGGGGTGGTTAGTTTTAAAGATGATGGGAAGAAGGATTTGGCCTAGGGTCTTGTGGTGGAAGTTGGGTTTGTTGATATGGTTGGTACTGTGTTAAGGCTCTGTGATAAATTCCTAAAGAGACAAAAAATAGACACTAGATCAGGTCAGGGTGAGTGGGGGATGGAAAAGAAGGGGGAGAGAATGGGAAAGTTTTTACCTTAGGGTCTTTTGGTGGGAGATAAACTTCCATGAGAAAAAGAGTGGCAATATAGTAATGTTTCATTTGATAATGACTCAAGAAACCTTTACTCATATTTAATCCATTCTTGTGTATGTCCATCATGTATATGAATTTTATTTATCTCAGCTGTTTCTCTTTGTATTCTAGATTTGTAATGATTCCATTCTAAAACGGGGACCTTCAAAGCCTTCAAGGAGTCTCCTGGTAAATTGAAATGGGCTCAGACAGATTTCTGTGTATTGTGGTTTCTTATGTCAAACTTTTGTCCACTGCTGAGTTATCTTAGAGACTGTTCTGTTTGTCTAATGTAGAGTGCAGATGGGCATTGTTGGCAAAAGATGGCATATATGACATTGGTTGAGGAGCAGGTGAAGCTACCCTTGATACTTTGTGACATTGTTGAGGCCTATGATTGTGTTTCCAGGGTAGATTTGTGGGGAGAGTTGGGATAGGGGTTTTCCCCTCCCATATCCATCCTTACCCAACTCTGTCTCTATAGGAACATACAGCTGGGCTTGCATGCCAATACACATACTACAGCCAATCAATATTTTGTATGAAACGTATATCCCATTACATATCATATTACACACCTCCTTCTGCTGCTATATATCTGAAGAAGTGGACATGTCCATGAAATGTTACATTATTAAAATATGAAAGTTAGTCTTGAAGGTGCCATATGTTGTCTTTTCTTTTGTTTTGATTTTTTTGATTTTTGCTTAGAATTCCTAAGATTTTATCCAGAAAGAAGCAAAGAAAAAATGCTGACTGATTAAGTGAGCAGAAGTTGGATTTTATGGTTTCTCAGCGGGGCTTCTTAAGATAAACTGCACTTCTGAGAAAGTAGACAGAGTTCCCATAGGAAGTGCCAACTATCACAGTGTATAAATATTTCTAGTCAGGAGATAACACAATAGCTTTTCTTTCAGCTGTCACCCAGCAGAGTCAATAAATAAACTTAATGAAATTCATGGCACATTATTGTGCTACTCTGTATGGCTGTTGTTGATTTTTTTTAAAAAGCAAAAGCTGAAGATTTCTAAAATAATTCACAGCTTGTCAAATGTTTATGAGTGGCACAGCCAAGCTTGAAACAGATGTTTTAAAGAGAATCTATGGAGACTCTGTGGCAAATCTCAGTTTAACGTACATCAAAGTTAATACAGAAATACAGGAAATGGTAGCATTATTCTGCTATAACCCAACCATATTTTTGTATAAAATGTATTATTATCAAACACCATAGATAGCTCTCATTTACTGAACCAACATTGCCAATAATAACCGTATTAGAAAAAAAATAAAACTTCTGAATGTGATTCCCTCTCAATTAAGGTGCAGATAGATATTTTCATTCCAGTATCTCCTTGTCAATTTAATATATTGGATCATATTAACAATGCTGGGCTTCTCAATAAGCCAATTCAGAATGCTATTATAACCAAGTTACCCTTCTAATATAATTGGCTTCCTATGTATTGAACTATCCAGTATTTATGGAAGAGAGAAGCTGTGAAATGGAACTAAGAGGTTTCAGAAGACACATATATTTTGGCCTTAAAAATAAATATTGCAGACATTTGATCCCACAGACTGTTGCCCAATCATGTCTTTCCCCATTACACAAATTTCAAATGAAAATATGACAGGACAGATAGAACATTAAATTACACATGCTTATCACAATGTGTTGTCTCCTTGCCATTAGACATCATTTGATTTTACAAGACATCCTGCTTGCATATTTCAAGGGTGGGATGTACGTGTGTGAGGAAAGATATACATCCAATCCTATTTGGGATAAGGCCTGTGTTGAGCAAACACAAGGAGGAACAGAATGAAAAAAAAGTTATTGGAATGAATACCCAAGCAGTATCATCAATTCAGCAATTACTATATTCTGTTTCTTTACTATGGTATAATTGGCACTCTCACTGAAGCTGAAATGCAAAAATATGATTTTAGTGTAACGAAGATCCAGGAAATTATTAGGAAGGGTAGTAGCCCACCCATAAAGTAACACTAAGAAGTTCCGTAATTATTTTGTTTCATGGACATCCTGATGAAGTTGAACATTAGGCACTTTGTAACTAGACTGAAATAATATGAAAAAAGTCATTAAACCCGGTAAGACACTGTAATCAAACTAACTTCAAAGATCTGGCTAACAAGATAATTAAAGGTTCATGAACTGAAGATCTATGAATAGTGGGAGACCAAAAGCTATAATACCAAGAAAGCTTACAGAATAGCATGTGTGTAATCAATTGAGTCAAACAGATCCATTTAGTTATATACTGTATGCTAATAAGAACCCCTGTAAACTCCTTGGTCCTACTGTTTATTTCTGATTCCAAAACATTGGGTGTCAAACACCTGTCAAGGCACAATTTATGGTTTGCAAGTTGCATTTAGTTAGGGTTGTAACTTCATTTGGCTTGTCTTAGGACAAGACTGCAAGTTTTAAGGGAAAATGTGAGATTCCCAACTATGTTTTCCTGGTAAAAAGAAACTGGAAAGATGTTTGAAAAGGAGGATCAGGAGACAGGAGGAAGGTTCTTAACATTTCTCCCACACACCAGTTGTCCTCTATGTTATGTCCCTTTGCTTACTCATAAAGATTATCAATTCAGTTGGGTTCCAAAACTGAAGAAGCGGAGGAGTGGAGTGAGGGACTAGTTGACATTAAGCATCCCTCCTTCCCACCTGTCAATTATCCTTTGAAAGTATCTCCTACACTTAAGATCAAATATTCTCAACCAGTGAAGAAGTCCGAATCTGCATTCACCACGATCAACTTACAGTGCAATTTGTCTTGCTGAAAAGTAAATTATTTTGTTACTAGTTGCAATACTCATTGATATATTGCCACCTTCCATTATTTTGGGGGAAAGGAACCCCAGCATTGATAACTGAAGGGGAAAAATCCTATAAGATGCCTACAAAATAACATACTGTAAAACGCCCCTTTAAATTATCTACATTGAAGGTAGTTAGTAATTGTGACTCATTATACAAATAAAGTAATACTGAATGTATTCATTGACTCAGATCCCCTTATCTAATGATGCTGTCAAAGTATGAATGGTTTAACTTTTAGAGGCAAATTGCCACAAGTTAAGAAAAATATTATCAGTTACTGATCAAGAAGTACCTTCAGATGACAACAGGGAGGTCAAGGCACAATTCCCATTTCAGCTGATTTTTTTTCTAAAGCAAAAATTTAAATAAAGACACAGTAAACCCCTGCCCTTTCACGGTTCATATACTGCCGTCTTGGTATATCGCAGGACTGCAGTATAGGAAACAAAGGCCCCCTGAGGTAGGTTGGATGGGCCTGTTTCAGGCCTCCTGCACTTACCCCAGGCCTGGCATTGCCTATAACAGGCCTCCAATGGCCTTCTGGGCTTGTAGGAGGCCCCAAAAGTGCTTTCCAGTGGACCTGAAGTGACTTCCGGTAAACCCCAGAAGCCTGTCGGAGGCCCATTCAGGGCAGCACCCTTCCTCAGGTAAGTGTAGGAGGCCCTATATAGCCCCCCCCCAGGGATTTTCAATTATCGCTGGTCAGGTCAAGTCCTAAACCCCCGTGATAAGTGAGGGGTTACTCTAAAAATAAAAATGCTGATGAATGTCTTGCACCATACACTTGAGGAATTTTAAACAAAATCATAAAGCAGTTAAAACAGGGACTAGAACATTTCTAGAATGGTCATAGGTACTTCTATACCAATTTTACTAATTTACCTATAGATAGAGATGGGCACAAAAAACAAAAAACAACATACTGTTTCATCATGTTGTAAGGTTAGGAAAAGTTTTGTAATGTAACAAAATGGCAGACAGCATTTGGTCATGAAAGAAATGAAACAAAACATTTTAACTGTGAAATGAAACAATTTATAAATTTCCCTGCACAGCTCTCTTGTTCTGGCCACCGCCCCCACCTGTTTTTGACAACTTGAGCTGTCAAAAACAGCTGGGTGGCAGTGGCCAGAACAGGAGAGCCAAGCAGGGTTTTGAATTTCACGCTGCGGCACCACCCGCTGTGGCAAGAAACTGAAAAACCTGTTCTGCTTCTCCCTTCTCAGCCAGGCAATGGTCAGGCAGGTGGTGCACCCACTTGGCCCTTGCCTGGTTGAGAATGGGAGAGAAGAGGAGCAGGGTTTAAAATTTGGTGCCACTTGCTTTGGTCTCCTGTGGCCCCCACCGGAACCCAGTTTTTTTTTTTTTTTTGACAGATCCGGCTGTGGGAGGGGTCCCCCTCCCCACAGTCTGACCTGCAAAACAACAACAACAACAACAAAAATACTCAGCTGGTTGCTGGTGGTGGGGGCCACAATGGGAGAGCAGCAGGGTTTTAAATTTGGCACTGCTTGTTTCACTCTTCCATCGCTGCCCCCCCTCCCCACAGTCCGAACTGTCAAAAGAAAAAGAAAAAACCCTTCTGTGCCGAGGATCACACCGGAAGGGAGAAGCAGCAGGGTTTTAAAGAGGGGCCTCCCTCACTCCCCAAAGCCTGACCTGACAAGAAACACCCTAGCTGGTTGCCAGGGGCAACAGGAGAGCAAAGCAAGCAGCACCAAATTAAAAACACAGCTCCTCTCTCTCTCGGTCGCTGCCACCCAACTGGTTTTGAAAGCTTAAGCTATAGGGAGGGGACCTGTGGCTTTAGTCTTAAAACCAGGGCCCCCTCTCCTCATAGCCAAAGCTGTCAAAACCAACTGGGCAGTGGCAACTAGGGATGTAAAATTTCCGGAAATTTTGAAGCTCGCAAAAAAAGCAATTTTTTTGTTTTTGGCGGGGGGGGAGGACATTTTTGGACAAATTGAAAAAATTTGCTACATTAGCACTCCCCATCCCCTTTTACAGCTTGAAAGTCATTCTGTTACTTTAGGAACATAAAATATGACTAGGGACAATCTGACTTGGCATAAAATTGTCACAACTAGCATATTAAAATATAGTGTATCCAAACAATTATTACAAACAGAATTTACTTTTTAAATAATATTTATATGTAATTGTAAGTTAAAAAAGGAGTAATAATCTCCTGAACTGTTCACTAGTTTATGCGGAACAAAAAAACCCTCTGCAAAACAATGTTTATAAATCCAAAATTTACAATTCATATTTCCTTTCCACAGCATAAAATAAAAAAAAAAAAACTTCATTCTTGTATAAAGAATTAAAGTGGGGGAAATGTACAGAAGGAAGTGGGACTAAGTTTCAGTGAATGGGCATGAAATTTAATCAGAATCATTTTTGCTGCTCTGTATTTTTTTTCCAGTGCTTTGAGGCCTAGTGGAGAGGACAGGACAGAACCAAACACACCCGCCCACATGCAAAACCAAAAGTAAAACCTTTTTCTTTTTCTTGTGACAATAGCAGTACCTCCTAAAGGGATAAATGCATCTTGTTCTTGGACTGTCTTTAAACTTTTTCTTCATCATGTTAAAATAAAACATTCTATTTTTTTTTCCTTTTTCAATTTTTCCAATTATTTGGGGAAAACCCCAAAGGCGAACAAATTACAATAAAGCTTTCAGAAGAAAAGGAAAGAATCAATAAAACTGTAATTGGTCAGCACACAGTAGTGATCAAACAGGACCTGAGAAGGAGAATGCAGAAGAGTAGTTATCATTTTGTAAGCTGAGGAAGAAGCTGCTAGAAGGACCTGACTATGGCCTGCCATCAAATGGGTGTTTGCAGGGGTGAGGCATGGATAACAGTATATCTCCAAAGTCTGTTGTGCTCTGGGAGACCTGGTCTCATAGGCTAATATAGCATGTGTGTGTGATTAAGCACACACTCACAGAAGAAAAGAGGGGGAGGGGGAGAGAACATGCATATATTTGTATGTTAGTGCATCCTGCTGGTGAGTTGCACATGCTAAGCTATATTGTATGCCCAACAACAGCAACTAAGAAATCTCCATATAACTCAATACAGTATGTATCTCTTCCACAACCAGGCATGTGCTTCTCCTTGTTTAGCCAGCAGTAGTTCACCCTGGTGAGCTTGAACTTTATGCATGCATAAATCTCCAATAGGATTCTTGCCATAGATACTGTACAAATATATACATACTATTGAGAAACAATACACAAGGAGGACTGATATAAGAAAAGAAAAAGTTCCCACAGTATATCATTAAAAATTGCACATATGAGGAAATTTTATAGGGAAATTTTATCTTTTAAAATATAATAAATTGAAGAATAAATGTAACTAGTAATCCTTAATGTGAAAAAAGGAATTAATTAAGGCAGTAGCAAGCTTTGGGATGGGTGTCAAACATGTTTGGGGAAAATTAAGTGTCCTATGAAATGTGGAACATCTCTGTAATCAAAGGCCGTGGTCACACCTGGATTTCGATCCTGATCTTCTGAAGGTCCGGCTTTTCCTCTTCATCCCATCAATTGATTTAATATGTGGGACAGGAGTTCCCACATCAAAAGCTGTTTTTTATTATTATTTTAAAGTGCAGTTCATCCCCTGCTGGCCAGCAGGTGGCGCTAGCATTTAAAAAAATGGACCACTTGGCTGGGGGAAATTAATGCTTAGAGGACCTGATTGAACTTCCTGTTACTCCCATGTGCAGGGAAATAAAAAAAAAAAACATAGCCCATCGGCCCCAGGAACAGCCAGCCGGTGCTATGGAAAAAGAAAGAAAAAGAAACCGGATCATCTGTGTGGTCCCACGGCGTTTGCCTCCTTAAAAGCTCGATTTTCAAAGCGAGGCAAAAAATTCCCTACCTCTTGGGTAAGTCTTAGAAACCTCCCTTAAGGGAGCATTACCGGGTTTTCTTCTTTTTTAAAAAAAAAAGTCTGGTGGCCATGGGGATGGCATTTTTAGACACAATTTATCTAGTAATTTAAACTGCTTTTAAAGGGACATGGGACCGGGGCCTTAAAGGCTTGTTCTGTTCTTTTAATATCCGATGCCACTCTTGTTGTTGCATTTCATCAGTCCTATATCATTTTCATGGATCTGTTCTTTGTGGTTTAATGTTCGTGCAGTTCCCTAGGTGTGCATCACTCACAATTCCAGGGGAACTACAGATGTGTTGATTCCATACTCTCTTCTGCTGTTTCCACTGAGACAACACAAATGACATAAAAATGGGGATAGCAGGGGGGAAATAGCTTTTTTAAAAAGGTTTTTATCCCATGGCAAATATGGAAAGGTAGGGCAAACTGGGATGGAAGTGGAAACACATTCCTTTTCAAAACTATTAGTGAAGTAATGTGAATACTGTAGTTATATAGACAAATTCCATTCTAACCATGTTCTCAAGTTATGCAAAGTTATTTAGCATACACACCGATAGGAACTGGAATAATGACTATGGATATATTAGGTTATAAGTTTGGTTTTTCACTAGATCATGACTGACATTTAATACTGCATTTTTAATAATAATATGTTATAATGTTTCAAAGGATTTGACACAATATATCTTCTTTTAATTTTACAACAAATATCTAACTGAGTAAGCATAACTATCCCCATATTCAGGTGAGGCCTGGGGGCTGATTTGCCTAAGGCCACTTCATTAATTGAAGAAAGAGGTAAAATTCAAAATGGGGCCTCTTTCATAGCTCAATCAGTCAACTACACTATACTAGATTCACACCTAAAACGTTTCCTGTTTCTTACTGCCTCCTGCAAAAGTGGCAATATTGAAGGAATTTGGTACAATTTCCTTTTCTGTGTTCAGCCCCTGCTACAGAATGACAGAGAACTGGATAGTCAGTGTGTGGTATTCAGAGAAGTCAGGAAAGGCATCTTCTACAGGTGGCTTTAGCAGCTCTCAGAATCAATAGCCAGTAGAGCTGCTGGGAGGCTTCCAATTATATGGAAGCTCATTTATAGAAGTTTCAGAGTGGGTAGCCATGATAGTCTTTTCAAGAATTCCAGGCAAAAATCAAAGAAAAACAAAACAAAACAAAAGATATAAAAGATACAAAACATGTGGCACCATAAAGACTAACTTTCCTATTTTAATGTGGACATATCCACTTCATACATACAGCAGCAGCATTTATAGATACCACTTTCTAAGGCACCTCTTTTAGTTTACTGTTCTTAACTTGAATATACCTTAAATGTTCCAGGCTGTATATTGCACCTCATTATGGTAAGCCACCTTGGATCCTTTTCCAAGGAGAAAGGTGAAGTAAAAATATTCAAAATAATAAACAAATACATAAATCCTCAGAGAATAATGTTACCAAAAAAGAAAGAATAAAGGAATGAAATCTCTGGTCCCTGCATAATACAAATGCAAGCCAATTCTCAACATTCTTTCACACATCGACACCACTAATGAATTATTTTGTCTTATTTACATGCAAATAAAACAGCAACCCCCAAATGTTTGGTTCTGCATTTGCTCAATTGAAACTTAGGCATTTAATTAAATTCTCCTCTCCTAGGATATGACCAAACATTGTACAAAAAGGATCCAGTGCACAAATCATTCAGATTTAAACATAATGTATCATTTCTTTAACAGTTTGTTTTTACAGTTAATCTGTTATTGTTTTTTATACTTCAAAACTACACAGATGACAAGATTGATTTGGTTATGAACAAATGATACCTTCATCCTGGAGTATGGTAGGCCCCTCTCGAGAGACAGAAACAGGGAAAGTATTTTTCGTTGAACTACATCTTCCAGAGTTCACCTAGCGTTGTGGTCATTATTTCAACATTTTCCCAACTTTTCAGCAGGGAAAAAAATTAAAATGCCGTGTAAAAAGAAAAATGCTAAAAACATATGTATTCTCACCACCACCACCACCACGTCAACCCCATCTTCCCCAAACCATTGAATTTCTACGCATGGCTTGTCCTCCCACTTATTCACTTTAGTCTGCCTTATTCAAGTGCCAGTCCTTAATAAGGCCCTTGTAAACTGTGACTAAATTTCAACAGAAGTGGAAAAGAACATAGAAAACTATGTTGTGGTCTGGGAGACCTGCATTAATATCACTTCTTTCCCAAAGGATGTACAAATAATTTTATAATAATTGAGATTTACCTTCAAACCTCTTCTAGACCTTAAAATCTGACCATTAACAGTAATAGTAACAGTAACAGTAATACTGTGATGGAAGTTCCTGCATGGTGGGGGGTTGGACTGGATGGCCCTTGAGGTCTCTTCCAACTCTATGATTCTATGATTCTATGATTCTATCAACAGTACAGTAGGACCCTGGTATTCGCTGGAGATTGGCTCCAGGCCTTCCCATGGATAATGAAAACTATGGATAAGAGAGAATGCCCCCACCCCCACCCCACAAAACTGCTGTTTTGTGACAGTAGCTTGCTTTACAGCTGCTGTTTGTGACAGTAGCTTGCTTTGTGGCTGCTTTATTATTTATTTAATTTTTCCTCTGTCAGCTGTGGATAACTGAATCCATGGTTAATGAATCAGTGGATGCAGGGGTCCTACTGTATGTGTTATGCCTGTACTGCAGGTTAAGCTGTGCTCATGACCTGGGCTTCAATCCTAGGGAGCAGGCTCATGGTTGATTCAGCATTCCATCTTTCCAAGGTTTGTAAAATGTGTACCCAGCTTGCTGGGGTGGGGGAAATGTGTAGTCTGCATAATGTAATTAAACCGTAAAACCACCCAGAGACTACTTGAAGTGGTATGGGGCGGTATATAAGCAGAACACTTTGCTTTATGAGTAGGGGGGAATTTTCCTTAAAAAAAAAAAAAATTGCAATAAAAATAGATGCCTTTGGACTCCAACTATGTTAACAAGAGGATACCACACAGATTACTTAATGTAGTCTTTCCCCCTTGCATCCCACATTCTCTCTTCACAATCCATAAACTTTATTTTGTGGTGATAAACTCTGAGACTCAAATATAAAGAAAAACTGCAACAAAAATACATTCCTATTACATACTTACAACTCTGTGCTCTATTTGAGATCTGCCAAAGGATGAGCCTTAGCATCTTCCATGTTTAAGTGGAAGGATAGATGTGCTTTTCACTGAACAAGAGTTTAGCAGGTGAGGATTAATGTCAGGAGTAATGGAGATGGAATATCTTAGCTGACAGCATGTCCCAGTACAAGTTAATGCTACTGATTTAGCAGCACAAATCACATGAAAATATATTGTTTGTATTTGTATTTGACTATAAAGTGTACTCAGCCAGATAAACTACTGCTATAGGTATATCAAGAGTAAGGTGAACACCAAACTGTGATCGCTACAGCACTGAAATTATTAGGGGGTAATGAAATGAGCAATGAAACTAATCACTTTGTTTCTTGTTTTTTTAAAAAAACAACTCTGTGGCTTATACTATGTGATCTTCAATATACTACTTTGCGTTGGTGATATGAGTCAAACAATTTAAATTAAAAGAAACATACAAAATTCAAAGTAGAGCAATTCTTGGTTGGCACACAAAATGAAGTGTATTTTTAACTTTAATCTTGTTTTAAAGGAAACTGGGAAGGGAACTATTTAAGCAGAATAAAGAAATCCCACAACACTCCCTACATGCCTAAAATAAAGAAAATAGGAATATAACATAGGATTTTATGAAAGGATACTATAGTTTATAGTTTCAATCAGCCTTGTGGTGTAATCAACTGTAGTCCTTTAGTCAAGCCTCTGCTCATGACCTCAATTTAATCCTGATGAATTCAGGTAAGTGGCTGAAGGTTGACTCAGAGTTCCACCATTCTGAGGCCAGTAAACTTAGTGCCCACTTAGTGCTTCACTGTGAGTCAATGTGGAACCCAGATAATTAAACTGTAAGCTACTCAGAAAGTCCATAAAGTGCAGATGGAAGACTGGGAGAGTCTGAATAAACTGGGACTGGCAACGGTGGGTACAGAGAAGGCACTGTGGGTGGACCTTCT
This sequence comes from Phrynocephalus forsythii, assembly GCA_029282475.1. NCBI lineage: Eukaryota > Metazoa > Chordata > Lepidosauria > Squamata > Agamidae > Phrynocephalus > Phrynocephalus forsythii. The sequence continues at coordinate 132,855,469 of JAPFRF010000008.1, read as the reverse complement.
ATACAAGGTGGGGAGGCCAAAATAACAGGACGTAGGCAGGTGTCCAATCGGGAAAGGGACAAGTTCCTCAAGGGAGTCTGTGGACTACATGGTAACTTGGGCTCGCCTAAACTATCTTGAAGAAAACTATTCAGGTAGTCCTTATAATCAGGGCAGGCTATGTAGTCCCACAAATCCATATACATTTGGACCAAATTACTGTCAAAGGATATGGGGGGGGCACAGGTGGTCTTTCATGCCCATTGGAGTAAAGGTTGGCCACTCCATTGTGCACGTTTCTATCACTCTTTTCTTCTTTTCCCCTTTACATTGCACTTTCCAATTTTAACAACACACTACAGTAGGGACAAAAAGACAGTCAGATGACTGCACACTAACAACATTGGCCTTACTATTGCCCATGTTGATGGACCATTGTCCTTATTTGTGGCAGTCCAGAGGCAACTTTTCAAGCACTCACAATCAAATTACAAACTCTCACTGTGGGACAGAGTATCTGCCTCAACAAGCAGGTGCTGAGTCTGACCTTCATAGGTCAACAGCTTTCACCTAGCCCTGGGATCATGTCACCCTATATACACACACACACACACACACACACACACACACACACACACACACAAATGACCAAGGAAAACTTGTAATATTGTATACCTTAAAAAAACACATTGTGGATCAAATCCAAATAAAGAGAAGAGTGTGAGAAAGTTTTTGAAATACTTCTCCTAACTTCAAGGTTTGAAGTACTTCCCTAACTTCAAGGTTTGGAATGGAGCAAGCCAATCTGTCTCCTACCATGCTGCCAAATAAGAGACTAAATTCAAGAACTGTTTCAAAGGTTATAACGTTTTGTTTGGCCTACCTCCTCCTATCAGAATTGGTTAATGCAGTATCAAAAATGCACTCCAGTACATCTCTAATATTTCTTCTCCCTACTGAAATCTTTGACTTAAACCATCTTTGCTGCTATGAATAAGGGTGGTTACACTCATACAAACATGCAGGAAAGCCTCCAGGGTTCTGCTATAGTGCCATGCTTTTTAAGAAAGAGAAAGAGAAATAAACCTGCCATAATGGAACTGCTGGGACATCCTCCTTTCACAGTAGTCACATAATTAGTAAGCTATTCCAAACGGCCAGCATCCCTTTAAAAGGCCAACCATTGGCCAGGCTTCCTGTGAATTAATCTACCATTTCACACATCTCCCCAAGAGAGGCATTGTAATTGCAAATTTTGCATGTCGACTGCTGAGAGTCATAAGAATTATATATGTATGCTTCTTTTTAAAATAGAAATAGCCACAGGTGGTTAAAAATGGGTTTTGAGATGGGAAAATGGGCATGCATTTTAATTAACACAAATTACTTTGGGAACTGTCTTGATTAGTAGAAAAACACTATTGAAAATTCATTGCTTGAAATGTAAGTTGGAACAAAAAAAAATCCGTCTTTTTTCTCTGTGTTTTCCTACTCCTTCAAATCTTCATTATAAAGCTAACTACCTTTATGAACATCAGCAAAACTCCAAGAACTTGAAGTCACAGTCTCTTGTCAGTTCCAGCCAAAACTCCTGCAGTTTATATTTATTTAACAAATCTAGCGGCCTCTCTCTTTATCTTCATGCAAGGATAAAGAGCAAGTTACTTACCTGTAAGATAAGTTCTTCGAGTGGACCTCTGTGAATACACATTGTGGGTTGTGTGCCTGCGCACCTGAGTTCTTGGCTCTTCCAAGCTAAAAGACCAAAAGTCCCTCCCCCTGTACTGCGCATGCTCACCCGTTTCCCGCTCTGCCACTCAGTTCCCCTCTGATCCGCCGCTGACAGGTAAGGTAAGACATCAAAGCCATTACGGAGAGAGGGGAGGCGGGCGGGTAGTGTGTATTCACAGAGGTCCACTCGAAGAACCTAACTTACAGGTAAGTAACCTGCTCTTCTTCTTCGTGGACTCTGTGAATCCACACTGTGGGTGACTAGCAAGCTGACTTACTGGTGGAGGGTAGTCATGGCGGTTGTACAGTCAAGACAGCTTTCCCAAAGGCGGCTTGTCTTTGGGCCCGGACATCCAGTCTATAATGTTTTAGGAATGTAGACGGATGAGACCATGTTGCCGCTCTGCAAATGTCCTCCAAAGGTATTCCCTTGAGGAAGGCTGTAGAGGAGGACACTGCTCTGGTAGAATGAGCACAGGGAGTGGCCGGAAGGGGGACCCCTGCTTTGTCATATGCCATCTTGATTGTGGTAACAATCCAGCGAGAAATGGATTGAGGTGATACTTGATGACCTCTTGACAGTTCAGAGAATCTAATGAAAAGTTTGTGTGTTGTTCTTATAGGGGCTGTCCTGGACGTGTAGAAGAGGAGCGCCCGCTTAACATCCAGAGAGTGCAGCTTCCTTTCCAGGTGAGTACTCGGGTTGGGGAAGAAGGTAGGGAGTACCAGTGGTTGGGAGACATGAAAAGGGGACACCACCTTTGGTAAGAAAGAGATGTCGGTATGAAGCTCAAGTCTGTCGTGATGGAACTTGAGGAAAGGAGGGTCCGCTCTTAGTGCTGCTAGCTCTGACGCTCGTCTGGCAGAGGTCACTGCTACCAGGAAAGCTGTTTTCAAGGTGAGTAGATATAAGGGTGAAGTGGCCATGGGCTCAAATGGTGGCTTAGTTAGGCAGTCAAGAACGAGGGAGAGCGACCATTGAGACATGGGGCCCTGAATTTGGGGGCGTAAGTTTGCCAGGCCCCATAGGAATCTCTTAAGTGTCTGGTGTCTAAAGAGGGTCGCAGCCTCTGACTCTGGGGGTTGATGCGCCACAATCGCTGCTGTATAGACTCTCAGAGTGGAGATGGAGAGTCCTCTGTTAAATAGTAAAAAAAGAAATTCCAATAGCACTTGTACGGTTGTCAGCCGATAGGGCTGTGAATGAGTCTTGGTGAACTGATGAAAGGAAGCCCATTTATAAGAATATAACGTGGTAGTTAATTGTTTTCTGGAGTTGTTGATAACTTCCTCTACAGTGAGGGGATGTGCCATGCTGTGAGGTAGGGTGGATACGTCCGGGTGCTGTACTTGCCTTTGATTCTGTGTCAGAAGGTCTGGTTGTGGTGGTAGATGGAAGTAGTCGAGGGCCATCGTTTGAAGGGCTGGAAACCACTGTTGTCTCGCGGTTAGTAGAATGACCTGGGCTCTCATGCATCTGATCATGATCAGTGTCATTTGTATGAGTGGAATTGGTGGGAATGCGTACAGTTTTGGCTGAGAACGCATCTCCCCTGGAATGCTTGCCTATTCCCGCCCTGGAGCAATAGAGGGCACACTTTGTGTTGGTGCGGGTGGCAAAGAGATCCATGGACAGTCGCAAAGCTGTTGGAAGACTACATCTGAAAGGGACCACTCGTGGTTGTCGTGTCGTAGGCGACTCAACCTGTCTGCAGCGACATTGTCCTCCGAGGAAATGTGAAGGGCTACCGGATGAATGTCCCTGCTGATGCAACAGAGCCAGAGCTTGATGGTCAAGCTGAGCAGGGAACGTGAGTGAGTGCCTCCTTGCTTGTTTAGGTAGTAGAGAGCTGTTGTGTTGTCTGTTATGACTTGTACCATCTTGTGAGAGAGTAGGAGTTCGAAGGCTCTGAGGGCCTTGAAGATAGCGAGGAGTTCCAGATAATTGATATGATGAGCTTTCTCCGTTGAGGACCACTTGTGGTGGATGGAGAGGCGTTTGACGGTGGCTCCCCATCCTGTCCTGCTGGCATCTGTTGTGATTTGTATCGAGGGATAACGCTGCTGAAAGGGCCTGCCTGTCAAGCCCCGCACACAGAATACACAGCAAGCCAAGTTCAGTTCTTTGCCAGGAACTTTAGTTGTAATCCAGATAACGACCAAAGTACAGTCGAATCAAAGCCAAAATACCTTACAGAGCCAAATGCCAAGTTCAAGGGTACAGAGAAACGTCGTAGTCAGAAAGCCGGTCCAAGGTCAGGAAACAGAGAACGCTGTAATCAGAAAGCTGGTCCAAGGTCAGGAAACAGAGTATGGATACACACAGGAACATGGTGACAAGGTAAGTGACGCGTTGCTCCCACAGAGGTTTCAGGGTAAACTTGCTAGCTTCATCCTAAACCAGGGAACACACCCATATCTCTGGCAAGGCTCCTGCTAGAACTCAGGGCTTTCAGATCTAATTCTACGCCTATCATTAAAGATCCTTTCCCTGGCTCTCCTGTTAGTTCTTCTTTGCAGGATCCTGTTCCTAGCCCTCATAGGAGGAGGAGATGTGCCCTCAGCTGCGTCCTCAGACTCAGCTGCCTGCTGAGTTGAACTGCAAGGCTCCTCCTGCTGTTCTTCAGCATTTAACCCTTCACATTCAGGTTCTATGACAGGCAGGGTCCTGGCACTGCCTACTGTGAGATTGCGGTGAGACCTCCACCAGCGTAGAGTGGACAGTAGATGCGGTGTAACTGAGAGCAACTTCTTCTGATGGTCCCGATGGGGGCGAAAATGAAATAGAAGCCAAGACTGCAGTGGCCTCATGCGAAGGTGCGCATGCGGCAATATGGCTGTAGTGGAGGCCATGAGGCCTAGAAGGTGCTGGCCTGAAGTGCGGATACATGGGCGCAAGGGCGGAAGTGGCAGTGCTGCTCTGATCTTCTTTGGGCAGTCTGGTACTAGAAAAGCCTTGGCCCGCTGGGCGTCCAGGCGTGCTCCTATGTAATGTACTGACTGGGAGGGAGAGAGCACAGATTTCTTGTGGTTGAGCTGAAGGCCCAATGATGTTAGGAGCTGTATGGTAAGGTCCCGATCCATCATTGCTTTTTGTCTTGTAGGAGCCACCAGCAGCCAGTCATCCAGATACGGGAAAACTTGGACACCCTGGAGTCTGAGGAAAGCTGCTACTGGAGCCAGTCACTTCGTGAAGACCCTCGGGGCAGATGAGAGACCGAAGGGCAGTGCCTTGAACTGGTAAGTGGAGTCTCCGATCTTGAAGCGGAGGTACTTGCGGTCTTGCGGGGCTATTGAAATGTGAAAATAGGCATCCTGCAAGTCCAGGACTGTGAACCAGTCTCCTCGTTGTAGCATGGGAATGATGGAATTGAGGGTGGACATGCGGAACTTCTTTTTTCTTATGAAGGTGTTGAGCCTTCGCAAGTCTAGGATGGGCCTTAGGCCTCCATCTCTTTTGGGTATTGTGAAGAATCGAGAGTAGAATCCTAACTGATCTCCTGATGGCACTCGCTCTATAGTGCCCTTTTGCAATAGAGTGTGAACTTCCTCTTTTAGAATGGTAGAGGATGGTGTAACGATGACCTTTCCTAGTGGAGGTCAGCGCTGGAACTCTATGTGATAGCCACTCTCGATAATTGACAATACCCAGGAATCTGTCATTGTTCTTTGCCAGTCCAGTAAGAAGGGTCTGAGTCTGATGTCCTGAGATACGTTGATGGGGTCAGGGCAGCTGTTTTGGTTTCCTGTCATACCTCCTGGCTATTTGTTGAGGCCGTGGCCTTGATTGTTGAGGGGTGCATTGGTAATTGGAGTGATGGTATGGTTGCTTATATCTCCCTTGTGGTCTCTGGTGGGAAGGGGTATATTGTCTTTTCCACGAGGAAAAGGGTGGCCTGTAAGAGGATTGAGATGAGGTTCCTTGGTAGGTGTATGATTTGGCAGCTTTTCTCATTTTTTGAATGTTGTCATCTGTGGATGTTGCAACGAGGCCCTCTCCATCTTCAATTCGATTCCTGGCGTCATCTGTGATGTTGGAGGTACGCAGCCAGGCATACTTGCGAAGATGGATTGTGGTTGTCAACTGCTTCGAGACTGCGTCCGTCAGATGCAGAGAAGTGAGCATCTGGTAATCAATCAGTGAGAGCACCTTAGCATAGGATGATTGCGCCTTGATCTTGGTGTCATCAGGAAGGTGGTCTATAAAAGCTGGGAAACTCAGCAAGACATGGCATGTATAAGCCAACATGGCACACAAGTAGTTCAATGCTCGCAGAGAAAAAGAAGCCAGAGAGTATTGGTGTCTGCCTATCAGATCTAGTTTGCGAGCTTCTTTGTTACTAGGGGTGGTGCTGGAATGGGCTCTTCCCCTATTCTGGTTGTCGTCCACTATCACAGAGTTGGGCAGTGGGTGCTTTGCCAGGAAATCCGTTCCTTCTCCATGGGTTTTGTATAGATTGTCTATCCTCCTTGGAATGAGAGGGTTAGACGAGGGCTTTGTCCATGCCTCCTTAGCATTCTCTAACATGGATGGGATAAACCCCATGCGTAGGGGAGGAGGCCTAGCCTTGTGTAGGTGGCCAAAAAAATTACAGGAATCTCCCGTGGTTGGCAGTTGCACCTGGAGACCCATGACCTGGGCAATTTTGTGTATCATTTGAGCATAATGTTTAATGTCCTCTGATGGAGTGTTTGGTGGATTATCAGGGGCTTCTTGTTCGGAATGTCTCATTTTTATAAAGTAGAGTGGTACGAAGATTGGGAGACTTCCTCGAAATCTGACTCCTCTGTCAGGGGGCGATCCATAGTTGCTGGAGAGTCAGCAAGTAAGGCTGTTGTGGTTGGTTGGCATCAGGTTGAAGGGACCCTTTCGTGGGCTGTAACTGAGGTTGCTGGAGGGATGTTGCAATTATTCCCCATAGACACCAGAGGGCGCGGAGCGGCTGTTTTGTGCCTCTGTTGTCGACGTTGTTTAGATGGAGGTGCTAGAGATGCAGCATCAGCTGAAGATGCGCTGGTGTCAGACGAAGATGACACCACGTGAATGTACCGGTGGTGCTTTTTGGGGCATTTGCCCTTTCGACACCTGGGTGGAGACCCTGAGGAGGAAGAGGATTGACGGCGCCTATGCTTCTTGGCATAACGATGGCGTGACCGCTGATGCCGAGGGGAGGAGGAAGCCGAGTAGGAAGAATGTGGGTCTTCTGTGCGCACCCTTTTTCTTCCGTGGCGCGGAGATGCCACGGGCTGTTCCTCCTGTATACGGTGCCTGGGAGCAGGATTGGATCGCTCCTGAATGACCAGTTGGGGTCTCTTAGGCTGTTCAGATGCCTGGCGTGCAGGGGCAGATGGACCTTGCCCAGCGACGTCGTGTTGAGGGGCTGACATCATAGAGGCATCCTGGAGAGAGTGTAGGTGCCCAAGAGGGTTGTAGCTCACGGTAGTCACGTCAGATTCCAGGGCCAACTGGCCCGGCGTCAAGCCCGTTAAGATTGAAGGGCTATGAGGGGGTTCGCGGGTAGCCGATGGTCGAAGAAACAGGTCTACCCAGGCATCATCTTGCGTGGCCATAGGCATCATAGAAGTCGATTGTGCCGAGCCAGCAGCCCCCTCAACGCCATGTGGGTCAGCCAGAGCGAGTACTAGCAAGGGGAGCATCCCCCCAAGGGGGGGACCGCAGTAACTAAATTAAAAGTAAGACAAAGAGAGACTAAAAACTCTAAAGAAGGGGGAGGGGACTGGGAGAAAACTAAAGCTTTAAGAATAAAAGTAGTAAAAGTCACTTTCCTTTTCAAATGCAGGAGCTAGGAAGAGAGTGTCCAACTCAGCAGCGGCAAAAAAGGAACTGAGGGGAACTGAGTGGCAGAGCAGGAAACGGGTGAGCATGCGCAGTACAGGGGGAGGGACTTTTGGTCTTTTAGCTTGGAAGAGACGAGAACTCAGGTGTGCAGGCGCACAACCCACAGTGTGGATTCACAGAGTCCACAAAGAACTGTTCCTTACTGAGAGGGTCAAAAGCTGGGTAGTCTAATCACTAAGTGTCTGGCTTCCAGTGCCAATGGTTAAAATGCAGTGACGGGAGGAAGCTACCCTTCCCCCTCCAGTTTAACAGAGCTAAAATAGATTATATTCCCAGTGGCTAAACCTCTAGCGGTGTATTGAAAACAAAAAGTAAAAGAGCTTTCTCTCCTCATAAAATCTTTATTTCATGGTACTGATATTACTGTCAATGAAAGAAAGCTGTGCAGAAAGGTGATATATGAACAAAGAGAAAAACAAATCTCTTTTACAGGATTTAGTTTTTTCCAATTTAGTCACTCAGTCACAGAACTGTTATGTTGGACAAGGTCATTTACTTGGCTCACATAATCAATTAAAAAAACTTGGTTTCTTATCACAATACTTGGCTTCATAGCACCCAGCAACTATCAGATAGACAGACAGACGGATGGAATCCTCCTGAGGTGATGGACAGGAAGTTGCATATGGGAGTCACTTGTCACCGATGCAGTCACACACTTAGGCTAGTCCACGCATGCAGCAGAACAATATGGAAGATTTCTTTTTACTGGACAAAGGTCACCCACAGAGTTTCACTGCTCCCTGAGGACCTGAAAACCCTACACCCAACTAGGTCTTCCCACTTCACAGCATTGATTATGTAGTCACTGCTGTTCCAAATGAATACTGTTACTGAGCAATTCTTAATTTGTGTTCAAATTCCCAATCATTTGGAGAAAACAAAATATGGTATATACAGTAAATGTAAAATTGAGTGACTTTTAACAAAAGAGAAAGAGACCACAACTTTATTTTTGCCCTCAAAATGTCCAAGGTAAGAAAATCAGATCTGTTTAGTTATTTGCTGCATAAGAAGCTAGAAAAATTGGCAACATTTTTTCTCAAGCTCTTTAATAATTCTTCACAGGTCACACAATATCTCCAGAAAATGCTATTAGATGAGCATTGTTAAGTAAGATTCTTTTCCCATTTACGCTGAAGTGGATCTCTGTCTTCCTTTGAAGCACACTATTTCTCCTACTTCCCTCCGACTGCACACATACATTTATTTTGTTTGAAGTATGGCCTAGATATTGAAATAATTTCTAAGGGATTTTTAATGCCATTAATGCTGGGGTGTGCGTGTGCTTTTAAATCCATTATTTTCTGGGTACTCTAAATTCAGCTGTATTCTCACTGTCATTTGATCCAACAAACTGACAAAGATGTGGAGAAAAAACACAGTGGGCAGTTCTTCTCTCTGGGTATTTTTTAATAACAGCTGTAGCAGGATAATCTTGTGCCTGATCATCAAAGCAAAACTGTCTGTGGTGGGTTCTTTTCTTTCTCTCTCCCTCCACCCCCCCTTTAATGATTTTCAGATCTGCATCTCAAATTGCACACAAGTGTATGCAAAATAGCTAAGCTCTCAAATTGCCAATGCTGAAGATGATATCCTTAGAATACTACAAAATGCACTTGGAGGTTCCTAGTGGAATTTGTAAATATGCTGCATTGGGAATGTGTCTTTTTGAGCATAGGAAAGGGAGTGCTTCTCTAGAAACAAATGCACCCAAGAGCTTTGGTGGACATTCTACTCAGTAAAAAGTAGATGAAGTAACAAATACATAAAGGAGCTAGACCTGTCCTGTAATGGTTTTAAACCATGACACAAACCAAACGTTACTTTTAAGATTATGATTCCCTGAATAATCCACTTCATGTGGTCACTGGCCTGCTAGGTGTACACAGATAATTGATTGGTACAATGCAGTCATAAGAACATAAGAAGAGCCATGCTGGATCAGTCCAGCTTCCTGTATCTCACAGTGGCCCCACCAGATGCCTCTGGGAGTGCACGAAACTAGGTATCTGTCTCCTGATACCACTCCCCTGCATCTGGTCCTTGAGTACCCCAGTTTTAAGCCTGGAGATTACACATCTCCATCATGGTTTGTAACCTGTAACCTCCAGGAATCTGTCCAATCCCCTTTTGAAGGCATCTAGGCTAGATGCCATCACCACATCCTGTGGCAGGGAGTTCCACAGACTAACAATGGCTGGGTGACAAAATATTTTCTTTTGTCTGTTCTTACTCTCCCAGCCCTCAATTGAGTGTATGTCCCCTAGTTCTGGTATTTTGTGAGAAGGAGAAGAGCGGAGTGCATAGGTCCAGGGTTTAACAGCTTCCCATCCCACCTCTTTTCTTGCCCTGGCATGTTGTATAAATAGGATCCAATAAAATGCTGAGGGGAACTTGCCCATGAAACATACCTGTCAATGTCATCTCATTACACATTTAAATTGGTTTGTCAAGTCTTTATGACAGAGCTTGAACCCGTCTCTCATTTGCCATGATGAACTTAGGTACATACGGTTCACACTGTAAGAATGGATTTACAGTGGTTCACTCTGAAAGAGACACTCTCTGTGGCACTGCCCCATTAGATGGGCTGGATGCTGTTTTCTCTGCATAAATGTTCAAGTTATAGAATAAGTTATCTAACTCTAGGGGAAGAGATTGTTGCTAAGAGGAAGTGATGCCTGTATAACCCACCCTCTATTATCAGAATTTTTTTAAAGCAGAGAACATGAGCAGACATGGCGTTAGAACCAAAACCCTCCTTGAACTTAAACAGTTGCTTTTAAAAGAAATTAGCTGCATCAGGTAAGGCCCTGAAACAGTTACCTACCACTGTATTTGCAAAAATAAAAAAATAAAAAATAAATAAAAAAATAAAAAAAAAAAATAAGAAAAGAAATAGCTGTTTTCTTAATAGTCAAAAGTAACTAGAATTGTTTCTTTTTAATTACTGTACTTAAATGTATACAATAGAGATGGGCACGAAACAGAAAAATGGTGTTTCGGTTTTTCGTTTGTCGTTGAGAGGTCTGTTTCGGTTCGTTTCCATTTATCAGGGATTTTTTGAAAAATTTTGTTACCGTTTTTTGTTTTTTCGTTTGTCATTTCTACCCGCTTTTTGCATGATTTTTAAAGCATTTCCGTGCGTGGGCGTCCCCCAACGCCCCAGACCAGAGGGAAAACACTACAAAAAATGGATGCTGGCAGAGACACAGTATAGACGAGGTTCGCAGGGAAGCTGCAAAGGCAGCGGTGGGCTTTGCCAGGGTGCAAGGCAGCTGCAGAGTGACTGCACTGCGGGGCAAGGGGGGGTACTCACCGAGAGGTACGCAGCACGTACACACACAGGGAGGCTGCAGGATTGAAGCTAGACTCGCAGAGACAGCAATCCCACCCTAACTCCCACCAGAGACTACAAGGAGGACGGGAGCTGCCAGAGCTTTTTATGCCCTCTGTGGCTGCCAGACCTGCCCGCCCAGTCTGCAACCTGGGCATGCTATTGGTTGAACATGATCCCACATCACATGGCTTGCCTCCATTTTGCGGCTGGTGGCGACATCCATTTTAAAGGGAAAAGAATAATACATCGCGATGGGAGAAGACTAAAACAAACATTTTAAGGACCCCAACCCCCCTGGTAGGTATTATCAGACAATATAAATAATTATCGCTGTGTTTTTATGGATGTCCAGGGCGTTTTTTAAGATTTAAAACAGCTCATTTCATTGTGCGTCGCCATTAACGGAAACGAAACGTAACGACCACAATTTTCGTGGTTCAGTTCGTTTCGTTGCATTTTCATCACAATTTTCATTTGTCGTTTCGTTGCTTAATGGAAACGACAAACGATAACAGAAACAAAAAAATGTTTGTTCCGTGCCCATCTCTAGTATACAATTATAGTACGTACAGAGAGAAGTGTGAACCAGCAACTGAACCATATGACATTGTTCCCTCCTCCCCATTTGATAAGAGTTACAGGTAGGTAACTTTCCTTTCTTTTTGTGGCATCTGTGAATTCACACATAGGGTGATTAGCAAGCTGACATACCGGAGGTGGGCTGTTCACGGTAGAACTGCAGATAGAACAGCCCTGCAAAAGGTGGGGTCAGCTCTCGCTCTGATGTCCAACTTGTAGTGGCTGACAAACGTGGATAGGTTGGACCAGGTTGCTGCCTTACAGATGATGGGGAGGTCAACACCTGTTAGGAAAGCCACGTAGGAGGCAACGGACCTGGTGGAGTGACCTTCAGAAGCCTCTGGTAAGGGAAGTCCTGTAGAGTCATAGGCATAGTTGATGACAGTAGATATCCAGTTACAGTTTGTGGTGACACTGGATTGCCTTTAGTGGGGTCAGCAATATGTATGAAGAGCCGTTTAGTGTGGCAAAAGGGAGCAATATGGGATAGGTAGAAGAGGAGTGCACTGCATATATCCAATGTTGGAAGGGCCCGTTCCAGATCAGAAGATGGAGAGGGAAAAGAGGTAGGTAGTATGAGTAGTTGTTTCAGGTGGATATCAGAGACCACTTTAGGGAGAAAGGGTAGCTTTGTTGGGGTGGAATTGCAAGGAGGGAGGGTCTTTGTGAAGTACGGATAACTCCGATGCTCTTCAAGCAGAGGTGATAGCAATCAGGAATGCCATTTTAAGAGTCAACATAGGGATAGTTGATGTGGCCGTGGGTTCAAAGGGAGGCTTCATAAGTCTGCTGAGAACCAAAGTAAGGGACCAATGCAAGGTTGAAGGTCGGTTCTGCAGCCAAATATTTCTTAAACCATTCTTAAACCCTTCAAGAACTGCCTGAGGGTAGGGTGTCTAAAGAACAGAGCTGTCAGAGATTGTGGCAGTTGGTGTGCCATGATTGCAGCAATATACGGTAAAATCCGGAGTGTGGATATTTATTTATTTATTTATTTATTTATTTATTTATTTACAATTTATATGCCAACTTATATATACAACTTATATTGAGAGGCCTCTTGAAGTGGATGAGCAAACATTGAGAAGAACATCAGTGTTGTGGGGCTGGTTGGCAGATTGTGAGAGGAAGCAAATGAGTGGAACATCTTCCACTTGTAGTAAAGTATTACTGTAGAAAGTTACCAAGCCTGAGACCAGTAGCCTGGTCTACTGATAATGGATTAACCAGGCCATCAAGTGGAGGGATGCCAGGTCTGGGTGCAGGACTTGGCTGTTGTTCTGCAAAAGCAGGTCTGGCCTGTCAGGCAGCCTCAGGTAGTCAGCTACCATAGTTTTGAGTGCTACAAACCACAGCTGGCACGACCACCATGGAGCAACAAGGATGGCTGTGGCTGCATGATGATGAATTGTGACTATGGTCCACTGGAGGAGAGGAAGTGGGGAGGCCACTAAAGAGTAGGGTGGGAGGCCACTGAAGCGTGAATGCATCTCCCAGATATAGGGGGCCAAGTCCTGCCCTGGAGCAGTACTGAGTGCATTTGGTGTTGGTTGATGTCACAAACAGGTCGATTTGTGGAGCACCCCAGTGATGACACAGAGAGTGGAAAATTGAGTCCAGGAGAGACCATTCATGGTTGTTGCTGGTTTGATGACTTAGTTGGTTGTCTGCATATTTGTCTTGTGATGACATGTGTCCCTTGAGTAGCACCATTCCCAGAGTCGAATTGAGAGATGAATAAGAGGCAGGGAGTGTGTGCCTCCTTGCTTGTTTATGTAAAACAAGGCAGGGACATTGTCTGTTATAATCTGCACCATTTTCCCCTGGATTGTGGGTTCAAATGACCACAGTGCCTTGAAATTTGCTAAGAGTTCAAGGTGATTGACCTGCAGGTGTCTTTCTTGTATGTTCCAGGTGCCATATATCTGAAATCCATCGCAATAGGCTTACCATCCAAGTGCTTGCAAGGAAGGTTGTCATAGGTGAAGAGGGTGACCTGCAGAGAGGTGAGTTAGTGTGGCCCACCACTGGAGACTGTGATACACTGTTGTAGAAACCCAAAGGATTTTGTTTGGGTCATCAAGGTGAGGAAGAAAATTGGCTAGGAACCATGCCTGCAAGGGTCTCATTTTGAGCCTTGCATGTGTTAGGGTTGATGTGGTCAGTGCCGGCTTGAAAGATTTTTTTGTTGCCAATCTCTTGGGAGGAAGGCCTTCTGTGATGTGGAGTGTAGTACCACTCCGATGTAATGAATAAGTTGGGAAAGGGAAAGGACAGATTTCTTGATGTTTATCTGTAGTCCTAACGAGGTAAGTATTGTGAGAGTGTAGTCTAAGTCTTGAACTGCTTTTTGTCTTGTAGGTGATACCAGTAACCAATCGTCTAGATATGGGAAGATACTGATATTGTGGAGATGAAGGAAAGCTGCCACTGGAGCAAGGCAGTTTGGGGATACTCGTGGTGCCATGGAGATGCCAAATGGAGGTACTTTGAACTAGTAAATAGTGTCTCCTATTTGGAACCTGGGGTATTTTTGATGGTCTGCTCTTATGGATATATGGAAATGAGCATCTTGTAAATCCACAACTGCAAACCAGTCTCCCTGCTTTAGTAAAGGTAGGATGCTTTCTAGTGTGGTCATGCGGAATTGCTTCAGGCAAATATAAGAATTCAAGTCCCTGAGGTCTAGGATGGGACGTAATCCTCCATCTGCTTCGGGACAGCAAATTACCTGGAGTAAAACCTGAAGGTGTCATCATCTGGTACTTTTTCTACAGCTTGCTTGCTGAGTAAGATGTTGACTTCATCCCAAAGGGGTCCGGAGGAAGGTGTTATGATTATATTTCGAAAAGGAGGGAGTTTCTTGAACTCTATGGCATAACCTGAAGTTCTAATGGTGAGCACCCAGGCATCTGGTGTAATTTGTTGCCATGAAGGGAGGAAGGGTTGCAGTTGAACACCGTTGTGAAGTAGGGGAGGAAGACAGTCAGGGAGCCTCTTGGTGCTTCCAATCAAACCTGTGTGATGGTTGGCGCTGCCAGTTGGATGTATGAGGTGTTTGGCATTGGTAGGTAGGGATGGTGTGTGGTTGACAGAAGTGGTTGGAGTTGTGGTACTGGTGAGGGTAGTATTGGCATGATTGTTGTGTGTTATGTCAAAAGTAAGACTGTGTGAAGACTGCCACCCTGGTAGCTGAAAGATCAAGCTGTATTTCTCATCTTCATCAAATTGTCAAGTGCTTCATCAGTTGTGAAAACAAAAAGGCCGTCACCATCAAAGGGGGAATTCTCTATACAACTCCTAGCATCATCTGGTATACTTGCGGTTCTGAGCCAAGCATGTTTCCTGAGGTGAACAGCCATTCCAATTTGTTTGGAGGCGGCATCAGCAGCATGTCTAGATGCTATCATCCTTGTAATCAATTAGAGACATCACTTCAGAGTGGCAGGAAAGAGCCCTGTTCCTCAAGTCATCTGGAAGGGCCTGAATATATTGAAGCAGTTTGTGCATCAAATGATGATTGTACACTTCCATGGCACATAGTTGGAGATTTGGAGGGGAAAAGAGGCCAAAGAATAGTGGCGTCTGCCCATGAGATCTAATTTATGTCCCTCTTTGTTGCTGGGTGTTTTGGCAGACCAGCCTTTTGTTCTATTTTGGGTGGCATCCACTATGTGTGAGTTAGGTAGAGGATGCTTAGAGAGGAAAGTTGTATTGTCACCATGTGTACGGTACAAGTTATCAACTCACCTGGACATCAGTGAAGCAGATGACAGTTTGCTCCATGATGTTTTTACATGTTTCAAGAGAGATGGAATAAAGCATAGCCTGACAGGGGGAGTCTGATTCCTGTCAAGATGATCAAAAAAATTGCAGGTCAGCAGCGGTAGGCTGCTCATCTTGAACGTCCATGACCTTAGCAATTCTTTGCACCCTCTGAGAGTACATCCTGAGGTCTTCTGATGGTGACAACGGCTGGCTATCAGTGACATCTGAACCAGGTGAAGGAAGATTAGGTGGTGACAATGCTAATCTTCAGGGTTGTCCTCAACATTGGAGCCATCCGGCATCCATGGAGGCAGGAGAGGCAAGTCGGTGGGCAATCAGCACTGTCAGGTGCTAATCAAGATGAAAATGCCAAGGACGAGAGGCAGGTGTAGGAGAAACTGGTGTCATAGCTCTCGATCTCAAAGGCTTGAGTGGTACCATATGAGAGATTGAAGGCTCGGTCAGTACCATGCCAGCAGCAGAA
Source organism: Phrynocephalus forsythii (assembly GCA_029282475.1). Classification (NCBI taxonomy): domain Eukaryota; kingdom Metazoa; phylum Chordata; class Lepidosauria; order Squamata; family Agamidae; genus Phrynocephalus; species Phrynocephalus forsythii. The sequence goes on along the minus strand of JAPFRF010000008.1, from coordinate 132,839,725 downwards.
GAATGTTGCTTGCGATGTTTGGGTGGTTGCGAGGGAGCAGGTAGCGTACGCTTGGTCTAGTATTGAATTTGCTTGACATCAGGAAGCTCATCGGAGGAGGAGCAAGAAATTATCTAGATGTATTTCTGACACCAGTAAGAATGGTCAGAATGGACTTCTGTGTAGGTGGCGGTGAGCTCTTGGTGTTGAGGAGAAGTCATGGACGGTGAAGAATGGCAGACATAATAACGCTCTCTTGTGCCTCTTTCTCAATGTTGAGATGGCTTCAGTATCAGTGAGATGTCCTCAAATTAAGGATCATCCAGGACTCAAACCCACTTCTCTTGAACAGCTCGATGTCGAGGCTGTGGTGAGTAATGAAGAGTCTCCTCTCAGTGTCAATCAGAGAAATCAAGCAGATAGTGAAGAGTTTTAGACTTTGGAGCTCGATGCAAGGGAAGTTCGACCTCGGCATGCTGGGAAGCGAGCTCTTGAATTGAGGCTGGTGATGCACCAGGGCTTTGTATTGGCACATGCACTGTAGTGAGTGCCTTGTTGGAATTGTCTTCCCAGCTGAAACAGTGGCTGGATCTCAGAGACAGCGCCTGGAGCTCGCCAGACTGGAGATCATCCTGGTCTTGATGTTGTACATAGCATAGCATCTCAAGCTGGAGGATTTGGGCTCAAGATGGCCTTGGAGGATTTGGACTCCGGTCTTGAAGAGGCCTTTTACCTCTTCTTTTCTGATAAATCAGTGGCCAGCTTAGAAGAAGGTTTGGGGACAATTTGTTTAAACTTCTGCTGCTTGTGTGGCAGTGGGTCCATAGATGGGATGGAACACTCTGCCTGGCTTTGGGTCTCCATCGGTTGTAAGGATTTATTCCAAAGATAAACGCGCAAACTCCCCAACCAATGCTTTAACACCAGTTTTGTGAGGTTTTTACACTCTGAGCACTGAGAGGGCTGATGTTGTTCTCCCAGGCAGTACAGACAGAGATCTTATTAGCATTGGAAAGAGGGGTCTTATTAGGGCAGGTTTCACACTTTTTAAAAAGCCCTGCAAGGGCCATAAAATCGCATGGGGAGCAGACCTGTCAAGTGTCACATTTTTGGCAGGACATTCATGGATCAATCACTCTTTCCAGCTGTATTCCCAAAAAAATATTTTTCCCTGAAATGTCCTGCATTTCCAGCAGCAGGCGGCTGAGCTCCAGATGCTGCTGGGCGGCCAGCCGCCAAGTGGCCGGCCAGAGACCACTTCTCTCTGTGCAACTCCTAAGCCACACACTACCAGCTGCCTGGATTGGTATATATATCTCCTAGAAAGCCGACACACCTAGGTCACAGTGAGCATTTTGTAGCCTGCAAGGGATTCTGAGAACCCTGTATGCAAATGAGGCTCCACCCCCTAGCCGGTGGGCCAAGCTGCCAGTGCTCCACCTCCCTGGAGCTCCCAGTCCTGGGCAGCCGTGGGGAACACTTGACAGCTATGGTGGGGAGAAGAGAAAGTTGTTTAAAGTAAGAGGAGGAGGAAACTAGGGCAAAATAAATGAATAGGATAATAAAAAAGAGTAATGGAAGTAGAATACTTTTACTTTTGCAGGAGCAGGAAGAGATATGACCGTTTTCTGTGGCAGCAAAAAAAAGATCTGAGCCTGCAGGTGGGAAAGGAGGAGCATGTGCACTAGGAGGAGAAGGTCTCCACTACTCTACAAGCTTGGAAAGACCAGATGGCCTCTGCGCAGGTGAAAAGACCCTATGTGTGACTTCAGATGCCACTAAGAACTAAATAATTCTCCCCAAATAGTTCTTACTTTCATTCTTCCCCATAATTGAACCTATGAGAGTACTAGAGGACCCATGATCAAATCCTTTCAGACTATGGACTCATAGAATCATAGAGTTGAAAGAGACCTCAAGGGCCATCCAGTCCAACCCTCTGCCATGCAGGAAACCTCATCAAAGTACTCCCAACAGATGGCCATCCAGCCTCTGCTTAAAAACTTCCAAAGAAGGAGACTCCACCACCCTCTATGGGAGCATATTTCACTGCTGAACAGCAATAACCATCAGAAAGTTCTTCCCAACGTTCAAATGGAATCTCTTTTCCTGTAGTTTGAAACCATTGCTGTGAGTCATAGTCTCTGAAGCAATGGAAAACAAACCAGTTCCCTCTTTGATATGACATCCTTTCAAATACAGTAATACCTCAGATAACAAATGCCCCTGATAAAGAATTTTTCAGATAATGAATGGAAATTTCTGGATATAGAGTTGTCTCTAATAACAAATGTTCCCTATGGGCTACCTCAGATAATGAATGTTTCAAAATGCTTTGCAAAAAAAGTGTAACCGGGATGCATTGCAGCCCCTGTAGTTTGTGGAGGGGAGGCTGTCATGCCCTCTTAACCTTCTTTTTGTAAGGCTAAACATTTGCAGCACCCTAAGCCGTTCCTCATAAGACACTTCTTCCAGATCTTTAACCATCTTGGTCACCCTCCTCTGGACCTATTCAAGGTTGTCAACATCCTTTTTTAATTTGAGGTGAGCAGAACTCATCACAGTACTCCAGGTGGTGTCTGACCAGAGCAGAATAGAGTGGTACTATCACTTCCCTTGATCTAGACGCTGTGGTTCTGTTGATGCAACAAAGAATCACATTGGCTGTCTTAGCCACCAAGTCACACCGCTGACTCATGTTCAGTTTGTGGTCCACCCACACTCCCTTTCACATGTACTATTCTCCACCCAGGTATCTCCCATCCTACATCTATACAATTCATTTTTTCTGCCTAGATGCAGGACCCTCTCTGGCCAGCCTGACCATCCCTCTCCCAGAGAATTAACCCTCCCCCCACCCACAAACAAATTTGTTTGTAAGAGATTTTCATTTCTCTTCCATCGATTAAAATCAGATAAGGCCAGCATGGGCCTATGATAGAGAGGCTCAGATATCCCCTTGCTGTTGAAAATACTTTAGTGAAGTATTTCTATAATTCTGGGCTAGCGTCCTGTTGGGGGTGTCCAAACTCACCTCTAATATAGTGCAAGCAGCTGCACTATTTGGTGAGGTGTCTGTTGTACAGCTAGTTATGCAACCAGCTGAGCAATCAGTTACACAGCCAGTTATGGCTTTAAGACTAACTAGTCCCATCTCCCCAGGCTTCCTTGTGTCTAACCACAATTCTTCAAATGAATGGAGTGACTGCTTCTCTGCGATAAGCTAAATTGTTGGCAGGGAAGGTTTCTCAAGGATGTTTTGGTCTTGGGTGGAGAAGAGCTTTAACAGACAATAGGCAGTGATCAATTCCATCATTCATTATGATGGTGATTAGAGCCTGACTGGGTAACAAAAAACTCATCATTGGATGTGTACCTGTATACATGAGGATGAAAGATGTTAAGGCCAACAAACGATGTGCTGAAATTCTTGATGTGTTCCTACTCAATAGCTTCCCTTTGGCATCTCTCCTTAAAGTTTGTTTGATGAATGACTGCTACTCTGAAAATGACTGCCCAGAACGGGTAAAGTGTTCACTCACTGGTTTCTGAATATTATTATTACAAAAGAATATAAGAGCATAAGAAAAGCCATGCTGGATCAGGCCAAAGGCCCATCTAGTCCAACTTCCTGTATCTCACAATGGCCCCACCAAATGTGTCCAGGAGCGCTCTTGATACCACTCCCCTGCATCTGGTCCTTGAAGTACCCTGGTTTTAAGCCATTTGCCAATAAATAAATAAAGCAGTAGGACAACTGCTGGAAAATAATATCATATATTGGGTGATGAACAGGAGTATGAACCCCAGATACTGTGGATTAATGTATTTTTCATTCTATAAGATGCACTTGGTTTTTAGAGGAGAAAAACAAGAAAATAGGTTTAGCCTAAGGTTTCATTGCCACGGAATCCTGGAGGCAAAAGGGGAGACTTGCAAACAAGGTGATCTGAACTGTAGAATGCAATCTGCAAAAGGGGAGGCTTGCAAACAAGGTGATTGGGCCTGGGGAATCCAGGTTTCAGAAGGGGAGGGCAGAGGCTCCATGGAGGAGACCTCTTTGCAAATGAAGTGAGTTTTGACTGAGGAATCTTGGCTTCAGAAAGGGAGGGGTGGGGAGAGGCTCCCTGGAGGAAGCCTCTTTGCTAATGAGGTGATTGGCACTGGGGAATCCTGGCTGCATCAGGGGATAGGAGAGGCTCGGTGGAAGCCTCTTTGCAAATGAGGTGATTAAAGCAGTGGAACCCACTGGCTACAGCAGGGGACAGGGGAGGCTCCATGCAGGTAACTTCTCTCTAAAGGAAAATCTGTGCTATATAGGTAGCAGGGACTACTATAATCATTGTATAAGACAGACAGACATTTCCCTTTATTTTTTTATTTTTGGTGTGGGAAAATTGTGTCTTATAGAGCGAAAAATACAGTATGTTGTTTGGTTGTCTGATGTTATTTCCAGTGTACATATGTAGGTAGAACATCTGGAAGTTGAGTCATGGCAACTGGACTTCTTTTCTTGAGAAATTGAAATGTCTCGCTGCTCATCCAAACTGCTTCGTCAGTCTGAGGAAAGCTAGTAGCAAGTCCTCCATTTTATAGTTCACTTCAACCTCATGTCACCTAGGTCTGAAGTAGGCTCATAAGATGAACAATGGCCTGAATAGGCTCATTGGGTGGCTTAATAGGCCATTAGGTGGACAGTGGTCTAAGGTGCTGAAACCCATAAAGTATGGGTCTTAGCTATGGCCTTGGTGGTGGAGATATGAAATACTTTTTATTTGTCTGGGGATTGTTGAAATCACTGCCTGATAAGTAGCAGATAGTCTGTGCCTGAGCCCCCCACCTCTGTTGAGAGATGTATTTTCAATACTCACATGAATGGCTTCCCTGACCCCTCTCTCAAACCCCGTTCTTCTCTGTCTAATATGTAGACACTCTCATCTTTAAATGGGTGCCCTTTGTCCTTCAAGTGGGGGTATACTTCTGAGTCTGGTCCTGAGCTGTTGCCCCTCCTATGTTGAGCCGTCCTCCTGTTTAATGTCTGTTTAGTTTCCCCAATGTAGAGAGGTCTGCACACTCCTCACTGCACTGGACCACATATACTATATTGTTCCTTTTTTCCTTTGGGTGGGCAGGTCTCTGCCTTAGTGTCTTTGTGGGTTTGAAATAAACAGGGATGTGTTCCACACTCCAGCCATGTAGAAAATGATCAGTTTCTTCCATTGGCTCTGGGTCTCAGGCTGATCCCTTGTTCTTCTGTTCTTTTTGGCTTTGTTCTTTGAAAAAAGAACGAAGTGGGACATTTGAAATTTAAAGAGAACATACTTGGAAGAGAACTCCATATTGTAACTACTCCACCTGTCAACTGTTAACTCATTTTAATTGACAATAAAAGGAATGAGAACATATCAGATGAATAACTATAGCCCAATCACCAGATTGGACATGCATTGCACCAGCTCATTTGGTGAATTTACCATCAATTAAATTCCCAATCTCATAGTCCTGTCTTTGCTGTTCAAAGCAGGCATGATTGACCAAACATAGTTATGTGTGGCACCTCAGCAGTTCTAATGACCTGTCATGTGTTTTTGCCACGGATTTGATGTCACTGCAGGGTTAAATTATAGGAACTAAACAAGAGGCTAATGGGGTCCATTTGGATCCAATCTGTACAGGTCTGATTTCAAGTATTCAAAGTGTTCTGTAGAGTTCTCATTCTATTGTGCATATTTTCACTTATTTCTTCAACTGAAAGAAATCCCATGATTTGCAAGCAGAAGTGACTGTTCAGCAATCAAAAGATCTTGGTGAAATAAAAACTCCCTTGAACTGAAATCAATTTTATGAAAAGCTGGAGATGGTATAAAAAAGAGGAAGACCTGATGTGAGAGGTACTGAGCAAAAGCTGAGCAGGATTGTTAATGAGAGGACATTTTAGAAATCATTACTCCAGAAAGCTACCATAAGTTACCATAAGTTGTTGGCACATACACAACATAACACTCACTGCTACAGAATCCAAATACAGTACAACCTTGGTTTGCAACATAATTCAGTCTGGAAAATGCTTGCAATCCAAATCACTTGTATATCAAAGCAAATTTCCCCAAAAGAAATAATGGAAAGTCGGATGATTCATTCTAAAACCCCAAAATATTCATATAAAATGATTACAATACTGCAATATAACACAAAATAATAAAGAAAATACAAAATATAAAGAAAAATAAAACAAATTAATAAAAATAAAAACAAAGGTGGGATTTAAATGTAATAAAATGATAAATAAATATAGTTATAAATCAATAAATATAAATATATATTATACAGATAAATGCCCACTAATCTCTCTAGTTCCAACAAAAACTCCCCAGAGAGCAAATTCAAAATTCCAACTATTTGGTGGGGTTTTTCAAGATGAGAATCCAACGAAACTATTGGAAAATTCTAAGGTCTCCTTGATATATGCCATCTACTGCATGAAGCAGCAGTGACAATTTTGACACAATACCAGGTACAATGCTACAGCTGCATTTCAAAAACAGCTCTCCCATTTCCCTCTTACGCAGCTGATTGAGAAGGAGTTATTTTTTTGGGGGGGGGCTTCCCTAGGAAGAAGAGCAAAGATTGCTGGCTGTGCGGAAGGAGGAGAGCTGAACACACTTGCTCTTCATGCCGAGCAGGGCTTGGTGTACGTGCATGCTCGCTTGCTCGAAGCCTGTGGCTCCAGGAGGGAAATCTGGGCAGCACAAGGCCAAGCTTGTTCTCTACATGGAGCATCGTTTGGTGTGTGCGCTTGCTCCCTTGCTTGAGGCCTGCAAGAGCCATCTAGCTCCAGGAGGGAAGACTGGGCCAGGAGAAGAGATGGTGGCTGGAAATGTGAGGGTATGCAGCAGGGTGGAACACTGCAGACGTCCTTGGGTGATCCCCTCAATCTAATCCCTCCCAAGAGTACAGAAATACCTTGGTTTATGATTACCATTTCTGACCAATGTTAGGGTTTGAAATCTGGTTGTTTTGGCGATGTTTAGCGAGGTCTCAGCATCTTCAGGCTGGTGTTCTGCTTCTTTCTTCTTGAAGCAAAGCGTGGTCTCAGTTGAAGTCCTTCTATAAATACTGCTGGGGGTGTGTGGTTTGCTTGCTTTGTTGCTGATTGCAGGTTCCTTTGTTCCTTTGTTCTTTTGTGATCTGCTGTGTGGGAGGTTAAGGGATTAACTGCTGGTGGCTGTTTAGATGGCTGTTTAGATGCTGGTGGGTTAGATGGCTGGTGGGTTCTGGCAGTATCCGGGGTTTGGTGGAGTGGGGTCCTGTGTCTTGTGAATTCATTTTGGTCTGGCTACGTGTCTGTGGTCTCCCAATGTTTTTTTTTTGGGGGGGGGGGTGAGTGTGCTCCATGTGGTGGCTGGAGTGGGGTGCCGCAGTAGATGGTGCAGTCGTGGTTTTGTTATTGGATGGTGGTTTCATTTCATCTGTGGGAAGGGTCTGGGTTTGTGTTTGGTGTGGATGGAAGGTGGTGGCATCTTGTGTCCTTTTGGACCTGGTGTCAGTCTTTGTGACAGAGGCTCGTCTGTTGACCAGGGCTAGTTTCCAGATGTCAGGCAAGCGGGAGGTGTCATCACGTTTATTCATGTTGTTTGGTTGTTTCTCTATTTCAATGGCTTCCATGATTATTCGACTGTTGAAGTGTTCAGTTTTGGAGATGAGTTTGGTTCTTTCAAAGTCAATTTCATGACCTGTTGTTTTTATGTGCTGGAAGAGAGAGGAAGATTTTTCTTCTTTTTGACTGCGTTCTTGTGTTCTGCGATGCGCTTATTCTCCTGTTTGTCTGTCCGATGTATGTGGCTGGACAGACTTTGCATCGAATAATCATGGAAGTCGAATAATCATGGAAGCCATTGAAATAGAGAAACACCCAAACAACATGAATAAACGTGATGACACCTCCCGCTTGCCTGACATCTGTAGCCTCTGTCACAAAGACTGACACCAGGTCCAAAAGGACACAAGATGCCACCACCTTCCATCCACACCAAACACAAACCCAGACCCTTCCCACAGATGGGAAACCACCATCCAATAACAAAACCACGACTGCACCATCTTCGGCACCCCACTCCAGCCACCACATGGAGCACACTCACACACCCTAAAAAAAAACATTGGGAGACCACAGACACGTAGCCAGACCAAAATGAATTCACAAGACACAGGACCCCACTCACCAAAGCCCAGGATACTGCCAGAACCCACCAGCCATCTAACCCACCAGCATCTAAACAGCCATCTAAACAGCCACCAGCAGTTAATCCCTTAACGATCATATATATATATATATATATATATATATATATATATATATATATATATATATATATATATATATATATATATATATATATATATATATATATATATATATATATATATATATATATATATATATATATATATATATCTTCCACTCCCAGCTGGATTGTAGGTGATTGTCTGGAATGTTCTATCTCAGGCAAGCCTCAAAAGCAGAGGGAGGAGAGAGGAAGGCAGGTGTCCCCCGCACCACCCATGTACATTTTCAAAAGGGAGTACAGGTTAGGGATTTGTTTTATTTTTCTTTAATTTATTTTCAACATCCTTTCGTATGGATGGCTGCCAGAACAAATCATCCAAGTTTCCATTATTTCTCATGGGGAAATTTGCTTTGATATAAGAGTGTTTTGGTTTACAAGCAAGGTTCCAGAATGGATTATACCCATTAAACCGAAGTATTACTGAACATGTATTTCAAGACATTGGTCGTTTATCAAGGTAAAATTTATAAGAAATTTTTGCTTATCTTGTGGAACACTTGTAGAATGAGATACTCGTAATCCAAGGTTCTACTGTAGTCATTAATATAAATGAAAGTTAGAGTAAAGATTGAAACTGTCTCCAAGCAAAAAAGATAGGAACAAGACTATCAACAATACAGTGAAATAAACCTCTCTAGTTACACATTATTCATCTTAAAAGAATTACAAATTGAGAAACGCCTGCCATTTAACAGCAGAACATCCTTTAGTTATTATTAAAAATACATTATGATCCTTCAAAATTTTGATGATGCTATTATTTACCTTCTGTGTTTTTTTTCAATCCAGTTGTCAAGTATATCACCAATATTTTTGGCTGGGGTTTTAAAAAGTATATATCTACAGACAAGGAATATTCTTCAGCTTTGAAGACTTGCAATTGATTTTTAATGCAGTAGCTTTCAGATACTACAAAGGCTGTTCTCTGATAAAGACAGTAAACAAGAAATTGTCTTTTAAATGTTCCCTTTAATGTATTCCTTTAATTAAAAACCTATCAAATATTGTGCAGCAATTTTAAGTTCAGGGTTTTTAACACTTGTTTGAATGAAGTGGATTGCCCAAGGTTGCTGCACAGGCTAGTACTTCTGAGTTCCTACCCAGGAGTGAAAGCCCATCGACCCTGGACTGCTGAGGCTTGGCGCTGGTGGTCCATGTGTGGACCCATTTATTCCTGTCCCTGTCACCCTGATGCTGCTAAAGTGTGGCAGTGGAGTGGATGTGCTTTTTTTTTTTTTTTTAAAAAAGCATTTTATTCCCTAAACCAGGTGGTGCGTGGAGCACACACATCTCACTTGGCCACGGATACTCAATGGAGGAGGGGTGGAGCTGGTAAAAACCACCTGTTAAATATCTCACATACTTCAGAAGCCCCACCACATGCGGCAACTGACCGGATGGCATGTAATACAGCCACATGACATTTGTTATTTTAAAATTAGAATAATCATCTAAGAACCCTTTCTTTATACATGATCAAACAGGTACAATAATAAACTATCAGTGGATGTACTGTTTAGATTGACACAAGTGAACTGGACAGAAGTGATTCTAATTCCCATTCAGGCCGAAGGCAGGAGAACCTAACCTACCTTCACAAGCTGTGAGGATAAAAATGTGTGTGAGGTAGGCAGGCTGGGGTGGGGAGGAAGAGGGACAGAACCATGCACATTACTTGAACTCTTTGAGTTCAAATAAATAATAGCTACAAATAAATACTAGCTATTTATTGTGCCCTCATTTTTTCAGGTTACTTTTTAATTACATCAGGCACCATGCAAAACCATGGCCAGTTCCACAAAAATTCTGCATAGTATACTTGTATGCAACTTGTAGCACTGGCTGCAGTACAACGTGATGAGCTCATGTGGGTTACAGGTGGAGCCCCCTAAATTTTGACATCGTCCATTATGAACCTTCACCTTCATAAGTAATTGTTTACTCTGAGCATATGAAACAGGTGATAGACTATCAGAGTTTAAAGACTGTTTGTCCCAAGCTTAAATGATTCTTCGATCATGTAAATAGATTTTGAAAGAAACAATTATTGTTATGCAAAGATTACTAATTATGGAAACAACCTAATAAGGGCAACTCGAGTACACACTTAAAACATTTTACTTTAACTTTTAAGTTTATGCTTACTTATTCTGTTCTCTGTTTATGGCAGACATTAGTAAAAAAAGTGTTTTCTACATTTCATCACTGGAAGCAATTGTTCTTTTTAAAAAATGAAACAAACATCAGAAATAATTCTTATTATTTAAATAAAATGCACTGGAACAAAATGAATTTTAAAAGTAGGACTAAATTATTTTAATGTATTCCATTCTTCTAATCAGACCAAAGCCTATTTATGTAGATTAGTTACATCTACAGTCTCATTTATTCAACCTGTATTTATCCTTTGATCACAAAGCTTGTTAACTTAAATGGTCTTTTATTGTTATCATTTTCCCATAATTATGCAGTTTAACTGCTGGATTTTTTTTTCCTGAATAAATGTGTACATGCTCCAATCATATTCATCCATATTATACTAGATGCTCAATGAACCGGAAGAGTGATTTCAGTACAATAAAACTGTCTGGATGAGTTCCAGGACAGGGCAGACAAATACCAGTAATCATAGCGTCAGGAGAACTAGAATGGGCATATGTAAGGATAACACATGAATTTCAACAGATCATCTGAAACAATATCTGAGGCTCATTTTGTACGTCAGTCCCTCACCGAGAAAAAAGGAAAATAGTTTATAGAAGATGCAGATGCTTAATTTCCACTGTGTGGGCGGGACCTCCGTCAGTGCTTGCGGGCTCTTTGATACCAACAAATGATCTCTGTTGCTGCACGTCAACCATTTGCCACATAGCCGTGGAATATTGTTGGCTTCGTTGCATTTATTTTCTCTTAGTGAAACAAGACCAGATCAGCCCCTCTGAGCTCATATGCCGCTGGAGCCTGACTGCAATATCAATGCACTTCTTCATCATCGTAGAGTTTACACAATTGTTCAAAATACGATGTTGCTGCCTTATTAAAAATATAAAAAGCAGATGCTCTGGATTGGTTGCTTGTCTCTTGGGGCTTGTTCTGTGTGTGCCTGCGTGTTTGCTTTGCTTCATAAAGGTAAAAGATGCCACATATGTACAGAAAGGTTAGCATCTTTTGATTTAACAAGTAGATGTATTGCAGCAAGAATAATCAAATATGTCAATAAAAATACTCCTGTTTCTTTACCAGATTCCTAAAATATGTATTTTTCCCTTATAAACCAAAATAACTAAAGCCTCCCCCCCCGACACACACACTTTTTGTGGGGGTTGGGGGAACCTCACTTTTCTAAGTATATTAAAACCTCCTAGGCTTAACATTGAAGGTTTGCTTTGTAGAAAACCATTCTACTGCAAAGTAGTAATCCATGTGCTGCAGAGGATTCCAGAAGTGTGATTTGAGATATTCATTATCTGCAAAGAATACCTGAAGTGTGATTTGATGTTCATGGGAGATAATAATGTTATTATTAGTTGTTAAGTTGGAACAATTCACATGACCAGTGGAAGTCTAGGCTTATTGATTTCCTAATGAATGCTTGTTTACACTTTGAGAAATATCATATATTTATTAGATGAATGAATGACATTTAACAGATATTATCTGCATTCTTTTTTAAAAACTGAACTTGGTTATCTGGAAATATATAGGGGAAAATATAGCCTCTTTGTTAATAAAAACAAACAAGTCCAGAACATTTAACAGCAATTAAGAAGAAACAAACAAAAATTCTAAACATTCACACATCTTCTACTTTAATAGGATAATGTTCTTCAACCTGCTTCTGCTTGGATCTTCAACCCAGATTCTATTCCACATAATGCCCTAACTCCCTTGTTTTAATAAATAGTACAAACCAGCATGGTGCCATGTTTACAGTGCTGGATAAGGTTTCAAAAAACAGGGGCTAAAATCTTCACTCAACCATGAAGCTCACTGGGTGCTCTAAGGCTCTGGGCACATGTTCTTAGTTTGGCCTACCTCACAAAGATGTTACAAAAGAGCTCCTTGTAAACCACATTGAACTAACTGAAGGAAAAGTGAGATGTGAAAGGAAGTAACTAAACACATCATTGCTGAAAAGCCATTAGAGAGATCAAAGCAGATGTTTGAAACGATCCACTGATTCATAAATGGATAGCACAGTTAACACTGGCAGAAAAATAACATGCAACCTATATATACATTATATTGAAATTTAGAGCCCTAAATTTTATTTTGTATTTCCTGACATCTCCGTGGCATCTTCAAAAAGATCAGTGTTAGTTGTCTCCTTTACAGTTACACAAAGAGAATAAAACAATTTGCCACCAAAGATGACAAATGATGAGTCAATAGACTTTTTGCCAGATGGGCAGGATATAAATAAATAAATAAATAAATAAATAAATAAATAAATAAATAAATTCATGGACTGAATTATTCATTAGGACTAGCAACTGGACTTAGGCCCTTGCATATGTTGCACTTCAACAAAATGTACTAGGGGTGAATAGTTAAAGACACTAGCAAGAAAAAGGTAAGCCCCATCTCCATAATTAAGTTATTGTTCAGGTTGCAAGCCTGCAGAGCTGCTTTTTTTCCAAGGAAATCAAAGCATATTTTTGTTTAAGTTTCAGGTGTGATTTACCTAATGAATAGTTTGTTCCTGATAGGGAGGTTGGGGGAATTAACCATATCTTCACCACGCTCCACTTTCTCATCCTGCTCAACATTCCTGCATTACATTTCGATGGCCAAGCCATCAATGAAATCACTATGATGAAGCAATGATGAAACTCACTATTGTGCTATAAACTTTGAGGATATCCAGTGTTACCGTAAGCGTCTCACAGTGATGTAAAAAGGTGGCTACTATCCAGCTATTGCAGACTAACCTTCCTGAGGAGGCAAGCCAAACATGGCTTTCCTTACTAAGCTTCAAAGACCAGCCTGATTGTGTTACTTCCCTCAGAACAAAGTCACAGGCCTTGCACAGCTACCTTTTGTTGTAATGGAACATGTATGGGAGAAATTCCCAAGGTATAAGGTGACCAAAAACAAAGGCAGAAAATAGAATGGGAATCTTAGTACTTTTAATAGCATGCAAAGGAGGGAACTGTGAAAAACTGCAGCGTTGTGTCCTGCTAGGCCACCCCATTGTTGAATTTGTCCCAGGAATACAGATCAAAACAAACTTAAGAAGGCCGTCAGGACAACAACAACAACAACAAAATCACTATTTAGGTTCTTTTCTTTTATTCATTCACTTTTGCAAATAACACTATATTGGGAGAAACTATAAACAACACTGAAGGCCATGGGAGCAGGTAGGAATTACAGAGCAAAAACCTAAGCCAAATTTCTTGAAGCTTAAATTAGCAACTCTATTATGAATACTGAAAATAGCACAAAATTCATTTTTCAGTTTGGGGACCCACATAGTTACAGAAGTGCAATTAAGCATGCTGTCCTAACGTGCCAAACCAAGGCAACGTATCAGCACAATCATGTTTTCGGAAGGGAGCCTTTCTGAAAACAACAGGCATTGTTCAGTGAGAGCATAATTTCAGGGTAGCTTAGTATTTCACTGGATTGTGCTCAATGAAAGAAGCACTAGGATATCATATTTAGTGCTGGCTTTTCAACCATTCGTATGGTCTTGTTGAAATGAAATATTAGGAAAACTTAGTGCTCCTTTTTATTGTTTGTATCAAATCTATCTCAGGTTTTGATGAGGGGTGGTGGTGGTTGTTTTTCCTATTTAACATTGATCTAAAATCTTCTGACAGACTTTTTGAGTATTGTTTTCTCTAGTTACAAAATGTTAAAAATGCAAGAACTGCATACAGAGCTGCACACACACACATGCCTCACAAAGGCCAACTCTACATAAAATCAAGTAGATGTCTCCCATTCATAGACCGCCGATGCTGTTTACTGGAGACTTGATACACATCTGCAACGACTGATGGACAGCTGCAGTGACAACCAGATTTGGACCAAACTGCCCGCCATTTCGATCTTGACACTCTCCAGGGCCTAGCCTTCCAATAACCTAGACTGGGAAGTGGTGGAAGAAGTATGAGACAGAAAAGAGCTTGATCACACAAGCCCTCGCCAACCCCAAATTGTTTCATTTCATGTCTCTTGGAATTGATACATTTTAAAATTGGTCATGTGGTATGTACATCAGTGGGTAAGTTCAAATCAATCATTTCATTTCCAGCTATTTGAACCTTTTTAGCAGACTACACTTGGCAAGTTTTAAAAACCGATTCCTTTACTCAAGATGATTCTGGGGCAATGCCACTCCACCTCCATTTTAATTATTTTTCAAAAAATCTTTGCTAATGCATTGAAAAAGTGTTACAAAGACGGTGGCCACCCAGAGAAGAGATGTGGTGAAGGGTGACTCCTAATCAGTGTATTCCTGTTTTTGCCTCCTCCCTTAATATCTTTCTTCCTCCTGCCAAACAATCCCAAACAGGAAATGATCCTTTCACTAAAAAGTTCTCTTTCTCTCCTGCAAGGGTGTTTCTGACTAAGCAATGTATTATTTTTTTCCTTGTGGCAGATGCTTCAATGTATCAATATGCCTTTAAAGAGAAAATTTCAAAAGAAAGACCCCCAAACCTGACCCCTTTGCAAAGTAAATAAATCATTCAACAGCAGCATTCACATGTGCAGAATTGAAATGCACTAAATTGATACATCATTGGCACAATTTAAAGCATCTCTGCCAGAGAGGAGGAAATAGACGGATTGCTGAGGCAAATAAATCGATTTAGCCATGCACTGTGTGAAGTGGAGGAATTAAATGGTTTAAAACACAGTAAAATCAGTAGAACTGGGATTCCCTTGGTAAGTGTGATCAAGCCCAAAGAAAAAGAGAGAGCCTTTGCGCGGAAGGGCCTCCTTTCTGCTTTTAGAGGAGCAGGGAGAGGTTTCTGCTTTCTGATCTGCACTGCTGTAGAGGAGCAGGGAGAGGGAGCAGCCTTTGCGTGATTGCCTTCGCTATGAATTCGAAGGCGGTCACGTGGTAGTCACGTGGTCTCCATTCGCCCCCACCCCTCTTTCCGTGTCCTCACCGGGCGAGGTTTTAGGGTCGAATCCAGTAGTACTTCACGTGCTCCCTTCGCATTCGGAAGCTTACTTGCAACGTCCGGAAGGGCCTCCTTTCTGCTTTTCTCTGCACTGCTGTAGAGGAGCAGGGAGAGGGAGCAGCCATGATGCCCAGTGCAAGGCAGGCGTCATTGTTGCTCTGTGCTGTCAAGTTGGAACCACCTTATAGTGACCCCAAATAGGTAAGTGAGATATTTAAGGAGTGGCTTTACCAGTTCCAAACCCCAAGTGAGTTTTCACAGCTGAGCAGACATTTGAGCACCTCTTAAGTACTCATCCATCACTCTGTCCACTACACAACACTGGATGTCTCAAGGCATGCTTAGTTACAGCAAAATGAATGCAAGGGAAGGAGAGAGGAGAATCGTTATCTTACAAAACTGTAGACACTTTGTAACACATACCACCAAATAAAGGGAATAACGAGGGCTGAACTGCTAGGATGCTAATATCTGGCAATATCTATAAGCAGCCACAATCAACTGAAAACTTTTACTTTATTCACAAAGAAAAGCCTGCCACTCTGGTTGGGAAGATACATTGTAATATTAAAATCTAGCAGTAAAAGGAAAGCAATGAGTTTAATTTAAGGAATAAATAACACTTGATTAATTAAAAACAACTCACTATTTTCAAGAAATAACTCACTTGGAGTACTGCTTGCCTTAAAGCCCTTTTAGGGTCGCTATACGTTGGTTCAGACTTGATGGCACAAAACACACTCTTTTACAGTATGGCTTTAACACTCAGTAAATTTATTTAAATGAAATTAAGACATTACATTTGCAATGGACCCAATTATTTTATACATACTGTATAATCATATTCCATGAACTGCAAATGATGTATAAGAAAGGCTGAAATCCACTTGTAACTGAATCAATGGAGTGTTTAGGGAGTTGACTCCTCCATATGTTCCATTGTTTCAGTGACCCTACTTTAGTGCCAATTTACAACTGGAAATCAGTCATAGGGACTGTCAGAAAGTTGTTAAGAGCTGATTTATTTATTCAAATAATATCTTGCCTTTCACCCAGTATTAGGACCCAAAGTGGGTATCTGGTCACAGTCTTCAGCACTATGCTAGGTTATACAGGAATGGTATTTCTACTTATGATAATTTCTAATTGTAATAATAATTTTACATATCAAACTTACATAATCAAATCTAATACTACTGCCTGAAAACTGTGCCTGTTCTCCATGTCTTCCATTTTGTTGATGGAAGAGTAGCAACTCTGTGTCTAATAGAAAACAGCCCAGATGGCAGAAGTCTACAAGTCAAACAAACAAACAAACAAACAAACAAACAAACAAACAAGCACTAGACTGCAAGTCCTATCAGCCATTTCCAACATGGCCAACTGTCACAGGGAAGTCCTTTATAGCATGAACAGTGCTCTGGGTTGTAGGAAGGTTGAGCTAATGTGTTTCCCACAAGTTCTATAGAAAGCAAATGAAAACATATTATTATTCCAAAGCACAGTATATAAATACACATACATACAAGCTATCAAGAGCTATCCTTCGGGTTTCTTCACATTCTGCTATTTGCCCATAAAACATGGCTTGAGTATCTCTGGATCAGGGTGTGATGTAAAACCATTTTAGCAGCTATGTTATGAGCACATAAAGTAATTCCTTATCTACAGAAAGCCAATTGTGGCACTGCTTGGTTTAATGAGGCAGGCTTTCATCTCAAATGCATCATTAATGTTCCATTCTCAAAAAAGCAGTGTATCCCATAATGTATTTTTATGATCTTCTAGCGTCACTATCAGTATTGTAATGACCCTCAGCCAAAACATGACAGTAATGAAACCTCCATGGCAATTGATGAATCTGCTGATGGTGTCTTTGGAAGGTTCACAAACACTCTAATTGTTTTGGGTAATTAGCTGCATTTGGATGAGAGGAAAAATATTCATGTTAGCATAGGATAAGAAGATATGTCAAAAGTAATCTAAGTGCAAGAATAAAGCAGCAACTTAAGGAAAGAAGGGGAGATTCTTCCCTGAAAAACCTTCAAATAGTGCCTACTAGAATATGCATAGGAAACCTCAGACCCATAGGGCACACACAGTGCACACATCTGGTCACTGCTGGTTTGAGATTAGGGACAACAGGGTATTTATCTTGGGAAACTGTTATACTGAAATCCAGAAAACTATTGCATTGGGGCTTGGCCTACTCTACAATTTATATGCTGGCAATTAAGCTGTACTTTTTACACCTCACTAGTAGGCAGAACGAGGCCATCTGATGTCACTGGACTGCAGCTGTCCTCAGTCACAGCCAGCACAGCAGATTGTGATGAATGCTGTTACTGCAATGCAACAGTGTTGGGACATTCCTACTTTGCTGATCATTGGGGTACCAGGTAGAAAAATTGCAAAAATAAATAAATAAAAAGGCAAAACCAGTAATGATTAGTTCTTTTTGTATATATTTATTTATTCATTTTCTACACTCCATTATATAGAACAAATATATTGCTTGTCTCCTGTCGTGTTATCAGTTCAATCACAGTTTTTCCCAACATTTGAGCCCAGTACAATTTATATCTCTTTTGCAAACTTAAATGAGTGCACTTTCATATTTAGTTTCGTTACTATCTCATCCCCATTCTATCGAACTTTACTTTAATACAAAGCATATAGCCTCTCTAACCTCAACAGTCTATTCAATCTCACTATTTAGCTCTTTGATACTAAGCAATTAAGGATAGAATTGGCTAACTATATATATTCTATATATCATCCACAGTATATTTGCACATTCTTCCAAAAATTTACTACTTTATGGGGTATTATAAGAAAACTACATCCTGGTCTATGTATTCCACTTTATGCATAGAAATATTTGTCTATACTTAACTGGCTCTATTCTTTTAAAAAATCTAACAGATTAACATTTATTTGTATATCAGGTTTGTCTTCACATTTCGGTTTTCCATTTCCCATATCATACCAATTAACCAGTAGCCTTAGCAATCAGAATACAGAAAACATTTTATGGAATAATTTTCTCTTTTCAAGCCACAAGTTCCTCATAGGTTTTTATCAATCTTTTTCTCTTTTCTCCAGATTTTCCTCTTTTTGGTGCCAAGCCCCCATCCTCACAAATTGCTTCCTCCTTGCCAAATCCATCATCCTCATAGGTTGTATTATCTTGATAGTAATCTTGATGGCCGCTCTGCTACTGAAAATGCTCCAGATTTTCCTCTTTTTGGTACCCACATTGGGTAAAACAGATGTGCCCATCATATTCTATGGACCTAGCACATCCAAGGGCCCAGCCTGCATCATTTCTTTCACATTTGTATTCATGATAAGATCTGCCCTCTGTTCTGATTCAACCTCTTGACTCAGGCTGATTTCAGTAGATACATTTATCATATTTTGTAAATTTGGCATATCCAAAGATTTATCCTGGATCAATCTTGTTGTGTTTGTCTGTAGAGTAAGATCAGCTGTTTGTTTTAGTTTAATCTCCTGATCAGAGCTAATTTCAGTTTTTCCTAAAGACCCTGTGTTA
Source organism: Phrynocephalus forsythii (assembly GCA_029282475.1). NCBI lineage: Eukaryota > Metazoa > Chordata > Lepidosauria > Squamata > Agamidae > Phrynocephalus > Phrynocephalus forsythii. Next base: position 132,820,703 of record JAPFRF010000008.1, on the reverse strand, counting down.
TCCATCACTTCATCTTGAGGTCTAACTTGCCGGAGTTACTGTTAAAGTAATCTGCAAACTGCATTCCGGTCTCTGTTTTGCCTCTGTGTCTTTATAAGAATTGAAGATCTCTGTATCTTCAGAGGTTGAGTCAGCATAGATATCTATAATTTTTTTTTGCAAAAGGCATAGAATTATGTTGGTTCTGAAATTTTTCCCCAATGCATTGTGTTTTATAGCTCACAAGAAAGGATTAATATTGTTTGTAATAATTTCTGCCACTTAGTTTCAAAATAAGAGGGATATGGAGGAGAGTAACTAGATTGAAGCCAGATGAAGAGCCTTCAAGCTTTGTTTTCAAAACATGCGGTTATTCCAAGGTCACATGATCTTTTTTAAAGAAACAGCTTTCCCAATGCTGCTCTTACAGTTGTGTCTTTAAATTCAACATATAGAAAGCATAGAGGTATAAGGTAGTATCCTTTCAGTTTTGTCTTTAAATCCCCCACATATAAAGAACAGCAAAGGCATAAGATATTTTTCCTCAAGAAGGCAATAGGCAGGAAGGCAAGTTCATGAATAATGTGGAAACAATCACTTCTGGGCTTGTCTTTCAAAAACATTCTCCCCTTCTTTACTAAAAGCAGCTTCATCAGAAAAGGGGGTGGGGGTTAGTGCTTGTTTGAAGGAAAGATTTCCAAATACCAAGGAGAAGTTTAACATTGGCCGTTACTTCACGAAGTGCCTCGCTTCGAACCGACCTTGCCTTCGCTGTGAATTCGGAGGCGGTCACGTGGCAGTCACGTGTTCTCGCTTCGCTCCCGCCCCTGTTTCTCAGTACTCACGAGCTGCAGTTTTAGGACCGATTCGAGCACAACCTCACGTGCTCCCTTCGCATTCGCATGCCACTTTTCAACGTTCCTTATTTCCCATCCGCCTTTAAAAAAATACCTACCGACGGCATATCGATGCACTGATGCTGGACTGTCAGTTGCAATGGCTCTACTGATTTCAACTGTTTCCTGGCATCATTGGCAGCCCCCCCGCCACTTCCGCTGCTACTCGGGGGGAGCCCCGCATGGCACAGCCGCCCGCCCTCCGCCGCTTGCACGCTGCCTGCCCCGGGTGCCCTGCTCTGGCCAGGCAAAGCGGCAGTGGCTCCTCCTGCTCCCGCCGCCGCCGCCGCCGCTACTCGAGCGAGGAAGTAACAGCGCAAAGCGATGAAACGATATAGCGATGCATCGATATCCCTGTTTGAATATTTTTAAAAAAAACTTGAAATAAAAGCCAAAAACCGAGACCACACGTCACGTTGGGAGCGAAGCGAGATGCGAAGCGAAAAGATTCCCGGCCGCTGGCAGGGGAACCACTCACCCCGCTTGGAGCACGGTAAAGGGGGCGTGGTCGGGGTGGCATCGCAGCCAAAAAGGAGGAGCGTGCGGACTGAAATGATCGATTCGCACAGAAATGAGGGCTTGCCGCGTAGCGAGCGGTTCGTGAAGTAACGGCCATAGAGAGAGAGAGAGAGACCAACAGCTCTACCTTCGTCATAGTGAAGGTCTTCCTCCAGTGGGAGATTAAGCATTTTTCTACTTCCACAAAGTTCGCCGCCGCTCCCTTCGTGGTCTGGAGTTCCTGCCTCTTCTTCATTTCCCCTCCAAGGAAACTTTATCCTTATTATGGTCCCTTTATCCATTGGAATTCAACTCTATAAACTGGAGCACTTAACAAGTTTTCTCACTGTGGTGTAGCTGGAACCAGAAGTCGTAATGATTACTTCTTGTTGTTACTAGAGATGGGCATGAACCAGTTTGTCCCAATTGGGAAAGGCAGCAGCAGTGGTGATACTGCTGCCCTCCCCTACCTACTTAGTCACAGACTACCACTCCCCTGGCCCAGTTTGCTAGATTTCAGCAGCTTCTTAATTGGTTTTCCACTCCTGGCTATAGCTCAGGCTTATCTTGCTTGCCTTTTTGTGTAAGTGGGAGATCAACAAGGCACTTGAAAAGTTGCCAGAAGCTAGCAAACTGGGCCAGGTGAGTGACTAGATCAGGTCAGGAGGTAAGGTAAGGGATCAGTGAGTCACACCTGTGCTGGTGTCTTTCTGAACTGATACAAACCAGTTTGAGCCCATCTCTAACTGTAACACCTTTGCTTCGGCCTTGTTGGGATGTATCTCCTTTTCCAAACCTGAATTTGTCTGCCATCCTGAAAAACAATTCAGCACAATACTCTTGGAATAGAGACTGGAAGGGTAAGTGCTAATGAAGAATGGCGACAAGAAAGTGTTTTTTGGAATCTTGAGGACTGTAGATTACCACAGCAATGACATCACAAATGATAAATTGTAAAAGAGTTCCTACAGTTGTTGTGGATTCCTCCATTTAAAAGCAGATCTAAAGTGCATCACTGAAGGAAAAGCGGTTGGTGTAACAGATCTATATCTATCTATACAAAAGGACATGGAGTGGAAGACTGGATTATTCTCATTGCTCCCTATGTGCACGCAAGCTGTATGTCTCTAAGCTCTGTATGAGCAATCTGTCCTCTGCACTTTCATCTGAACCCTTCTAGGGACTCTGAGAGCCAAAAATGTGACAACTAGGAAGCCCCCTCTAGCATCTGGCTGAGCTGCTGTGATACCATCAAAGGCTCTGGAATATTCTGAATGCCAAGAGGAAACTGCTGGGTTCAGTAACTAAAGCATAGACACAAGTAAAACAAAACAACTCATCATAGATGGTTTGTGCAGGAAAATCTACATGGCTGAAGCTTCAAGCCACTATGCGAAAAAGGAAGCCCATTTATGGCTCCCAAGCAAAGCCGAAGTATTTGTTTCAAGTGAACATGAGACAGGCCACCCACATAAGCTTATAGAACATATAATTCAACAACATTCAGAGTTCTCTAGCCCTGGTATGAAATTTGGCCAGGAAACTTCTGTGAATAATCAGTTCAGAGGACAGACATAAGCAACTGCTATGGCACAAGGAAAGAAACCCACATTTAACACCAGCCTTTCAATTTTAAAGCAACACGTTATTAGAAAGACAGCATTGTATTCTATCCCCTGATTTGGAAATCATAGGTATGGGAGGAACTTTGGAGAAGATATGGTCTATACAAGCTTCCACTGGCATTTGATGATCCTTTAGCTTTGCTACCTGCCTAACATGACAAAGAACCAAAAACAACAACAAAAATAAGGAGAGAATTCACAACTTGCATACTACAAGTCTGATCTAGACGTAATCTATGTCTGAATCCATACACCATGAATTGTCTTGATTGAAGCAAGTGAATAACGGAGGATGTGTGCATTCCAATTAGATGATACTGATCCACTGCAATAACGTCCAACAATAAGTGGCTACAAGCAGCAGCTGGTGAATCAAGGATGGAGAATTTTTAATCAAAAACATGCTAATTATTTCTGAGCATTTGCAGCACATTTTTCTGCAGTGTTGAATAAATGTACTGTATCCTGTATCTCCCAACTGACTGTGAAAAAAGAAGGGTGGTTTGCAAATGCCAGCCCTTGACCACAGGCAGTAACCAGAGCCATAACTTCAATCCATGCCATCTCCAGGTTTCTAACATCATCAGAATTCTATCACTGCCCTCCTTCTCCTTGAACCACTCACTAAAAGGAATAGCAAATCAAAATCTCTTATTCATTGGGACTAGAGATGTGAAGGCCTGGGGGAAAATGGGGAAAAACAGGGGGCACCTTTTTTTCATTTTTCCCTAAAGCCTTTTTGGGTCCCCCCCCCAAAATAAATAAATAGAAAAATTGAAAAAAGAAAAAGAAAACATGATTGTGTAATGTTTTATTTTAACATGATGACTAAAATAGTTTAAGAGAGGGTGTTCAAATATTTTCCAAACCATTTCTAAAATATATGCATAGTAAGATTATTTTAATTTCTGTGCACTGAGGACAAGCAAGTCCTAGGTTACAAACTGAACTCTCCAATGCAAAAACAAGATGCATTTATCCCCTTAGGAAGTGCTGCTATTGTCATGAGAAAAAGAAAAAGATTTCACTTTTGTTTTTGCATGTGGGTGGGCATGTTTGGTTCTGTTCGGTCCTTTTCATCAGCTTTCAAAGCACTGGAAGAAAATACAGAGCAACAAAAATGATTCTGATTAAACTTCATGCCCATTTGTTGAAACTTAGTCCCACTCCCTTCTGTACATTCCCCCCACTTCAATTCTTTTTACGAGAATGAGGTTTTTATTTTGTTTTTATTTAATACTGTGGAGACGAAATATGAATTGTTAATTCTGGATTTTTAAACATTATTTTGTAGAGGGTTTTTTTGTTCAATGTAAACTAGTAAACAGTTCAGGAGACTGTTACTTATAATTACCAAATAAATATATGTTAAAAAGTAAATTCTCTTTGTAATAATTGTTTGGATACACTATATTTTAATATGCTAGTCAAATTGGCCACAGTCATATTTTATGTTCTTTAAGTAACAGAATGACTTTCAAGCTGTAAAACGGGGTGGGGAGTGCTAATGTAGGTTTTTTTCAATTTTTCCAAAATATCCATCCTCCCCCCCCATAAAATCTAGAAAAAAAGTGGGGTGGTGGTGTTATGAGCTTCAAAATTTTTAGAAATTTTACATTTTCAATTGGGATACAAGAGCTCTGAGTCTGCTGTTACCAGTGAATTTATTTAAGAGTCAGTATATTGCTAGATATATTTAAGTTACTCTTTCTAAACGCTTATTTTGAATGTTTGTGACCCACAAATTAACCCACGAAGGTTAATTAGGGAAAGAGGCAATCAGTATTTAAATAGCTATTTCCAAGCTCTGGTTTAAACATAACAAAGAAATATCTCTTTTAGTGAAAAATGAAAACATTTATTATCTTTTTTTTCTGTGAAAAAGGAAAAAAGGAAGAAGTCTGTATGTGTGAGCCCAAGGCAGCTCATTTCTGAGCCAACTTTCTATACTATGGCAATTTAAATCAGTGTTCCCCAACCCCCGGGCCGCAGACCGGTGCCGGTCCATGGGTCAATCTGCACCGGGCCGCCTGAGGAAACCAGGGGAAGCCTCTCCGCCGTGGGGAAAGTGACCCCACCCCCGCCGAGGGAGGGAGGGAAGGAGGGGTCGGGGCTTCCAAAGCTGGAAAGGGAACCTCTTTGCGCCTTTAAGGTTTCCTCGGGGAAGAAGGAATGCCCGGAAGCCGGCCGGGTTTCCGTTTCCGGCCTCAAGCTTCCCCCAAAGGTCCCCCTGAAGGAGGGTCGTGGAGGATCTCCCATGCGGGTGAGCGCCATTTCCACTGTGTGTGTTTTCTCCCCCACACACACACACACACCCCGAGCGCGCGTTTGGTTTCTCTGAGGTGTTTTTGTCCCCTCCCCCATGAAGGCCACTAATTCCCGCCCCCGCCCCCCCTCTCCAGCCTCATGTCAAGGAAAGGCGAAGGGTCCCAAGACCTCACGGCGGCTCGGTAGCTTTTAAAAAAGGTCAGGCGACAGCGTGGACAGGGAGCTCCCCCTGCCAAGAGCGGCTCCTGTCTTCCAAAGTGGTTGCGAATAAACTCTGGAATTGGAATGATCTTGCGTTTATATGCTTCCAAACCTAGCCGTTCGAAAGTATGTGAAATGCAAGTCAGATAAAGAGGCGCCCCCGAGGGAAAAAATGCGAGGAAGTAAAAACAGTGTTTCCTTGCAGCGATGCCAAGGACTCGCACAACACTGGCTCTTTGGCTTGAGTACGGAGATGAGCACTGCCCACTAGAGTGGGAAACAACTACCATGCATGTGCATCAGCGGCCGGGGGGATTTTAATTAAATTAAAATTATTAAATCAAAACAAACGGGCCAGGGAAAAATTATCAAACATTTACCGGTCCGCGACGATAAAAAGGTTGGGAGCACTGATTTAAATGACATCCCTAGAACACTGTCAAGTGCTACAGCTATACCAGATATTATTGGATACAATGAAAAGCAGGTAATGCAACCACACAGATGAATTCATCGGAACATCTAAAATATCATTTTGAAATGTTCTTTTATAGCCATGCAGCTAGAAAGACTGTCAAGAGATCTTACAAGATTTTGTTTTCATAAGATCTGCCACAGGATCATATAGATCTTCTCTTACTGACAGAGCAACTTCCATTGCAAAATCTGGAGAGGTGATCTTCCTCCGTTGCAGTCCAGTTTTTGCAAATAAAATAAAAAATAAATAAATAAATAAATAAATAAATAAATAAATAAATAAATATTCCCCAGATTGGTGGAAAACCTTCCAAAGTAGTTTTTGAGCAGGACACAGAGGAGGCATATTCTGTAATGCAGGAGCCAAGTTTGACTTAAGACTCAGGTTGAATTAAGTCCCCAGTGTCTTTTTACATTTATTTCATTATATCTGCAGGCTATAGTCTTGCTCTGTACATGAACTACAACTCCGCTGCTCTTTAGCTTCTGGTCAGTGTATGGACGCAATACAGCTGTATTTGTTTGATTCCCCTTGAACTATCACAGATCCATCCTACAGAATCCCAGGATTTATAGTCAAACAAGAGGCTTCAGGTTTCTTGCAGAAAGTCAGGGGTCTGTCTGTTCTCTCTGCACTGAGAATTCTAAGCACTTTACCAAGCTACAGATACCATGATTCTGTAAAATGGTGTTGTGGCAATTAAAGTGTTACTCAGCAGATCTACCTGTACAGTTCAGATGCATTCTATTTTACAGTAATCACACTTAGTCTACCTGTATTCTGTGATGGCAATCCCATTTTTCATTTTCAAAATCAAACAAAGAAGGAGTGGTCAATGATTTTTAAGGGGATTACAGAAATAATGGGCATTGATGTACAAATGTCTCTGATGATTGCTTTGTTAAATATGGTTGAGAAGAACCAATTACAGTGAGAAGAAAATGCATTAATTATTGTGGTGACTGTGGCAGAGATTATATGTGCAAAGAAATATAAATATAATAATCAATTTACTACAGAGAACTCATATAAGGAAATGTGGAATATCACCCTTAACAATAGATTAACCTGTGAAATTAAGATTAGAAAAAATGTATAGAAATATAATTTTAAAGAAATAGTGTATGGAACTTATTTTTGGCAAATATATTTCCGAAAGGGAAAGGGTATACACCTGGAGAAGATGTGAGGTATTTTTGCAGAAACACACAGCAGTAAGAAATAAAAATAAAAATAAAATGAAAACTAGCCCTGAAAGTGAGGGTAGCAGAGGAATGATAATTGTAATTTTAAGTAGATTTATTGGTCATGATTTGTTAGTTATTATTTTCGTTGTTCAGAAATTAATAAAAATATTTTTAAACAAAACCAACCAAAGAACATGTTCTGAGGTTTCATTATTGTTACTTGCTGTCAAGTCAGAACTGATTTATAGCAACTAGAGTTGGGCATGAACTGAAACACCAATGAACTGGGCTGGTTTGCTGTTTGGTTCATGGTCCAGTTTGATGATCCTATTTTGCTAATGCAAAAACAAAATACCAATCTTTTTTTGTTATGGTTGTTCATTTTGCTTTGGCAAAACAGGATGGCTTCCACAGTGCCTTACAGCTACCCTACTGCCTAACCACGAACCATCACGAACCACCCTTTTTCAGGTTCATGCCCATCTCTAATAGCAACCCTAGCAGGGATGTCAAGGTGATTATGACATATAAAGAGTGATTCTACCACTTCCACTCCCTGAGTCAGTTTCTACTGCTGAGAGAGGCTTCCGACCCTGTTCCCCACAGTCCTGGTCCATCACTATACCCACTATACCACAATGGGAGCACAGATATTTCATGAAATAAAATTGCCCTTCATGCAAGGAAGAAATACAGTACAAATTTGAATGAATGTTAGAGTAAGTGAAGTTGCTGGTTTTATTTCAAAAGCTTTACACGAACACAAAATCTTAAGAGATTTTTCCTCTTTACCTGTGACTGTGTTCCCAAAGTAGATACATAACAGTTTCAAAAGCAAATAGCAAAGGAACAACAGCACATGGTTTGAACAGTGTGAACTCAGCTTACACGGTTCCCCCCACCCCACCCCCACCAAAGTCTTTTCTCTTCTCAGATGTTATGAAGGACACCTGGTGATGAAGTTGCTTTGGGATTTGACAGTAATCTGTCAGCACATGGTAAACATCAGGTGCTGGAAGTATTACGAACAATCTGTACTTTATCTTAAAATGTTACAGAACTGTCTGCCACCATAAACCATAGTGATTCTCAGCTTGAGAGTTCCTTGCAAAACAGACTTTTTGTTGGCACTGTTCAATAAAAAGCTGTAGCCAGTGTTCTCTTATTCTTTCTCCGCATCCTCTATATTTACCAATCTCTGATCCCCACATCACAAGTGCAATTGTAAATATTTCCTATGATCAGCAACACGACTAGCGTATGTAGATAGTTTTCAGTGCGGTTGTCATGTCACTTTAAAGAACCTATATCAGCAGCTTTCCCTTTATCCATCAACTCTTTCATCTCTTTTGGAAATGAAGAGAAAGGCTTTGTTTGCAAGAAACACAAAACAGAAAAAGAAGCTTGTTTTCTGTTTGTGTGAAATCACGCCAGTTCTCTTCGCAACCCCTTCTTCCAATTTTACATACAAGTGTGTTCTCATTTGAAAGAAACTGAGCAAATTTAACTTGCCTTCTAATAAGTGACCAAACCTCTATAACAGCTCAAGAACTGCATTCCTCAATCAGATTCAAGACTATGAAAACACCCAATACTTCAGAAGAGATTTGGTGAATGTGTGGCCTTCCTGTTGTTTGTTGCTTGGCTGTATCTCTTGTTGTGCTGGCCACTGGCTGTGCTGCCAGATACCTGAGGAGCCCACGACTTTCCCACCCTGATTTTAGGCTTTCCTTCTCCTACAAAATGAATAGAGGCCACACAGGACTTATTTCCCTTTCTTTCTCTGTCAGTTTCTATGCCTTTAACCTGCATGTGTGGTATGCAGAAATTAAGCAAACAGAGAACTTTTCTTTGCATGGTGGCCAGGAACAGGTAAATGTTATAGCCACAGAATTTCTGCATTCCAATCTATTCTGAAAAATACAGGAGCAGGACTTGGAAAAGGTCAGAGGTTATTTCACTCAGACAACACAAACTCCTGAGAAAAACAATAACAAACATGCCACCGATAACTGGCAAGCTAACAGATTTTCCTGTATGCAAATGCAGTATTTAACCATATGCTTGTTTACATTCCATCACAAAGGTGCTAAAATTCCTGGCTTTGATACCTATCTGGAATGGCAGAAGACTGGGTGTATGTATATGTATGAAAGAGAAAAGAAGAACTTCAGATGAACAGAAGCACTTTCCCACATATTGTATACAATATGTACAATATGTACAAAATTAGAAGTTCTTCTTAAGATGGGGGTGATGACTCCCATTTTAGCTGGTTTTTAAAGATCAGACATATTCATTGTACAAAACATTCATGTAAGATTCTCACGGAGCCTAGAAATAATGAATTCCAAATAGTGAGCTACTTGCAATTAATTGTTTTTCTTCAATAATTCAGGAATAACAAAATTATATTACAATTGTTGCATGAAGAGGAATGAAGTCTTCCCTTTAGTGGCATAAATATATTATCTATTATTATTGTTAATCAGCATGTGAATTCACATTACTTTGGAGTGAATTCACCCCTGGTTATTTTAAATGATGTTATTTAAAAACTATTTACTTGAGTTTTTTAAAAAACAAACATGAGATGCTTTTCATGTTACTATAAGAGACACTGGGAAATTAGGAGCTGTGAAATAATCTGGTTTTAAAAGTCACGGGCTAAAATCCTACTGAAAAAGCAATGAGTGCCTAAGAGCAATCACATAATGTTTAGTTGCCATCTATCATGCAACCAGATACAGAGCAACACAGGTAGAGTCTCTTCCACAACTTTCTGCTTATTGTCCTTGCATAAGCAACAAGATTTTGACTACTCTTTAAGCTTTGGAACTTAAAGCTTTGGTATGGCTACTAGTCCTTACGGCTAAATATTACCACCCATATTAGAAGCTAGTGTCAGGGTAGTAATTTTATCTTGCATTTTATCTTGCAATCTGTTCCATCCCCATGCAGAACATATCATATGGAAAACTGCACTAGATTCAGATGAAGAAGTAGTGAAAATTGGTGAAGAAACATCAGTAATATGCAAATAACAGTATCATACTAGACGAAAGCAGTGATGACTTGAAATGACTGCTAGGCGCAGTGGTTAAATGCCTGTACTGCAGGTAAAACTGTGCTCACGACCTGGGTTCAATCCCTGGTAGCAGGCTCAAGGTTCACTCAGCCTTCCATCCTTCCGAGGTCGGTAAAATGAGTACCCAGCTTGCGGGAGGGGGCAATGTGTAGCCTGCACACTGTAATTAAAATTGTAAACCGCCCAGAGATGACTTGTAGTGGTATGGGGTGGTATATAAGCAGAACACTTTGCTTTTGCTTTAGGGAATGAAGAACGTGCCAAAGGAGTACTGCCATTGAACATTAAGAAGCCAAATACTGTACACAACTACAGAACTACATTATTTTAATGTTGATAATGAAGTAATTGAATTTGTTGAAGATTTTTTATACATTGATTTAGTCACCAACCTACATGGAGACTGCAGCCATGAAATGAGAAGAAGGCTGACACTCCAAAGGGCAGGAATGAGTGAACTAGAAAAGATCAACAAGTGAAAGGCGTGCCAATGAAGGCTCAGGCCCAGGCCAACCACACTCTTGTATTTCCAATCACTATGTCTCACTGGTAGGATTGACAGGGGCATCTGGGTAATCCCTCTGGGAAGAGAATGTTGCACTGGAAAGGACTTAGGTTTTCTTTTGTGTTTTTATGCATCTAGTGTGGGCAGCCAACACCTGAAAGGCTACAATATGGGAGTATGCTTTGGTGGGTCACTCCAACTTATCTTGGGCTGAGCAAATAAAAACAGGTGCCATCAACCTTAATATCATCAACACAGCCAAGCTGAAGAACAACCAGTCTACTCCACCTACTGACATTATTCCCTATACATGATGAATTCCAGATACGTCACAGAGATGGTGGAAGTGGATGTCACACTAATTTTTTTAAAAAGGAAGGGGGACCCAGGAAACTACAGGCCAGTTCGCCTTACGTTTCTCCCAGGGAAGATGGTGGAAAGTCTCATCCAAGGGAAAATCTTAAAACATATAGAAGAACAAACCTTGCTGAGGAAAAATCAGCATGGCTTCTGTAAGGGTAAGTCTTGCCTAACAAACCTTTTAGAATTCTTTGAAAAGGTCAACAGGCATGTGCATTTGGGTGGACCGGTGGATATTGTCTATCTTAATTGTCATAAGGTGTTTGACACAGTCCCTCACCAAATGCTGCTGAGAAAATTGCACAGTCAAATATCAAATCTTTATCTATCAACTCATGGGCTCTGAGCTATCCGTGATGGATCAGAAAAGAGATCTTGGTATGCTGGTGGACAGCTCAATGAAGGTGTCTATCCAATGTATGGCAGTGGTGAAGAAGGCCAATTCCATGCTAGGGATTATCAAAAAGGGGGTTGAAAATAAAACAGCCAGCATTATAATGCCATTGCACACAAAATAATAGTAAGGCCGCACCTGGAGTATTGTGTACAATTCTGGTCACCACATCTGAAAAAAGACATAGTGGAACTGGAAAAGGTGCAGAAGAGAGCAACTAAAAAGATTACTGGGCTGGGGGACCTCCCTTATGAGGAAAGGCTAAAACATTTGAGGCTCTTTAGTCTGGAAAAAAGGCGCCTGAGGGTGGATATGATTGAGATGTACAAAATAATACAGGACATGACTTAAGTGGATAGAGGGACACTCTTCTCCCTCTTACAAAATACCAGAACTAGGGGACATACACTCAAACTGGGGGTTGGGAGAGTGAGAACAGACAAAATATTTTTTTTACCCAGTGTGTTGTTAGTCTGTGGAACTCCCTGCCACAAGATGTGGTGATGGCATCTATGCCTTCAAAAGGGGATTGGATAGATTCCTGGAGGAGAAGTCCATCACAGGTTATAAACCATGATGGAGATGTGTAATCTCCATGCTTAAAACCGGGGTACTTCAAGGACCAGATGCAGGGGAGTGGTATGAAGAGACAGATATATAGTCTCGTGCGCTCCCAGACACATTTGGTGGGGCCACTGTGAGATACAGGACTACATGGGCCATTGGCCTGATCCAGCATGGCTCTTCTTATGTTCTTATGTTCTTATGAAAATGTTACAAGAATCCCCACTCTTTTTTTTTTCAACACAGGTAAACAGGCTTCTAGTACAGAAGAGTGCCACAAACCATTTTCAATTAACCATGATTTCTTGTTCTGTCCGAAAAAACAAGCTATGATTCGGATTAAGAATGATTTATGCAAACAAACGAACCACAAATCATAGTTTATAATCCCGGCTTCCTTCTCTACACCAGGCCTCCCTAATATGCTTCTATCAAGATACTCTGAATGACAACTCTCATCGCAACAGTTAGGGAAGCTGAGCATCACACTGGCGAAGGCTACCCTGAAACTTTAATAGCCAGAACGTTGGTTTAAACATACCAACAAACCACTGATGTGAAGCACCAACCTCTGAACAGCTGTACCAGAAGAGGAGTCCACTATCCCAGGCTTGCGTTCACCCTGCTAAGCCATAGTTTAAAAATTATATCCATTACCATAACAAAATGAAGGAGACAAGGGGCAGTTGTTGCACAGGATATAGAATTCAAAACCAGTTTTTAAAGAATTGAATGATTTGAGTTGCAAGCTCCATCAGTCTCAAGGGTTTATGTCCCACTGAAATTAGCACCATTTATTTCTGAGTAAACATGCACAGGGTGTGGTTTTTAATATACTGTTTACACCAGCCACCTGTTCCAGGCTATAAAATGAGTATCTGAGCTAATTTGTGTAACAAGGGGTACACTGTAGTTATACTCCAGAACTTTCTGCACACAGGGATATCTATTTTTCAGACTACAGTACACTGCACATAGCGGATCTTTCATGAGCCTCCTCAAGTCATAGAAACTGCACCTTAGACATTACACTGCTTCCAAGTAAGAATGAACTAACTTGCAGCTTTCTGTGCTAAGCATTCCCCCCCCCCCCCCGACTACCTCAAATAGCTGCTGTGGACAATTGTTTCTCAAGCTTGCTAGCAGGTACACTTCAGGGAGAGTTTAATTATATTGGAAAGGATTGGATCTGAACTCCATATACCTGTGTCATGTCATCTGGATTTTATATAATTATAACATGTTAATTGTATGGAGAGATGCAGTCCATCCTATATGCAAACCTTTAGGGGCAGACATGCCCAGACTTTGATGGATATAGATCTGCAGAAGACAACTGTGGGGAAAACCCCAGATGTTTTCAGGCTACCACTCACATCCGTTCTAGCTAGAAGAGCAAAGAGTAAGGGATCATTTATATTATATTATATTATATTATATTATATTATATTATATTATATTATATTATATTATATTATATTATATTATATTAATGCAGCTGTACAGAAGCCAAACTCTGCTCATGACCTGCGGTTCAATCCCAGGTAACCAGCTCAAGGTTCACTCACCTTCCGAGGTCAGTAAAATAAGCAGCCAGTTCCTGGGTGGGTGGGGGCAGGGATAGCCTGAATAATTAACTTATAGACCACCCAGAGAGTGTTTTAAGTGCCATGCAGTGGTATATAAGTAGCATCCTTTGCTTTGCGTAATTTAAAATATTTTTACACCACTTTCCTCCCAAAAAAGGACCCGTGGCACCCTACATAATTAAAAAAATATTAAAAGCTTAAAGGAGAAAAACATTCAAATATTAAAGAAGAATTAATAACATTATGATCAAAATGTTGGGAAAATCACAAAAAAGGTTTAGAAGCAACAAAATATAAACCATTTTGTTTATTGTATTCCAGCCAGTTAGTCATTAAAAAAATCCTGACTGAAAAGAAAATACAACATAGAAAAGCCACGTCTTCCCTTCTTCTAGTATTTAAATGTGTATATGAAAGATAGAGCAATATTCATTCTATAAAAATAAATACATTTAGTTGAACTCATGTTTATTCAAATGTTTAACATTTGGGCTGTTTTTACAACTGCAATGTACACTGCAACTTGCCTCCACAATATCAGCACCAGGTGTGCCAAATACATCTCAGACATTCTAACTAGAGATGGGCACGGAACGAACATCTTTTCGTTTCCGTTACCGTTTGTCGTTTCCATTACGCAACGAAACGACAAACGAACATTGTGATGAAAATGCAACGAAATGAACTGAACCACGAAAATTGTGGTCATTACGTTTCGTTTCCATTAATGGCGACGCACAAGGATTTTTTAAATGTTAAAAAATGCCCTGGACATCCATAAAAACGCAGTGATAATTATTTATATTGTCTGATAATACCTACCAGGGGAGTTGGGGTCCTTAAAACGTTTGTTTTAGTCTTCTCCCATCGCGATGTATTGTTCTTTTCCCTTTAAAATGGATGTCGCCACCAGCCACAAAATGGAGGCAAGCCATGTGATGGGATCATGTTCAACCAATAGCATGCCCAGGTTGCAGACTGGGCGGGCAGGTCTGGCAGCCACAGAGGGCATAAAAAGCTCTGACAGCCCCCGTCCTCCTTGCAATCTCCAGTGGGAGTTAGGGTGGGATTGCTGTCTCTGCGACTCTAGCTTCAGTCCTGCAGCCTCCCTGTGTGTGTGCGTGCTGCGTACCTCTTGGTGAGTACCCTCCCTTGCCCCGCAGTGCAGTCACTCTGCGACTGCCTTGCACCCTGGGCAACGCCCACCGCTGCCTTTGCAGCCTCCCTGCATACCTAGTCTATACTGTGTCTCTGCCAGCATCCAATTTTTTTAGTGTTTTCTCTCTGGCCTGGAGCGTTGGGGGATGGCTGCGCACGGAAATGCTTTAAAAATTGTGCAAAAAGCGGGTAGAAATGACAAACGAAAAAACAAAAAACGGTAATGAAATTTTTCAAAAATTTCACGACAAACGGAAATGAACTGAAACAGACCTCTCAACAACAAATAAAAAAACGAAACACCATTTCTCTGTTTTGTGCCGATCTCTAATTCTAACGGATGCTCTGTGATTAGAAAATGGAAAGCTTCAAACCAGCACCCCAGGTTATTTTCTTCAGCACAGAAGGTTCTGCACAATACAAACCCTTGTGGGAAAGCATCAACTATGAGCATCTTTAACCTGGGGTATGAAATAAAATTATGTCAAATTTGTAGGCTGTCTGTTTTCATCTGGTAACACAGTTTTTGATTCTTATCTCAGTGTTTGAGATAAGAATCAAAAACAATAAATGCATTGTTTTATTACACCAAATGATACATTCTGGCATCCTGGCCCATTGAGTGGAGGCAGCCTTGAAACCAGTTATTTTTGAACCATAACTCCAAGAATCAACACATCCACTGTGAGACTACGGGAGTTGTGATTTAACAAAATACTTTTCCAGGCTCTGTATAAGTCATACTGATTTCTCATAAAAATATATTCATTTCATCTAGTTCCCTGTGCCTACTTCAAATGAGCCAGGCAGCAGCATTTACCCAGTGGGGCTTCTGTAACTGTATCAAAGGTGAGGACCCTGAACTTCTTCCTGTTTTGAACCTGCTCAAATAGGGTGGTCAACCTTTGGACTGCCAGACACCTTGGACTTCACATTGAACAAGTACCAGCTAGCATGGAATTGTGAGAACTATGGCTCTCATCTACAGACCCAAGGATTGCTCATCCTGCTTTAGCAGTGGCATAACAAGAAGGACAAGAGAGGTTTGTTCCATAATAGGATGTACAAAGAAGAAGTAGCAAGTGCATACAAACCCGTGCAAAAAAGGACAACACTCACCAGAGATGTTGGGCATCTTAGAGGGATTCTGTAGTTGCCAGGTACTGAGCTGAGGTTTGACTAGATAATCTCTACCCACTTCTGTTTCCAAAAATACTATTAATTTATCATTCTAATCTTAACCACACTTAACCATTCCTACCTTCTGGATTCAGGGTGCACCCAACCAGTCTCGTACCCAATATATTTCAGCAATTAGCTGTCTAGCAATAGGAATGACAAAGTAAAAATTTCCCCAAAATATCAAGTTCTAGAATCACAAGTATTTATGATCTAAGGCTCTGGAACCCTGCTTTTCCAAAGAGAAAAGCTGGTGGATTTATTCCACTGAGTTTTCTCATTTCATAATCACCTGTGTCATACTATTGCAAGTCTAGGCTACAGGTGATACCTGTATAGGCCTCTGTTGCCTAGTCTTGCATTTGTATTTTGTATTGGCCATATGGATCCCCCTTTTTATTTCAATATGTCATACTACATTACATATTACATTACCTGATATGTCCATGGTTAATATTTGTATGACTTCACACACTCAACATAACATTTTGAAGGCAAGAAATTCCTCTTTTAGTTTCATATCAATCTCAGGGTTTTTAAAAAATGCATTTAAATATACACATGAATTTGAGTGTACACTATTTTAAAAAAGAAAGAAAAAGGCTGTGTTTACCAATTGGGATTGCACAACATATTAATATTTTGACATATCACCATGATCAATACATGCATAATTTTTTTCTAAAGAGATATTACAAGTATTCAGTAAAATATTGCTCTCCATACATATGTAAATATTACACTGGAAAAAACAACTTAGTGAAGAGGTAAGTTTTGCATGGTGGTCTGGTTTTTCTGATAACACAATTTTATATTTAAAAAAAGACATGATTTAAACGAATGCCACTGGGGAAAAATCCATTTTAAACGTGTGAATTATAAATCAAATTACCCTCTGTTCTGCCCTAACCTAATATTCTTCCTCCAAATGTCACTTTTTGTTAAAATCAATTTCAGATTTTGAGTATTGCTCAACTCACCTAATTGATTGCAACACACATCCATAATAAGCAGAAAATGAAACTGTTTCTATAATATAACTCGATAGCAGGTTGAAAAATAGTGCAATCAACCATACATGGGGTGGAGAAGTGTGTAGAGTTATTAAAAGACATAACTCTTCTAACGGGTAAAATTCTGGGTGACTTCAATTTGGGGCCATTGACTTTCCAAACATTTTCCCTCTCCACAATCTATCCCGGAATTGGTTCTCAACTGGGCACTGACAGATTAATAACATGGTCATCAGAAGGTGAAGGTAGATGCAGAAGGACAGCTAAACAGGTAGGGAATGTGGAGAGTCATGAGAACCATTTTAGGGACAGCAGAGATATTGGGCCAATTTTACCTGCATAGCACCCATCACCTATATCAGGGGTGGTGAACCTTTGGCACTCCAGATGTTTGGACCACAACTGCCACAGCCCTTTGTCATTGGCAGTCTAGGCTCGGAATTCTGGGAGTTGTGGTCCAAAACATCTGGAGTGCCAAAGGTTTGCCACCACTGACCTATATAGAAGAAAGGAAAGGTATTTCAGCCATTCCATGACATTTCTGGAGTAAAACGTTCACCCGGCTTCTATCTACATAGCGGCACTTGAGGGTCTGTTTCTTTGTAACTCTCAAGTGCAAACAGAATGTCTCTTGGAAAAGGACAAAATTTCCCAATGTTTGGAAAACCTGCTTTTCTACCTCAATCTCATATTTGTTTCTTCAGAAATAAATTCCCCTTTGTCAGTGCTTACTTTGAAATAAGGATACAATCGCTCTCAGTGAGAAAACAAATGGTGGTGGTGATGCCTAAGGAGCCACACAGAAGAAGTGTCTCAAGTCCTTTAAAAGTTGCTTTTAGGTGCATCTGAAGGAAGAGAGCCATTTCTCCCCATTCAGCATGGAACATGAAAAGCGTCTGTGTGTCACCTTTGATACACTCAGCTCATTCCCCTGTGGCTCAGTGCAGTGTATTAGGAGTAGCACAGGACAAAACATATGACATTGCCAATGGAGTTAACAGCCATTATCCAGATTGTATGCTGTTTTGACACAAACTGTGTCTCACAACTAGTATTTTTTATAAGGAAAAACAAAAAACAGAGATCATATTCTTTATTATGAATCATCACTACTAGTGCTAAGTCCCTATCTACACGGTTATAACATATAGCAATGTTATATGTGGAAAGTGGGCAACATTACAAAATAATAAAAAATAAAAACAAAAACCAGCATATGGAAAAAAAGTTGTGTGCTAAATCTTTCTGTCTGATTCATGTTCCACTTCAGTAACATTCAGGGAAACTGCTTTTCATGTACAGAAGTAAAAATAAAAAATAATTTCCAGATAGATAGATAGATAGATAGATAGATAGATAGATAGATAGATAGATAGATAGATAGATAGATAGATAGATAGATAGAAAGACAAAAATGAAATAATATTTCACCAGCATGCTAGCATAGCCTGATATAAAATGTGGTCATTATGCATCAAGTAGAGATTAGTTTTCCAGTGACACACACCAGTTAAGCCCACTGGTTTTTGGCTCATTTAATTCAATCTATACTCTCTCCTATCTTTCATTGTCAATTGGCAATAAGATACTACAGTGCAATCTAGAACCCATTTAAATTATAATGCAATGGTGGAGAGCATGCTATAGCTCTGATGGTATTGGACTGCAGCTCAAACTAATAGTTAGTGGTGATGGGAAGGTAGTCGAAGAACACCTGTAGTGTTAAATGTTACCCCATTCCTTCCTACTGCAGATTTTTGAATACTAGAGGATTTTGAACCATCGCTTTTACATTATTTCACACTAACAATACTTTTTTTTTTAACTTTGGGGGGGTGGAATCCTCAAAGCATACAACAAAAGCCTAATGCATGGTCCTCTAAAGATGTCACAGTACTAATATCCAAGACAAAACCCAGACAATGATACATGTTTTAATTCCATTTCTTTTAACGGAAATGTAGGCATATATTTACATTTATACCCTTATATGGGAGTTCAAACTACTTGATGTTGGCTGAATCATTGCCCATTCTTCCAATATATGCAAATAAAAAGTACCATATTTTGAACAGGACTGAACCATTTAAGGGCTGCTTTACTCATGTATGGTCTTCACTAGGCGTTCAGTACCTACAAATTTTTACTCTTGACCCATTGAAGCATATTTGTGTGCAGAATAACATAAAACAACCTTAACCTTGTTTCTGGAATGTTCAACCTGTGGTGGTCCTTTCGCAATTGCAACTCACCTCTTCAAAATGGTAAGAATGTACACATGCTGAGGGTGAACTACAGGTTTTACAATGTAGGTAAAAGATTGAAATATTGCTTTGAGGGTAATCAAACAGGTGGTTTGGCTAACTGACAAAACATTATTGTGTTCTCTACAGTTATTGGTGAAAGATAGAGACTGCTCTATCTAGTCCAAACTGGAGTAATGGGATCCATCCAGCACAAGGAAATCCCACAGACCTGCTTAAACCTTTCCCATGGATATCAGTGGCACCTGGCAAGGTTGAAATGGATTGTATGCCTGGATCATGGCCATGCAATTCTATAAACCTAGCAAATTTCACTGCAGGTTTAAACAAAAGGCGTAACTTGGTCACAGAAAAAGTAGTAGGGCAAAGAAGCCCCACTCTGTGTCAAAACCAAGCATTTCTGTCTGCTTCTCCACTTGTATTTTGACAGAATGTTCTACACGTTCAAAACATGCCTTTGGGATATTGAGTTCGTTTTGACATAAGCAAAGGTAGATGCAGTGCATTGTTTCTGCCCTATGATTAAACCTCATACTCAAAAGAGGTTCAAAAGAGGCCATAGGCACATACACGCATATGTAGATATACCCTCCATTGAACCTTCCTCTGCTGCTCTCTCTCTCTCCCAGGAAAGGTGACTGTAAAACCTGTAACAGGAAAGCTCTCCTCCCAAACCATGTTCATATGCCTGTGCTCTTCCTTACCAAAAATGTGCTCAGGTTTTACATTCCTGCAAGACTTTGCTTCTATTTAAATTTCTGCTTGTGTGTTCTGTTTCATTGGTGTCAACGACTGAGAGCCTGTTACAAATGAATGTTTCTGGGCATCAGGCCTGAGGTTGGGCATGGCTTGATTCCATCAAGGAACTGCCTCCCTCGTCTATCTGGGCACCAATCAGCAGGTTTCACTGCAGACCCCAAATGCAAGTGAGCAGCCCGTGGGGAAGGAAGTCCCAGGCGATTTCTAAAAGTCTCCTACCTGAATTATGGACATCCTGCTGGCAGGAGCCTCAGTGACGTTGTTAGTCCCTTGCCCCGTGAAGCTGGTGTGACAGCCCCCGTGTCCCTGTGGCACAGTCAGGTTGTTGGAGGCTGGTTTCAGGTACATCACCTCGGACCTGGGGGAGCTAAGGGGCAGGCGGGTCTGGTAGTCAAAATACATGGGCGAGGTGGCCAAGGAAGGGCTGCTCACCACATTCATGACGTTGAGGGGCCCTCGGCTGTCCTCCCCTTCGCTGGGCACCAGCATGATGTCATTCTTGCTGATCTTCTTCTTCTTGCCCTTGCCCCCACCGCTGCCTGCTCCCCCACCGCCGCCCCCACTGCCCCCTCCGCCCAGCTGGGGGTGGCTGTACTCAGCAATGCGGCAGTTGTAGGTACGGATCTCCTTGTTCTCCCGCTTGCACTTCACGGCAATGGTGATCATGGCCGCCAGAAGGATGATGGACACAGTGCTCAGGGTGACAATCAGGGGGAGGGACAAGTCCCAGTGGGGGCGCCGATGCTGCTCCCCATTCACCTGGGGCTCACCGGCTTCAGGCAGAGGCCCCGCCAAGGCCCGAACAATCAGCTTGGCAACAGCAGAAAGACTGGGCTTCCCATGGTCACTGACCTTGACCACCAGCTCAGCCACTGGACTCAGCTCCTCCCAGTAGGGGTGAAGGGTGCGGATCTCCCCACTAGCTGGGTCCATCTCAAAAAGGTGCTCCTCATTGCCTTCCACAATCTCATAGGTGAGTCGTCCACTCTCCCCAAAATCACTATCCAAAGCACGAACGGTGCCCACAGGGTACCCCACGCCAGCGTTCCGTGGGACCTGTAGCTCGGCAGTGTCATTGATAAGAGCCGGCAAGATGATCAGGGGGGCATTGTCATTGACATCAAGGACCGTGACGCGGACGGTGGCGTTGCTCTCACGGTGGGGGGAGCCCGAGTCTTTGGCTAGCACATGGAATTCAAAGTGTTTGGTCTGTTCGTAGTTGAAGCTACGCAAGGCATAGATGGCACCGTTGGTGGGGTTGACAGAGACATATGTGTAGATGGAGACGTCACCCACATGCCCGGGGAGAATGGAATAAGACACAGTGCCATTCTGGCCCAGGTCGGGATCCTTGGCCAAGACAGAGCCCAGGTACTCACCAGGGATGTTGTTCTCCGGCACCTGAAGCACATACAGGCTCTTACTGAAGCGGGGCGGGTTGTCATTCTCATCCAGGATCCGGACGGAGAAGGACTTGGTGGAGTTCAGGGGCGGGTTGCCCCCGTCTCGAGCCAGGATGGTGACGTTGTACTCGTCCTGCACCTCCCGGTCCAAGGGCCGGTCGGTCACCACCGTGTACAGGTTGTCGTAGTTCTCTTCCAGGGTGAAGGGCACGGCTCCCTCCCCGCCCGCGCTCCCCTCCCCTTGCACTCGGCATTGCAACTGCCCATTCTTCCCGGAGTCGCGGTCGGTCACCCTCACCAGGGCAAGGACCGTGCCCGGGGGAGCCGCCTCGCTCAGGGCGCCCTGGCGCACCGAGACGAAGCCAATGGTGGGCGCGTTGTCGTTGCGGTCGACCAGGCGGACGGTGACTTTGCAGTGGGCCGGGATGGGGTTGGGCCCGAGGTCGCGGGCCTGCACGTCGATCTCGACGAGGCCCCCCTCCTCGTAGTCGAGGTTCCCTTTGACGCGGATGAGGCCCGTCTGGGGGTCGATGCTGAAGAGCTGGCGGACGCGCTCGGGGGTGTAGCCGCTGAAGGAGTAGAGGACCTGGCCGTTGGTGCCTTCGTCGGCGTCGGTGGCGTTGAGGTCGAGGACGGCCGTGCCCAGCGGGGCGTTCTCGGGCAGCTCCACCACGTAGGAGGCGGCCTCGAAGACCGGGCTGTTGTCGTTGGAGTCGATCAGGCGGACGTCGAGTTGCACCGTGCCGGAGCGCGGAGGGTCGCCGCCGTCGAGCGCCGTGAGGACGAGCGTGTGGTGGCTCTGCTC
Source organism: Phrynocephalus forsythii (assembly GCA_029282475.1). Lineage (NCBI taxonomy): Eukaryota > Metazoa > Chordata > Lepidosauria > Squamata > Agamidae > Phrynocephalus > Phrynocephalus forsythii. Next base: position 132,798,490 of record JAPFRF010000008.1, on the reverse strand, counting down.
CTCGCGGTCCAGGGGCTTCTGCACCACCAGCTCCGGGAATTTGGTGCCGTCGCCGCGGGCTTTGACGTCCAGCGAGAAGAGGCCGTAGTCGTCGCGGGTGAGCAAGTAGGTGCGGAGGCCGTTCTCGCCGGCGTCCGGGTCGTGGGCGCTGGCCAGCGGGAAGCGGGTGCCCGGCGCCGCGTTCTCCGAGATGTCCAGGTCCACCTGGTCGGAGGGAAAGGCGGGCGCGTTGTCGTTGAGGTCCTGGATCTCCACCTTGATCATGCAGATCTCTTGGTCGTTGGCGAAGACCTCGAGCGAGAGCTGGCACTTGGCGCTCCGCCGGCACAGGGCCTCGCGGTCGATCCGCTGCTTGGTGTACAGCAAGCCGCTCTCGCCGTCCACGTCGAGCAGGTGCGGCGCCGAGTTCTCCAGGACGCGGAAGGTGGACTTGGCTCCGCCGCGGGCGCGCTCCACCGAGGGCGGCAACCCCCGCCGCCGCCGCCGCCGCCGCCGGCAGCCCCGGACTGCAGCCGGGCATCGCGGCCGATGTTGCCGATCACCGTGCCGGCGCCTTGCTCCTCGGGCACCGAATAGTTCAGATTCTTCAGCGACAGGGCAGGCGCCCAGCAGAGGAAGAGGCACCAGATGGAAAGGGACATCCCAGTGGACGGCGCGGAAGCCCACCCGACGTGGCCGCCGCCGCCGCCGCCGCCTTCTCCCTCGCCGGGCTGCCTTCGCCTTTCCCCGACCCTGCCCGCCGTGCCTCTCTGTCCTTCTTCTCTCTCTCTCTCTCTCTCTCTCTCCTCCTCCTCCTCCTCCTCCTCCTCCTCCTCCCTTCCCTCCTTTTTCAAGTTCCAGAACCTGTTGCTCTAAAAGACCCGCAAAACCCCGGCATCACCATCGGTGCAGCTGACCAACGCGGGGAGGGGAAGAACAGGCTCGCCAGCCAGCAATGCCTCGGCCAGGGGGGGGTTCTCTTTCTTCTCCCCCCCCTTTCCTCCCCCCCCTCCTCGTTCCTGCTGCAGTTCCCACTCGGTCTGTCCAACTTCAGAGAAGAGCAGGGATGAGCAAATATAAAGCCAGCTTCTTCTGTGATGGGGATGAAAAAAAGAGAAAAATATCCGCAAGGACCGTGATTTCTTTAAAAATCACACAAAAAACCGATTGACAAATCAATATGAAATCCTACCAACAGATGGGGGGGGGATAGAATTTGTGTCTTTTGAAAGGAAACGGTGTCTTGATCCAAGGCGACTTGTAAACAGCAACGGCTGGTTCGGGAAGAGCGACCGAGTGAGCGGGTGGAGGAGATGCCGGGGGACCGAAGCAGGGAGGGAGGGCGGCATTACTCGCCCAGGTCTCGCCAGCTGGAACCAGGGCGGGGGCCGGTGGACAGCGACGTCTGACGGCTCCGCGGGCGTGTGGGCTGGCTTTCTCTTCTTTCCCCCTTCCGCGACGGTTTTGCTGCATTTATTAGAGATCTAATCTCGCCGCCGTGGCTGCTGCGGAAAGCTGCTGCATCTCGCTGCCTGCCATCGGGAAATCGCCCTGCTTTCCTCTCGCACACACGGAGAGAGAGAGAGAGAGAGGCAGGCAGGCAGGCAGGAGCAGACACACACGTTTGCCTCCTTTGACTGAACTGCTCCAAGAAGAAAAATCGAAAAATCAAAATATCAAAAGTCCCTCCGGATTTGTAGCTCCTCTACATCACATTCCCCTCGTGGTTCTTCTTTAGAAAAAAAAAAGTGGGGAGGGGACGAGAACAACCCCTCCAGTGCCGACCCTCCTCCGGATTCGCATAAGGTCTCTTGGTGAAACGGGAGGGCGGCGGCGGGGGGGGGGGGGGAAGAGACCGCAAATTTAAAAAGCCGGCCCCATCAAAACCAGGCTGGGCGCGAGCGGGGGGGGGGGGAGATGGGGGGGAGGGGGAAGCTTTACGAGGTTGCTCCGGAGCCGCCGCCTCCGCCGCTGCTGCTGTTTCTGCTGCCGCTGCGCCGCCGCCGCCGCCGCCGCGACCACCTCGCCCGCCCGCCTCTCGCGGCTGCCTCTTCTGTGCGTGTCTGGAGGAGCTTTGCACTTTTCGCTCGCTGCAGTTTAATTTCAGTTTGCTTGCCTCCCTATCGGTCTTTTCCTCTCTCTCTCTCTCTCTCTCTCTCGTTCGCTCGCTCGTTCTTCGCTCGCTCTTTCCCCCGCCGCCGCCGCCGCCGCGTCTTTGCCAGTCAAGAGGAAATCAACAGGCAACTCATGGCTGGGCGCATAGATTAAAAAAGAGAGCGAGAGGAGGTATAGGGGAGACGAAGACGACACCGCACACAGGCACGCGCACGAGCCCCCTCCCCCCCCTCCCCTCTCTCGCGCGCCCCCCCGCCCCCCCCACGCACGGAGGAGAGTCTCTCTCTCTCTCTCTCTCTCTCTCTAAAAGGGAAAACAGCCTTTGCATTCACAAGGCAGCGCCGTCAATCGCTCCTTTTTATTTCCTCACACACACACACACACACACACACACACACACACACACACACACACACACACACACACACACACACACACACACACACACACACACACACACACACACACACACACACACACACACACACACACACCGTGCCCCCTTTGTCCTCTTCCTGGGGAGCTCCTCGCTCAGCCTGAGCTCCAACCTTTCTCCCTTTTTTCCTCTTTAAAGAGGAAAGAAATCACTCCCCCAAAAAAGGAAGAGGGGGGTTTTTTGGGGGTTGCAGCCGATGTTGCGAATCACTGAGGCTTTCCTTGGTGCATTTGCAACCCTTTTCTACGTGTCGAGTACCTGCAAAACAGGGAATAGGTTTGAGCTTTTGAAAAAGGCAGCCTGTATTTTGCAGACTGCTGGTAGAGGACGGGTTTTCCAAAGAAACACAACCGCCCCCCCGCCCCTTTCTTTTCCTCCCCCGCTGGATCCCAGGTTTCCAGAGAGCAGCCTTTGCCCTCGGCCACCATCCGCGTAGAAGCCGCCACAGCAGCCAGAACGGCAGGTACCTGAAGCGGGCCGGGTGAGTCAGATCTAGCTGAGAGGAGGAGGAAGGGGGGACCCCCCCCAAACACACACACACACACACACACACACACACACACACACACACACACACACACACACACACACACACACACACACACACACACACACACACGAGCCTCTCGTGCCTGGCTTTGCTCTTGTGACAAGCTCGAAAGGCAGGTTGGAAGGCTTTGGAGAGCAACACACAATAATATCGGCGGAGGAGGGGGCGACAAGAGGGCAAGGTCGGCGGCTGGTGGGGTTTTAAAATACCGGAATCGCCGAACGGGGGGAAAGGATGGCGGGGAAACGAGTGTTCTTTTATTTTTATTTTTATTTTAAAAAAACCCATCCAATCGATGAGGGAGGGGCGGGTCCCGAGGGAGGGTGTTGGCTGCCGGCCCATTTTTTTACCGCACCAATTTTCTTTTCTCCTCAACAGGAAAATGAAGGAAAGGAAAACGCCAGGCTGTCCCCAAGAGCGGCTGGGCTGCTTATCTTTTTGTGGGAACCACTTTGCTTGAGACAATAATATCTCGAGTTCAGAGGGCCGGAGGAGAAACACAGACACCGGGCGGGCGCCCACGCACGCAGCACACATTCACGCAACCGTCTCGGCTCGAACACTTTCCGGCCTTGCAGCGATACGTGTGCAGCTGTTTTACCTTCCCTCGATTATTATTTTTTTTTTAAAAAAACATTAGTTTTATTCTTTTTATTATTATTGAAGGAAAGAAGTTCAGAGGCCAGTGTATCAGGAGCAAGTACTGCGGTCCCTTGAAGGCCGATTAAATCTTGTCGGTTTCCTTTTTAATACCCCCCCCGCCGTCCTCCCCGTTAGATTCCGCCTCCTCCTCCTCCTCCTCCTCCGTAGTAGGGTCCGTGGTGTCGACCAACAGGCAAGGGGCGTGGGGCGCTCTTCGCCAGCAAACCCGTGTCGCTTCGAGTCGCCGACAGAGGAGGTCTGGGAAGCCGGCGGCAGAAGCAACAGTTGCCTGGAAGGAGGAGGAGGAGGAGGAGGAGGAGGAGGAGGAAGATCAGCAGCGCCTCTCCTCCTCCCTCCCCCCCACCTCCTCTTGTTCTGCCGCCGCCGCCGCCGCCGCCGGTTAAAGCTCGACGCTGATTCCCCGCCAGCCAATGGCGGAGGGGGAAACCGGACCGGCCTCCGAGGCGTCCCCACCCCACCCTTTCCAATGGGGAGCGGGTGCCCCGAAGCTTCCTTCGGTGTCATTGATTAGATCGGCTGGCGCTCTAGGTGGGGGGGAACCAACCGGGGGGGGCGGTCTCGTCGGTACCCTCCTTCCACGGGTGGCGGCGGCGGCGGCGGCGGCGCTTTCTCAAAAAGGCTGCCGTGCCGCGGCGTCTCCTTCCTGGAGCCTTGGGCGGGCGTCCCCCCTCCGCCTCCGCCTCCGCCTCCTCCTTTGGCCCTTTCCCTTTAAAGCAGGAGCGGGACGAGAAGGTGTCGGGAGACTCCCGGAGGTGTCGTCGCGACCACACCGTGCACATCAAAAGTCCGGGTTTTGGGGGGTCAGACAGGTGTTCTTAGGGGTTTTCTGTAGCTGGTCAGAAGAAAGGATCTCTATAATAATAATAAAATTATTTTTAAAAAATGAAGAAGAAGAAGAAGAAGAAAGGATCTCTGCAGAGAAGGGGTTTTACACCGCGCACCGTGTCCCCTCTTGCCGTGCGTGAAAAGGGGGGAAAGCTCCGAACGTCAAGCGCAATTGATTCTTGCACCGTTTAAAACTCAGGCGACTTACTGATAAGTAAAACTGATGTACGGCGTGTAGGCAGATAATTTATCTAGGAATGCCTGTTTCTCCCAGCACATCTCTAGAACCTTTACCTGACCGCCGATTCCTCCCCCCCCCCAGCATTTAAAGAGAAAAGCATATAAAAAAGGTGGTAAGACGAAGAGGAACCCTCTTCGATTGTAACGTGCACCGTGCTTTAAGTCCCCTTGTCTTGACTGGCTAGTAAGTACCCTTGCAGACGCGCCCAGTCGCCGGCTGTCCCTCCGCAATGGGGACGCCGACGCCTAAAGTCTCGGAGCGGATTGGCTGGTCCTGAGCCCCAGAGCTCTTCAACTGTTGTGAGCCAACAAACCACCCATTATTGTCGGAGGGAGGAGGGGACGCTCGCTGGCTCACTGGCCTCGCGCGATCCACCCTGTGTGGACGCCAAAGAACTGGGAGTGACCCCACGGACTTTTGAGAACGCGACTGTCCGTTTCTGGCCCTCATGGCTTGGGAAGGAAAGCGAGGCGACCAGAAGAGCCAGGCTGCCCAGATGCTGAGACTTGGGCGCCCAGGCCCGGCTGCAGCTCCAGTCCTCGGGGCATTATTCCTTTTATCACCCGAAAGATTTTGCGGCACCTGAAGTATGAAATATGACTTAGGGGGCTTGCCATGACAATATCAATTATCCCTTGCTCTGACGGGCTTTATTAAAGGTGATCGTAACCCCGAAAGTGAGGGGTTAAGGTCACCTTTAAAAGAGGCTGAGGCACACGGCCAGGAGTGTAACATTCCTAAATTCTAGGGTCTGCCCCTGTCACAGGGAGATTGATAAGGCCAAGTTTTGCCTTTCTTCTGTCTCACTCACCTCAACGCCTATCCCAGTGGTTCTCCACCTGTGGGTCCCCAGATGTTCCTGGACTGCAGCTCCCAGAAGCCCCCACCACTCGCTGTGCTGGAAGGGATTTCTGGGAGTTGCAGTCCAGGAGCATCTGGGGAACCACAGGTTGAGAACCACAGGCCTATCCCTTTCCCCTAAATTCTTCTTTGCAACGCCGTTCCATGAGCAGAAGGAAAGCATCAACAAAATACACACACGGTAAGGAAAGAAATAATGGCATGGCTTCCACCCTGTGTTCTTGTCCTGTTCCACCCTTCCTTCCCCACTTACACTCCTGAGACAGCCTATCCTGAATATATCTAGGCTAGAGATGGCAAAAAAAGTCCTCTCCTCCATGAACACCGGGAACCAAAAAGTGCTTTGTAACAGGCCACCCAACTCCCCCGAAGATCAAAACGCCATTTGCTTCATTCAGAAACTGAGGAGCCAGGTGGGGCCACGCTCGCGGAGTAACTTCAAGAATCTTCCTGAAAGCACTCGGGGACTTATTTAATCAGTAGACCGACAGAGAGATTTGGAAGGAAGGCATGTTTCCTCCGACCCTAGCAGGGTATTTAAAGTGTGTGGAAAATGATTAATGAGTGGTTTTACCACTGCAACCCCATCCCCAGCCAGTTCCTACTCCAGGCGCCTACAGCACCTGGTATTCCCTGGTGGTCTCCCATCCAAGTACTAACCCGGGCCGACCCTGCTTCTAAAATAAACCCCTTGGCATTCAAAAGGGAGGCGTGCGCTGGGTCGCAGCCTATACCGGCCTGTCTGCCTGTGTCTAGGTGGCCCCTAAGCCGACTCTTTCTGCCGCTGCTGGAAGTTTGTAGAAGAAAACAGGAAATCAGCTCGCCCGAGGGCAGCTTCTCCCCACTTTTCAAGATGGACTTGAACTAGATAAAGGTGAAGCTTTTGATTGCTAAAAAAGCATTGATCCCTCGATCCATAAATTAGAAGTTAAGCTGCCATTTATAAATTGTGAATGACTCCCGTGTAAGTGACTCACATGAATCATTTACCAAGAGGAAGTTGCGTGGGCGGGGTAAAGAGGGGTCAGATCGCGAGGGCAGCTCGAAAAGGTCCCGGAAATTATCTCCAGATTCATCTCTTGGGTGTTCTCTCTCTCTCTCTCTCTCTCTCTCTCTCTCTCTCTCTCTCTCTCTCTCTCTCTCTCTCTGTGTGTGTGTGTGTGTGTGTGTGTGTGTGTGTGTGTGTGTGTGTGTGTGTGTGTGTGTGTGTGTGTGTGGCGAGTGTGTGTGTGTGTGGCGAGTGTGTGTGCGTGCGTGTGCGTGGATAGACTTTCTTTCGGGATAACCTTCAGCCGTTTTCTTTCAGCAATGATGTCCATTAATATCACTGAACAGAGAGAAACAGAAGAAAGAGTCGTCGGACTGTTTGCATTCAAATCTCAGCTTCTCTCGCAACCTCCCCCCCCCCGCCGCGCCTCCAATCTCAAGTCTCCGCCGCGGCTTTGAAATGGGGACGTAGCCATGCAGAAGGGCTCTGCTGCTTGCTATTATCAAGCCAATGCTGTGTAAAAAAGAGAAAAAATGGAGGGGGGAAAAGCAAAACGTACATAGAGAAAGAAGGAGCTCGCGTGCATAAATCAAACGGGACTTGGAAAACCATTGAACTGAACGGGGACGCGTCAGGAAGGAAAATACCATGAAATTCGAGACGCGAGTTGGTGATTAACATCGTCAGGTCAACGGATTATTATTTTTTTGGTGGGGGGATTTCTCCCCCCCTTTCCTCCTCCCCAGGCAGTCCTAAAATCTTTATCATCCACAGTCAACGTAATAATCAAAATAATGAGTGTTTAGGAAACAGAGCAGTGTGGCAGTTTAGGGAGGTTTCTCAACTGGGTCTGTTTTTGCGCTTCCGTTATATGCAGCGTTTCCAATTTCCATCAGGCCTTGTCATCTCTTAAGAAGAGAGGTTTGCGGATGGGGAAGTCTAATTGCAATTAGGTTGTGATGCCCTCCAGTGGATGCAGTCAGTACTGGTACCTCTGGGGCATGTTTGCAATTGGAAACATGGGGGGAAAGGGTGGCTCCCTGCCAATGTGTGTGCGTGTGTTGTGTCAGTCGTGACCGACTCTTTGTGACTCCATGTCCATGGAGTTTTCTTGGCAGGAATACTGGAGTGGTTTGCCAGTTCCTACTCCAGGCGCCTACAGCACCTGGTATTCCCTGGTGGTCTCCCGCCCAAGTACTAACCAGGGCCGACCCTGCTTAGCTTCCGAAATCAGGCAAGATTGGATGTGCTTAGGGCATCTAGGCAATACTGTATGACCAAAACAAACTTTAAGGAGAGATGAGAAAAAAGCAGACGGCTTCCCTAAAGCACCCTAAATATTTTGTTCATTTAGAACACATTGCCTTCAATAAGATGTGGCCTTAATTCAACAACCTAAAATGATATGTAGATGTAGTAGTCTTATTATAGGAAACTTAGGAGTATAAAGGCTTTTTTTTTTTTCAAAAAAAAAAAAAAGAGTAACACAAATGAATGTCAAGCCCTTGAAACATATATCTCTCACAGGGAGTCAATAAATAAAGAGGTACATAATTTTGGATTTTGGTCCCCCTGGGACCTCATACACATTGAGACCTCTTTACACACTGGGGAGATCGGCCTGGCTCTACCAGTACAAGACTCTTAAGGCCTTTATCCAAAGAACAGCAGAAAGAGGCAGGAGAGTCCAGGGGTGGGAGTGATGGACAAAAATGATGGCACTGCCTCAGACTCCAGGCAGATGATGGAACTACACGATTGCTTGTGCATGTTCCCCAACAGGATGGCAGCAAAGGAAGGAAGGAAGGACAGCACGCCTTTGTCATTTGATCTGTAGACACACCAGCCTTAGGCAGTTCTCTGGCATCTGAGTATTAGCAACCATTTCCTCAGGCTCTCTCAGCTGTTTCCACCTCAGATGGTAATTGCTTATAATGAGAAAAAGACAACTGTAACTTTAAGGGTGTATCAATACCGTACTTTTATAATTATATAATTTTTCAATTAACCTGGCTGCATCTAAGTTGGAATTAAGGGACTTCAAACTCTGCTATCATTCACAGGTGGGCACTAGAACTCCTTAGCATTGAATTCTAAGTATTTCATCAATCTATGAATCCCAGGATTCCATACAATGGACCCATGACACTTAAAACAGTAGCAAACTGTTGTAACTGTCGAGTGTAGACACAATGCCTGGATGTGCTTCTTTCTTTCCTTCTACATTTCTTTTTCCTGTTGTGTCCTATCTTTCAAGTGTAAACCTGACAGCATAGGCTGTCAAGAAAAGAAAGAAAGAAAGAAAGAAAGAAAGAAAGAAAGAGTTTCCTTTGATGTAGACTAAAATGCTTTAATTAAATGTTTTGTTTAATGTTTTGTGTGTGCACACATGCTGGTATCAAAGCAAATAAGCAAGAAGCAGAGTACACTATTAAAAAGCATAATCAAATCTTGTAGTACATCCATTCATCCCCCAACCACTAATATGTATATAAGTTTGTAGTAATGGGCTAATTGAGGAAACACTTGGTCATGTGACAACACCCAATTGAACAGCCTTTGCCAATTAGTTGTAATTAGCTGTGGCCACTTACACTAACTTTTCTCAAATACTTATAGACAAATCCTGTTGTGCAGTTACGTCATTTCATCTTTTTGAACTGAATTGTTGTAAGTAAAAAGTCTCCATTGACCTTATCTTTGAATACTGAATAGCATCATTCTGTGTCCAAAAGACAAGTCTCTAAATTTTTGATGTTCTGATTCTGAAGGATATATTCATGCTGTTATGACTCTTTTTCATGAAAGCTGGATTGCAGTATTCTTTATTTTATATCTGTTTTTGGTCCTACTTAGACTCTTCCCAGAGATTCACACCAATTATTTATGTGTGTACACACATACACACACTGTGGTATGTGTTTTCTGGGAGAGGTCATGAAAAGAAACTTAAAATCCCCCTTTATTTTCAGTCTGAATAAATCAATGCTCTTGCTGAGTCCTGTGAGCATTTTCTATGATGTATTAAAGACCACATGTGCAATAATGCAACTCCAATTGGAGTGGTTTGTTACAAACCTATGACCACCCCCATTTCCATGATCCATCTGAAAACAAAGTTGAAAACTCAATTCTTTAAAAAAATTTGGTTTATGAATGTGGTTTTCTATCTCTGTAATTCAAAACACCAGCAAAGAATACTGCTGCACAATGTCATGCATGGTTGGCCAGCAGGAAAATGGTTACCAATCTTGACATACCAAAGGACAGCCTGAATGTTGATAATACCCATGTCAGTAGTCAATATGGTGTACAAGATGCCATCTTGTGCTTACTGTCACTCACAAAGAGACACCAAGTAGGGGGAAATCCCAGAACCTGATTTTTTCCCCATCAGTTTATGACAGAAATAGAGGGAATCATAAATCAATTGAAATAGGGAAAGCACCAGAAGTGGATGGATTAGGCCCAGATTTTATAAAGCATTTAAGAAACTTCTTATACCTAAATTAAAAACATTATATTTTATTTATTTTATTTATTTTATTTATTTAGCTTTTATGCCGCCCACTACCCAAAGGTCTCTGGGCGGCTCACAATCAGAATGAACAGTTAAAACATCAAAATACAATAAAATTAGAACAATAAAACATGTAGATGCAATAAATACGATACATTAAAAACACACCACTAAAATTGCCATCAGGGCCCACAATCATTAGTTAAAAAACTTTTGGAATAGGAGGGTTTTTACCTGGCGCCGAAATGTTAGCAACGTCGGCGCCAGGCGAGTCTCATTTGGGAGGGCATTCCATAGTCTGGGGGCAGTTGCTGAAAAAGCCCTATTCCTGCAAGCCATCCCCTTCACCTCCTTAAGGGAGCATTATATAGGAGCATTATTAAAGGAGAGGAAATTCCTCAGTCATGGAAAGAATCATCAATAGCTTTAATGTAGTACTAACATCCTAACTAGTAAAAATTCTCATAAATAATGGAATAATGAATATTTTTTTCTTAGGCTAAAGAACAAGAGAAGGGTGTCCATTATCTGCAATAATATTTACACTGGTAATAGAAATTTTAGGAAATGTCATCAGAGAGGACAAGGGAATAAGCGGAATAGGATTTGTGTGTGGGGGGGTGAATGTATTTGCAGATGATACATTGTTAATAGTTAGGAATCCAATAGACTGTCTAGAAAGAATTAAAACATTTAAACTAATTTGAAGAAATAACAGAACTAATGGTGAGTTACAATAAATCAGAATGCATTCTATTAAATCATGGGGGAAAGGAAATAAAGAAGATGAAGACAATTTTGAGGGAATTTGAAATATAGCATTAATTATTTAGGAATAAAAATTGCATGGAATCTAGACGATCCATTAGAAAAATTTGAAAAAGATAACAAAACACATAAGAAAATATCAAAAATAATGTCCTAGTTTGCTAGAATTGTGTCATGTAGAATAAGAATAATTATTTTGGCTTTTACCATTGAAGAAAAGCAATTAAAAGGATGGCAAGAAAGATATAGTAATAATAACAATTAGGAATTAACAGAAATTTATTATCTGTATCACAGAAAGGAGGATGTCTGGATACATCCAATATCAAATTATATTAAATAGACAGTCGGTTGAGACTTACAGTATTGCAAATAGTGAATAATAACAATCTAATTTGGAGAGAATTAGAATTTTATGGAAAAGAAAGCACAATGATATTTTTCAACGAGAAAATTTAAGAAGAGATGAATAATTTAGAAAAACCCTTTAAAAAGTATGATGGAATGTAGGGATAATAACAGGGGACAGCTAAATCCACTAACATCACATGTGACACAGGTACTAGAAATAAGAAATTTCCCATTATGTTTTGCAGAAGATTGGAAATCAAATAACCAAATTATGTTGGAGGAGTCATACAGAGAAATGTGGAATATGGCTATTAATGACAAATTAACTTGTGAAATCAAAGTTAGAAAAGGAATGAAGAAAAGTAATAATATTAAATTAATATGGAATTTGATTTTGATACATGGAGAAGGGATACACACCAGCAGAAGATTGGATGTATTACGGAAGAGAAATGGGTAAATCTGAGTGATTAGAATGCTCAGTGTTTCTCTTTTGAAAGAAAATTTTGAGGATAAGTATTTCAACCTATGCAGTGTGAATTCTTTCCAGATAAAAAAGTAAGTGGGGGAAATCATTTTGCTTCAAGGTTATGTGAGCTATTTTAAATATGGACCCCATTAAAAAACAACAAAAAACTTGAAAATCTTTTGACCAAACCTCCCTAGATATGGCACAGAGCAACAGCAGACTGTCCAGCTGTGCAACAAACAAACAGTGAGCATATTAATACTTCACTGGAAGTTAGTTGCAGTTTTGTGTGTGTGTGTGTATTAAATTTCTTGCGTAATAAATGAGGATATTTAATTTTCTGTTCAGATGCAGCACATCTTAATATTAACACTGAGATGTTTATAAAGATTGTATAGAATCTGAGTTTGGAAGTTGGGGCAAGACTTCAGTGCTTGGGCCTGGTATGACATTTGCTTTTTATATATTCTATGTCAATCAGCATCCATTTATTGATAGTTATGGAAAGGTGGAGTTGAGCACACGGTATCTACCCTTGATATCACTGTCCTATGAAAAGAGAGACTGGCAGGTTACAAACACAGTCGTATCTCCCATATCCACCAGAGACTGCTTTCAAGACCTCACCTGGATACTGAAAATCATTGGATCATAGTGAACACTATATATATATTATATGATAAAACGGAAAAATCCAGAAAAACTATTTTCAAACTTATTACCAGAACTGGACCTAAAAGGGTGACATAGAATATGCTATACAGTGGTGCCTCTTAAGATGAATTTAACTCATTCTATGGGTCAATTTGTTTTACAAAAAATTTGTCCTACGAAATGCAGTTTCATGCAGTTCCCATAGGAATGCATTGAATTTGTTTTGCGAGGCATCCCATAAGATGAATTTAATTTGTTCTATGGGTCAATTCATCTTACAAGGTTTTCCTATTCCTGGAAATTTCATTCCTCTTACGAGTTTTTCGAATTAAGGGGCATTGGTCTTAAGAGGTATATTCTTCACTAGCAAGAATTCATAGAACAGTATCTCTCTTCCTGTAGTTGTTGGTTGTGGTAATACTATATAAGGAAAAATAGCTTTTTTCAGGATTGTTTTCTTTTAATATTTTTAACATTTTCCATACTGGGGGTAAGTGAAACCATGGATATTGATCCTTTAGCTACAGATGTCCTGCTATATGAGGGATAAACAATCCAGTTTAAAGAAAAAAATGGCAAAATCTGATGAAAGGCTCAAGTTTGCACCTCACCTACCTTTAAAGCATGCGCGCGCACGCACACACACACACACACACACACACACACACACACACACACACACACACACACACACACACACACACACACACACACACACACACACACACACCTGGTAGATGATAGATATTGTGATTGCAAACAAGAATGTATCTGTAACCTTTCCGACATGCCCATGGTACTCTCAAATACAAACATGGCTTGTTTACATCATCTAAAGCAATAACAGGATTCCCCTGAGGAATTATGCTGATTATACAAGATCTTATAAGACAGCATCACTAAAATTCTTAAACATTTGCTCTAAGCAGGGATTTTTTGTTTTCCCATCTCTATTAACAAAACAGTACCACATCTAGAATAATTTAAAATCCTTTTAGTGTATCTGCAAAGGCTAATGAAAAAAAATGCAGCTGGACAGGTAGCAGCACCCCAGGAAGTCTACGCAGCACAGAGACTGGGTCAGAAGATGAGGTTTAGTTCTTTCTTGCCCCACCCCTCCAAACCTGCTATTGGCTTTCCAAAAGAAGGCCAGACCAGCCGTTTGTCATATGTAATTTAAACTGTTCCTGACAGGAATAAGCCAGCAGATCTCTCAAAGAAAGTAAGTACATTCTGCTATCACCACTCCCACTCAAAGTTCTGCTGTTTACCTTTTAATGGACATTGAACAGCTAGCAAACTGTTCAAGATGATCTGGTCATTCAAAGGGAGATCATGCAACCAGTACCGGGTGGGATTGCACTCCCACTGAAAACAAGAGGCACACAGCTTGGAGGTGCTCCTGGACTCATCCTTGAGCCTAGATACCCAGGTCACAGCTGTGGCCAGGAGTGTGTTTGCCCTATTAAAGCGAGTGCCTCTGTTATGCCTATTTCTTGAGAAATAGATCTGGCCACTATGACAGATGTCTTTGTTCCAAGGGACACTTCATTGGAATGCATAGGAAATCAATTAACCCATTCTGGAGGTCACAGATTAATTGTTGTTGTTTTTTAACTGCATTCCTCCACCAAAGAGCAGCTTTTGGAGCTCATTTTGAAAGCTGGAGCTGTCAAAAAGAGCTCCAAAAGCTACTCTTCTGCTGCTGGTTGACTGAGGGGTTTCCCTGGAACCAAGGACTGCAGGGAAGCTGTCCCCCTGTTTCGCTGGCTTCAGTTTCATGCTGCGGCATCATTTCAATAGGAAGTGCCACCCTGTGCGTGCTGTGTGCAGCATTTCTAGAACCAGGGCATCTGATTACAGTGGTTTCCTTTTGTATTGGAAATGGATGCCCCAATTCAGGAAATGTGAGGCACAGCATGCACAGGGGTGGTGCTTTGTATTGAAAAGTAATAATTGGAAACGGATGCTCTCGTAACATGAAGCATTCCATTTAAAATTTTCTTAATGTGGGGTATGCCCATTTCCAATAATTCCTTTTTGTACCTTGATTTTTTCTTATCTAAAGGCATTCATATGTCAAGGTACCACTCTGTTGCAATGTGCTCTATGTGGGGCTAGATTGTTGACTAAGGCAGATTACAGGAATCACTTTACACCCTTATTACAGCAGCAGCTCCACTGGCTGCTGGTCAGTTTTGGGGCACAAATCAAAATGTTGTTTGTAACATACAAAGCACTAAATGTCCAAACTACCTCAAAGATCGAATGTCGCAATATAAGCCAAGTTGGGTGCCAAGGTTATCAGGATAGGCCTTACTCTCCATCCTGCTACCTGAACACATGAAAGGGCCTTCTCTGCTGCTGATCCTAGACTTTGGAACTCCCTTCCACTGGAGGCCAGGACTGTCCCATCTCAGCTGTCTTTCTTTCCACAAGCAGCCAAAGGCCTTTCTCTTCAGGCAAGCTTTGCCTGAACTAATACTTTCCCTGACTGACTAACCTATGATGCGACATTTTGATGGATTATCATGCATTATTGCATTATTGTATTTCATATTGTTTCCTCCCCTCCCCCATTTTTAGTTTTCCATCTCTCATCATGGATTTTTTTCTTTTAATTTTCCACATACTATTATTAGCTTTAATACTGCCTTTTTAATTATGGAAGATGCCTCTTTGAATTCATTGTTCTTAACTTGAATATGTCTTAAATCAGGCATGGCCAAAGTCAGGCCAGGGGGCCAAATGTGGCCCGTTTTCAAATTTTGAGTGGCCCGCGGCCTGTTCTCCCCACCTGCTCAGCCTGGCATGCATCCCTGCCAGCTGGCCAATTCCCATACCGGATGGAGACGTCAGCATTCAGTTTTATGGTTTGCCTGCCCTCCTTGCCTCCAGCCCCCCCCCCCCAGCCACCTGTATAGCCTACCCAGAGACTTGTCCAATGTCCGGCCCAGGGGTCAAAAGTGGCTGAATGGTCGGTCCCCACACATTTTTACCTCAACAAATCTGGCCCTCCTTGCAAAAAGTTTGGACACCTCTGTCTTAAATGATTTGGCTTACCCTTCAATATTGTAAGCCACCTTGGGTCCTTTTCCAAGAGGAAAGGAGGGATAAAATGTTCAAAATAAATAAAATAAATATAATCAAGATCATAATATAGTCATGATTTAGAATCAGTAGCCTGCTGCCTAATTTTGCTCCCCCAGGGAAATATGCAAATACGATATTATCACTCCCCTCACCCCCAAATCTAGAAGTGCTTGTAAAAATAACCTTTCATACGAATGTATTATCTGTTAGCTCAATTTACAAATAGCACAAACATTTCCTTGTATAAAAATCAACAATCTTTTTCAGACTAAAGGCTGTGGAGCCCCATGAAAATATGTAAAGGAAGACATATGCCAGTAAGTGAACTGGGCCAAAACAAAGCAGGAGGTAAAGAATTGAGTTATTTTCTCTCCCCCCCCTTTCCCAAAGTACTGTGGGAAACAGTTGATGGAAGGATTTCACAGCCTTCTGAGTACATCTCAGTTCTCCCTATCCTCATAGGCGGCGTAAAGCATTTTCCTTTGCCAGTAGATTTAGCTTGTCATGACAGCTCAGCTTTTAAACAAAGCGACAATAGGACCTCCCTGTCCACAGGGTCAGTATCTGCTGATTCACTTATCCACAGTGGGAATATTGAAAAAGAAAAATATGAACTTACATACAAATGTACCGTATATGCAATTCCAACAATGACATCATCAGATCTGGCCACTAGAGGGAGCCAGATACCATGCCACATATACCTTTGCTACAGAACTATATTTCCACAATGTATTACCAGAACTGCCCACTAGGAAGAGCCAAATATTATGCTATTATAATAACATTTAGACATGGGCACGACTCGGCGAAATTGTCGTTTCCATTTTCGGTTATCGTTTCTGTTACGTAATGGAAACGGTAATGATAATTAAGCCGTCAGAACTCAAACTCGAACCGAAAAAAGAAAAATTTGGTCAGGTTTTTCGTTTCCGTTTGTGACATCGTGGCGATCGTGCAATGCGAAGCACAGAAAAAGTTTTTTAATTTTTTTTTAAAAAAACCTGACTCCTGGCCAAAACAGCAGGCGAAAATATGCCTGCCTGAGGCTTTGCCACCTACCAGAGGGGTGGTTTCTGGGGGGTCCCCGGCCTTCCCCCCTCTTCTCCTGTCCTGGGCTGTTTGTACCAGGCTGGGGGGGGTCATCCTCGTCGTCTGTCTCGCTGCATGCCATGCGGTGGGGGGGGATCCAAAATGGCGACCACAATTTTTCATTTGAAATAGTGGTCAAAACACACACCAAATCACCACAGAAACATGTGAAATTTATTTATTTTAAATGCCTGAATTTTAATAGTAGCAGCAGTGGTTTTTTATAGCAATAAAACGTCGTATTGATTTTATTTTATTTTATTTTATTTTATTTTTTTTTTTTTAGACCTGCCCATTTGGGCTGGGCATGGGATGGGACCATGCAAATTTTTGAACCATTCCACCAATGGCATCGCCAGGTTTTTGACTGACACTTCTGGATGTCTCGGAGGGCATAAAAAGCCGAGGCACCTTCCAGAAATCGCAGTCGGATGTATGGATATGGTTGAGGGAGGAGGGCTGGCTGCTGGTGCTGGTGTGATCCGATCGAGATTGAGGAGGGAGGCTGGAGGCTTTAGGATTTAAGTTAGGCAGGCAGGGAGGGAATTGAATTTAGAAAATAATTTCTTTGATTCCCTGCAGCTTTGTCTGCTGAAGGGAATAGCAGTTTATTCTTTATTTCTTCTCTGGCAGTTTGTGAGGATTTTTTTCTGATATTGGATAAAGGGGGAGGTTCGACTGGGAGTGGGAGGTGTGGATTTATTTTAAAAATATATTATATACTACCATTTATTTTCTATTTTCCCAACTTCAATTTGCTTGCACACACACACATTTGGGGTGCAAACCAAGAACAGAACCTCTATCCTAAGTGATATTCTAACTGCCCACTCGCCCGTCTGCCCGCACCGCCACCCGCCTGCAGCCCGTGCTGCCACCCACCCACTCGCCCGCCTGCGGACGCCGCCCGCCCACTCGCCTGCCGCCCGCCCCGCCCGCCGCCTAGGGCGCAAAAACACCCAGTGCTGGCCCTGATTGCGGGACGTCCCTATGCTCTGGGAAGTCAAATCGCGCTAAATTGAGGTGGAAACGACAAACGACAAATGACAAATTTTTGAAAAAATTCGCGACAAACGGAAATGACCCGAAACGGATCCGTTCCGACAAATGAAAACTCAAAACGCCATTTTTTCTGGTCGTGTCCATGTCTAATAACATTATCTATCTTTTTCAGCATCTACCAGGGGTGGGTGAGGCTTGGAACCTATCTTTCACAAATATCGGAATCCTACAGTACAGTTGTATGGATATTTCATCAGAAGTAAAACCCACTGAAGCAAACAGAATTTACTTCCAGATAAAATTTGCAGGAGTAGAAGTCCTTGTAATGGAACTTTTACTGAGAGAACAAGAGAAGAGGGGTGCCACTTGTTGAATTTTCGCCGTCAGATGGCCAAATAACTTTGCCAGTCTTGGTCAGCATGTAACTCAGGCATGTCCAAACTTCAGCCCTCCAGATGTTTTGGGCCACAACTCCCACAGTCCTTTGTCATTGGCAAAACAGGCTTGGAATTCTGGGAGTTGTGGTCCAAAACATCAGGAGGGCTGAAGTTTGGACATGCCTAATGTATCTTGTTCGGCAGGAGGACCCATTTGCTGCCTCATTTCAAGCAGTAAAATGTCTTAGACCAGCTCTAGGCTGTTGACCCACTCTCATATTTATTCATCATTGTCTTGCATTCCTGTGAGGAAAATGGAAAGTGTTATAATATAGGACACTGTTATATAGGAAGGACAACACTCTCTGTCCATCACTGCCACTGGGGATCAGGCCCTCAACAATAAGGAATCCTACCAAGGGATGCAGTTGCTAAGGGGTGTTATGGGGGTCAAGCATGTTGCTATTTGCCTGTCGTTTCAAAGAAAAGAAACAGTGTTTTTGTTTTCAACAAAGATGAGGGGGGAGTACCATCAACAGCAACAACTGCCAGTGGCTGTTTAAACATTGGTTGAAACAACCTTTTAGGTTATACTTTTATTTGCGCCCCCACCTTCCAAGTATTTGTATATTCTTGTGAGTTTCCAGCGTAAACAAAAAATGGTAAAGAGCATACGGGAGATAAGCCTTCAAATTGTTCTGTGGCATTTTACCAACATATCTGTCAAGTAAAAGGTTAGAATTTTCACTCTTCTGAGGAAAACATACCAATTAGCAGCCAGGCAATCCTGTTGTGAGCTTAAAGCTTGGGGAAAAGTTTGACATATTTGCAGATACAGTCCCTGCCATTTGTGATCATATATTTCTATGATTAATCATCTGGCTGACCTAGACCTTACAATGCCAGGAGGGTGTCTGTTACACTTAATCGGATATGACATGATCCAATCCAGTGTGTGCACTATGTCGCATGGTCCCAAACATATTAACTCTGACATTGGGCACCCTGATTTCAATGAAGCCGCTTCAGTACACTCAGGTGTACCAGATATCACAGAACATTTGTGCACCCCTCAGCAAGCTTACCAAGAAGCAAGTCTCAGTGAGGTCAGCGGAGCTTACTGTTAGGATTACAACCTAAATCAAATTGAGATAAATCAAATAGACCCACTGAATGACTGGAACGTTAAATCAATGTTTATGTTTGTCCCATTGATTCAGTGGGGCTATTCAATGTGGAAGTCAACAACTGTGTATAGCTCATTAATTTCAATGGGAAAGTTAAGTGTCTGCTGAAACCTCCACTTCTGAAATCAATGAGAATGAGAAGTGGTTTACTTTGGCTTGATCATGCTTATGCTGTTTCTCATGCTAAAGCAGAATCCCTTTGGCAAGGGATAGTGTAATTTTCTCACAATAATTTTGAATTTAATTTTAATTTACACTTTTTGATTGGTTGATTGATTGAAGAATCACACTGCAAAATGCAATTGCTGCCATTACTTTCCTTGTTGGTGGTGGATTTTCTAGATCCATTTAAACTTCCATTCTTATTTTGGGACAGGGAATATTTGGATTAATTTAGTTTAAAGTGTAACTAGACCAGGATTTGTCCCACTGTCTAATCCACTCTGGGGAAGAACTGATTTGCTCCTTTCCCCAGAAGCCATATAACATAAACTCCAGCACAAACCAACCCAAGTCTGAAGGATTTCTATTTCTATTTTTTTATTTGATGTCAGGAGCTATTGTTAGGTGTGGGAAGATTACTCCATTTTGATTTCTTTCCAGGACATGGGATCACTGGGACTGAGATTAAGCTCTCAAGTTCCCACAATTGTTAATTGCTTACAGATAAAAAGGTAAATGTTCCCCCACATATGTATGTTAATCATGTCTGACTCTAGGGGCAGTACTCATCTCAGTATTCAAACCAAAGAGCCAGTGTTTTACCTTCTTGCTTTTTATGGCAGTACCTATTTATCTACTTGCATTTTTACATGCTTTCAAACTGCTAGGTTGGCAGGAGCTGGGGTTAACAGCGGGAGCTCACTCCACTGCATAGCACTCAGGATTTGAACCGCCAAGCTGCTGACTTTGCAGCTGACTGTTTTGGTGTCTTAGTCCACTGAGCCACCATACCCCCTCTTAAACCACAATGATATTTATTTATTTATTTTTATTTAAGTGTTTATATACTGCCCATCTTTGGGACGGAACTCCAGGTGGTTTACAACAAAGAACAAACAATAAGCAAGATTAGGTAGGTACAACATCACAAAAACAATATAAGCAATAAAAATAATATTTAAAAAACCAGCAAAATGACAAGATGGCAGGGCGGAACAGGTGAAGGAAAAAAAGAAAAAATGTTAACAGTCACCAAATGCCTCCCGAAACAGCATGGTCTTTAAGGCCTTTTTATTTTATTTTATTTTATTTATTTATTTATTATTGAATTTCTACCCCGCCCATCTTCCCGTGGGAACTCTGGGCGGCTTACAATAGGCTGATCAATTCAGCTGACATACAATACAAACAAACAAGGACAAGATTAAACAAATATAACAAATATAATAAAATAAATGGCACCCTTGGCATAAAAACATTTGAGGCTCAGCAGCAGAGCACCTCACTAAATGGACTAGTAAACGGATGGCGGGACAAAAAAAAAACAAAAACTAAACTAGGTCACCAAAGGCCTCGCAGAAAAGCAAGGCTTTCAACGCTTTGCGAAAGGCCAACAGAGACTCTGCAGAGCGTACTTCGGTAGGTAGGCTGTTCCACAAAGAGGGACCAGCCACCAAGAAGGCCCAGTTTCTGGTGGAGGTTTTCCAGGCCTCTCTGGGGGTGACAACCCGAAGCGAGTGCGCCCGCGACTGCCAAACTGGTCGGGCCGAGGTTGATCGCTAGGCGATCCGCTCTGCGAGGTAGTCCGGGCCCAAGCCATGGAGGGTTTTATAAACTAAAGCCAAGACCTTGAATCTGATCCGGGACGCAACGGGCAACCAGTGCAGGCGGGCCAGGACTGGGGTGATGTGGTCATGATGACGCACACCAGCCACCAGCCTGGCTGCCGCATTTTGTACCCGCTGCAGACGCCGGAGGAGAGTCAAGGGCAACCCCATGTAGAGAGCATTGCAGTAGTCCAGCCTCAAGATCACCAACGCTTGCACTACAGTTCTCAGGGAGTTGCCATCTAGGTATGGCTGGCAGGGATTGCGCAAGGTGCAATTCACTCGGGAGATGATTTCATAACATGGGACCAGCCACAGAGAAGGCTCGGTTACGGGTGACCGTAAAAATGAAAGTTTTCATCTCAATGAGAGAGACAGAGTGGAAACAAAGGTTATGTTGTTGTTGTTGTTGTTGTTGTTGTTGTTGTTGTTGTTGTTGTTGTTGTTGTTGTTGTTGTCGTCATCATCATTGTCTAAACCTAGTAGGGCAGCACTGATAAACCTAGTATATATATATATTGGGGGAACCCTAGGAAGGAGGAAGAGATAAGAGGAGCCAAGGTGAGGTGGGGGTTGCTGTTTCCTCTGCTTTTCTTTAAAGGAAGGCAAGTCAAATAGGGTCTTTGAAATGTAGTGTGTGTTCCTAACCCAAGAACACTCAAACCTGGCATGCCAATACAGATATTGCACCAAATGGCATACCATATCACTATGTGACCTTAGGTGACCCTATCTGGCCCCACTCATGTTGCAAGGCACTCTGTTGACTTGATTTTCTGTACAGGATAGTAATGTAGACGTTATGGAGGGACTCTCAAAGGAAAATTTCCACGATCTCTCTGGAAACTATTTGGATCCATCAGTTTCCTTGGATGGATCATTTTAGTCCCCCTTCTCCCTGCAGTCTGCAGAGGTTCAGAGTTCCAATAAACCAAAATCCTACCAGGTAGTGATATGTCCATGACAACTATTGAGGATTTCCCCAACCCACTTTTTGACAGGTGATCCTGTTGAGGTCTTGGCAGACCTCTGGAATGCAGAGCTGGCCATGGTATCTCCTAAGCAGCCCTTCCCATAGAACACAGTCAAACAAGCTCTGTGGTTTATGATTAAATGCATAGGTGTATAGCAATGATGGCAGAAAAAGTGGGCTAACTTACCTGTAACTGTGGTTCTTCGAGTGGGCATCTGTGAATTCACACATATGGGATTCTTCTGCGCCTGCACGCAATCATCAGCTGTTCCAAGCTCTTTTGTCCTATAGAACCTCCTCCTCCCAGGGCGCACACTCCCAATCCCCCACACTCACACTTCTCTCTGCAGTTCCCCAGATATCTGCTGCTGAGAAAGAGTATATGGGGATGTGGTGGATAGAGAGGATGATAGTGTGGGTAGTGTGAATTGACAGATGCCCACTCGAAGAACCACAGTTACAGGTAACCCTACTTTCTTCTTTGTGGCATCTGTAAATGCACACATATGAGAGACTTGGAAGCTGACTTACTGGAGGTGGGCTGTCACGGCAAGGAAAAGGCTAGTACAGCTCTGCCAAGGGCTGCATCTGCTCTGGCCCTGACGTCTAGCTTGGAGTGGTTCACAAAAGTGGATGGATTTGACCACATTGCAGCTTTGCATATTTCAGGGAGGCTGACGCCCTTTACGAAGGCTGATGAGGATGCAACAGCTCTGGTGGAGTGTCCTTCAGGCACTTCTGGTAGTGTTGCTCTGGATAGTTCATCGGTTAGTTGGATGACACAAGATATCCACTTGGAGATAGTTTGTGATGTAACCAGGATGCCTAAAGAAGACTCAGAAATTCTAATGAAAAGTCATTTGGACTTTCTTAAAGTGGCCATTCTAGAGGTATAGAACAAAAGTGCTCTTCTAACATCCAGAGTGTGAAGTGACTGTTCCACGTCATTGGATGGGGATGGAAAGAATGTTGGGAGAAGGAGTGGTTGACTGAGGTTGAAATTAGAAACAACTTTCAGAAGGAGATGTCTGGATAGAGTTTTCCCTTCAGCTTGTCATATAAGTCAAATAAAGGGATGCGAAATTGGAACAGTCATGGCAATATTCGTTTAATTGAGAGGTAAAAGAGTATCTATTAGAGATGGACATGAATCTCCCTTCCCTCCCTCCTTCAGCAGCTGCCCACTCAAAGGTAGCATCCAAAGTCACGTGTGGCCAGTTAATATATATTTTTATTTTTATTTTAACTTACTTTTTCTGAAATCCTGCCTAACCCCTCTTTTGATCTTGCCTTCTGAGTGTCCCGGGTGATGTGAGCGGAGCCCCTCCGCTGGAGGATGGCGAAGGGCTGCAGAGAGGAGGGGGTGTCGGAGCCGCCGCTGCAAGACACCCCGCGCACGCCCACCCAGAGAGCGGCGGCGGGGCACACAGGGCGATGGCTGAGAGAAGCCTCTCCCGCCCCGCCCCCAAAAAAACCAACCCAGCTGCTCTGCTTCAGGAAACACGATGGCCGCCCACAAGTCCTCGGGACAAAGGGGCCTTTGCGCCGGGCTTGACCGCTGGCTTGTGCGCCTCTGACCACAAATGACAGCCGGGTATTGATGCATCGATACGCCGTGGTAATTTTTTTTAAAAAATAAAAGAAAGCAGAAACCGGACAGCAAGTAACCAATGCGAAGGAGCACGTGAGGTAGTAATGGATTCGATCCTAAAATTTGATGGTGAGGAAGAAAGAGGGGTGGAGGAAGTGAATGCTCAGCACCTTTGGTGCCACGGCAATGAAGTGGCATGAATCTCCAAACTGGAGGAGTTTGTGGAAGCTCTGCCAGTGTTTGTCAATATTTGGGCTCCACTGTTTTGAAAAAATGCACACCACCATTAGAAAATGTTAAAAAAATTAACTCTGTGCCTATATTGACTCCTTTGCAAATAAACACAAAGAAAGTATTTTATAATTCTTTATTGAAATAGTAAGTAAACAAAATATGAAAAATTATAAAATATTTTAACCTGGGCCTTTTATATATATAATGGGAATTTGTATCTATTTCTGAATACAGACTTTCCTGAGCATGAGAAAAGCAGTTTAAAAATGAGGATCTAGGGGTGGAGGAAGTGAATGAGCACCTTTGGTGAACAGCAATGAAAAGGAATCTCCAAAAGTCAAGCTCTGCTGTGTATATTTCTCCACTGTTATGCTTACTCACTCCTTTGCTTCACAATTTCATTAAGTACAAAACAGCTATATATTTTAATTTTATATATATAATGAATGATGTCACTTTTAAAAATGAGGATTTGTGAATGGTGAACGTATGAAAAGGAAGTCAGCTTCTGGGATTCTCCCTTGCATGATGTCACTTTGTGAATGGTAGTGGTACTGGGGGAACATCTGTTCAACACCTTGAACATTATTAGAATGTGGAGTGTCTCAGGGCTCCATGATTCCCTATATGATTTCACATGTATAAGAGAAATGTGAAAGAGGCATTCCAGACTTTTGTGGTCTGGTATCACCAAGATCTTCCTAAATGCACATCTCAAAATGTAACTTGTGAAACTGTTTCCAGAGTCATTTTTGTCAGAGTGCTTTGTGTCAGACCCGAGTCTGAGGGCAGTAAAAGCTTCTGAGAGCATGGCCAAGAGGCAATACCAGCTGATGTCTTGATCCACTACTGCTTTTCAAACAGCTTTTCAAGCCCTGTTTTCCTACTAGTATATCCTTTTGCTGACATAATTCACATTCTTCATTATCTCATTACACTCATCCATCCTGCTGTTTTCTAAGCACTATTAGTGTTTCTTCTTACAAATAAGTAAACAGAGGATTTGTTTAACATTTGATTACATATTAGTTGCAGCCAAACAGCCATGTCATCAGAACTTGATTAATATAGTGTGTTTCTCCTGCAAAATCTAATCTGGTTATAAATTGTTGGCTTTGGCAGCCCCTGTTGCTGATGTTGGTAAAACTCTAAAGAGCAGGTCATATGCTATTGAGAAAACACAGAACAAATTTGTTGGTAGTCAGTCAGATTTTCTATCTAGTGTACCTGTGTGATACAGGTATTGCCTTATTTCCACACTTCACATTTAGGAGTATAACACAAGTATGACACACGTCTTATTTGACAACTGTTATGTGATCCTCTGTTGCAGTGCATTTAGAATACTGCAATCTGGACTTCACAGGACTACCCCATAAATAGCATCTAGAACAGTGGTGGTGAACCTTCAGTACTCCAAATGTTTTGGACCACAACTCCCTCAGTCCTTTGTCACTGGCAATCCAGGCTCGGAATTCTGGGAGTTGTAGTCCAAAACATCTGGAGTGCCAAAAGTTCACCACCACTGATCTAGAAGATTCTTTTGATGTAAAATGCAACACAGGATACTTCCACTTCACATGGCCAGCCTGACTGGCATGCTGTCACTTGAGTTGCTGGCCAATGACCTCACTGTGACCACTGCTGCCCCAGCTAGCCACAAAAATTACTGCTAGCACCAAAAACCCTTTATTTTCCTTGGCTTTCCTTATTCATAATTAAATAAAACAGGGTGATATTTTAATCAGCACAAATGTAAAGTTTATTAAAAGAGCATAATGATTTCTTAAAATTCAACAAATGTTTGGTTATAGATTGCCTTTAACTCTACTGGTTATACTTCAACCAGACTAATTGATAAATTGAAGATTAACAAGTCACCGGGCCCAGATCGCATCCACCCAAGGGTTATTAGGGAACTGAGAAATGAAATTGCAGATCTCTTAACGGTAATATGCAACTTGTCTCTGAAAACGGCCACAGTGCCGGGGGACTGGAGGATAGCAGATGTCACACCAATTTTTTAAAAAGGAAGGAGGGGGGGACCCGGGAAACTACAGGCCAGTTAGCCTTACATCTGTCCCGGGGAAGATGGTGGAAAGCCTCATCCAAGAGAAAATCTTAAAACACATAGAAGACCAAACCTTGCTGAGAGAAAATCAGCATGGCTTCTGCAAGGGTAAGTCTTGACTGACAAATCTTTTAGAATTTTTTGAAAAGGTCAACAGGCATGTAGATTTGGTTGAACCAGTGGATATAGTCTATCTGGATTTTCAAAAGGCTTTTGACACAGTGCCTCACCAAAGGCTGCTGAGAAAATTGCACAGTCAGGGGATAAGAGGGCAGGTCCTCTTATGGATTGAGAACTGGTTGACATCCAGGAAACAAAGAGTAGGTATCAATGGGAAATTTTCACAATGGAGAGAGGTGAAAAGCGGTGTGCCCCAGGGCTCTGTCCTGGGACCGGTGCTTTTCAATCTGTTCATAAATGACCTAGAGACAGGGATAAGCAGTGAGGTGGCCAAGTTTGCAGATGACACAAAACTTTTCCGCGTGGTAAAAACCAGAGAAGATTGTGAAGAGCTCCAGAAGGATCTCTCCAAACTGGGGGAATGGGCTGTGAAATGGCAAATGCATTTTAATGTAGCCAAATATGCATATTGGGGCAAAAAATCAAAACTTTATCTATCAACTCATGGGCTCTGAGTTATCCGTGACAGATCAGGAAAGAGATCTTGGTGTGTTGGTGGACAGCTCCATGAAGGTGTCTCCCCAATGTGTGGCAGAAGTGAAGAAGGCCAATTCCATGCTAGGGATTATCAAAAAGGGGATTGAAAATAAAACAGCCAACATTATAATGCCATTATACAAAACAATAGTAAGGCCGCACCTGGAGTATTGTGTATAATTCTGGTCACCGCATCTCAAGAAAGACATAGTGGAACTGGAAAAGGTGCAGAAGAGAGCGACTAAAATGATTACTGGGCTGGGGCACCTCCCTTATGAGGAAAGGCTAAAACATTTCGGGCTCTTTAGTCTGGAAAAAAGGCGCCTGAGGGGGGGATATGATTGAGACGTACAAAATAATGCAAGGCATGAGTAAAGTGGATAGAGGGAAGCTCTTCTCCCTCTCCCAAAATACCAGAACTAGGGGACATACACTCAAATTGAGGGCTGGGAGAGTAAGAACAGACAAAAGAAAATATTTTTCACCCAGCGCGTTGTTAGTCTATGGAACTCCCTGCCACAGGATGTGGTGATGGCATCTGGCCTGGATGCCTTCAAAAGGGGATTGGACAGATTCCTGGAGGAAAAGTCCATCACAGGTTACAAACCATGATGGAGATGTGTAATCTCCAGGCTTTAAACCAGGGTACTTCAAGGGCCAGATGCAGGGGAGTGGTATCAGGAGAGAGATATCTAGTCTCATGCGCTCCCAAACGCATCTGGTGGGGCCGCTGTGAGATACAGGAAGCTGGACTAGATGGGCCTTTGGCCTGATCCAGCATGGCTCTTCTTATGTTTTTATGTTCTTATGTTCTCCTGTTTCCTGTCAGACATTTGGCTGGCAAGAATACTTTTTCACACTTCAGGTATTGCTACAATATCTCTTCCTAAACCCACAGTTATTTTAGTCTATCTAGTCCTTTAACTCTCTCTTAGCCTCTCTTTCTCAGGCTTGGTTTTTGTTCACTCTCTCTGCTCAAGCTTTTTCCAATATATATCTTCATTCTGGCAGCTTCTGATTGATTCTCTTCTCAGCAATCATGGTTTGGACTGGTGTTGCAAGGTAGAGTCCATACTTGTAGTAGAATCACTACACACACCCATTTGGGCCTTGCAAATAACCCCTTTGAGATTCCAATGGGTGCCTGCTCTCAATGCTTTAAGAAAAAGTGTCATGTTTCTTCAAACCTCAAAACATCCGGTGACAAGGTGGGCTACAGCACACATGCCAACTCCATCTCTATATCTTTCATGGCAACACTATTCCACAACACTATCATCTAAAATAACTAGCAATGTATTTAATTATGATAGACACCATCTTATTTCAATAACAACACCCTTCTGCTTTGATGATGGGCAAACAGGCCATCTCTATGCAAAACAAAAATGGACACAGATCTGACATTTATTTATTTATTTATTTATTTATTTATTTATTTATTTATTTATTTATTTATTTATTTTTATATTTCTATACCACAGTGGTTTTCCCAATATGACTTTTTCAGAAAGTCAAATTTTCAGAATCAAGTGGAAGAATAGTTATTTTTTCTAGGACATTCAATCCCTGATATTTAAATAGCAATTCAGCACAGGAAGTTTAAAAGAAATTTATAGAAAGAAACATCTGAGTTCCTATAAATTAAGAAGTTTCATTATATAACCAGGGAGTTGAATCAGCATAATTGTACAATCATAGAATAACTAAGTTGGAGGGCTATTGAGTCCAACCCCTGCTGAATGCAGAAATCCAAGTCAGAGCATATAGGTCAAATTTTCTCTTGAAAACCTCTAGCATTTGAGTACTCTTCACTCCCAATGTACTTGGCTCAAGTTTTGTACTGCCCCAATAGTTAACAAGTTTTTCCTGATAGTCATTCTGAATCTGGCTTCCTGTAACTTGAGCCTGTTATTATGCATCCTACTCTCTAGGATGATCATGAACAGATCCTGCCCTTCCTCTGTATGACTAACTTTCAAGTATTTGAAAAGTGGTATCATATCTCCTCTAGGTCTTCATTTCTCAAGGCTAAACATGATCAGTTCTTCCAGTCTTTCCTGATAGGGCTTGATATCCTGAACATCTTCATTGCAATAGGTTCTTACTAGAGATGGGCACAAAATAAAAAATGGCATGCTATTTTGTCATGTTGTAAGGTTTTGATATGTTTTGAAATGAAATGGCAGACAGTGTTTGTTATCAAATGCAAATTTTTGTAAAATTACTGATCCCAGGGATGGGGATGGCAGGGTTAGCTTCCGCAAGCGATTTTTGGTCACCCACAGAGATTTGGAAAGGTTTTGGGGTCAGGGAGCTGTTATGAAACTCCAAAGTGGGTGCCCCTAAGGGGGAAAAACCTTTCTAATTGGAATCAATGGGAAGTGGTGGCCGTGCTATCGCTCACCCGATCAGCTTCTGATTCCAATCAGAAAGGCTTTTTTTTCCTATGGGCACCCCCTTTGGAACTTCATAACTTAGCTCCCTGACTGCCAACCTCTTCCAAATCTCTGTGGGTGACTAAAAATTGCTTGCAGAAGCTCCCCTGCCATTGTAGTCATTTAGGACCCAGGGGAGCATAGTGTTTCATTTCATTTCATTTCATAACAAAACTACTTTAAAATTCCATAACAAAATAAAACAAAATGAAATTACTACAGAAATGAAACAAGACAAAACAAAACACTATTTTTTTTCAGTTTCATGCCTATCCCTAGTTCTTACCTCACTAAGGCTGTTACTTCACATTCTACCTCGTTCTGTGATTACAGCATTGTTCGCAGTCACGTGTTTTTGTCCCTGTTTAGTCCCTGTTTTCATTTACCCACAGGCATGATTACTTGTATTATGACAACTGTTACTTCACGTCCTTGTTTTGTGACAACTACTGCATTTTCCTGGCTTCGTTTAGCCTTTAAAAAAAATTGTCGGGCTTCTGTTTTTCGATATTTTGAATCCCCGCTGTGGGCGTGCGGGCTGTCTTGGGAAGTCTGGCAGGATGAGCCGGGTGAGCCCAGGCGGCTGCAACGTCACCATTCTCCACTTGCCGCGGGTGAGCGGCAGTGGTGGCAGTGTGGGTGGTGGGCAAGACACCCTCACCCTGAACTCAGCAGTTTGCGGGCTGGCAGGTGAGCAGGCAAGGAGAGCTCAGCCCCGCCTCTGGGACCTGAGGAGGACGGACCTACGCCTGACAGTGGCACTCTGCCTGTCCCTTCAAGAGCCTCCTTCTCCTGCAGGGACAGGCGGGCAGCCGAGCCTGCCCTGGCGCAGGAGTTCCAGTCGGCTTTCTCAGTTGTCGGAGTATTCCTAGAGCGAAAGGAGGAAATAGCCATTGCCGTTACTTCATGTCCCTTGTCTCGGAACAGGAACTGGGAACAAAGTGTGACAAGAGAATTCCCCAGCCCAGGGGTAGGTATGGCTTGTGATGCTCTGTCCCCGTTCAGGGGGCATGGTCGAGACAATTTCCGCTGTCATGCTATGGACGTGAAGTAAGTTTTTTTCATACCAGTCCCAAGTGGGACAGCAAAGAGGGATGAAAGGGACATGAAGAAACAGCCTAAATGTGTTAATTACACAGAGCCAGGACATTTGTGTCACCAGCAACAGTTTTATGATTAGTCAGTGTTAATGGAATTATCACTATCTGTACTTTCTGTATTCTATTTTCTTCTGACTTTACAGCCTTCTTTACATTTCCACCACCAATCATATGCACTAAATATAGCAATCTTGATCTCCTATTCAGGAATGGCAATATACAGATCTAATTATTATTGTTGCTGTTGTACCTGAACCTCTGGACATCACTCCCTGGATCTTTTGAAGTGGACTATAATACATTTTACCCTTATGCACCAAGACTGAAAAACAAAAGTCATGTTCATTGATTTGCAGGTTCTTTCTCATTGTTGGAGAGTTAAGCAGGAGGGTTAACAGTAAACTCTAACCCATTGTGGTTAGGATCAAAATTAGCATTAGCAAAAGTGTTGAATGTAAGCCTCATATATATCCTTAAACCACTGGTTGTGCTAATGCCCATTTCTCCTTCCCAATCAGAGCAACCTACAGACAACTATGATATATTCCTCTTTTTTCATTGCATCTTAGTTCACCCAAGACATGGATGAAGGATGGCTGTGCTCAGGGCTGCGCTAGGCTTTTTTGTGCCCTAGGCGAGGGGTGGGGGAATGGGGTGGGCCAGGGGGCATGGTGGCGGGTGGGTGAGCGGGCAGCGGTGGCAGCAGAGGGTGGGGGGCGGCGGGGGGCTGGGGGGCGTTGTCGGTGGGGGGCGGGGGGTGGCAGCGAGGTGGGGGGGGGAGTGGCAGCAGGGGGTGGGGGCGGGCAGGCAGCAGTGGCCAGTGGCGGGGGGGGGGTCAGCAGGATGACCAGCACCCTCTGTCCATTTTGGCACCCCAGGTGCCTAGTTCACCTTAATGGACGCGCTGGCCCTGGCTGTGTTGGCAGATTTCACAAAAATACCCACACTGTGTTTGCTGTGAGAAAACTGGGTGATGTGTTGATTTCATTAGCTTGTCTTTATTTGGAAAGCCATAGTGGTTTAATTATGATATTTCTTTCTAGAGAAAGTGAGTATATTACAAACAGAAAGAGAGAGAGGTTTGATTTAATTTAATATATAGAAACATTTACATTTTCCAAATGGCTGACCTAGGATAATTGCCAGGCCATTTATATTTTTCTAATGGTAGGTCCATTGTGCTGTAAAATAATAGTACATTGTTTGGAAAAGGGATGCATTTTTAAATTAGGGTTCTCACTAAGTCATCATATGGATTTGATCAGACACTGTATAATAATCAAATGTAGAAAACTCCAATAGAACATTTGTTCAAAATTAAATGTTGCCTCTGAAGTATCAAGTGTTTTCAGATTGTTCTCTACCAAGGAACAGTCAATAGTCACCTTCTGGAAATGTTCGTATTTATCCTTAATTAAATGCATTTTTGGGAAACTTAATGTAAAGTGCTAGCCCAGAAGTTTAGGTCATCAAATTGACACTGGAGTTATTGAACTCTTAATGCAAAACTTAATTACTTCAAAATCTGTTGAATATGCATCTTTTCTTAAAACTTACCTGCTATTTTATTCTTTAAGGGACACTGACCTCTTTTGTCCTTTGCCTTGTAAGGAAAAAAAGTCCTCAAGTCAGATTGAAGATGGCAGGTTTCCTGAGCCTGCAAATACTTAATAGCATGCACTAATTTCAGTTAAAGTACTCCTCTCATTTTCAGTCCAATAGGAGTATTTGAGGATTGTGTATGAACATAATCTAGGCATGATGAAACCATTTCCTGATTCAGTAAATGACACATGCACTTCCTAAAATGGCTTGCATTTTTCTGAATAAATAACTCCATTGTCATGCTTTCCATTTTCAAGTCCTACCAAACTGGATACATCTTTTGGTCAGAGCAGCTGATTAGTTCCCTAACCAGTTTCTTTCTGTGACTATTTGCCCAGGATGAAACAGAACCAACGGTTAACTTCATCTACTTGCTTGTCTGTTCATTCATTTCTTTGTTCATTTTTTCATTCATATCTTTGAAACAAATCCACAAGCTGTTATTCTAAAAGAATCACAAAAAATATTTTAATATACCTTCAAAATACACTGCAAAAATAAACACATCCAATATTCCAATATAATAAAGCAAATTATTTTATTATAATCAGCAAGAGCCTCTTGGCGCAGTGGTTAAATGCCTGTACTGCAGGTAAAACTGTGCTCACGACCTGGGTTCAACCCCTGGTAGCAGGCTCAAGGTTCACTCAGCCTTCCATCCTTCCAAGCTCGGTAAAATGAGTACCCAGCTTGCGGGGGGGGGGGCAATGTGTAGCCTGCACACTGTAATTAAAATTGTAAACCGCCCAGAGACTACTTGTAGTGGTATGGGGCGGTATATAAGCAGAACACTTTGCTTTACAGTTTAAAATACTTTGTCTTAATCTGGTAAGTGGTAATATAAAGGGTCTGTCTCTTTTGGCTTGCAGGGCTCCTGAATAGATGCCTGCACCATTCCTCTGACATGTCCTTCCTCTTAGGTCTTGTCTGCGGAGGACAGGCCCCTGCTATGCTTACTGAAGTTGTGGTTCCAAGAAAGCTTGACTGTTGTTGTGGAAGTGAGGGACTTGTATTCTACAATATAACTTCTGGTACTCCTGTTTGGAGTGCTATAAACATCGCTGGATTCTTCCTGCTTTGTGTGACCTCTCAGTGTTAGCTGGATGTTCTTCACTAAATGCTGCTGCATGTGATGGAAAGTTGGCTGGCCTTGCCCCTCTCAACTCTTGCTGCTACTTAGTATGTATTACCCACTGCCTAATTCAAGGGTTCCAAGATGGTTGCTAGAATGTACTGTACTTCTTGTTCTGCAAGCAAGTGTCACCCGGACTTTGGAATCTGGGGATGGCTCAAGAGGCCACCATATAGAATAAATAATAAGTGGCTCTGATTCCAGTTGATGAAAGCAAAGACTGCAGTTTTATTTAAGCAAACATGTGTACACATGGGTACTCAAAAAAAAAATAGAGAACCCCAATTTAGACGTGAATCCGGGCTCTTATACTCTGACTACACGGAAGCAAATAAGTCAAAATTCCTCATCGGTGGATGGGTGGATACATAGTATTGCATACACATGACAGACTAAGAGGGTGGGTAGCTCTTTCCACCCTGAACCTTTCAACCTTTTTAGCAAGCAGTAAACAGTTTCAGGAAGGTTCTGTAGGATGTGGTCGAGCCCCCTTTGGGACAGTATGCAGAGACCCATCAAAAACAGGAAAAGGGTCTGTTGTGAGCCTTTGTGGTTCAGCTTAACAGGGCGAAAAGGTATTTTGTAATTCATGCTGACAGGGATAAAGAGTTGAGGCATACAAAACCTTTTGCACCATTTGCAGTCTGAAAGAAACATGCCTCCTCCTTTGGAGCACCGTGAGTCTGTGGTGCAGAGTTCAGGGGAAAAAAATCTCTGTTCCTTCTCACAGGGTTAGACCAGGGAAATTTTGTTCAATACAATTATGAGATACTGTTCATACAGGTAAATGAGTAGTGAAGCAAGTCCTTTACCTTGCTGGCCACGGCTGACTCTTCAGGTAAGACAGAAATGTTATTCCTCCTCTGTGGAAACCCTCACACCCAAACGACTTAGATCCTTTATGTCTTCATGACTACTAAGCCATGGAATATTGGTGTCACTTTGCTAAGGATGGCTGTCTTCCCACTAAGGACCTGTGTCACACTCCCCAAGCTTTGAAGGACATAGAGCACTTGACATATCATGTCCCACTCTTCTCTGCCCAGAGAAGCACCCACACCAATGGAAGTCTTTAGTGCCAAATCATGGAGTGCCCTTTGCTGCTCCAACACTCTTTCAAGCATGTCAAAAGTGGAGTTCCATTAAGTTGCTGCATCTTAGGTTAGATGACACAGTAGCAATCACATTTTCTCTTGCCTCTGTTGCAGCAGCTCACTGCCACTGAGTCTTTTGTGAAAATGCCCAGCCATCTTTCTACCCATCCCCATTCAATTAACTTAGGTATGCATGGGTTTTCCATAACCTGCAAAACATCCAGGACTACTGGTTGAGAGTGTGGGGCATTCACCACACTCCTTACATCTTCCCAGACTGCAGTGCCATCACCATGTCCGTCCCAATGTCTGTGACAAACAGAGCTCGCTTTTCTGTAGTTAGATTCCAGTGGTGCAGCATGTCCTTCATCCTCTTAAATCATGTGAGCGGTGTGGCTGCCCTCCTTCACAGTCACATTCAACAGCACTCACCTCTATCCTACCCTTGTTTGTTGTCCTTTGACTGATTCCTCCCTCCTCCACCACCAATGTTCTGTTAGGGAGAGAGAGACATGTTTTGCACCCTGTAATTTGCCCTGACCAGCTGCGACGGTGCCAGTTGCCTAACACTTTAATAGAAAACTGGAGCCACCCTGCAGCTAAAGGTCATTTGGAATGGCAGTTGGTAATGGGCTATGCTGCCCGGATTACTCAGTGCCTAAGGTCTTTCCCTGAACCCTCTCCAAGCTTCTCCAGAGTAGCCTGGAACTTATTATTGAGATGTGAATATGGCATGTGCTAGTGGGTCAACCTCTGCCCTCTGATGACACTTGTTCTTCACATTAAGGAAGTCGCTTGTCCTCACTGTACCAACCTCATTGGCCAGCAGCAACATCCTCTGCTGGAGTCTTCAGGTAGCTAAGCAAGTTATTATTGGCCCAAGTCCTGTCCACGCTTGAGCACGTTTTTGCAGTACATGCATTCAATTATGTGAGCATTTGCTGCACCCTGTTGATGAGATTATAAATGTATTGGGCATTCACATATTTGATGCTAACTTCCTAATATGGATTGATAAACTTGCCATCATTTTTTATTCTGGCAACTGGTAGGGCAGGTGTAGTTGGAGGGCTAAGTGTAATTTTAGCATCACATTCTTTTGAAATAGTGTCCCCTTGAATCCTATCAATCTTCTACTCCCCCACATCAAAAGTGTATATGTTTGAAAGGGATTCTTTGCCTGGTTTCAATAAATAGTGATTTATGTCTTTGTCATTTTTTCTGGGGTGGTGCTCATTCAGCAATTATTAGAGCTGAAGGGGTCATTCCTTTGTGTTTTTCCCAAAATGTTTAGTTTGTTCAATTCATATATCACCAATAGAGATGGGCACGAAATGAACAATTTTTGTTTCCGTTTCCGTTTTTTCGTTTCAGTTACGCAATGAAACGACAAACGAATTTTGTCTCCAAAATGAAACGAAACAAACAGAAATACTGGAAATTTTGTCGTGCGTTTTGTTTCCGTTGCTGTAATACAGTGAACTGCTTTAAATGCTAAAAAAAAATCACAAAAATTTGAAATAAATGGTAATGAAACGGTAACGAAACGAATGAAAACAAAAATGATTTTTTTGCAAAAATTAGTGAAAAACAGAAACGAACCGAAATGGACCCTCCAAATGACAAACGACAAACAAAACATCATTTTTTTGATTCATGCCCATCTCTAATCACCAAGTCCTGTTGCTATTCCATTCCTATATCTTCTTATGACTTCCTCTAGTTTCACAAATATGATATTCACTTTGAATATCCCTTAGTTGTTTTGATTTTACTATGTGTGATTTAGTCTTGCCTGCCAGGAGCAATAGTTTTACTGTTTGCTGGGGGGCTATATTTGTACACAATGGCCATTAGTTTGGACCATTGCTCAGTCCTTTCAGTACTCTAACTCAGTGTTTTTCAACCTTTTTTGGGCAAAGGCACACTTGTTTCATGAAAAAAATCACGAGGCACACCACCATTAGAAAATGTTAAAAAAATTAACTCTGTGCCTATATTGACTATATATAAAGTAATTCTCTTGAATAGGAATCAAATAAACACAAATAAAGTATTTTATAATTACTTTATTATGAAATAGTAAGTAAACAGAAATATGAAAAATTATAAAATACTTTATTCAGTGCGCAACCTGGGCCTGTTTGGCTGAACACAAAGCTGATATTCTTCAGCTTTTCCAACGGCACACCAGGCAACATCTCGCGGCACACTAGTGTGCCGCGGAACAGTGGTTGAAAAACACTGCTCTAACTTTCTGGCTCCATATTGCCATATAAGGCTCTGCCAGAGTGTCTATCCCAGAGTTCTTTTTGCTTCTGCAAGGGTTGAGATAAAATTTCTCCCAGCTTTTACTGTGTGTTTACTAAAAGGATTTTCTTCAAAGCATGTAATATAATGTAAGTACTGTATATGGGGAAAAGTATATGGGAAAGCATGCTAAATATTTTAAATCTAACTTAGACAAGTGCATATGAGTATTCCATGCAGCTAATCTAAGCATCTTAAAGTCTTCAGTGTATGAGAAATACTTAGCTATTATTCCAAAAGAGAATTCACAGCAAGGTTCCAGGTTCTAGGCAAAAGTTCCCAGAAATATTATTTTTTAAAAAATAATCTTCTAGCAGAATTCTTTTTTCCTGGATCATTTGGTATGAGGTTACTTGTAAATTTAAACTTTTTATCATTATGTATAAAGTTAAGATAGAAGTACTTGATACACATTGGAAAATGTGTGGGGGGGGGTATGTAAGAAGGGAAAAAAAGATCTAATATGAGGCAGATTGCCTTGAAGCCATAGCTGTTCATTTGCAAGACTTGAGCAGAACTTATTGGAAAAGATAATATTTGGTCTCACCCACTCTATACCCCAAAGCAGAGAAAGAACTCCTAGTTCCCAGAGCTCCTTGCCCTCTGCAGATGTCGGCCACAGAGTCTGGTGAAACATCAAGAAGAAAAACTTCCAGAACACGGCCAAACAGTTTGAAAAACTCACAACAGCAATCACAACAGCTAAAAGATAATATTGATAGCAAGTGGGGGCAGTACAAAGAGACAACAACCCACCATAAGATTTTGTTGGTGTTCCAGATTAGAGCAAAGCTGTTAATGACAGGACATTTGGGATGTCATTAACTGATAAGAGTCAGCACAGGTCAGAGTAACTTGACATCTTTGGATGTCAAAGTTGTTGCTGCTCCTTAATTCTCAGACAAATGCATGTTGGCAAAATGGGTGGAATGGTCAAAACCATGACAGCATATAGGCATTTCCATCCATAAAGCAGCCCCCAACAAACAAAAAAATAAAACAACAATAAAAAACAAAATGAAACACACACACACACACACACACACACACACACACACACACACACACACACACACACACACACACAGGTAATTTCACAACTTAAATGAGTGTGTGTCTGAATATTCATTCTCTATTCTTTTAAAAATATCTTTTCAAGATTTTTTTACAACTGGACAGAAAATCTCTTTCTCAGCACCAAGTTCTATTTGACAAGGAAGAATTTTAAAATGCAAAATTTCAGATTGCTCCAGACTTGAAGCTGGAACATGGTTTCAGAAGTGTTCACTGAAAACACTCAGGGATGGACAAACACAACTGCTCAGTGCTTTCGCAATACATATGTAGAATATGGCTTACAAAATTGTATTCTAATTCTCTAGATATACAGTATAAGGCAAAATGTCTCTTTCTAGAAAATTGTCACTGTTTTTTAACTATTCAAAGAAAACCTCTCTTGACTGTTTTGTGACCTTTCATTGCCCTCTCTCTTCCTGGGCCACAAAGCTGCAACAATGTATCTACTTTGCAGTATTCTTTCTGATAAGTCTGTTCTATGAATGCTCCACTTATAACAAAGTTGTTGTTTCTTCCTTTTGAAAGGCCTGTTATTTTGGCCCCTGCATCCTGAATCCTCCCAAAATGAATGCCGGAGTACAGTGGTCCCCCGCCCTATCGTGGTTCATATACTGCTGTCCCGCTATATTGCGGGACCATATTATATGAAAAAAGCCCCCCTTGGGTAAGGGGAAAAGGCTGTTTCTGGCCTCCCATACTTACCCCAGGACTGGCGCTGCCCCGAATGGGCCTGCGGGGGCCTTCCCAGGGGCCTCCAGAAGGCCTGGGAAGGCCCTTGCAGTCCCATTCAGGGCAGCAACAGGCTGGGGGTAAGTACAAGAACCCCCAGTTAGGGTCCCCACACCCGACCTGACCTGCTTCCGCATATCGCAGATTTTCAGTTATCGCGGGTCGGGTCAGGTCCCTAACCCCAGCGATAGGCGGGAGATCACTGTACTTTGAATGTGCATTACAAAACTGTATACTAATGCCCTGGGGATACACTGCAAAATGTTCCTTTCTGGAGTACTGTTGCTTCATTGGTTTCTCCAAAATAAAAAAGCAGACTGTTTGGGGACAATGGGGGACAATGAAAGTTTCTATGACCTTTCATTGCCCCCAATTGCATCATTTCCTAAGCCATGAAGATGAAACAAGGTATCTATTTCAGAATTGTCTTAGGAGGTAAACCTGTTCCATGCATGCTTGGTTTATAACAAATCATGGTTTTTCCCTTTTGAAAGAACTTTTTTGAAGATGAATATTTCAATCACTGAAGCCTGGATTATTTCCAGATAAGAAAAGTAGGTGAGAGCAATCAATTTCTTGCCATGAGCAAGTATGGTCTTTTCAGTGTATTGGGTCAGTTTTAAATCTGGAGATGTTTAAGGTCATATGTTTCTGGATGGGTTGGTGGTAAAACAGTTTTATTTTATTTTTTAAATAATGTAAAAGCACTTTGCCCAAACCTCCTTTAATTTGGCACAGAGCAAGATCAGATAGCTTGCTACATCTGCAAAAGTTGATGCTGCTCTGAATTCCAGTTTCAAAAGTATACTTTTTTGTTTTTTTTGGGGGGGGGTGACCCGAGTTTTAGTATTGCCATATAGAATGCTGATACACTGCTCTGCACAAAAACATTTATGCACTCTCATGCAGTGACCATGTATACTCCAGTTTAAAAGTATTATCAATTACTCAGCCAAGGACCATTGTGGCTTATTTGTCTTTCTTTTTTAAATTATGCTCTGTCCTTCAAACAGGACCAGTTTAAAGATGAGACACTGTCGGGCACCTGGTAAAGCAAAGTGTTCTGCTTCTATACCGCCCCATACTACTACAAGTAGTCTCTGGGCGGTTTACAATTTTTTAATTACAGAGTGCAGGCTACACATTGCCCCCCCCCAGCAAGCTGGGTACTCATTTTACCGACCTCGGAAGGATGGAAGGCTGAGTGAACCTTGAGCCTGCTACCGGGGATTGAACCCAGGTCGTGAGCACAGTTTTACTTGTAGTACAGGCATTTAACCACTGCGCCACGTAATGACACCCCAGCAAGACAATCCAAGAGAGGCTGTTCCTCTTCATCTTCAGAAGATTCCTGTTTACCTGTCTCTTCCTGCGGCTTTATCAATGGTGGTGGTGGCTTTAAATGCCATGCCTGGGTGCTCTACAATTTGTAGCCTACATAATTACATTGCAATTTATTTAAAACTTACCATATTTTTTGCTGTAGAAGATGCACCTGACCCTAAGACACACCTAGTTTTTAGAGGAGGAAAACATGGAAAAATGTTTAGACTAAGGGTTCATGGTGGAGGAATCCAAGCTGTGAAAGGGGAGAGTTGCAAATGATGTCATTGGAACTGGTGTATCCAAGCTGCAAAAGGGGAGATGAGTTGCAAATGAGGTGATTGAGACTGGGGAATCCAGGCCACAGAAGGGGGTGGCAGAGGCTCCATGGAAGAGACCTCTTAGCAAACAAGATGATTGGAACTGTGGATTCTCACCTGCAGCATGGGAGGGTAGAGGCTCTGTGAAGGTAACTTATCTCTAGTTGAAAATGTGTGATATATATGTAGCGACTGCAGCAACAAAATTAAAAGACGCCTGCTTCTTGGGAGGAAAGCAATGGCAAACCTAGAAAGCATCCTAAAGAGCAGAGACATCACTTTGCCAACTAAGGTCAGGATAGTCAAAGCTATGTTTTTTCCAGTAGTGATGTATGGAAGTGAGAGCTGGACTATAAAGAAGGCTGATCGCCACAGAATCGATGCTTTTGAGCTGTGGTGCTGGAGGAGAGTCTTGAGAGTCCCCTGGCCTGCAAGGAGATCAAACCTATCTATCCTGAAAGAAATCAACCCCGAATGTTCACTGGAAGGACAGATTTTGAAGCTGAGGATCCAGTACTTTGGTCACCTCATGAG
This sequence comes from Phrynocephalus forsythii, assembly GCA_029282475.1. Classification (NCBI taxonomy): domain Eukaryota; kingdom Metazoa; phylum Chordata; class Lepidosauria; order Squamata; family Agamidae; genus Phrynocephalus; species Phrynocephalus forsythii. Next base: position 132,758,362 of record JAPFRF010000008.1, on the reverse strand, counting down.
GAGAGGGGACTCCCTGGAAAAGTCCCTGATGCTGGGAAAGATTGAAGGCACAAGGAAAAGAGGGCGGCAGAGAATGAGATGGTTGGACGGTGTCATCGATGCAACCAATATGGATTTGACCAAACTCCGGGAGGCAGTGGAAGACAGGAAGGCCTGGCGAGTTCTGGTCCATGGGGTCACAAAGAGTCGGACACGACTGAATGACTGAACAACAAAAATATGTAGCGGGGACTGCTGTATTCACTCTATAAGATGCACAGACATTTCCCTTTACTTTTAAAGGGGGAGTGTGTCTTATAGAGTAAAATATGGTAATTGTAGTGCTTTAAGCATTATGGGGTGGTACACAAGCAGCATGCTTTGCTTTGTTTTGTGGCTTAAAAGCCATGTAACCATGTGGAAGCACAGAGAAGGAAAAGGGGGAGCAATTGCAGCTGGTGAAAATGTCTGTGGAAAAAAATAAGCTCAGTTTTGATATTTGGCCCCTAAAACCTGAAGAGAAAACTATCTCTAGATTTTCTCACCAGAAATCAACACTTTCAAATATCTGTTTGCAAAGTTTCACCCTGGTATAAAGTGAAGAAATAGACTGTGTTAGTTAACCATACATTCATTCCCCAAATTCATCTGAACTAGGAAACATGATTACTTTTTTTAAAAAATGCTAGTTTAGGGTCAAGCTAATATGTGGTTTCAGGGATACTTCTGTAGTTCCCAGCATTGCTGAACCACCGTCAACCCATTTGCTTTTAATTAAAATAAATCGTTGCTTTATAAGTCTTCTTGTATCCTCTAGGGAACTTGGTGGTAACATTGCCATGTTATAAGGGCATGGCATCACACTTGGGACCTCCTTTAATCTCATTTATATTTACATTGAAAAAGGACTCAAGAGTGGGCCTTTTCAGTCTTAATTAAATCCATTTTTAGTTAAATCCATTTTCCACTTAAAAAATTTTTTTCCAGCAATCTCAATAGAATACCACCATTGTCTTATTCTTAAAAAAATGCTAGTTAGTCCATTGACAATGTAGCACTGGAACTGCTGGCAAATCTGACTAATGGCTCACACAAAGCCTCCGAGTGCCCATGAAACAAATACAAATGATGCTAATTCTTGAGGGATGTGTGTAAAAGAAACTCAAAAGAAACACTTCCGTGACCTCCTTGTGCTTTCAGCAAGGTTATGAGAAAGAGTGCGAGCACAATAATTCTCTAAGATTTATGACATAAAAAAGAAAGGGAAAAGACACAATTGCTAAAAAAGGAACCAGCGAGATCTCATTGGGTATGCATTGCGAGCTGGTTTGCTCAAAGAGTTAGTAGAAGTTGGGAATACCTTTTCCCCTATTATATGTCATAGGAGAAAAAACTCCCTCTTGTAGCCTTGACCAAATTTCAAAATTCCAACACTATACTGGCAGAATAACTCTGAGTACTCTATAGCTAGAAAACCCTGGAAAGGGTTTTCAGTACAGATGGGCACGGCCAGGAAAAATTACGTTTCGAGTTGTCGTGTGTCGGAGCCGGCCCGTTTCGGCTCGTTTCTGTTTGTCGCAATTTGTTTTCAAAAATTTGTTCTTTCGTTTGTCGTTTTTTTGTCTGTCGTTAGTACTGTTTTTTGGGGGTAGCGGGCTCCTGGAGGCACCTCTCTGGGGTGGGTGCCTCCTCCGGCCCCATAGCCAATTGGATATGCATACCAAGTTGCAGTGGCAGGCAGAGGCACCTCTCTTTCGGGTGCCTCTGTGACTCACTGCCTGGCATACGGTGCACTTGGGTTGGGGATGGGGAGGAGGAAGGAACAGTGAGAGAGGACCCCTATGGGCGCCCTGTGACTCACTAAGAAGGGAAGTGTACTTGCTGTAGTGCAATGCGAGTACACAGATCTGGCTTAGGGTTAGGGTTAGCGCAAGGGCTAGGCTTAGGGTTACGGGTAAGGTTAGGGTGAGTTACTGGGGTGCACCTCTGGGTGCCTCTCTGTCCCACTAAGAAGGACAGTGTACTGGCGTATGGGTTAGGGTTAGGGTTCGGGTTCGGGCTAGGGTTAGTGGCTTTTTATGCCCGACTGGCACATCCCAGAAGTCTCGGTCAAAACCTGGCCAAGTGGCCATGCAATTGGTGGAATGGCTCCAAAAATTTGCATGGTCTACTCCCATGGCCAGCCCATCATTGCGCAGGTGTAAAAAAATAAAAATAAAAATAAAATAAAATAAAATCAATGGAGAAGTTTTGTTGCAAGAAAAACCCACTGCTGCTACTGTAAAAATTCAGGCAGTTTTAAAATAGCTATTTTTGCATGTTTCTGTGGTGCTTTGGTATGTTTTTGGACCATGATTTCAAAATAAATATTGCGGTTGCCCCATTTTGGATCCCCCGCCCGCATCGCATGGCATGGCGAGCGAGTTGGCGAGATGACAAGGATGCCCCCCACCAGAGCATCCCAGGACAGGAGGGGGGAGGCTGCCCCCCCCCCAGAAACCACCCCTCTGGTAGGTGCCCTCACTCAGGCAGGCATATTTTCGCCTGCTGTTTTGGCCGGGAATCGGAGTTTTTTTATTTTGCAAGAAAAACCCACTGCTGCTACTGTAAAAATTCAGGCAGTTTTAAAATAGCTATTTTCGCATGTTTCTGTGGTGCTTTGGTGTGTTTTTGGACCACGATTTCAAAATAAATATTGCGGTCGCCCCATTTTGGATCCCCCGCCCGCACCACATGGCATGGCGAGCGAGTTGGCGAGACGACGAGGATGCCCCCCACCAGAGCAGCCCAGGACAGGAGAGGGGGGGAGGCCGTGGACCCCCCCCGAAACCACCCCTCTGGTAGGTGCCCTCACTCAGGCAGGCATATTTTCGCCTGCTTTTTTGGCCGGGAATCGTTTTTTTTTTAATTTTTAAAACTTTTTTCTGTGCCGCTTGCGCTTGGTATCGCGTGATCGCCGTGCGATGTCAGGAACGACAATGACAAATCAGACCCAATTTTTCTTTTTTCGGTTCGAGTTCGAGTTCTGGCGGAGTAATTGTCGTTACCGTTTCCGTTGCGTAACGGAAATGAGGAACAGAAACGGAATCGAGAATTTCGCCAAGTCGTGCCCATGTCTAGTTATCGTCTGTCAAAATCAACATGATAGCATATGATTATTTTTTGTTATTATGATAAAACACACAGCAAACAACCATTTCCCAAAGTTTTAAGTTCACATTTTTTTCACCACCCTACACCCTTGATTTCAGCAGCCAAACTGGAGAGTTAGCTCCAGCTAGAATAGAGCCATTAAATCAACTGAACTTATGTATATACTGATTTATCAAGTTCCTGTTAATTAAATGAATCTATAGGATTAGCAATAGGATTTAGGTCATTATTCTGTCACAATAATAAATAATAGTTTTGCTGTTATTATTATTTTTAAAAGAAACAATAGAAAATATGTTAACTTCAACCAAAATTTTCTTGGTTTTATTCTTGCCCATTTTGTAAGATTCATCCTAATTTGCTGTTCCCCTTTATTTTATAGCCAGACAAAGGTAGTTCAGAGATAAACTCTAATTTTTAAGGTTTCTTATTTAAATCTGAGTAGGGCATGGCTTTCTTTGAACTGTGTTTTATCGACAGGAAGAACAAGCAACCTTCACTGCCTTCAGGACATCCCATGAAATAAGTCCCTGTATTTCATTCCATGATTTACAGCTCTATGGCATTGGGGCATATTGGACACATTGCCAAGAGTCTTCAGTCTCTGCTGTATCATAGTGGGCAGAACCCATCAAAGCATTAGCTCACTGGAAAGCCAGGCTTCATGGGCCTTCTCCCTGTTAACAGGACCACGATATTCACAACATCAAACCACAAACACTCCAACTAATACGTTACGGCCATGAGCCAATTAGAGATCTATATGTGCCAGTTAAATTGTGAACCTCACAGCAATAAATTACCACTTGAAAAATGAGGTGCTGTTTTGGTTAATAAAATAAATAAGTGAAAAAAGTTGACACACAATAAGTATCTTCCCCCCCCCAAAAAAAAAATTACAGGAACAAGCCATCACCAAATTAACACAAAATACTAATATAAAAGAGAGATGGGCATGAACTGCAGTTTGGCTGGGTTTGGCATAGTGCCTCCATAGGTGTTCTGTGGGCACTGCACACTTCCTTCCCCCACCTCCCCTGGGCTATTGCCCACTCACTGGCAAGGACACACTTCTCTCCTCCCTTCAGGGATTGCCCACTCACCACCAGCAGTGCGGGCTTCGCTGTCCTGCCTCCTTATCTGAGTTGGTGCTGCCCATGAAGATGGAGGACAGAAGCTTGCACTTCCACCAGTGAGTGGAGGATCTTCAGGAGAAGTTGGAGGAGGGAATCACCTGGCATTCATGGAATGCCTGTGCAGGCCCTGTGCTGAACTGGACTGAACCATCAAACCTTGGTTTCTGTCCATCTCTTTTGGTGTGTGCCATCATTATTGGTTACTGTTTTTAATTTCAGATCCCAGAATTCTTTATTCTGGGAGTTCCACTTGTTAGACCATTACCTATAGACACCTAAATTGTGTCCACCTGAAGAACGTCCATGGTGGATGGCTTCCTGGCCTAGGCTGAGTTCCAGAATAGCTTTCTTTAAGAAAAAGAAGATGCTTAGTGCTTCCTGGGAACTCTTCTAGATCTGTTTCAGTCGTTTCAAGCTCTTTGTTGCCCGTCCAAGCGTGCAGACTGTAGATCTCTATTCACATATCCTTTTCATGTGTAGAGGGAAGTGCTCTAGCCCAGTCCCTTCCATGTCTGGTTCTATCAAATATTTATTTATTTATTTATTTATTTATTTATTTATTTATTTATTTGTTTGTTTGTTTGTTTGTTTGTTTCATTTTTATATCGCCCATCTTCCAATCTGGAACTCTGGGTGGTTTACAAGTTAAGAGAACAATATTGTGAAGAGGAAGACTTGTGCTATTTGCAGCTCTGGACATTAGTCAGGATCTTGATTTTCCTCAATATTTTAAGTTTTCTAGAGTCCCTCATGATTAGCAAAGGTCCTCCTCTTCAAGCTCATCCCCCTCCATGGTAGGGATGATACGGTAGGCAGGGCTAGAGTGCTCTCTCTCTCACACACTGCATAGAGAATATATATGAGAAGGTCAGACCCAAATAAACCTGACAGAAAAATGTGGAGTCGCAGCCTCCATTAATTGTGTAGTCTCCTTTTGACCAATGGAATTTGTAAATGAATAGTGGTAAAAGAGGGGAGGAAGCAGACCCCTTAGGAAGAGCAGCCACTGAAAACAACTTGATTAAGGAGTGTTAATCCTGAATCTAATATTATTTATATACAGATATTCTGCATAGTCTACTATCTCTTCTTCTTTATGTTATTCATGTTTTTGAAAGCTTTCCTTTCTGAAAAACTGCCATATATATTTTCAGCTGGGTTAAGGCAGTACTATCACATGTGAAACAGTGCTCAACTCTCTTGCAGATCTGGATTCTATAGATGGGGTGTTTGGAGTTGCTCACGGCTGATATCCATCTCAGCTGAAGTCAACTGGCTGCAAGCTCTAGTACACTCTAATTAAGGTCTTAATTCTCATCAGTAGAAGGTGGTGGGACGAAAAATCCATTTGTTTTAATGGGAATGGGATGGATTTGCTTGCTGGCAACATCTATTTACAATCTTGGCTTCAGACTGGAAAACAAAAATGTGACATGATTTTCCCCCAGTGGTGAACTGAACAGCCTCAAGAATAAAACTGTCAAAGCAAACATTATTCTGTATGAACAGAAAATATCTCCATTGTGTTGGTCATCCTAAGAGCAACTGTATTTCAAGGAGTGGGGGGTTTTCTTAGATATTTAGAGAGCATAGCGCAGCTACAGAGACAGCAGTAAGACCACCGTGCCATTTCATTAGCCCACCGTAGCTGCAGACGTTATGTTACTGTTGTGTATTGGGATTAGACTGAGAAGGCCATGTCTGGTTAGCCCTGATGCTCACTCGGTGACTTTGCACGTCACTAACATTTTGGCAAAAGTCAGCACAGGACAATGGACCCCCAAACAAAACAAAACAAAACAAAACAAAACAGGTAGATTGCATATACATTAAGCAATGAACATGTACACATAAAGTAGAAAGAAGGTTAAACATTTGCATGCCACGTCTAATATATTTCTTGGTTAAAAACAAGCAGTTAATGATGACAATTCATTTCCAGGGGCATGCTATATTATTTACAGTCAAATAAAAACTGAGAGGCTCCAGTGGCGATGGAGGAAGTGGCCACGTGGCTTGGAAGACCCTGCCCACTTGCCCACCTACCAGCCTGCAGGAGAGGCACCGGTGGCGGCGGAGGAATTGGCTGCACAATCTAGAATATCCTGCCCACTCGCCTGCCTGCCTTCAGTATTTATTGTATTTGTGCTTATTTGTTTAATTGTTCTTTTTATTGTTATGATTTGATTATTTGGTTTGATTGATTAGTTTTTATTTTCTATTTGAAGTTGTTTAATTTGTTTTTATATTTTGTATATGTTTGTAAACCGCCCAGAGTAGCTTTTTTGCTAGATGTTTTGTGGTATATAAATCAAATGAATAAATAAATAAATAAATAATAAATTTGTACAGGTGAGTATAGGACAGAATCCTGAGGATCAATGTAATGCTTTCATGCTTGGGAATAGCTGCTTATTCCACCCTCATCCCCCTTCTTTTGCTTATTGATTCCACCGACAGAGAAATAGACTGGGAGACATGGCTTGAGTGCTTTTCCCCCTCCTTTTTGCATAGGAAAATGTAATACTGATATAGTCTGCAGTCAATAAATCACAGAAAGCTTAACAAATCAGCCCATGTAAAACCATCTTTGCAAAATGCAATGTAAATTATTTAAAATTAAATATGTAAATATATTTTGCTGCCACTCTGAAATATTACTCTAATTTGTCTCAGGCATATGCTAGGGAAAAAATAGAAAGAAACAGTGGGCTGTTCTGGGGGTTTATGAATTACCTCTCTGAAACAAGGCTTTCTGTCAAAATACGCAGACTCTTATTCTCCGAGGGCTGACTCACTAGTGCCAGTGGCATTGCTCATGTAATTTTATGAGGGCTCAGTGCTACTAAGCCAACAGGTAAGCTTAAAGGCAAAGCTTTAAACAGGGAGAATTTCACAGACTATCAGTTAAGAACAGGAATCCAAAAGAGTATTGCATACTTTTAATATCAAAATTCTGGTACTTGCCGGTAAGTCAGCAAGTCCCTTGTTCATGTCTTTATCAGGAAGCAATCAAGAATTAGCCAGCTTTACTAGTCATTAAGCTTCTATTTACCCATATTTGGAGGTCCATTTGAAAGATGGAGCTAGTAATACTGCTGTACCTTAGAGGCTGTTGTAAGATCACAGAGATAATGTATATGAAGAACTTTGCTTATGTTGTCTTAGAAAAAATTGTTTTCCTCGGATCTGGAGAAACACTTTCCAAATGTGGAGAATTAAAAATACACAATGAAATAGGCTTGGGATTCCTTTGCGTAGTGTGATCCCTTAGGATACTAAACAAATCATTTCTATGATCACATAAAAGGCAATGATGGGAAGGCAAATGGCTACAACTTCATCCATTCTCTGTATACTTATTATTATCTGGCTGAGGACAAGGCAGTCTGAAGCAGAACACTGATGTGATGGAAAACACGAGAGAGCAACTGAGCAGTTTAGGATTTCTCCAGCTTTATAGCAGCAAGTGGGGGATTTGGGCCACTAGGCATAAGAGTCATAATGTAACTACGAGAACCAACTCCAAATCATTTGAATATATTAACAGGAATCCTCTGATGTGAAAATGGGCGGGGGGGGGTCCTGTCTTGGCAAAGATTAATTAAAGTTTTCCAACTGACTTCAAAGGAATTGTAATTTCACCATTAACTTTTAACATTTGCAATGCATCTGTTGCCATCTTATGTTGAGACAATTAGCAGGTGTCAATTAGGAGAGAGACAATAGATTATGTAACCAATTACTTTCACTTTCCAGACAACAGTTTGCAATCAGAGGGATGTGTGATAAGGTTTAATCAAAGATTAGAACTTTTTAATTAAATAGGGCCTTTTGTGGCTAGTCATTTGACATTAATTACTGTTTTAACTTGATGCATTTTGACTTGTAAAAGGCTTTGAGCACTCAAAAGGGGAGAAAAATTATATTGCTGCATAGAAAGTGCTGGTTATTTAAGTGGAAATGTGAAGTTTTATTTGTCACCCAACTCCCACTGGTGTATGAAGCAAATGATATTTTAAATGTTAGTGGCTGTCTTAGATAAAGAGAGGAGTGAGTTTTAAATGCTTAACAGCAGATGGTTCGGAGAAACAAGAAGCACACAAACATTTAATTGTATTGATTAATAAGATTCTAAATCTTGGCTCCTCCAAAACATTCAAGGAATGGAATCATTGGTGTGCATTATGTGTGCAGATTTAACTAGATGGGTAGCCTTTGGGCAACTTCAAACTAGCCAATGCCACCAGCATGGATGGAATGTATCCATCAAATGAAATGCCTAAGCTAGAAGCTCCAGGAGAGATTCACATTTGCTGGCCCAAAGAGAGGCAGATAAATGTTAACTGCATGCCTGTGATAACTTGAAATGCAAGGGTGGCATTGGCAGCAGTACGTGCACGTCAGTTTTCCACAAGTCATTGCCTATCCTCTTTCCTCCAGTTATACAGTATGAAGTGGATATATTGACAATGAAAACCCTCCTCTGAACCGACTGCATAAATGAGGGGGGGGGGCAAAGGGAAAAAGAAATAACTAGGCATTGGCAAAAGGCACTACCATTTCTCTTAGAAGATGTGAGGTAGAAAACTAGGTTCCAAAAAAGGTGATCATGGCCATGCATGTGTGCACTGCTGACACAAAACATGGAAGATAGAATGTTTCCCAGTTTCTTTGAAGGGGAGGGGAAAAGAGTTACCCTCTGTGCAGTTTAGTAGGGAGATGCATATCCTTCAGTATGTTACAGATTCTTTTTTATTTGTGTCAGAAGCACCAACAAATTATGTTGACAGATAAACATACACTACTAAACAGAATATAAATAAGTTATACAATTATTATGCATACAATGTATATAAATGAATAAGATTTAAAAAAACAACAACTGGATGGCATTCATCCAATACTGGGCCACATCAACAGCAGTTCCTCTTGCCAGCCTAAGATTTTCCTCCGTGCATGTTGAAGGGCATGACATGCATCATAACATGCATGAGATATAGCTTGTTCTCCACATTTGCACAAGGTGTCTTCTATTGGGAAGTCCCAATTTCTTGCATTATCCTTTGATCTTCCAGCCCTAGCATGCAATCTGGTGAATGCTTTCTATACTGACCAAGATTGTTCTTGGCCAGGCGATAGTTGGAGAGTCATGTAGTTCTGCCCAGTTACTCTACAGCTACTTGTTTGCTTTCCCTAGTTCTAGGGCAGTCTGTGTGTGTGTGTGTGGGGGTGATTGTTGGGAGGGGGAGAGATTTTCAGGAAACTATATCTTAATTTCAGTCTTGGCCTTGGTGGTTGATGAAAAAAAAACCCCCAAATGTGTTTCTGAGAACATCACTTTGACTAGCTCTTTCTGCACAGCGCCTTTGGGACATGAAAGGAGCCTCACCCAATATTCTATTCTTTTTAGCAATTGGGTGTTCTAGGCCCAGTAGCCCCAACAGTTATATGTGCACATTTTCCCGAAGGTCTAGCCTTCAACCACTGGCATCTGCAGGAAAAGTTGGGAATGACTCTTGCCTGAAATTTGATATGCATTGCTGTCGTGTTCTTCTTTCTGTGTATACAATTGTAGTTATTTGCTTTGTAACTCTTTGTGTTGTTCCAGCCTCTGAACCCAAACTTCTGTTAGCACAAGTTCCACAGTTCATGCAAGAGTCATGGTTATTATGGGTGCACCAGTATTTGTCCAAGGAAGCATGGAAAGCAAGCATCAAACAGAAGTACACTTTTCTGAGAGCTCCAAAGTTCCAAAGACCACAGACACAGATGTTGAATAGAATGCACGTCTGCTCTTGACACAGTTATATATGTTTGATGCAGAAAACACTGGTACCTGAGTAGATGCTATTGCCAAATAAAATACAGAACTATGCTGCCTATGTTATATCAATTCTTGAAGGCTATATATTGCATTAACGATGTGATTACTTTTGAAAAAAATATGATCATTGATGTGATCATATGTAAGTGTGTGGGCGGGGTATTTTTAGGAGAGAGAATCAAAGAAAAGAAAAAAATAGAAATGGATTACTGTTAGATACAATTTCTGACAATGTTGGTTTGGAAAATTAACACACTGTTTTGTATTCAGTACACCTATTATTTTTCTGAGAAGGCCTATCAGTTAGAATGATGAATTTTAACCTTTTCCAATTCTTCCAGAGAACATCCAATTTATATTCTTCAAGCTCTTCTCTCCTGGCTCACCATACTGATGCAAAAATTATTGTTTTTGCAATATTTATAAAGATCTAGTTATAGATTTTCAAGGACATTGTTCACATTTTCATTGAATTTGACCCATCTAGTATAATTAAAAGGAAAAAGAACTACATAGTTACATTAGGTATGGGTCCATGTTAATAGTACATCAAGTATGCTGCTACAGGTTTAATATTAATTCAGCTCTCTTGGTCAATAGAAAATACAAAGGTTGCATTATCACAGAGTGTAGGACGGTTATAGGCATGAATTTCAATAGATCAAAACTCCTCTAGATAAGTTTTTCCTTTTGCTCTTTCTTTTGACCCATCCAGACATGCATTTTCAAAGTTATAGTTATGGACTCTTTTGACAATGAGACAACATCTGTGATCTTGGGAAAATGTTTAAAAAAGCAAAAATGAATATAATTTTCTTGTTTAGTCAATGCTGCAAAATATCTAATGATTTGTACAAGTTTAAGTATAATAAACTAACATTGTACCATTGTAACTGTTCCAAATTACTGGTAGCTGTGAACAGTAGAGATGGGCACGACTTAGCGGTATTCCCGTTTCCGTTTCCGTTACTCGTATCCGTTACTCTACGGAAACGGAAACGGGAATTACTCTGCCAGAATTCGAGCTCGAACCGACGAACGAACAATTTGGTCTGATTTGTTATGGTCGTTACTTGCACGCGGCGATCGCGCAATGCCAAGCGGCACAGAAACCAAAGTTTTTAAAAGTTAAAAAAAAACCGATTCCCGGCCCTAAAAGCAGGCGAAAACTGTCTGAGGGCACCTTCCAGGCCAGAAGGTTTTTTTTTGGGGGGGTCCCCACCCCATTTCCTTGGCTAGTGCTACTGCTGCGCTGCGCTGGTACCAGGCCGGGGGGGGCATTGTCTCGTCTGCCTTTGCCATGCGGTGTGCGGGTGGGGGGTCCAAAATGGCGACCGCAATATTTTTTTTGAAATCCTTGCCCAAAACCCCACCAAAGCACCACAGAAACATGCGAAAGTTCCCTATTTTAAATGCTTGATTTTTTTACAGTAGCAGCAGTGGGTTTGTCTTGCCAAAATACGTCTCCGTTGATTTTATTTTATTTTTTCCTTAATTTATTTTTTTACACCTGCGCAACGATGGGCTGGCCATGGGACGGGACCATGCAAATTTTCGGAGCCATTCCACCAATCACATGGACAGGTTTTGACTGACACTTCTGGATGTGCCAGAGGGCATAAAAAGCCGAGGCAGTTCCAGTCCGTCACAGTCTGGGCTTGGATCTTGTGGAGGGTGGTCAGGGCTGGATTGCTGCACTCAGTCTAGTTTCGATTTCGCGGTCGCGATCTCGGTCTCGCTAGGCAGGGAGGGAATTGAATTGATTTAAATTCGCAAAACATAATAATTTCTTTTATTCCCTGTGGGGAATAGCAACGCAGTGTTTATTCTTTTCCCCCCTGCATTTTTGAGGAAGAGTTCCGTTTTTTATTTGCTTATATTTGCTTCAAGGGGGAGGGAAGATTTGAGTGGGAGCGGTAGGGGAGGGGAGGTGCTGCGGATTTATTTTGAAAATATATTATTTTATATTACACTACCATACCATTTCTTTGGATCCCAATTTCCCACCAAGTTCATTTACTTGGCCAAGGTCCTTTTACCCTGCGCCTACAGCTTTTTTGCTGCTCTTGCGATTGGGGTTTTGGAAGGGAATCCAGCAACCCTATCCTACCCTAGTAGCAGCTAATAGTTTTATTCCATTTATTTTCTATTCTACAGTTTATTAGCAAGTGGCAAGCAACAGCCAAGGTCCAGTACTAGTGCTTAGAAGGGGAGGTTGGAGGCTGTGGATTAAATTATTTTAAAAATATTATACAGAGTACAGACTGAGTAGGCAGAGTCTCCCTTGCCAACCAGTGCACTCCAATTTCTCAAACTCATTTGTTGGCAACAAAGCTAAGGCACCTACCTCTATAGAACATTTTACAATTTCATTTTACTTAACACTTATAGATATTCTTTCACTTGTCCAACACCTCATTCATTTTTTTGCAGTCAGGCACTCAAACAAACATTTGTTGAAGGGCAGGCACCCAGCCACCTCTATAGAACTTTTTCTTCAATTACATCTTTGAAGAAGTTCCATTTATCTTAGTTACTGTGCATTATTTGTGAAAGTTGGGTGCTGCCAGATTTTGCAAACCCCTTGCTTCTATTAGCTTGGTTTTTGTGCAGTTGGATGTGCACATCCAACTGCACAAAAACCAAGCTAATAGAAGCTGCACCACGGATACCTTCTCATCTGTGAAGAAGTTAAGTTACAGTTCTCCTAATTACACTTGCCCTGTGCATTGTGAAACTTGTTTGCCAGGATTGGCAAACCCCTTGCTTCTACTAGCTTGATTTTTGTGCTGTTTTTGTGAGTCAACGTCACTCATTTACTCGCCAGTTTGGCACCAGTCTACATACACAATTACATTTTTGAAGAAGTTACATTTCTCTTTGTTACACTTGCCCTGTGCTGTGCATTGAGAAACTTGTTTGCCAGGATTGGCAAACCCCTTGCTCCTATTTCCTTGTTTGTTGTGCTGCTGTAACTTGTGAGTCCATCTCACTCATTTACTTGCCACCACAGTCTACATACACAATCCAATTACAACTGTGAAGAAGTTACAGTTCTCTAGTTTGTTACACTTGCCCTGTGCAGGGCATTGAGAGACTTGGGTGCCAGGATTGGCAAACCCCTTGCTCCTATTACCTTGTTTGTTGTGTTGCTGTTGTGTGAGTCCATCTCACTCATTTACTTGCCCCCACAGTCTACATACACAATCCAATTACAACTGTGAAGAAGTTACAGTTCTCTTTGTTACACTTGCCCTGTGTAGGGCATAGAGAGAATTGGGTTCCAGGATTGGCAAACCCCTTGCTCCTATTACCTTGTTTGTTGTGTTGCTGTTGTGAGTCCATCTCACTCATTTACTTACAGTCTACATACACAATCCAATTACAACTGTGAAGAAGTTACAGTTCTCTAGTTTGTTACACTTGCCCTGTGCAGGGCATTGAGAGACTTGTTTGCCAGGATTGGCAAACCCCTTGCTCCTATTACCTTGTTTGTTGTGTTGCTGTTGTGTGAGTCCATCTCACTCATTTACTTGCCACCACAGTCTACATACACAATCCAATTACAACTGTGAAGAAGTTACAGTTCTCCTAATTACAGTTGCCCTGTGCAGGGCATTGAGAGACTTGGGTGCCAGGATTGGCAAACCCCCTGCTCCTATTTCCTTGTTTGTTGTGCTGCTGTTGTGAGTCCATCTCACTCATTTACTTACAGTCTACATACACAATCCAATTACAACTGTGAAGAAGTTACAGTTCTCTAGTTTGTTACACTTGCCCTGTGCAGGGCATTGCGAGACTTGTTTGCCAGGATTGGCAAACCCCTTGCTCCTATTACCTTGTTTGTTGTGTTGCTGTTGTGAGTCCATCTCACTCATTTACTTGCCACCACAGTCTAGATACACAATCCAATTACAACTGTGAAGAAGTTACAGTTCTCCTAATTACAGTTGCCCTGTGTAGGGCATAGAGAGACTTGGGTGCCAGGATTGGCAAACCCCTTGCTCCTATTTCCTTGTTTGTTGTGCTGCTGTTGTGAGTCCATCTCACTCATTTACTTACAGTCTACATACACAATCCAATTACAACTGTGAAGAAGTTACAGTTCTCTAGTTTGTTACACTTGCCCTGTGCAGGGCATTGAGAGACTTGTTTGCCAGGATTGGCAAACCCCTAGCTCCTATTACCTTGTTTGTTGTATTGCTGTTGTGAGTCCATCTCACTCATTTACTTGCACAGTTCCTTGGTGCATTTCTTTACTATCACATTATACATTCCCTGGCCTGAGCCACAAGAAGTGAGAAAAATGAGAATGGGTTGCACAGCTAGAGGGCAGGGGAGGGGGACCCCCACTAAGATAAATAGGGGCACATTTCTGAGGGAAGGGACAGGAAGTAGTGCAGAAAGTGATACTGGTGCAACTCCCGCCCCGAGTAGCAGTGCCAGTGGCACAAGCAGCACTGTGCCATCGTCTGTCACCGAGGGAAGCATGGATGAGGCGTACCAAATCCCATCTCCGTTACCTGACAGCCCCACCCTTAATCAGCAAGAAGACAAGGGCTCTGATTCTGAAATGGCATCAGAATCAGAATCGGGCTCCTTGTATCTAAACATGCCAGATTCTGATGACCTGTTGGCAGGGACAGACTTAAGGCAGGCTCCAGGCAGTGACGGAAGGAGCAGCCCTCTTTCCACCCGGAGTACCACCAGTGAGAGCAGTAGTACTACTCTACTTTCCCGGCAGGGCAGAGGCCACACCAGCACCACAGCAGCGGCAGCGGCAGGCAATAACAGAGGGGGCGTTACTTTCTGTAAGCCACAAGGGTGTCTCTGGGAGCATTTTGACAACAGTCCCCAAGATGCAAGGATGGTGGTGTGCAAGATATGTGGGGTGGTCTTGCGCAGGGGGAATGACCCCAAACACCTCTCCTCAAGTGGGTTGCGCAGCCACCTGATGAGGAAGCACCCTGGGACTCTGCCTGGAACCCTGTCAGGCCCTTGCTCTTCAGGGAGGAAGAGAGGGGAAGAAGGGTTAGAGAAAGAAAAACACAGCTCCGCTAGTGAGAGTGGGAAGAGGCAGGCCACTCTGCAGGACGTGGGGCTGTTGGGTGGGACTTTTGTCAGCCCACGAAATAGGGCCAAAGCACAGGAGACCACCACTCGAGTGGTGGGTGAAATGGTGGCCATGAACGGGTTGCCCCTTTCCTTTGTGGAGTCATCAGGCTTCAGGCACCTGATGAAGCACGTGGCACCATGGTAGGAGACTCCATCCCGGCGTACCTTCAGCAGGCGGGTGATTCCCTCCCTTTATGAGTCTGTCAGGGACAGGATCCGGGCCCTGCTGCAGGCGGCCAGAGGGAGGAAGATCCACTTCACTTCCGACCTCTGGACCGGTGGGCACCACGGATACCTCTCACTGACGGCTCATTGGTGGCAACCCAAGGAGGTCCTGGAGCCCCGGTCAACCCATGAGCAGCTGCAGGGGGAGAGCAGCACCCCAAAAGGCAGCACCCCAAGAGGGTATAGGGTGGTGCTTCTCCAGGCACAAAGCATGGAGGACAACGCCACAGGGATGACCAACGCTGTTCTTGGGGCAGGGTTCCAGGGCATTGTGTGCGCAGCACACAAACTGCTTCTAGTGGCGGGCGATGCCATTGGCCTGGGTGCACCAAAGGACTCCTGGAGTGAGGGGACCAGGGAGACCAGGGCCTTGCTGGACAAGTGTCGGAAGATTGTGGGGCACTTTGTTCGCAGCGTCAAGGCAGCCAGGATGATGCGTGAGAAGCAGGCGGAGACGGGCCGACCGGAGCACGTCCTGATCCAGGACGTGACCACCCATGGAACTCCACCCACGAAATGGTCAAGCGTCTGGTGGAGCAGAAGGAAGTGGTGGAATACATCATGTCAACCACCCCAGTCCTGCATGAGGGGAGGGAATTGGACCTTGGTGCTACCGAGTGGCTCGCCCTCTCCCAGATGGCGGGTATCCTGCAGCCTTTTGAGGAGACCACCCACGTCCTCAGCAGCTACAATGCCAGCCTGGGCTACGTTCTCCCACTGGTCAATGCCCTTCGCCAACGCCTAGAGACCAGTATCCGGGAAGAAGGCAATCTTCTCCCTAAGAGCAGGGCATTGGCAGACAGGCTGTTGACCGGCGTGGATACCCGCCTTGGCCCACTAAGAAGGGAAAAGGTGTACCAGATGGCCTGCCTGTGCGACCCTCGCGTCAAGGGTTCCCTGGCGGCCAGCACTGCTGAACTGAAATCCTGGAAGACGGAGCTATGCCGTCAAGTCAGGGCTGTCTCCGATGAGGGCCAGGCATTTCAGAGGGTGCACGGAAGCCAGAGCGATGCTGAGGAGGAGTCCTCGCAAGGATCCACATCCCTCTGTACTCCAGGAGCGTACACCCAGAGACCAGGTTCCATTCCAGCAGCCAACTACCTGGCCTCTGCCCTAGCCATGGCAGTTTCCTCCTCAGTGGAGGCAAGGGAGGAAGAAGTAGCAGACCCCACTCAGACCATGGTGAAGGAGTACATGGCCGAGCCCCTCCAACCCCTCAGCTCGGACCCACTGCACTACTGGGCCAGAAAGGCAGACCTCTGGCCCGCTCTTTCAACTCTGGCGTTGGACCTCTTGTCTATCCCACCCACCAGTGTCCAGAGTGAGCGTGTCTTCTCCCACATGGGAGATGTCCTGAGGCCGCGCCGCTGTCGTCTGGACCCGGAGACAGTGGAAAGGTTGACTTTCATCCGCTTCAACCTTTCCACCTTGGGATTACCCCAACACTCCAAGAACTAAGTTGCTGCCTGTAACCTAACCTCCTGCCTGCAATCCTCCATGCCCACCTGCAAGCCTGCCTGCCTCCCCTTGGCCCTACGAGCCTGCCTGCCTGCCTGCCTGCCTGCCTGCCTGGCCCTGTGACTACCTGCCGACTCCAGTGCCTAATGCCTGCAAAACTGCCTGCTTGACTGCCTGCCTGCCTGCCTACCTGTATTCTCTCACACACACAATTGAAGGGTACTATTAGTGGCCCAATTTTTCTAGCCCTGGCCTGTCTCCAAACTGGGCAGGGCCACTCAAAGTGTCATTGGAAAGGGTCTGTCTGTATTGGCCCAATGTTTCCCCTTTTGCCATGGCTGGTCTGAGAGAGACCCTAATACCTGCCTTCCTTGGTGCTTCACACGGTTCCCTGGGGTTTAGGCGCCAATCTGCTAACAAAGTGGTGAGGAAGCACTTTACAACAACCTACCTCAAAGACTGAGTATCAGGGGGCAAGCTCCCCTCCTTACAGCCTTAAAGAAATAGACCCACCCAGTTCTCCTGCTTCCACTCTGTCTCCTTGGCTGCCAAAACCCGGTCTCCTGGGGTGGCGATAGAAACTCTGCCTGCCAAGGCGGAAACAATCCTCCCTACTGGCACTTTGGCTTAGTGCCTTCCCAATCCCTAGCCTTGGAGGATGGTATCCTCTAAGCATGCGCCTAGGCTACACACACATATCTGTAAGCCAGACTAGATGCTTCCCTGCCTGCCCGGCCCTCTGCCAACCTGCCTGCCTGTCAGACTCCACCAGTCCCGGCTTTGAGCATGCCTTCAAGTTGCTTCTCATTCAACCTCCTCCAGTCTGCCCTTCTGGCCTCCCAGTCCCATACTTTGTCATCTGGTCTGGTCTGTGAACCACTAAGAAGGGCTGTGGAAAGGGAAAGACAGGAGCTCCGCTTCTAGTGGGAAGAGGCAGGCCTCTCTGCAGGAAGTGTTGCCACTGTGTGGGAGTTTTGTCCGCCTCCGCTACCACTAATTTTCACTCTGAGCTGCAATGCACTGTGAAGGGAGGGACAAGGAAGCCTCCAGGCTTGGTGCTTGGTGGATACTCTGACACACACTGACTGTGTGAGTCTGTAATTCACACAGACCTAGCTCTGTCTCCTCCGCCACTCTTTCCACCGGGCTGCCAGCTGTGGCTCACAAAGAAGGGAAACGTCCTTGTTGTGTGTGCGTACTCCTGTCCGAAAGTCCCCTGTGTGGATCTTGGTGCTGTGCTGTGTGACTCATTGTGCGCACACTCAGTGCTTAAACATTTTATAATCATTTCTTCCTCTTACCCCGGAACAAAGGCTGCCGGACAAGAAAAGTTACTGGTTGCAAATCTAGGTTGTGATTGATGATGATGATTGAGTTATGGGAACACTCTTCAGGAACAGCTGGTGGTGGGCTTAGGGTTAGGGTTAGGGGGGATGTTTAGGCCTCCGCTACTCTGTCCTCTGGGCTGCACCACACTGTGTCTCACTAAGAAGGGCTGGAGTGGAATGTACTTGAGCGTACCACAGTTCTGCACAATAATCGTTTGTTTCTTAGAAATAGAGGAGCCTTTCAGGAGGAAGTTCCAGGCTTGGCTCTTGGAGTTGTGGAACTGCTGTGATTCACTACGAAGGGCATGGAGATGGAATGCCGGCACGGCAGTTAGGAGCAATCTACCAGCACACAGCTGGGAAAGAAAGTCAGAAAGCTTGGCTTGCTGTCCTTTTGGAAGCCTGTGTGGTCAAAGACTCAGACTCACTCTAGCTCTGTGTCTTCTCCCTGCCTGCCTGTCAGGCTCCCCCCACTTCCGGCTTAGAGGAGGCCTTCCAGCCGCTTCTCCTTCACTGGTCCATTTAGTGCTTCAAGTTCAGCCCTGTCGCCACTGCCCTCAACTTGCCCATGCAGCAACCACGGCTGCGCCCGCCTCTTGGCGGAAAACCACTTGAAGACCAACTGTAACAGTGCATTCACTCATCAACTATTTTGTTTAGAAGAACTGGTGGACTCTGTCATCCCACATTGGGGGGGGGGGTCTTCACGCAGTCTAGGTTGGGAAATCCCTTGGCTGAGGGAGGGGCGATTCGGTGGTTCTCCTTCAACCCCCTCTAGTCTGGCCTTCTGGCCTCCCCTACCCTTCACTCTGGGTTGCACACACTGTGCCTCACAGAGAAGGGCATTGTGCTTGTGTGCTAGAAAACAGCCGTGGGGTGGGCCCGTGATTAGGCAGAACTTTGCCTTGCTCTCCTCAAGGTGGTTGCACAGCCACCTCATGCGAAAGCACCCTTGGACTCTGCCTGGGACAGTGACAGGACTCTGCAGGAAGGAATGCCGCAGTGTGGGAGTGTTGTCAGCCTCCGGACCGCCAATTAGTCTTCAGTGGGCTGCCATTGCCATACACTGTGGCTCACAAAGAAGGACAACTTACTGCCGTGCTGGTGGCCCTCTGTCACCGTTATAAATAGGACAGTTTATCAGAAAGTTCAAGGCTTGGCTCTTAGAGTTGTGGGGAATGTGATTCACTACAAAGGGCATGCCACTGGGATGCAATGCACTGACTGTGGCTCTCTGTGAAGGGAGGGAGCAAGGAAGCCTCCAGGCTTGGTTCTTTGTGGGTACTCTGACTCACACAGACAGTGAGCCTGTGGTTCTCAGGCCTACTGTCTTCCATGGACTGCAAAGCTATGTCACTCACTGAGAAGGGAACATGGCTGTGCTGGCCTGCTAGGAGTTTACGGGGAAAGCAGCACACAGCTGTGTAGGAAGACCCTCTGGCTTGCAGTCCTTTTTTCAGAGTGGTCTCAGGCCTCAGAGTCAGACACCATGTGGATTCTGCTTTTCCACTGGGCTGCCAACTGTGGCTCACGAAGAAGGGAAGCCTGCGTAGGCGTACATAACAGATTGTCGGAAAGGTACAGCCTGGCCCTTGTTGGTGGATGGATACTTGGAGTCACTGACTATGAGTCTGTGAGGGAAGGGCGACTGTGTTCCATTTGCTGCAACCCACTGTGGCTCATGAAGAAGGGCATTTTCCTGGCGTCCTCCTCAGGCCATTCAGCTACGCTGGGGAGCTGGAGCTTCCTGGCAATGATCCTCCCCTACGGAGGCCCTGTGGCGGCAGACTCAGGCTATGTGGCCTCCTTCAGCCACTCTTTCCTCTTGGATGCAAGACACTGTGGCTCACTAAGAAGGGAAGAGTAGTTGGGTGCCAGCACTCCAGTAGTTTCTCTGACAGTTCCAGGTTTGGTTCTTGGAGTTGTGTTGGAGATGGGATTCACTACGAAGGGCATGGTAGTAGTTTGCGGGGAGTTTCTAATTCACACAGACCTAGCTCTGTCTCCTCCGCCACTCTTTCCACTGGGCTGCCAGCTGTGGCTCATAAAGAAGGGAAAAAATGTACCAGTTGCGTGGTGGTGGCACCACCATTTATAAATAGAACAGTTTTCCGAAAGTTCAAGGCTTGGCTTTTGGAGTTGTAGGAGCTGGGATTCACAACAAAGGCCATGGTCGTGGATTGCTGGCCCAGCATTCATTTACTCCAGCTTGTGGCCTCCGCCACTCTTTCCTCTGGGATGCAAGACACTGTGGCTCACTAAGAAGGGAAGAGTAGTTGGGTGCCAGCACTCCAGTAGTTTCTCTGACAGTTCCAGGCTTGGCTTTTGGAGTTGTAGGAGCTGGGATTCACAACGAAGGCCATGGTCGTGGATTGCTGGCCCAGCATTCAATTACTCCAGCTTGTGGCCTCTGCCACTCTTTCCTCTGGGATGCAAGACACTGTGCCTCACAAGGAAGGGAAGAGGAGTTGGGTGCCAGCACTCCATTAGTTTATTGCAAAGTTGCAGGCTTGGCTCTTGGAGTTGTGTGGGAACCAACTGTGATTCACAAAGAAGGGCATGGTAGTAGACTGCCGGGCCGGCAGTTAGCAAGTCTACCAGCACACAGCTGGGGACTTGGGGAGGAAGAGTCAGACTCAGAATGTGGCTTGGTGTCCTTTTTGCAGCCTGTGTGGTGCCAGACCAAACTCAAGGTGATTGGCCTCCTCCGCCAGTCTTTCCTCTGGGCTGCAAGACGCCGTGTTTCACACGGAAGGGGGTCCCTGATTTGAACAGCGTTCGTACTACGTACAGCACCACCCAAGAGTTTGTCAGAAAGTGCCATGTGGTGCATCGCAGGCAGTGTGGTGCCAGACCAGACTCAAGGTGATTGGCCTCCTCCGCAACTCAGTCCTCTGGGCTGCAAGACACTGTGACCCAAGGCCAGTGGCCTTTAAATTCCTGTCTTGCCATTCAGCTCCATCCTTTTTATACTGGATCTGGCAATGAGCCTGACGCACTCTGGCTCTGTGCTGTGGTGCTCTCATACTCTGCCTTGTGGCCTGGCCGGAGTGGCCGCCCTTACTCTGGCCTTATGGACGCGTCGACTAGAGATAGTCCTCCTCCTTGTATAGCCCAGTGGGCTGGGCTGTGGGCTGTAAAACTTAAGTCAGAGGCTCAGAGCAACCCAGAGCCCTATCCCATTCCCATCCCTACCAAAACTATTCCTGGCTGTAGCTACTAGCTAGGTACGTAGCTTAACCACCTCAGGCTCTAACTGCTAATGTTTTTGTTGACTATGACCAAAAGCGGGGTTGCATTGGCTTTGGCTTTATTGCTTGTCCTTTAAGTGTGTGTGACTTTGACTGTGAATGTGAAGTGAAGGCAGAAGGACCTTGGTGATGGGGGGCCAATTTGAGAGGAGTAGAGTAGTAGACCCCTCATCCAGATTTGGGGAGGAACGGAATGTCTGTTTCTCCTGCTGCCTCTGAGAGAGGTGGAGGGGAGATGGGATGGATTCAAAACCAAACAACAAAAAGTACAACAAACAGGCACGTCAGCCAGACCAAGTAGGGTGGCTGGCTGGTTCAGCATCAGCAGATACAGCACAGCAGACCAAGAAAAAAAAAAGAAATGCAAATTTGTTTCTGCCCCACTTTGTTTGCTTAGGATGCACTAGCCTTGTTGTGCAGCAGCAAGTCCATCACCCAGGCAGGTTTAAACTGTATTTTGCCTGCTCATTTGCGGGACCCGCGCCCACCCGCCCCCGCCCGCCCATCCGCGCGCCCGCCCCGCGCTATCCACTCCCCCTGCCGCTGCCGCTGCCGCCACCCACGCATGTACCCCCGCGCCACCGCCGCCCGCGCTGCACCCGCAAGCCGCAAGTCTCAGTCAGACGTCAAAATGCGCGAAATCGCGGCAGAAACGGAAATGAAAAAACGAAAAAACAAACCGACTAATTTTTGCGAATTTTCACGAAAAACGGAGACGGCCCGAAACGGAACCGGCCCGACTAACGACAACTCGAAAAAAATTTTTTCCAAGTCATGCCCATCTCTAGTGTACAGTCTTACGGATATTTACCCCTGCTTTTATATATTTACACACACATATATTTCAATCCCCAATTCTCTGTCCCTCATTGTTGCCCAGGTTATTGGCAAAACCCATAAATGTTCAAGATGTCAGAAATAATTGTAAATTGCTTATTTAATTTATTTATTTTTATTATTTATTTATTTATATCCCGCCCATCTTCCCAGCGGGAACTCTGGGCGGCTAACAATGTTTAAAAGCACATAAAATAAGAGAGGGGAAAAAAAAAGCCTCCGAACAGAACCAATGGAGGGTAAGATGGCGGCAGTGGAGGGAGTGGAGGAAGTAAGGGTAAACAAAAGGAAGAAGGGGAAAAAAATTAACTAATAAGGGCACCAAAAGCCTCTTTAAAGAGCAGGGTCTTCAAAGCTTTCTTAAAGGCAGGCAGGGACTCCAGCAGGCGCAGCTCACTGGGAAGATGGTTCCAGAGGGAAGGCCCCACCACAGAGAAGGCGCGGTTGCGCGTGCGCGTTTTCCGCGCCTCTCTGGGTGTGGCCACTCTCAGCGAGCGCGCCTGCGATGATCTTGTGGGTCTGGATCCGGATGCTCTCAGGGAGATACGCTCCGCCAGATACTCTGGTCCCAAGCCATGGAGGGCCCTGAAAATCAAGACCAAGACCTTAAACCTGATCCGGAAGGCAACGGGAAGCCAATGCAGGCGGACCAGGACTGGGGTGATGTGCTCGTATCTACGGGCACCCACCACCAGCCTGGCCGCCGCATTTTGCACCCGCTGCAACCTCCGGACCAGGCCCAAGGGCAACCCCACGTAGAGGGCATTGCAATAGTCGATCCTCGAGATCACCAGAGCCTGCACAACTGACCTCAGGAAGGACTCATCAAGGTACTGTTTACTGTTTACTGTTAAAGCAACTGCATGCTAAGAGATCGTCATTTACTAAACTAGTTGCAAATGTTTTATTAATGTCAGCTAAAATGCATTTATTTATTTAATTTGGACTTCCGTCTCCACCAATTCTAGATCTAATGTGCAAATAGGTGGTTCCCCCCCCCCTTTGAGCAGAAGTCACAGCTAAGAGAAGAGGGCCCCATGAGAGCAGAATGTATGATTACTTTGAACAGAAACATAAATATTTGTGTACTCATTCCATGGGTAATAAACCTGTACTTCAACTCCCCTATCTTTATGGCAGGCTCCATCTTCTGTTCTGAAGATGTAACAATATACAATAGCCAAGCTTTTCGATGTTCTTTGATTTCTACCTCAACAAAACTAAGGAAACAGAGGTACAATTCTCCCAGACACTGTGGCACATACAAAAGGGAGGTCACCAAGGAGCAGGCACCCCAGAACATCTATAGGGAAACCAATTACGGTATTTAGCCTCTTCACCCATTCTTCACCCCAATTGCCCAATTAGAGCCCAGATCCAAATATTAAGTAGATTTTGACCAACAGAATTGTTTGATTTTATGGCTCTTTGTCATGTATGAAACATCTATGCTTTCTCTTTGTGGGGTGTTCTCTGCTTAATAGAAGTATCAGCTGACTCTGTTTTGTATTCTGCCAATAAAATTGGAACTTTGATTCAGGGGGTTGCATTTTGCTTGCCTTCTTGCTGGAGCAAACTTGATAACAGGCATTGGCCCATAATAGAAGGAAAGCAGAGAGTTCCTTGCTAGACCAAGTGGAAGTTCCTGCCTTGAGATATGAAACTGATGTTTAAGTGGTCCCTTGGTTCTTGTAGGCCCTGTTTTTTTCTTTGTAAATAAAGACCTGAAGAGGGGCAGATATTGCAAAAACAGTAGAAGTTTCTGTTTCATTCTTGTATGAAAAAACAGAAAAATAGTTCTGCCTTAGGATTCTGTCACACAAAATGATGCAGTGGATATTAAGATATTAAAAAGTTTATGTTGCTACATATTAGCAGCCACATATTGCTAAATGTCTCCTATGTTCATATATCTATTCAATATTGATACCAGATCTTGAATATTGGAATGTTCACAGCATTGCCAAATATTTGACAGTAAATATCTCAGTCAGATTTGAAGGCACATTTATGTAACATATTGATTTCACTGCTAGAATATAAAGTTGCCATCATCTGATTTTTAAGTAATTTTAAAATTTGGTTTAGAGCTAGGGTGAGTGTTTGGTAGAGCTGTATAAAAAGATACAGCAGAAATTATTTGTACATTGAGGCTTCCATAAACTCTTGGAATGGAGAACTAAAAAGAATCCTGATCTTGGCAATTTATTTCTCGGTCTGAATTCAGGGATAATTTGGGTTTTCTTGTATTCTCAGTTAACCTAGCCAGAGAGCTGCCATCTTAGGTTGAAAGAGTTTATAAATTGTGTTTGATACCTTTTAATTGCTAAAAAAATTGTAAAAAATAAAAAGGTGCTTTGGTTTACCTCAAAATTATTGTTAAATATTAAGTGCTCTGTGTTTCAACTTTGAACAAAGTCATAGCAATCCCAAGAGGGCTTTCAAGGTAAGTGAGATGTTGATGGAGTGGATCTACCAGTCCCAATGCCCCAATGAGCTCCCATGGCCAAGTGGGGATTTGAACTTAGTCTCCAAAGTCCTAGTCCATCACCCTACCCATGACACCACACTGGGAATCCACTGTAATGACACCACACTGGGAATCCATTGTAAAAAGATATTTATTTTTATTTATTGCTAAATAGTACAGTAATGCCTCATATGATGAATTTTATTCGGCTGCAGCTCTTTGAAAATTGTGTGCCCATCATAGCAGGGAGCTCATTATGGCGCATGGGCAGTTTTCAAAGTACTGAAGCCGATGACACTTTTGCTGAAGCACTTTGAATACCAGGCACCTGGAATTGCAAGCCCCTTGCTTTGATTCCTGAATCTCAGGAGGGGGCTGCTGACGTGTGGGGAACCATTGGCTCTGGTAAAATATACTTGCATTGACATGCTTTTGAACATGGAGCTGGGATTAAGAGCAGGAGCTCACTCCACTGCATGGCACCCAGGATTCGAACCACTGAGCAGCCGACTTTGCAGCTGACAGTCTTCAGCACTCCAGCCTGCTGAGCCAGGAATTCCAGTCAATCCCCTTTGATTCTGATGCAGCAAAAGGAGCTCTCAGACCCCTTTTTCTCCATCAGAATCAAAGGGAATCTACATTTTAAAAAGTTTCTAGTCATCTTACCTCATAGGACGAATACAAACAGGAAGGGAAAAAAATATATCCCCGGAAATTGCATTCGTCCTATGAATTTTTCTTCGTAAGGGCATTCGTTTGATGAGGTATTACTGTATCGTTAAAAAGGCCTATTACTGTAAGGTAAAATTTAGTACTATTAGCCTCAAATATATCAATCTAAAATATTGAAAAGACTAAGTGCTTTAGTTGCTATTAGTGTAAAGCATCATTGAGGAGAATGACATCCAGTGCTCTGAACTCAGAATTATTAACAAGTTTGTTTTCCCTCTTTATTTAGTATTGGACAATTCCAGAACTAACAAGAAAACTGCAGGAAAAAATGACTGATGCAATACATGTTTTGTATTAAAAAAACAAATGCTAGAAATGTAGAAAAGGGTGAAACTGATGTGCATAATTATCTTTACTTAACAAAGAAAATCTGACTTCTCAAGAAAGAAAGATTGGAAAATCCTTTAATCTCAGACATGACATCCAAAATCCAGTAGTGATTTTGGTGACAAAAGTAGAATTGGCCCTTCTGAATCAATGGAGCTTACAAAGAAGTTGACGTATCAAATCCCCACTAATTCAGTGGGCCTGTTCTACCTCTGACTTACTACTGGATTTCAGACACTTATTTTCTTAATATATACCATATGAGTTAAACAGAAAATTAATGATATAAAAAGGTTTTTTTTTTTAAAAAAGGTAACTGTCGGTCCTTGCCCCATACTCTATGAGCTCCCTCCCATTGACTGTTATAATTACTGGATGTAGAAGCACTATTTTCACTAATAAAAAGACTGCAGTTTTAAATTTTATGGTTGATCTGATCCAACATGCTACACATCAGTGTTAATAAATTTATTTAACCTTTGGGGAGATATTCATACCAAGTGGTGCATCAAAGAATGAATTTGGCCTTTCAACCAATGAAAGGTATTCACGTGGTTCCCATTAGAATTGCCAATTTAAAAGGTGACATTTTAAGCTAATATCTTCAAACAAGAATCTCTATATCTTTTTCACTCTCTCACTTGGCTACAGAAATTCTAAACCCATAATTAATGGCTAAAGAAAAACACGATAATCATGTTAATATACTTTATCTGATGCTGAACATCACTGTTAAAAGGGAACATGCCTGAAGCTTATACAATTATGAATTCTGAGTCAACACCATTTTCATTTGTTTTCTCACGAGCTAAACCTACGCCTCTTCTTTTTCTTTTTCTTAGTGTCTGTCCCACTTTGTGGTGGGGTTTGATATTCTGGCACAATCTTCCACTTGACATGGTAGCATGCTAGGTACTAGTGAACCCAGGCAGATGTCACACATTTTCCTTCCACTCCATCTTGTCTCCTGAAGGGCGCAGATGCTGACTTGCCACTGTTTGAGTACAGCAGTTGAACCTATGCCTATTCACTGAAATGGAATGGTACCTTTTATTTTATAAAGTAAAATATTTATGAATCACCTTTCTGCCCCAAAATAATCCAAGGTGACACGCAACTCTGAAAGCAGCCTCATATAAAACAAACCAAAGTTGAGATTATGAATTGCAAGATAAATATTTCAATTAATTGACGAACTGATTGATCAATCTGCATTGGTGGGAAAAGGTTCTAGCCTTCATTGAGAATGAAAATATAATAGCAAGAGAGTTGGTAAAATGGTTCTATTCTGCAAGATAATTTTTCCAACCTCTCATCCAAAAGCATACAATACTGCCTTGATAACCTAGGTTTTAGGGAAAAGAAGTGCAGATTCTGGAGAGCATTCTGGAGGTAGGAGAAGTGGTACCAGGAGAGTACTATTTTTAGTACTTTCAGTCCACTCCCAAATGTAGCTTTTTCTTTTCAAATTTAATATATTATTTTTCCATTTTGTATATATTGAACATTCATACTCCATGAAGACAATGGCCAAGACAATATAAAACCCTTCAAATGTCCCATTCTACTGTGACAGTGTTAACTAAGAGCCTGGTCATACAGCAGAAAAACATGGGATGTGATCTGAGTTAAAAACTGTGCTGAGTTTCACATTCACACATGAATTCCAAAGTGTGTATTTATTTATTTCTGAGTCATATTATTTTCTTAGGAAGTGATTTAAAATGAACAACCAGCTGCAGGCTGTATATTTTAGCACACTGTTTTCTTATTCAAGTCCATTGTGAACCTTACAGCCGGTTACAAAAGGGAGAATTTCAATTACTCAGTAGGAAGATAGGAAACATCTAAAAAAACATTTTGCCTTTTTTTGGCTAACGTTAAAATGCTGCATATTTTAGGGGTTGGGGTTGAGAAATATAGGCAGGATCCATGTTTCTCTAGGGGAGATGAATAAGATCCTGATCCTGTGTAATTAAATATTTTATAGGTATAGAAAAAACTAAATAGATTTAACTACTAAACACAGAGATAGTCAGTGACTAAAATCCCATTCCATAAATTACATGGCAGATCTTTTTTGCTAGTGGTGGCAGTTTTAGGCAGTTCACCCCTCTTCCGCTCCCCCAAGATGCTTCCCAATAGTAAAAAGTTTTCATAGAAGTTTTTCTTTTTTGGGAGGTGGGGAGAACTGGAAATTTTATTTTTTAAAGGTAATCATTGCTGATTAAATCATCAGCTTTACAGTACAGGGTTTCAGCCATTATTTCTGTTGTAATGTAATTGGAGTGATTATTTATTTATTTATTTATTTATTTATTTCCTAAAAAATCTAGCAGACAAGCAACTATTTTAGGAGGCTTCCAAGAAAGTAAAATAAACATGTACAAAACATTGAAATAATAAACTTACAAAAGCAAAAATCCACCTTGACCCCCCTCCCAAGAATCAAGGTGGTGAACCATGGGGTCTGTTAAGGAATTGAATAGGTTATGCAGTATGTCCTCAGACTTTCCCCAGAAGTTTACAAAACTGAGGCATAAGCCGCTAATCACTCACTTGCAACCGGGGGTGGGGGTGGGGGCTATTACTGGCTTAGTTCCGAACTTCCGACTCAATTAGAATGATTTTTCTTAGGGGGACCACTTTGGAGTTCAATAACTCAGCACCCTGAAACCCAAACCTCTCCAAATTTCGGAGGCTTACAGGGAAGAGCTTGAGGAAGATCCACAATGATTTTGGTGCTGAAGCATGTCTGCAATTCAAGTACATAAACAAAACAAAACATTATGTACCATTTCATTACATAACAAAATAATTTGTTATAAAACAAAACAATGAAACAGTGTTTCATTTTTTGTTTTGTGCCCACCTCTACTTTGAACCCTTAGCTAGTTTTATTGTTTTTAGTTTAGGATTGCTCTCTTAATCTGCTCAAACATTAAACCAAACTATTTATTTTACCTTGCATTTGCAGTATTTTAATCTCTAATTGTCATTTTTATAGTTTTACTTTTTATTATTTTTAATAAAGCTTTTAATGTTTTCCTAAGGTGTGGCCCTTTGGGAAGAAGGAATGAGCGGCTAACAAACGTTGTCTGGATATTTTGTTTTGTCCTCGATTGCAGAGTTGACATGCAGTCTCAAAGTAGGCACTCAAACTTCTGACTTTGGAATTAAGACAGATTGAAGCTAGGGTCCGAAGAGTCCCAATGGCTCTCAGACACACAGTCTGCAGGGTTTTAATAACTCTGGGATTGAAGGGTGATGATTTAGGTAGTATGGCAGAGGATTTTTGCCTAGTGAACAAATTGTAACATGGTTCAGGGGCCAGGGATTCCATGGCTAAGGAAGCAAGTTTTCTGCTTTTCAAAATAGAAGTTGCTATAAGGCAATTCATTCTTCAGCTAATGGAGGAAGCAGCCCAATTTGTTATTTTGGCAGTTAGGAGGGTGGGCCACCAAATACAACCTGAACTATTTTCAGATGACCTTACTGGCCAACATCTAGCTGTGCCAGCAGATCAAATAGACAACATAGTTGGAGTGGATGGGGACTTGCAGCCCATTCATAAGGGTGTGATCCAGCAAGTTGTAGTGGGTGACAGTGCCCTAAGTGCCAGTCCAACTGCTATGGGTGTCATGGGAAGCAAAAATGGTTAGAGGATGAAGACAAGTTTGAAGATGCAGAGGAAGATGATCCCAAGTCCTGGGTTGAGGCAGAGGATGAGGAGACCCAAATGCCCAACCCAAGAGTCACTTTCAAGTACCTCCGGTACAAACTGAAGCAGAACCTCCTTCAACAGGCCCACATGGCCCACGGATGGATGAACAGACTTGAGGTTGGAAAAGCATTGACTACGCTCATTAATCTTCAGTTACAATGGATGAGGACCCACAAGCAAATTCAACCAGAAAAGAGGGAAAGCCAATGCAGAAAAGCCAGGTAGAAAAATGCTTAGCCAGATGTGCTGTGCTATGACTGGAGATTGCTGCCAACTTGCCAACACCCCCAGGATATATTGACTTTCCTTACTAATTTCAACTGTGCCTGCTGGGACTTGGTAGCACCCACTTCTTTATGGCTTAAGCCAGGCCTGCCCAAAGTCCGCCCCAGGGGCCAAATCCGGCCCTTCAGGCCATTCTGAGTGGCCCGTGGCTGGCTGGCACACCCATCCCTCCCCCTCCTTTGCCCCATGTTTTTTTTTTAAATCTTCCGTCAACACTGACACCGCTGGGAAGCTTGGGCAGGCGGGCGGGCGGTCTGCCACCACCGGCACCACAGGGGAAAGTGTGGGGGTGGGCAGGCCAGCGGGCCTCTGGCACCTCCAAGGAGCTTTGGGGTGGGCTGGCGGGCGAGTTGTCACCACCGCTGGGGAGCTTGGGGGGGTGCAAAGTTGCACAGATTGCCTCTTCCAAGGGGCGACCTGTGGCCACGGCTCCCTGTGCTTCCTTTGGTCTCCACCTTCCTTCTTCCCTCCCTCCCTTGGTTCCCGCCTTCCTTCCTGCGGGTGGGGTTGCAAGGGGTCAGTGGGTGGGGCTTATGGGTCAGTGGGTGGGGCTTGCAGTGGGGTGGCAGGGTTGGGGAGCAACCAACCCCTGACACATTCTCAGCCACCAAATTTGGCCCTCCTTACAAAAAGTTTGGGCACCCCTGGCTTAAGCTATTGCATTCCCAGGTTTTGGGATCATTGGCAAACGTACACCCACATACCACATCAAAGGACATTACAGACAAGACAAAGCAAAGATGTGCCTATACAGCTAAGGATGTGAGGGCTAAATTGGTTTCAGGGCTAAATTAAGGACTAATATGCTTGGTTGTTTGTGTCCTGGGGTTATAACATAAGAACATAAGAAGAGCCATGCTGTAACCTGAGATGGACTTTTCCTCCAGGAATCTGTCCAATCCCCTTTTGAAGGCATCCAGGCCAGATGACATCACCACATCCTGTGTCAGGGAGTTCCACAGACTAACAACACGCTGGGTGAAAAAATAATTTCTTTTGTCTGTTCTTATCTCCCAGCCCTCAATTTGAGTGAATGTCCCCTAGTTCTGGTATTTTGTGAAAGGGAGAAGAGCTTCCCTTTATCCACTTTACTCATACCCTGCATTATTTTATACGTCTCAATCATATCCCCCTCAGGCACCTTTTTCCAGACTAAAGATCCTCAAATGTTTTAGCTTTTCCTCATAAGGGAGATGCCCTTATAAGATTGCCTTGCCAGGTTTTTTTTTAGTCTTAGTTGTTTTTTCTCTTTTGATTTGGTTATTTTATATTGTTATATTCTGTGATATCTGTAAACTGCCTGTAGTTCCTTTTGGAAGATGGGAGGCATGCAAATGTATAAATAAATAAATAAATAAATAAATAAATAAATAAATAAATAAATAAATAAATCCAGAGCAATCTATTGGCAGTCCAAAAAGAGCTTCTCTGCTCTGGAGCCTTGCCTTAGAAAAGAACAGATCTTTGACATCCCTGTAGAATTAATTCCATCTGAGGAGCTTCTAAATTTATAGCCTTCAGAATTCTGTGTAAATTTACTGGAGAAGCAGCTGAGAAATGCACAGAACTTAGCACTTGCTGCTGATCATCTTTGGGCCTATTTACAAAGGAACAAACAGAAGCCTGCCAATGTTCAGGGGGAAGCTTTTGTTAAAAGTACCCAGAAACCCAAGGGGGTGGTGGTGGTGGTGGAAAGAAGCCAGAGGAAGGCAAATCTCCTTTCGAACCTGCTTTTCACTCCAGATATCCCTTGGGAGAAGGGACTTGAGATCCACCCCAGCCTTTTGCTTCAAGTATGCCCCAAAGGGGGTGGCAGAGGGAGCTGTTGCAGCTCCTGCTAGAAGGGAAGGGGGAAGAATTTTCTGAAAGCAGCCCTTCAAGTGATTATGGGAATTACCCAGCCTTTGAGGCTTCTACTAGAATTGGAGGAGTTAATGTTCTGAGATTGCTAGTTGTAGGGAAATATGATGGAATGCAGCCCATTTGCTTGGCAACTCAGACCCTTCCACAGTCTCTGCAGGCTGGTGGGAGGTGTTTCCTCAACTCCAGAGGGTTTGGGATGAAGCGGATCATATATATCATTTTCAATTGGGATTCAGGTCAGGCTATGGGACAGAAACCACCTTGGTTGCCTTGGTGGATGATCTATGCCAGGGACTAGATAGGGGGAGTGTGTCCCTGTTGGTCGTGCTGGACCTCT
This sequence comes from Phrynocephalus forsythii, assembly GCA_029282475.1. NCBI lineage: Eukaryota > Metazoa > Chordata > Lepidosauria > Squamata > Agamidae > Phrynocephalus > Phrynocephalus forsythii. The sequence goes on along the minus strand of JAPFRF010000008.1, from coordinate 132,726,315 downwards.
CAGCGGCTTTTATTACCATTGACCTTCTGAGCCAATTGGCCAGGCTGCGGGTAGGAGGCAGTGACTTGCAGTGGTTCCACTCCTACCTGGAGTATTGGTCCCAGATCGTGATGCTGTGCGATGCCAGCTTGGAAACCTGGCCCTTTAAGTGTGGGGTGCCACAGGGTTCTATTCTGTCCCCAAGCTATTCAACATCGACATGAAACTCCTGGGAGAGGTCATCCAGGGATTTGGAGTGGGGTGCATAGTGATGACACCCAGTTATATCTCTCCTTTCCCCCAGATTCCAGGGGTGTGTGTGTTGAAGTCCTGGAGTGTTGTCTGGAATCAGTGGGGATCTAGATGAGGGCGAACAAGCTGAAATTAAATCCGGATAAGACAGAGGTTCTCTTGGTTTGGAAAGCTTTGATGCAGGTGCTGGAATATTGACCTGCTCTGACCAGGGTTGCACTCCCTCTGAAGGAGCAGGTCCACAGCTTGGGGGTTTGCCTGGATTCAGAGCTACTCCTGGACTCTCAGGTAATGGCTGTGGCTGGAGGGGGGGGTGCTTTGCCCAGCTTCAGCTGGTGTGCCAGCTGGGACGTACCTGGATCATGCAGACCTGGCCACAGTGATCCATGTTATGGTGACATCAAGGTTAGACTATTGCAATGCACTCTATGTGGGCATGCCCCTGAAGACGGTTCGGAAACTACAACTGGTACAGAATGCAGTGGCCTGTGTAGTTGCTGGAGTAAGGCAGTTTGACTCTGTTGGGCAGTTTTTCCAGTGACTGCATTGGCTGCATATTCATTTCCGGGCCCAATTCAAGGTGCTGGTTATGACCTTTGAAGCCCTATACAGCTGAGGACCAGGATATCTGAGAAACCGCCTACTTCCATATAATCCAGTCTGTCCCCTTAGGTCATTGAAGAAGGCCCTTCTATGAGTGCCGCTGCCCAGGGAGGTGCGAGGGGCAACGGCAAGAAATAGGGCCTTCTCAGTAGTAACATCGATAATGAAACTCCCTCCCCATTTGAGCTAAGAATTGCCTCCTCCCTGGAAACATTTAAATGAGGCCTTAAGACTTTTTCTATTTAAGAAAGCCTTCTGAGCCTCCATCCTTTTACAAAAAATTATTTATGACATCTCAATATTCAGCTTTATTGGCTGGGAGCCTTTTAAACTCTGCTGCTGCTGTTATAGTGTTTTTATGATTATTTTTAATTTATTTTTGCTATTTTAATATTTCATGTTGTGAGCTGTTTTAATATATCTGTCTTGTTATTAATTTTTCTGATTGTATTGAATTATTTCTGTAAGCTGCCTTGGGGCCCTTTGGGAAGAAAGGTGGCATAGAGATAAAGTTTGTTGTTGTTGTTGTTGTTGTATCATTACAGTCATGACTGACTCTTCATGACTGCATGTCCATGGAGTTTTCTTGGCAGGAATACTGGAGTGGCACCTGGTATTCCCTGGTGGTCGCCCATCCAAGTACTAGCTAGGCCCAACCGGGATCAGGTGAGTTCAGATGTGCTCAGGGCATCTAGGCAGCTACCTAAAGTTTACCTTCATTATAAAGATTGGGAAGTTGAGACTCCTGTCCTGGAGCACAGTTCTCAGCCAAGAATTAAATTCTTAAATGGAACAAACTGAGTTTTTGGTCTACAAGGCACAGCTGGCTAAAACTTACCCAGAAAACCTGGCAAAAGTTTTAAAAGTACACACCAGAAGCCAGGCAAAGAAGCAAAGCCCTGTTTTCAAATGCTCCCAGCCAATGGGGTTATGTCATTAGTCGAACAAAAAGTCAACAGATTTTGACCACCATGCTGAAGTCTTATGTTTTGGCATTTGGAAAATCATGGTCTGAGGCTTTGATTTCCTTGGAGGCATAACGCCTAGTGAAGTGGTGTATATCCAGATCATAAGGGGTCCCACTTGTGCTTCCCAAGGCTCAGAGGGAAGGGAACATTCAAGAAAGTTCTCTTCCAGTAGCTCAGTATGTGTATGAGCTGCAGCAAAAGCTCTGAGGCATTTGAGCGATAGCCAAGGAGCACATGGAAGAGGCCCAGCAGATTCAGAACTTTTACCATGACTCAAAATCTAGACAGAGAATTTCAGGTTGGTAACTCTGTCATAGTTTTGGACACAATCAAGCACAACAAACTGCAAGTTCAACCACCCAGAGTGACCTCGCTCCCACATGGGTGGTATAAAAATCCAATAAATAATAATAATTCATTGGGAGGGACCTGGAAAAAATAGAGAAAAGGAGTGGAACAGTTAATTATCTGGTGAGGATATTTGACAGAGAAAACAGCTACATGTTTTTCATGCTAAGATTCTCAAGCACTGTGTGAAAAGGAGGGTTTGCATATTGATATGTAGTGCTGCCAGAGACTTGTCAGCAGAGTGAACTATTGATGTATTGGAGAAATTTAATCAGGCTGGAAATTTAATACCCCTGAGTCTCAACAGGAAGTCATCACGGACATACTTTGGAAATGTCAGGATGCTTTTCCTACTAAGCCAGGCTTAACTGTCTAAGCTCAACACAAAATTGAGATAGGAAATGCCCTGCCTGTATGTTCATCTCCTTATAAATCAGTGAACAAATTGAAAAGGAGATTCGAGTTATGCTGGGTTTATGCATCATTATGGGCTACTCCAATTGCAGTGGTTCCAAAGAAATCTTCAGAAGGCTGTCTCCAACCTGGAGATCATATTTGTTTGGACTATAGACAATGAAGTGAGCAAACTCCCATGGACCCCTTCACCCATGCCAAGGGCAAAGGACTTGACAAAGAAATTAGGCTCCACTCACTATCTCACTATAACAGATCTCACTTCCAGTTACTGGCAGATTCTGTTAGATAAGAAATCTTGCAAGACTGTGTGGGTCATTACAAAAATTGCCTCAGAATTAAAATTATAAAGGGGTGAGGTTTTCAAAGGCCTTTCTAAAAAGCCAGATTTTAATTTGCTTCCTATGTCCTTACTAGTATCATGATAGTAATATTTTAAATCAGTTCATGTTTCTGGGAAGTCTTGCAAAAGAAGTTGCATACATTATGCATTATGTTAACCTAGTCTTAATATTTTTACAGTGGGATTAGTACATTAGTTTGAGAAATTTTCAAGAATGGTACCCTTCTCATCAGTGAGCACACTGAAGAACTTTGCAGACACTTCCTCATCCAACCAGTAGCAATTGCCCCATCCTTTGTCTCAAAATCAAACTGTTGAAATATCAAGAACAGGCACTTTTAAAAAATCTTATATGGCCCTTCATTGGACTGGGCTCTACTTCAGACTGGGATTTGGTAGAGTAGGGAGGAGAAAAGTAAAAAAAAAACATTACCCTGACTGGAGTTGAACCTTCAGGATTTGTAGTTGTAGCAAAATCTCAAGAAAGGAACTGCAAGCTTGTAAAACTAGCTGGAGGTGGGTTGGCATCCATTTTCATTTGAGGAGGTATAGAATAAATTATCCCTTTCCATTTCCACAGTCAAAAGGAGTGAGCCACAAAGTAAATATTTCCTGGCTCTCTATTGAAGGACATGATGCCTACTTTGGTTGAGGGTAGAAGTATGGCACTCCTGGATGAGAATCTCAACTCCACATCTTGGAACTACAGTCATCTTGCAAATACCTTGTTGGTCATGGGGTCACGAAGAGTCGATCACGACTGTAACGACACAACACACACACATTCCAGTTTAGAGACCTCTCCTACATTCTGAAAATGTCCTGTCCTTCATTACATTCTCATTAAGCAGAGCTGATGACAGTGAATGATTAATCATTCTTTTAATCAATTGCTTCAATTGCCAGGTAAATCTGTGCCTGCTACTTGCATAAGGACTTGCTTCTTTCAGTACAATGCTGTCCTAGTCTTCTCTGTGCTTCACATCAGCAATCCTTCTTGCCTCCTGCATGCTCCTAGACCTCTAACACCATCCCCTCCTTCTCCCCTGCAATCTATTTTATTGCCATTCACCATGCACTACAACTTACATACTGTGACTGCTATTATTACAACCGATTTGTCTTTTTTAACATCAACATGGTTTGCTATATTTTTGTCTTATTTACTTTGAAAATAGTTTTTCTAACCCCATTCTTAAATTGTCCAAATTATTAATTTTAGAAAGTAGGGGGATGACACTTGGTGTTAATCATTATTTAATGAATGATATATTATTGGTATGTCATTAATGTACTACTTCTAAGTTACTTTTTAAACAATTTAAGTCATTTTGATAATAAAGAATTGGTCAAGAAATTCTACTCCCATACTCCCTAGAGGGCTATACCATATGAATCATGAGGTTATGTTATCCATTACATTGAAAAGCAATGATGATATCAATAGTTGCAGCATTTTCCAAATACAGTATTGTGGTCACTTGATTATTATTTTTTTATTATGTGCTGCCAAGCTGATTCTTTGTGACCACCTTATTAGGTTCCTAGATATAAAGGGGTTTGCTCCCCCCCCTTTTTGGTACACAAATGGCTCTTTTCTTGCAATGGGGAATCCTCAATATCACCTCCGTAGCAATTAACAGAGGACACAGATACTATAATGTATTTCTTCTATGCTCTCATCAAAGCAGCACTCAGGTTGCCTTACAGAGCTTTAAAATTAACTGTCAATAAAATAATCAAGCAACAATACAAAGCAGTGCTCAAGGGAGTTACCAAAAAGCCTTAAGTTTAAGCACTTTGATTCTAACACCAAACCTGTGGGTACCAAATGTACTCACAAAATACACAGATCAGCTTATTCCAAGCACAAACTGTGATATAAAAACTACACAATTATGATCTCTTTTATTATGATTTTATTAATAATGGTAAGTTGTCCAGTTTAATAAAAGCCAGCCAAGCAGAATTAACCAAAAAAAGGTTTGAATGGCATTTAGTTGGTAAAACTGTAAGCAGGGCTGTTTCTTGGTATACAGACCTTCAGCCGGCTACCAGTGAGCTAACAGCTAGGCTACGTCCTCTTCTGTCCTGCTGAAATAGAGCTGCCAACTCCCAGTTATGAGCAGGTAGGAAACAAGTCATGAAATTTGTTAAGTTGGGGGAAAAAACATGTTCTACTACGTAATTATAAAAAGGGTGGCAATCCAAACAGGAAATGCTAATGTAAAAACTGTGAAATTACTGTTTTTTCACTCTGTGGGGGATAATCTTAAAACATGTTTTACCTGGCCTACTTGTGAGTAGGAGCAGCAACATTGCCCAATGATCTGGAAGTTGAGGCATGGCAACTGGACTTCTTTTTCTGGAGAGATTGAAACGTTTTGCTGCTTATCTAAACAACTTCGTCAGTCTGAAGAAAGCTAGCTGTGAGTCCTACATTTTATAGCCCACTTTGACCTCTTGTCACCCTGGTCTGAAATAGGCTCATAAGATGAACAATGGCCTGAATAGGCTCATTAGGTAGACAACAGTCTCAATAGCCTTAAGGTGAACAATGCCCTAAAGTGCTGAAATCCATAAAGTATGGGTCGTTAGCTATGGCCTTGGTGGTGAATGCGTGAAGTAATTTTGATTTGTCTGGGTATTGTTGAAATCACAGCCTGATAAGTTCCAGATAGACTGAGCCTGAGTGGTATTATTGCAGAGGAAGCTGGAAGGAGCAGGAGTGGATGAATAACAGATTTTCTTACCAACAGGCCACAGTACGTGAGGCTATGGAACTGCATGTCTGCAGCACAGGGATCCCTCAGGATATGGTAAAAATGTTTTGTTCATCCCAGGCAGTCCAGAATATACAGCCTCTCTCATTTATTTATATTGAGCTATTTATATTGTTGCCAAATAATCATAATGAGGGTTCTGTCACAGTTTACCATTGCTGACTTCTGTACAGTACTGTCAAAGTTGGCTTAGATGTCACTCTCATTGTCTGTGAAAATTCCTTTGGCAACACCACCTTCCACTACAGCTGCTGCAAGTAGCTGATGTTCAGGATTTTTGAACTATCAATTCTTTTCTGCTGATCAGTAAATCCTGAAGAAAGTCACTGCTTCTTAGGCATCGGTCCCACGTCCCTTTAAAAGCAGTGTAAATTACCAGATAAACTGTGTCTAAAAATGCCATCCACACGGCCACCGGGCTTTTTGAAAAAGAAAAAGAAAAAAGAAAACCTGGTAATGCTCCCTTAAGCGAGGTTTCTATGACTTACCCAGGAGGTAGGGATTTTTTTGCCTTGCTTTGAAAATCCACCTTTTAAGGAGGCAGACGCCGTGGGACCCCACAGATGATCTGGGTTTCTTTTTCTTTCTTTTTTCATAGCACCAACTGGCTATTCCTGGGGACAATCAGCTGTTTGTTTTTTTAATTTCCCTGCACATTGGAGCAACAGGAAGTTCAATCAGGTCTGCTAAGCATTAATTTCCCCCAGCCAAGTGGTCCTTTTTTAAAATGCTACTGCCACCTGCTGGCCAAGGGGGGATGAACTGCACTTTAAAATAAAATAAAAACAGCTTTGGACATGGGAACTCTTGTCCCACATATTAAATCACATGATGGGACGAAGAGGAAAAACCAGACCGTCAGAAGATCAGGATCGAAACCCAGGTGTGACCACGGCCTTAGATTGTCAGCTTTCAACATTTTACTTTAGGTGATTCTACTAAAAGTCAAACTAGTAATGGGGTGAATTCTTCTGACAGCATTGCTCTCAGATACTTTAGTATAGTCAAATGTCCCCACCACATTAAGGTGTGAAACCAAGAAGGCAAAAGCAAAATTAGGAACAGTGCTCTGAACAAGGATGTATGCTCTTACTGCTGCAGTTAAATGTTTACTCCAGGAACATTTTAAGGAAGCACTTGTTGATTCTGATAACAGCACCATTATCAAAAGATAAATTATCCTATAGCTCTTTATTAACCCTGGCTATACTAGATATAAGTAATATTTGAATTTCCAAGATTTGCATTTAGATCTAGGTTTAATCAGGTGGCATCCAAATCAGACCAAACCAAATTGGGGTGTTTTCTGAATCAGCACCGTATCTGTGGCTGGTTCAGATTTCATAGTTTTAACACAGAGATTTAGGACTTATCTACATTTACATTTTCCTCATGATAAGTTAAGTCATAAATTGATTTAGAATCATATGACTGTGATTCACTATTTGAAATGCTGTTTGCATTCCCAGCTTAAAGACAACCAGCAAGAATGGCCCTTGTGAGAGACTGTGTGTTTGGGTCTCTCTTCCTATCCACAACAACAACAACAACAACAACAACAACAAGAAGCTAGACATGGGCACGACTCGGCGAAATTGTCATTTCCGTTTTCGGTTATTGTTTCCATTACGTAACGGAAACGGTAACGATAATTAAGCCGTCAGAACTCGAACTTGAACCGAAAAAAGAAAAATTTGGTCAGGTTTTTTGTTTCCCTTTGTGGCATTGCGGCAATCGCGCAATGCGAAGCACAGAAAAAGTTTTTAAAAGTTTTTTTTTAAAAACCCAACTCCCGGCCAAAAAAAGCAGGCGAAAATATGCCTGCCTGAGGCTTTGCCACCTACCAGAGGGGTGGTTTCTGGGGGGTCCCCGGCCTTTCCCCCCTCTTCTCCTGTCCTGGGCTGCTTGCACCAGGCTGGGGGGGGGTCATCATCATTGTCTCACTATGTCATGCAGGGGGGGGGGAATCCAAAATGGCGGCCACAATTTTTCTTTTGAAATCATGGTCAAAAAACACACCAAATCACCACAGAAACATGTGAAATTTAATTATTTTAAATGCCTGAATTTTAATAGTAGCAGCAGTGGGGTTTTTTATAGCAATAAAATGTCGTATTGATTTTATTTTATTTTATTTTATTTTTTATTTTTTTAGACCTGCCCATTTGGGCTGGACATGGGATGGGACCATGCAAATTTTTGAACCATTCCACCAATGGCATCACCAGGTTTTTGACTGACACTTCTGGATGTCTCAGAGGGCATAAAAAGCTGAGGCACCTTCCAGAAATCACAGTTGAGTGTATGGATGTGGTTGAGGGAGGAGGGCTGGCTGCT